>CM056053.1:6887574-7592574 GCA_029574335.1 Rana kukunoris
GGATTGGTGCCAGGAGCTCCCTGACTTCTTTATCTCTAAGATTGAGAACATTAGAGATAATATCATCTCGCCCGCTATTGCCCAAGAGGCGTCCAGCTTCTCCGGGTCGGCCCCGGGGCTCTCCTGCTTTCAGATGGTGACGGTCTCCCAGGTGGTTGAGGTGATAACTTCTTTGAAGCCGTCGTCCTCCCCCCTGGATGTCTGCCCGGCCACTCTGATCAAGGAGGCCGCTGAGTTCCTTGCCCCGTTTATACGGGATGTAGTCAATAGCTGTTTCCTGACGGGTGTGGTCCCGGAGAGCCTAAAGCAGGCAGTAGTTTCTGCTCTGCTGAAAAAGCCCTCCTTGGACCCCCTTGTCTTGGGCAGCTATCGGCCTATTTCTAACCTACCGTTCCTGGCCAAGATCATGGAAAAACTGGTGGTGATCCAGTTGCAGAGTTATCTGGAGTCCTTTAACATTCTGGATGAACACCAGTCTGGATTCCGCCCTGGGCGTGGTACAGAGACAAGTCTTCTATGTGTTTATGACGATGTCCTCAATAGCCTGGACGATGGAGATTCGGTAGTTTTGGTTTTGCTGGACTTGTCGGCTGCTTTTGATACCATCAATCACACGATTTTACTACGACGTATGCAATCTGTTTTGGGCATGGATGGCGCAGCATTGGCATGGGTGGCCTCATTTCTCCAGGGCAGAGTGCAAAAGATCAAACTTGGCCCTCATTATTCCACCAACTCAGCCCTGGTTTGTGGGGTGCCTCAGGGCTCGGCCTTGTCGCCCCTACTCTTTAACATCTATATGAAGCCACTGACTGATGTCATCCAGACCCATAAAGTCCAGTATCAAGTGTATGCAGACGACACCCAGATTTATCTGAGGTTGCCCAGGAACCAGACTCCCAGTCTCATACTGGCTTCCTGTCTGGAGGATGTCAACACATGGATGGCCTCCAATTCTTTAAAACTGAATGGAGACAAGACTGAGGGTATCATCTTCAGCGACTTGTCCTGTCCACCTAACCTCCCCCCATGGCCCGCCTCTTTTGGCGCCCCACCGGTGGTTGGTACCCAGGTGCGGGACTTGGGTTTCATCCTGGACTCCAGATTGACTCTGGAACCGCAGATAAGCAGGGTTGCCAGCTCATGCCACTGGCAGCTCAAGCTACTTCGGGTGCTTTTTAAGTACCTGGAGCCACCAGATAAAAAGACCGTGGTCTGCGCCACGATCGGTAGTCGCCTAGACTACTGTAATTCTCTTTATCTAGGATTACCAAGGAAATCCACCCGCAGGTTGCAGCTTGTTCAGAATGCAGCGGCAAGGTTACTCACGGGTGTCCCCTTGAGGGAACATATCACCCCTGCCCGGAAAGCCTTGCATTGGCTGCCCGTTGTTCAACGCTCTCTGTTCAAAGCCGGCTGCCTTATGTATAAGATCTTAAAAGGCATAGCCCCTGGCTACCTGCGGAGAAGGTTCCTCAAGAGAGCCCCGGGAAGAACTCTGCGATCTAGCAGGAAATGCCTCCTAAGCATACCGGTGCCTAAGAAAACTCGTCGGGGTGGCAGGTCCTTCTCCCACCAGGGTGTCATGCTGTGGAACTCCCTCCCGGAGGACATCCAGGAGGCGGCATCACTGGCGGCCTTTCGCCGGAGTTTAAAAACATGGCTATTCCATCAAGCCTACCCGGCTTAAGGCGTCAGTTGGCCTGAGTGTAACATCCGAGCGGGAACATCAGTCCAAGTCGTACCATCTTGTTGTCCACTTGTCCCTGGGTTTACCCAGGGACATCGCCAGCGTGTCGGGATCCTTCGGGGTAATTGACCACGCTATAGAAAGTGCACCTCAACTCAACTCTACATATGAAAGGAACAGTAAAAACAATACATTGATTTATTACATTAAGTCAATGGCACTTGCAGACTATCTGCAAGTGTCATTTTACACAGGAGCAGCTGCATTTTGAAAGTTGTTACTACTATGTAATACATGGAAAGTGCTGGCTGTAAATTTGACAGCCGATAATTGCCAGTAATAGTAGCAAGTGAGCGGTGGCGAGGGGAGAGGTGTTGGATGTAAGAGATGCATCGGCAACATTTTGACGACTATTAGCACCAGAAATCATTGACTATTTTTAAAGTGAATTTAAATGTTATTTTTTTTTAAACAACATACATGTCATACCTACCTTCTCTGTGGGTTTTGCACAAAGTGGCCCCGATCCTCCCTTTCTGGGGTGCCCCGGCAGCACTCCTGGCTCCTCCTCTTCATCGGGTGCCTGTGGGGTTACCCATACGGGCACGCTCACGAGTCCCAATGTCGCAATTATTGACAGCAAGACACGGCCCCTACCCCCGGCTCCCGTGTCACTGAATTTGATTGACAGCAGCCGGAGCCAATGGCACCTATTTTTCAAAGTCGGGCACCCCTTCCATAGACTCCCATGTTAAAACGTAAGTCTAGTCATGGACACAGTGAGGCATGGGCACAGTAAGGCATGGACACAGTGAGGCATGCACATGGACACAGTGAGGCACAGTGAGGCACAGTGAGGCAAGGACACAGTGAGCCATGGACACAGTGAGGCATGGACACAGTGAGGCATGGACACAGTAAGGCATGGACACAGTGAGGCATGCAGATGGACACAGTGAGGCATGGGCACAGTGAGGCATGGGCACAGTGAGGCACGGGCACAGTGAGGCATGCACATGGACACAGTGAGGCACGGGCACAGTGAGGCATGCACATGGACACAGTGAGGCACAGTGAGGCACAGTGAGGCATGCAGATGGACACCCTAGACTTATACTCGAGTCAATAAGTTTTCCCATTTTTTGTAGTAAAATTAGGTGCCTCGGCTTATATTCGGGTCGGCTTATACTCCAGTATATATTTAATTAAATGTTATATAGTTTATTTTTACCTACACGTGTTTGTGTTCTCTCTGTTTGCACATCTTGAAAAAAAAAAAAAGTAAACGATCACGTAACCGTGATAAAACCTGGATGTATTCATGACACTTTATGAAAAATTTTCTTGCAAAAATTGAGTTTTCCATTTGGTTCGATCGGAGTTCAAATCTTCCCAGGCAGAACGATCTCCATCTAGGGTTCCAGCAGGCATGGTAACAGCCCGGAGGAGAAACAGTTGTGTTCTGCAGAGATGAAACGCTAACGTCTCAGTTGCACCCCCTCCCCCTCCCCCATTTGTCTCTAGCTAAAGTACCAACACACCTGATGTGAGACTCGATCATCTCCAGTTGTATTTATTCCGGGGTGTATACATTGAAAATGCTGCAGTAATCAGATCTTCGCTCTCGTGGTAAATCCGAGATAAAATAAATGCTAATATGTTCCTCTTCAGAGTCCTCCATCCACCCAGCAGCTGGAGACAGACTTCCAGATGTTTAATCAATACTGTTTACCAGCGCGCCATTCCAGCGACTTCCAGGATCCGTGTGCATAAGCAGTAATTAACTCCCGAGGGGCAGCTTAACAAACGTGTGCCGCGATCGGTGTACACCCAACAACACGAAGAGCGCTAAAGACATGAAACGGACATTTTTTCGGCAATTCATATATCATTTACACTTAAAGGAATGAACTGGCTCTGCGGGAACAACCAGCGAAGGAAAATCTCAGAAAAAATGGATATACAGCAGAACCTTGGATTACGAGCATAATCCGTTCCAGGAGAATGCTTGTAATCCAAAGCACTTGCATATCAAAGCGAGTTTCCCCATAGAAGTCGATGGAAACAAAGATAATTTATTCTGCATTGACTTCTATGGCATGCAATACCGCATGTGGCCAAAGGTGGAGGGGGCACCGGAGAGCCTCTGAAATACTCAGGGACAGCTCGGCTGATCTTGGAAGGTTTGGGAAAGGGAATAGAGTATTTCTGAGTATTTACGAGTGATTCCGAACGGCTCGGAACAGGTTTCCGAAATTTTCCGAGTGTCACTGGTGCCCTCCCAAACCTCTGGCCAAATGTGGTACTGCACACCTCATTAGCTTGAATTCTGCTTGTTTTGCGAGACAACACTCAGTAACATTGCTAGTTATTCAAAACGCTTGTTTACCGCGTTACTCGTATACCAACGTTCCACTGTAAAATGTTTAAATGACAAACAAGTCATTCGTCATTTAGAGCAGAACTTCAACCTTCCCTTCAGTCTTGCCCAGTTGTACCGGCTCCTCTCCTGGACTGAAAGTGCTTGCTCTGATTTCACTGCACACTGTGATGTGCCTCAGAAGCTGCATCAAATCAGATGGAGCCCCGCCTCATTTTCTGATTGGAGGACGTAGAGCATCATCTAGAACAGGGGTCTCCAAACCAGTGGCGGCCCGTCCATAGGGACGCACGGGCGCCGCCCCCCCTCCCGCAGTCACACAAAAAAAACCAGGCCCTTTAAGAACTTTTATTTAAAATGTCATTTTAATGTCAATTGATGGCACAGTGACTGCATTTGATGGCATGGCACAGTGGTGACAATTGATGGCACAGTGGCTGCGTTTGATGGCATGGCACAGTGGTGACAATTGATGGCACAGTTGCTGTGTTTGATGGCATGGCACAGTGGTGACAATTGATGGCACAGTGACTGCATTTGGTGGCATGGCACAGTGGTGACAATTGATGGCACAGTTGCTGTGTTGCATGGCACAGTGGTGACAATAGATGGCACAGTGGCTGCGTTTGATGGCATGGCACAGTGGTGACAATTGATGGCACAGTTGCTGTTTGATGGCATGGCACAGTGGTGACAATTGATGGCACAGTGGCTGCATTTGGTGGCATGGCACAGTGGTGACAATAGATGGCACAGTGGCTGCGTTTGATGGCATGGCACAGTGGTGACAATTGATGGCACAGTTGCTGTTTGATGGCATGGCACAGTGGTGACAATTGATGGCACAGTGGCTGCATTTGGTGGCATGGCACAGTGGTGACAATTGATGGCACAGTTGCTGTGTTGCATGGCACAGTGGTGACAATAGATGGCACAGTGGCTGCGTTTGATGGCATGGCACAGTGGTGACAATTGATGGCACAGTGGCTGCATTTGGTGGCATGGCACAGTAGTGACAATTGATGGCACAGTTGCTGTGTTGCATGGCACAGTGGTGACAATAGATGGCACAGTGGCTGCGTTTGATGGCATGGCACAGTGGTGACAATTGATGGCACAGTTGCTGTTTGATGGCATGGCACAGTGGTGACAATTGATGGCACAGTGGCTGCATTTGGTGGCATGGCACAGTGGTGACAATAGATGGCACAGTGGCTGCATTTGGTGGCATGGCACAGTGGTGACAATTGATGGCACAGTTGCTGTGTTGCATGGCACAGTGGTGACAATAGATGGCACAGTGGCTGCGTTTGATGGCATGGCACAGTGGTGACAATTGATGGCACAGTTGCTGTTTGATGGCATGGCACAGTGGTGACAATTGATGGCACAGTGGCTGCGTTTGATGGCACAGTGGCTGCATGTGATGGGCACAGTGAGGCTGCAATTTTTTTTTTTCCGTTTGCGCCCCCCCAACAATTTTGAGCACCAGCCGCCACTGCTCCAAACTTTCTAAACAAAGGGCCAGTTTACTATTCTTCAAACTTCCTCTTTAGGTACAGTGTCGCATGACCGGGCGCAAAATTGTCATTCAAAAGGTGACAGCGCTGAAAGCTGAAAAACGGCCTGGGCGGGAAGGGGGTATAAGTGTCCAGTGGACAAGTGGTTAAAAAAAAAAAAATACATTTAAAGTGGTTGTAAGCCCTTACAGACCACTTTAACCTACAGGTAAGCCTAGATTTTGTTACTTTGAAATGTTTATAAATATGTGCTGGAATTGTTGATCAATTTATTACAATGTGTTTGTTTGTAGGCTATAAAAGACGCCCAAACGCCAACCCTCAGTCTTGGTAATTCTCCCCTGCAGGATAGATAACCCGAGAAGTAAAAATTGCGGTGTAAAGAAAGCGCGCAGCCCCTGGGGGCCGGAGCTAATTTAAGGTATAAATGGCAGACTTGGAGAAAGGTTATGTGTGTTGACTAATGTCACATTAATTTAAATAGCCAATAAGAGGCAGACGTTGAGCGAGGTTAATAGTGCAATGCTACGCTTGGGCTGTGAGCGGGATGGAGGAGGAGATGTACATGGACACTAAATAAAATATGAAGACACCACAGATTATTTAACAAATATTACATTGTGCACATATGTGTCCTATTGTAATTATATGGACAGGGCATAGAGTTTAAAGAGAACCAGTCCCAATTGGGCTTGTGCAATACATATCACTAAACTTTGGTTTTAAAAAAAATTCTATTCAAGTTCAGCTAAAAATAAATTTTTAACATTGCATTTATGAGCTTTATTACAATTAGAATCGGCTGTTTTTTTTAAAAAATACATCCTGTACATACCGTTTTCCATATGTATTCTCACAGCCGCTTCCGGGTATGATGGTCGGAGTTGGGCATTCCTAATTGATTGACAGGCATCCGACCGACGCATACAGCGCGTCACGAGATGCCGAAAGAAGCCGAATGTCGGTGTGGCTCTATACGGCGCCTGTGCACCGACGTTCGGCTTCTTTTGGCATCTCGTGACGCGCTGTATGAGCCGGTCGGATGCCTGGCAATCAATTAGGATCGCCCAACCCCGACCATCATACCCGGAACCAGCTGTGAGAATACATATGGAAAACGGTATGTACAGGACGTATTTTTTAAAAAAAACAGCCGATTCTAATTGTAATAAAGCTCATAAATGCAATGTTAAATATTTATTTTTAGCTGAACCTCCACTTTAACCACTTGCCACCCCGGACAATTCTGTAATTTCTCTCCTAAATGTAAAAAAAAAAAAAGTTTTTGCTAGTGTAGCGGGGACAGTTTTTGCCTCTCCAAAAACATATTGATGTTTTACAATGTTATTCTATGGACTGGTGTTGTAAATAGGTGTTTGGCACCATCTAGTGGTGAAAATGTGGAATGGACTGCACCATCTTTTGTTTTTCCAAGAAGCATGGGAGGAGTGATGTGAAGGACTTACCCATGAGCACTCGGGGCTGCAAGGCATGCTGGGAAGGTGATAAAAGGTTTAGTGGTGGCCATTTTAGCTCTCTCTGGTTCCTGGGACATACGCCCTGGAGGAGCTCTCTCTCTCTCTCTCCCTCTTTCGGTGCGATTTACGGAATTCCGGCCTACTTTCTGCAGAAGCAAGCCATCGATCTCAAGAAGGGTGACGGAGGACTTCCGATCGGCTCTGGAGGAGAATCAGACAACCGGATGATTGCTAGAGACCGGACTGAGGCCGTGAGGAGTGAAGGCATCCATCCGCCTGGACCTCATATGGAGTGAAGACATCCATCCGCCTGGACCTCGTGTGGTGAGAGGGCTCATGCCCAAAGTCTTGTACTGTTTGACACACATCTAGGCTGCCTTGGTAGTGTTGCTGGGACTGATAGTTCCACGCTGTCGCGGTGTGCCATAAAGCCACACGTGCAAAGGCCTCAAGCCTAAACCAACTGTTGGTGCCGGTCATTGGAGTTGTGCTCCCAGGAGAGAGTGTACAGGTACCTCTCACAGTTAGGCCCCATACACACGATCGGATATATCCGATGAAAACGGTCCGCGGACCATTTCCATCGGATATGTCCGATCGGGAGTTTGATCCGATGGCGTGTACACACCATCGGATCAAATTCCCCGCCGCCGGACGGCGCGGTGACGTAGTGGTGACGCGGCGGTGACGTTGACGCCGCCGCGTCACCGCCACGTCACCGCACCAGGAAGTAAAACACTTCCGCGCATGCGCCGAATCCATTCGGCAGCGGCGCGGCGGTGGTGGGAGCCGACATGTCTGCTGGTAAGTGTACTAACCAGCAGACATGTCGGGCGGACAGATTCCCACCGGATAGATTTCAAAGCTTGCTTTGAAATCTGTCGGGTGGAGAAATCTGTCCGCTAGCCCATACACACGAGCGGAGATGTCTGCTGAAACGGTCCATCGGACCGTTTTCAGCGGACATATCCCCTCGTGTGTACGCGGCCTTAGACTACAGTTTCAGTTTATTTCACACCACTCATTAACCAGAGAGCCCTTGGATTACAAATCTTTCTCTTAAATTGCTAGCAGAAGAAAAGAAGATCAGAGACTAGACTGTTCTCATTGCAAGGCCTTGCAGTACTGCTACTATTTACCAGACACTGTCTGAGGTGGGAACATTAAGTCCATTACACGCTGTGATCTTATTCTTGTTAGATGTTGTACGTTGCATAGCGTGTTTACTGATTTTTGTATGGTGTGCTGGAAGTGGGAAGGTGCGCAGTGTTGAGTTGTGGCCTGCGCACTAGTCCCACTTGGAGACGCCAAAGTCCTGCTGATAGGGGGGGACATTAGGGGATTGCTGCCTATAATTTCCTGTAATATTTGTTGCCCACCAAATGTGTTCTCATGGTTAAGTACAGAATCTATTTCAGTAAAACTAACTGTTGTTTCAGCACAGCCTGTGTATGATTACTTTCTCCTTCAACACCAAGGGGAGTGAGACCAAAAATACTCGGGGGTGTCAAGGCAGAGTACAGGCCCAAATTTACAATCAGCCGCTCCTTCGGGGGTCAGTGCTACACGTGGGGGCTCGTCCGGGATCCCTGTCTCTCTGCAAGTGAAGCCCACCCCTTGGCACCAATATGGATCCTAGTACAGTGGCCCGATGGTGTGGGGCGGAAGGCGCTCGCTCAGAAGCGAGCGTAGCAATCGCACTCCCGGGAGAAGCCTGGGAGAACGAACAGGTCAACAAGATTGTAAAGGCATTGTCCCCAATTAGGAAGGCCTGGGTGGTCGCAACCAGATCAGATTGTGAGACCTCCCATACTTATGCTCTATTGGAATGGAGGAAGGGAATTCCGGAGAACTTTAGAGGCTCAAGTGTACAGCTAGCTGGGAGAACCAAGTTTTACCTGACGCACCCAGAAGGGCCTGAAGGGAGCCCTGTCAACTCTAGCTGTGTTAAGCCAACGATGCTGGGAGTTAGTTTTGGGTCAACCCCAACCAAAACCGGTTCAAGGCCCCCTCAGGGGGGGGAAAAGACTGTGTTTGACACAAGCAGGGGAGGTTCTCAGTCGGAACGACAACTATCTGACCTAAAACGGCAGTGCCGCACTATACAAGAAAGATTCAGGGAGGCCTCCGGCATGATCGCAGAACACATTGAAGGGTTAAGTGCCTCATGTAAGGACTCGACTGGTAGTAAGCAAAGGTCAAGACCTGCCTCATTTCTCCAGAGACGCACCCACAGCCACTTGCCAGAGGTGACGATTCGGAAGGACTTCA
The DNA here is from genome assembly GCA_029574335.1 of Rana kukunoris. Taxonomy (NCBI): domain Eukaryota; kingdom Metazoa; phylum Chordata; class Amphibia; order Anura; family Ranidae; genus Rana; species Rana kukunoris. Next base: position 6,896,914 of record CM056053.1, read on the forward strand.
AAATCGAAGGACAGATAGGAGAAAAGGAACAGAAGGGGAATCTGTCCTACACGAATCTCTTGCACCAGATGGAGCTGGGACTCCAAAGAGGCTATCTTGAATCAGAAATTGTAGAGGCTGTAGTCAACGCCATTAGCCCAGGCCTGAGTATCAGAGGCATGCTAGAAATGAAAAATGGACTGAATCTAACACAACTCAGGAGAATACTAAAGAGCTACTACAAGGAGGAAGGTGCCACTGAGTTGTATCATCAACTGATAAATATGGCACAGGACAGTCAGGAGACTCCTCAGAATTTCCTGTTCAGGGCCATTGAATTGAAAGACCGCCTGTTGTCCGCCTCCCAGGGGGAAGACTCAGATGAACACTTTGGGGGTGGACTAATTCAGAAGAAGTTTCTGAGGTCTGTGGCTACAGGCCTGAGGAGTGACTATGTCAAATTCCAGTTGAGGCAGTATTTGGATGATCCCTCCACTACAGATGAGGTACTCATTGAGCAGACCAATGAGGCAGCCAAGATGGAAATGGAAAGAGAGAAGAAACAAAGGAAGACTCAGTCCAGTACCACCGCAAGGATCAGATGGCACAAATCTGATGTTTCATCAAGCTCCCAGGAAGCTAGTGTCCTGACAGCGAACACTGATGAGATGCCCCAGTCTGAATTAGGAAAACTGTTTCGGGTGCAGGAAGAAATATTGAAAATTATGGCTTTGTTGACTGAGAAGCTGGAGGGACCACAGAGGGAGGAAGTCTCGACACAGAAGACCCCAGTGGATAATGCAGCCGCCCTGACTGAGAGACCGGCGAAGCTAAAGACCTGTTTCAACTGCGGGGGAGTTGGACACTACCGCCAAGTATGCCCAAGCCCGGCGAAGACTGAAACAAGGCGCCAAGAACCGGCGGAAAACTTCAGAGGGCCCCAGTGAAGGAGTCAGCTGGGCGCCCGGTCACAACAGTCAACTCCAAACAACCTCATGCATACCAGGTCCCTAGGGACGCATGTAGGCCGAATTCGAGCAAGCGCTCACCGAGGCGAGGTGTAAAAGTGCAAACCACCAAACAGGCTAATCCTGCCACTCCCCATGGATTCCCCCCTGAACTAGTGGGACCTTCTCCCATTGTCCCTATCCAAGTGGAAGGGATTTACACCAAAGCCCTGCTGGACACTGGAGCCCAAGTGACCTTACTCTACAGAGATTTCTACGAGAAACACCTCAGACACCTGCCACTTCAGAAGCTGGAGGAGCTGGAGATATGGGGTCTAGGGACTCAGAACTTCCCTTACGATCTACCCATTAGGCTCACCTTCGACCCGAGTGTGGCAGGGAAGGCCGAAGTCTTCGATGCCTTGGCAGTGGTGTGTCCCCGCCCACCAGGGGCTGACAAAAGTTCCCTCATTATTGGGACCAACACCGACCTAGTCCGAAGACTCTTGACACCGCTTGTACAGACACAGGGTTCTCCAGCTGTGAAGATACACCCAATGTTAACACAGGTGTATCAGAATCTATTGCATGAGCAGAAAGCCCCGGCGGAAGGAGTGGGGAAAATCTGGCGTTTGGACAGAAGTGAGAAGGTGGTACAACCTGGTGAAGTAGTCTGCTTGAAGGCTTCTGTCAAACTGACTTGGAGACAGCCAGGACCTTTCATCGTCCTTGAGACGGACGGAGAGAAAGAGGCCAAAGAGTTGGAAATAATCCCAGAACTGCTATCGACCAAGTCACTAAAGCGGAGCAGAGGAAAGGTCTCAGTCAGTGTCCGGAACACCACAACGTCACCGGTGAAGATGCCAGCTAAAGTGTTGCTAGGGAAGGTGAAGCAAGCAACTCCAGTTTCATCGTATGGAATAATGGGAGGACAAGGGGGAGAGATCCCCATGGAAGAGTTTTACCCGAAAGACACCCCCCTGTCACCCGAGTGGATGGAGAGGGCAAAAACCCAGCTGCTGAGATGGAGGACGGCGTTTTCAAAGAGTGAGTTCGATGTGGGGCTTGCAAAGAGTGCTGAACACAAGATTCGGCTGGAGGAGGACAAACCCTTTCGAGAGAGGGTCAGGCGGATTCCATTGGGAGATCTGGAAGACCTGCGAGAACAGCTGGCTGAGTTGAAGAGGACAGGAATCATCCGAGAGTCCCGTAGTCCCTATGCTTCCCCAATAGTGGTAGTGAGGAAGAAGAATGGGTCGTTACGACTGTGCATCGACTATAGGACATTGAACCGGAGGACCATTCCCGACCAATACACCACACCCCAAATAGAAGATGCTCTACAGAGCCTGTCAGGAGCGAAGTGGTTCAGCGTGCTAGATTTGAAAAGTGGATACTATCAGATCCCTATGCACCCCGAAGATAGGGAGAAGACGGCTTTCATTACTCCTGTAGGATTCTTCAAATTCAATCGCATGCCACAAGGCTTGTCAGGGGCCCCGGCCACTTTCCAGAGGTTAATGGAGAAGACTGTAGGCGACATGAATCTGATTGAAGTGCTGGTATATCTGGATGACGTGATAGTGTTTGGCAGAACACTGGAGGAGCACGAGGAGCGCTTGGAGAAAGTCCTGAGAAGACTTCATGATGAAGGCCTGAAGCTTTCCATGGAGAAGTGCCAATTCTATCAGCCGTCAGTAAGCTACCTGGGCCACATCGTGTCTGCAGAAGGAGTGGCCACAGACCCACAGAAGCTGGAAGCTGTCACCTCTTGGCACAGACCCACAAATGTGACCGAGCTTAGGTCATTTTTAGGATTCTGTTCGTACTACCGTAGATTCGTGGAAGGGTTTGCCAAGATAGCCCACCCGCTCACTGAGCTGTTGAAGAACGAAGAGGGAGCTGATCTGGACTCGGGCAAACCTGGGAAACCAAAAGAGGGTCCTTGGAAGAAGAAAGACTCAATTGAAGATCAGTGGACCCCACAGTGCGAAGAGACCTTTAGACAGTTGAAGCGGAGCCTTACCACTGCCCCGGTCTTGGCCTATGCAGACCCTACCAGACCCTACGAACTGCATGTGGATGCCAGTCGAGATGGGCTAGGTGGAGTGCTTTATCAGGAGTACGACGGACATCTACGACCTATTGCTTATGTGAGCCGAAGTCTGACACCTGCCGAGAGGAATTACCCAACTCACAAGCTCGAGTTTCTGGCCTTGAAGTGGACGGTTGTAGACAAGCTAAAAGACTATCTGTATGGTGCTGAATTTGTGATCAAGACGGATAACAATCCCCTCACATACTTGCTTACTACAGCAAAACTAGACGCCACAGGGCATAGATGGTTGGCTGCACTCTCTGCATTTATTTCAGCCTGAAATACCGACCAGGGATCGGGAATCGGGACGCTGATGCACTGTCCACAAGGCCCCACTGTCCCCAGGACCCACCAGGAGGATGGACCCAGCTTACCCCTGAAGGTGTGAGAGCCCTTTGTGAGGGAGCGGAACAACCAGTGAAGGGTGGAGCCCGGGCTGAGGAAGTTGGAGTGTCCGCTGTGGGGGTGCCTAGGTGCTACTGTGATGTCACTCAGATGGTGGCGGAGGGTTTACCTAAGCTGTCTAGGAGGAACCTCCGGAGAGATCAGCAGGAAGATCCCCTTTGTGGTCTGGTTTTGGAGGCCTTAGAGAGCCAACACCCTGATCTACTTCTCCAGAGCGCTCAGAAGGAAGCTCGCCTGTTATGCAAAGAGTGGGATCGGTTGCAGCTACAGCAAGGAGTGGTATACAGAAGGGTCCCCTCTGAAGATCCTGAGGAGAAGTGGCAGTTGTTTTTGCCGGAGAAGCATAGGGAGAAAGTACTAATTGCCTTGCATGATCACCATGGTCATCTGGGATCAGAAAGAACTCTTCAATTGGTGAGGGACAGGTTCTATTGGCCATACATGAGATCTGAAGTGGAGAGTTACTGTCATTCCTGTCTCAGGTGCATACAGAGGAAGACCTTACCTCAGAGAGCCGCCCCAATGGGCCATTTAGAGAGCCAAGGACCTATGGACCTAATATGCATAGATTTCCTATGTGTGGAATCCGATCTCAGTGGACAAGGAAACATCCTGGTGGTCACGGACCATTTCACCCGATACGCTCAGGCATTCCCTACCAGGGACCAACAGGCATCTACAGTGGCAAGGACTCTAGTGGAAAAATTTTTGTTCATTACGGCTTACCTCAGCGGATCCACTCAGACCAGGGGAGAGATTTCGAGAGCACCCTCATTAGACAACTGCTGGATCTACTAGACATAAGGAAGTCCAGGACTACTCCCTTTCACCCACAAGGGGACCCTCAACCGGAAAGGTTTAACAGAACCCTCCTTAATATGTTAGGAACGTTGGCTGCTGAACAAAAACAACAGTGGAGTAAACACATCACAGCCATGGTACATGCCTACAATAGTACCGTAAGTGATGCTACAGGGTATTCACCCTATCGTCTGATGTTTGGACGAGAAGCCCGACTACCGGTGGATTTGGCTTTTGGAACCTCTCTGGACCACACCTCGGAAGCCTCTCACCGAGGGTATGTAGACAGATTGCGGAAAAGTTTGAAGGCTGCATATGAAAAGGCCAAAGCCACATCGGACGCAAGAGGAAGTAGAAATAAGAGGAATTTTGACCTCAAGGTACGGATTCAAGACCTACAACCCGGTGACCGAGTCTTGTTGAGGAACCTGGGTATACCAGGCAAACACAAACTGGCTGATCGCTGGAAGTCACAGCCATACATCATATGCAAACGTCTCCCAGGACTGCCGGTATATCAGATCAGACCAGAAGGGAGTACAGGACCATTAAAAATATGGCACCGGAATCACCTTCTGCCTTTAACAGAAGCAGTCAGAAAAACTCCACAACGGGAACTATCGCCTATGGCTGCGCCTAGACCTGTAACTAGGTCCCAATCGGGATCCCTGGCCACAAGAGGTAGTGAGGAGGAGGAGGTGATGGAGATAAGCTGGTTGTGGCCACCTGAAGTGCCAGGAGTTGATGCACACTGTTCACCTCACAGACAGGAAAAGGACACTGTAATTCTGAGACCAGAAGCCCCAGAATTTGTGCCACAAAATGAAAACTCTGAAGATCACCCACCCTTTGACACTGAAGTACAAGAGTGTGAAGTGAGAGAGGAGATAGTACCTACTCCCAAGAGACAAAGGGTTAGAAGAGAGATCCATGCACCCAAAAGACTGACTTATGATGTGCTGGGTGAAAGCTCTGACCAGGCTCAGTTTACTGCTAAAAGAAATCCTGAAATGCCTGGTCTCTCTACTGTCAATTCAGAAGGAGAAAACCCCAACTCACCCCTTGACACATCTGTACTAGACACCATGGTGTCACCTGTGAGTGCACAGATCAGCTCCCCATCATATGAGAATTGGTGGGAGGCTCCTCTGTCAGTGTTGTGCAGCCGCATAGAGGCAAAAATGTGTAATAGAGCCAAATATTTTGAATGTCTTTGGGGACCAAAGAATCAAAGCAGGGGGAGTATGTAGCGGGGACAGTTTTTGCCTCTCCAAAGACATATTGATGTTTTACAATGTTATTCTATGGACTGGTGTTGTAAATAGGTGTTTGGCACCATCTAGTGGTGAAAATGTGGAATGGACTGCACCATCTTTTGTTTTTCCAAGAAGCATGGGAGGAGTGATGTGAAGGACTTACCCATGAACACTCGGGGCTGCAAGGCATGCTGGGAAGGTGATAAAAGGTTTGGTGGTGGCCATTTTAGCTCTCTCTGGTTCCTGGGACATACGCCCTGGAGGAGCTCTCTCTCTCTCTCTCCCTCTTTCGGTGCGATCTACGGAATTCCGGCCTACTTTCTGCAGAAGCAAGCCATCGATCTCAAGAAGGGTGACGGAGGACTTCCGATCGGCTCTGGAGGAGAATCAGACAACCGGATGATTGCTAGAGACCGGACTGAGACCGTGAGGAGTGAAGGCATCCATCCGCCTGGACCTCGTATGGAGTGAAGACATCCATCCGCCTGGACCTCGTGTGGTGAGAGGGCTCATGCCCAAAGTCTTGTACTGTTTGACACACATCTAGGCTGCCTTGGTAGTGTTGCTGGGACTGATAGTTCCACGCTGTCGCGGTGTGCCATAAAGCCACACGTGCAAAGGCCTCAAGCCTAAACCAACTGTTGGTGCCGGTCATTGGAGTTGTGATCCCAGGAGAGAGTGTACAGGTACCTCTCACAGTTAGACTACAGTTTCAGTTTATTTCACACCACTCATTAACCAGAGAGCCCTTGGATTACAAATCTTTCTCTTAAATTGCTAGCAGAAGAAAAGAAGATCAGAGACTAGACTGTTCTCATTGCAAGGCCTTGCAGTACTGCTACCATTTACCAGACACTGTCTGAGGTGGGAACATTAAGTCCATTACACGCTGTGATCTTATTCTTGTTAGATGTTGTACGTTGCATAGCGTGTTTACTGATTTTTGTATGGTGTGCTGGAAGTGGGAAGGTGCGCAGTGTTGAGTTGTGGCCTGCGCACTAGTCCCACTTGGAGAAGCCAAAGTCCTGCTGATAGGGGGGGACATTAGGGGATTGCTGCCTATAATTTCCTGTAATATTTGTTGCCCACCAAATGTGTTCTCATGGTTAAGTACAGAATCTATTTCAGTAAAACTAACTGTTGTTTCAGCACAGCCTGTGTATGATTACTTTCTCCTTCAACACCAAAGCTTTATATCTGTATTGCACCACAGCTGTGTCAAGGGGAGTGAGACCAAAAATACTCGGGGGTGTCAAGGCAGAGTACAGGCCCAAATTTACAATCAGCCGCTCCTTCGGGGGTCAGCGCTACACTAGAAAAAAACAAGAAAATATTATTTGTGTGTGTATATATATATATATATATATATATATATATATATATATATATAATATTTTCTTGTTTTTTTTTTTTAGTTAAAGGGCTTGATTTCGCTCAACCAATAAAGCACTACATAGAGTGTATGTAACGCTACTCACTGGGCTGTAATACAGTGGCTTGAAAAAGTATTCATACCCTTTGAAATTTTTCACATTTTGTCATGTTACAACCAAAAACGTAAATGTATTTTATTGGCATTTTATGTGATGGACCAACACAAAGTGGCACATAATTGTGAAGAGAAAGGAAAATGATAAATGGTTTTCAATTTTTTTTTTTCACAAATAAATATGTGAAAAGTGTGGGGTACATTTGTATTCATCCCCCATTACTCTGATACCCCTAACTAAAATCTAGTGGAACCAATTGCCCTCAGAAGTCACCTAATGAGTAAACAGTGGCAGCTGTTTGGAGGGGGGGGGGCGCAAACAAACAGATAAATACCGGGGGGAAAAACCATCATATGCAGCCACTTGTGCCCATCAAATTCCACTACCTGTGCCCATAAAATGCCACCACTTGTGCCCATCAAAAGCCACCACTTGTGCCCCATCATATGCAGCCACTTGTGCCCATCAAATTCCACCACCTGTGCCCATAAAATGCCACCACTTGTGCCCATCAAAAGCCACCACTTGTGCCCCATCATATGCAGCCACTTGTGCCCATCAAATGCCGTCACTTGTGCCCATCAAATTCCACCACTTGTGCCCATCAAATGGCGCCACTTGTGCCCATCAAATGGCGCCACTTGTGCCCATCAAATGGCGCCACTTGTGCCCCATCATATGCAGCCACTTGTGCCTATCAAAAGCCACCACTTTTGCCCATCATATGCCACCACTGTGACCCCCCCACCCATCCGCTGTCTGCCCGGCACTTACCACATCCAAGTGGCGGGTCAAGCAGTAGGTGACAGCGGCAAGCTGTACGAGGGCTCCTGTGTCCTCCTCCTCTTTTTTTCATTTTTGCTAAGTGTCCAATCGTAGCGCTTGCGCCTTCAGCCAATCAGGTATTAGACCTGCGTTACCTGATTAGGGGAGAGTCGGTTTAGTGTTACACAACTAAATATTAATTAGCTTTTCTAACACATCGGGGTGGACTGTGAGCGCAATGCTCTGCACTCCAAGTCCACCTTTTTTTAAGCCTATTAGAGCCTATGGCTCTAATCAGGTGCTTCAAAAAACAACCTGCGTCTGCTCGAATTCAGGCGTCCGGTCTCCGAAAAGGGGCCAGACGCCTGAATAGAGGGTGGCAGCGGCGGCCATGAATAGGTTCATGCGTCTCATGCGATCTGGGTTCGGATCCCGGTCTCGGCTGCATGTGAATTGAGTTTGGTGGTCTCAGCCCGGCTCCCGGTGGGTGTGCTATGCGAGGTAAGCCTGTGCTTAGTACGCCCACCCCTCTCCCACAAAAACCACCACACTTACACGCACTCAAAATTGAGTTAACATGCATGCACTTTGGCCACGCGGTCTCCAAAAAAAAGAGAGGCGAAGGACTAACAGGGCTGGCTGAGCGGGCTAGATCCTCTCACTCCCTCATAGGGGAGTCCCTCTGCCCTGTTGGGCTTCAAAGCGGAGCAGGTAGGGCGGGCTGTGTGGGAGGACCCCCTCACACCCGCCATTGCCACCCGGGGCATGGAGAAAGATGGCAGATTGCCTCTGGGGGAGGTCTGCCTACTCCCAAAACTCCTGCAGTCCGGCTCCTCTCTCGAGTACACGCACAAAATACACTTTAAAAACAAAAAATCTATTCATTGGTCATATAGGGGGTGGTGTGACAGAAGGGGTGGTGCCGTGAACTTTTAATGGATGGGCCACCCCTGTTAGTAAATAAAGTCCACCTGTGTGGAATTTAATCCCAATATAAATACAGCTGTTGAAGCCCTCAGAGGTTTGTTAGAGAACCTTAATGAACAAACATTAGAAAGGTTAAGGGACACACCGGACAGGTCAGGGATAACGTTGTGGAGCAGTATAAAGCAGGGTTAGGTTATAAAAAAATATCCCAAGATTTGAACATCTCCCAGAACTCTGTTCAATTCATCATCCGAAAATGGAAAGAGTATGGCACAACTGCAAACCTACCAAGACATGGCCGACCACCCAAACTGACCAGGCAAAGCAAGGAGACCATTCATCAGAGAAGCAGCCAAGAGTAAGGTGACCAGATTTTTAAAATGAAATCCGGGGACATATTTTTTTCTTTACTAGTAATGGCAACAATCAGCAACTCTCTGCCCATCGCCGCCGCCTCACAGCCTCTCAAGTCTTACTCTTCTGGCCCCCGTCTACTACTGGATGGGGAGCGGAGGAAGACCACTCTGCCAGGGAAGGCAAGGAGATAGGCAGGTGGCTGGCCAGGATTTGAGCCAAGGCAGAAGAACATGAGAGCGAAGCAGAATGAGCATGTGCCCTAAACTGAAGAAATATTCCCTCCGCTCCGACCAGAACATGATCACCAGAAAGGGGCACAGATAATGGGAAAAATACACCCCCTATGCTAGTAGGCACGCCGGAGGGGGGGGGGGGGTGGTGTAATTCAATTTTTTTTATTTTAATTCTGCACTGACTTTCTTTGAAATTGCCCCTGCCCCCTATTAAATCCAATCTGGGGACAAAACCAGGGACAGACTTGGTCCGGGGACAGTGTCCTCAATCAGGGGACTGTCCCCTGAAACTGGGGATGTCTGGTCACCCTAGCCAAGAGACCCATGGTAGGAGAATCTGTCCACAGGACAACGATAAAGCCTTCTACACACGAACAGTCCATCCGATGAGAACGGTCTGTAGGACCGTTGTCGTCGGTTAACCGATGAAGCTGACTGATGGACTGATGTGCCTAAACACCATCGGTTAATGATCCGATCGTATCAGAATGCGGTGATGTAAAACGCAACGACGTGCTGAAAAAAAAATGAAGTTCAATGCTTCCAAGCATGCGTCGACTTGATTCTGAGCATGCGTGGATTTTTAACCGATGCTCGTGCGTACTAACGATCGGTTTTGACCTATCAGTTAGGGGTCCATCGGTTAAATTTTAAAGCAAGTTCTCTTTTTTTTGACCGAAGGATAACTGACCGATGGGGCCTACACACGATCGTTTTGGACCGATGAAACGGTCCTTCAGTCCGTTTTCATCGGTTTTGACCGATCGTGTGTACGCAGCTTTAGTTGTGCTCTCCACAAATCTGCCCTTTATGGAAGAGTGACAAGAAGAAAGACATTGTTGAAAGAAAGCCATAAGAAGTCCTGTTTGCAGTTTGTGAGAAGCCATGTGGGGGAGGGGACACAGCAAACATGTGGAAGAAGGTGCTCTGGTCAGATGAGACCAAAAACTTTTTGGCCTAAAAGCAAAACGCTATGTGTGGCAGAAAACTGACACTGCACTTCACTCTGAACACACCATCTTAAAACATGGTTGTGGCAGCTTCATGTGGTGGGGATGCTTTTCTTCAGCAGGGAGAGGGAAGATGGTCAGAATTGATGGGAAGTTGGATGGAGTCAAATACAGGACAATCTTAGGCCTCGTACACACGATCGGACATATCCGATGAAAACGGTCCGCGGACCATTTCCATCGGATATGTCCGATCGGGAGTTTGATCCGATGGCGTGTACACACCATCGGATCAAATTCCCCGCCGCCGGACGGCGCGGTGACGTGGCGGTGACGCGGCGGTGACGTTGACGCCGCCACGTCACCGCTACGTCACCGCACCAGGAAGTAAAACACTTCCGCGCATGCGCCGAATACATTCGGCGGCGGCGCGGCGGCGGTGCGGGACGACATGTCTGCTGGTAAGTGTACTAACCAGCAGACATGTCGGGCGGACAGATTCCCACCGGATAGATTTCAAAGCTTGCTTTGAAATCTGTCGGGTGGACAAATCTGTCCGCTAGCCCATACACACGAGCGGAGATGTCTGCTGAAACGGTCCATCGGACCGTTTTCAGCGGACATATCCCCTCGTGTGTACGAGGTCTTAGTCTGCAAAACACTTGAGACTGTGGGGGGAGGTTCACCTTCCAGCAGGACAATGACCCTAAACATACAGCCAGAGCTACAATGGAATGATTTAGATCAGGGGTCTCCAAACTTTTCAAACATAGGGCCAGTTTATTGTTCTTCAGACTTTAGGAGGGCCGGATTGTGGCCAGTGGGGGAGGAAATGTCCAAAGCATCAGTGAGAGTTGGTAGAGGAGGAGTAAGACCCCTATCAGTCGGAGGAATAGTATCCCATTATTGGTATCAGTAGAAGAAATAGTGCCCCCTTGTTGGTGTCAGTGGGAGGGATAGTGCCTCAAATCAGTTGGAGGAATAGTGGCCCAAGGGCCGGATAAAGGCTAGCAAAGGGCCACATCTGGCCCTGGGGCGCAGTTTGGAGACCCCTGGTTTATATCAAAGCATATTCATGTGTTAGAATGGCCCAGTCACAGTCCAGACCTAAATCCAATTGAGAATCTGTGGCAAGACTTGAAAATTGCTGTTCACAGACGCTCTCCATCCAATCTGACAGAACTTGAGATATTTTGCAAAGAAGAATGGGCAGAAATGTCCCTCTCTACATGTGCAAAGCTGGTAGAGACATCCCCAAAAAGACTTGCAGCTGTAATTACAGCAAAACTAAAGGAGGTTCTACAAAGTATTGACACAGGGAGGTTGAATACAAATGTACCCCCCACACTTTTCACATATTTATGTGTAAAAAACTTTGAAGACCATTTATAATTTTCCTTCCACGTCACAATTATGTGCCTCTTTGTGTTGGTCTATCACATAAAATCCCAATAAAATACATTTATGTTTTTGGTTGTAACATCAACCATACCTAAAAACACCCATCTGCCTCTCTCAATAAGCCCCTGCAAATATCAATACATGATATGGGAATCAAATAATAAAGGTATAGTAATGGTGATCCCATGTCTGGTAGATGAATGGAACTATGGAGACAAAGGGCCAGATCCACAAAAAATTACGGTGGCGTATCTCCAGATACGCCGCCATAATTTCAAATTTGCGCCGGCGTATCTTTGTTTTGTATCCACAAAACAAGATATGCCGGAATTACGCTAAGATATGACTGACGTAAGTCTCTTACGCCGTCTTTAACTTAGTTGCATATTTACGCTGGACGCTAGGGGCGCTTACGTTGTTTTTCCACGTAAAATATGCAAATGAGATAGATACGCAGATCCATGAACGCACGTACGCCCGGCGCAGTGTTTTTACGTCATTTGCGTAAGCTTTTGTCCGGCGTAAAGTTACCCTGCTGTATAGAGGCATATGTAATGTTAAGTATGGACATCAGGCCAGCGTCAAATTCTCTGTCGTTTGCGTAAACTGTTCGCGAATAGGGATTTGCGTAAGTTACGTTCACGTCGTTTTAATTGACGTTTTGCGACTTGATTTGGAGCATGCGCACTGGGATACGTCCACGGCCGGCGCATACGCAGTTAAAAAAAACGTCAAAAACGTGGGGTCACGATTCTTTTACATAAAACACGCCCACCTAATCCACATTTGAATTGCGCAGGCTTAAGCCGGCCCATTTACGATACGCCGCCGTAACTTAAACTTTTTTTTTCTTTCAGATTCATACTTACCTAGGTGGATGTGGCATCTGTCCCCCGTCTCCTCCAAGGACCGCCTCCTGTATATTTACGTTGGCAGAATGGCACGGACAGGCATAGGTACGTACAGGTACATCCCCTTTAAGATGCCGCTGTGTGGTTGCGCACGCGCCATCGCAGACATGCTCACGACCCTGCCACTTTCTCAGTGAGCCTGACCGAGGATCCCACGGACTCGATTGCCGCGGGGACACCCGCGATCGTCTCACTGAGAGATAGAGCTGGGAGATGCTTGTGTAGACAAGCATCTCCCCCGCTCTGCCTAGTGTGACAATGACACTGATCTCCGCTCCATGAAGTCGGAGTGAAGATTAGTGTCATGTGACACACAGCCCATCCCCCCTACAGTAAGAAGCACTCCCTAGGAAACACTTAACCCCTACAGCGCCACCTACTGATTAACCCCTTTACTGCCAGTGTCATTTTCACAGATCGCTGTAAAAATCACAATGGTCCCAAAAATGTGTAAAACATTTCCAATGTGTCCACCATAATGTCGCAGTCACGATAAAAATCGATGATCGCTGCCATTACTAGTAAAAAAAAAAAATATTAATAAAAATGCCATAAAACTACCACCTATTTTGTAGACGCTATGGGGCAGATTCAAATAGAGATACGACGGCGTATCTACTGATACGCCGTCGTATCTCTGAGTTCCGTCGGTCGGATCTATGTGGCTGATTCATAGAATCAGGTTTTGCATAGATCTCCCTAAGATCCAACAGGTGTAAGTGACTTACACCGTCGGATCTTAGGCTGCAATCTCCCGCTGGCTGCTAGGTGGCGCTTCCGTTTGTATACGCGACGAATATGCAAATAAGGAGATCCGCTGATTCAGAAACGAACGCCCGGCCGTCGCTTTTTTTTTTTTCGCCGTTTGCGTTCGGCTTTTTTTCGGTGGATAGTTACCCCTGCTATATGAGGGGTAAGTGCGGCGTATCCTATGTTAAGTATGCTCGTCGTTCCCGTGCCGAGTTTTGAAATTTTTACGTCGTTTGCGTAAGTCGTTAGCTAATACGGCCAATACGTAATTTGCGTTAACGTTGAAACCAATGACGTCCTTGCAACGTCATTTGGAGCAATGCACGCTGGGAAATTTAGCTGGCGTCGCATTCGCAGTTAAATCGGCACGGGGACGCGCCTGATTTAAATAATACACTCCCCCTAGCCGCGGAATTTGAATTCCGCCGGGGAATTTACGAGCCGCCGGCGCCACTTTAGAGGCAAGTGCTTTCTGAATACAGCACTTGCCTCAAAAACTGGCGCTGGCGGATCGTAAATAAGATAGATCACGCGGATCTAAAGATCCGCTGATCTATGTGAATCTACCCCTATAACTTTTGCGCAAACCAATCAATAAAGGCTTTTACCAAAAATATGTAGAAGAATACGTATCGGCCTAAACTGAGGGAAAACATATTTTTATATGTTTTTGGGGGATATTTATTATAGCAAAAAGTAAACAATATTGAATTGTTTTCATAAATGTCGCTCTATTTTTGTTTATAGCTCAAAAAAAAAAAAACGTGAGGCGATCAAATACCACCAAAAGAAAGCTCTATTTGTGGGGAAAAAAGGACGTCAATTTTGTTTGGGAGCCACGTCGCACGACCGCGCTATTGTCAGTTAAAGTGACGCAGTGCCGAATCGCAAAAAGGGGCAAGGTCCTTTAGCAACAAAATGGTCAGGGGCTTAAGTGGATACTAAGTGATTGAACACCACTGATCACTGGGTTCTCACAGCTCCCCGAGCAGAGAGCTTCTCACTGTCAGTCTGCCTTGGAAGTAAGTCCTCAAAGATATTAGATAGGACCCAAGGGTCACAAAGTCAATGGCTGTTTCTATAGAAACACGTGTGCATGTATGTAAACTTATCCATCCAGTGGTTTGTGGAAATGTAAACGCAATAACCCATAGTTCTCATGAAGGGCAACATGCTGGATACGCATATAATGGGGTAGAGAGAGAAGGTGGACGTTAGATACGTCTACCCGGTTTCACTGGGCACAGGCCGGCTGCTTCAGAGAGGGGCGCAGTTTGGCATGTTCGCCCTGGGCTCTAGATGACCTTGTCCCGATACTGAGTATCACTTTAATGATTAAAGAACTTTAGTATTTGTATCTTTATATTTGTGCCTAGGGTTTGGCTTCAGTTGCGGCCGCACCATTAGGGGCGCAGGGGCACCACCCCCTAATCCATGTACCAAGTCCCTAATATACATACAGGGCACCGGACGCATGGATTTCAATGTTTTTTTTTGAAGCACGTGATTACAGCCTGAGTCTAATTGACTTAAAAAATTATGAGCTTGGGGCGTTGGCACTGCGCAACGAGCCCACCCAGTTGTATGACCATAGTGATTTAGGCTCCATTCACATCTGAGCGACAAAACGCCGGTCGCCCGACGCTCTTGTCGCTCGAGATGTGAAATAACATTGCGGTCTATGGAGATGGTTCACATCTCAACGCCTGTCGCCTGAAAAAAAGTCCCGGACCCTTTTTTTCAGGCGACATTGGCGTTTCCTCATAGACCGCAATGTTAAAGAAAGATAAAACTTTCTTTTTTTTTCTACAGGCGGCAAGATAAGCCGCGTACGCGGCGTATCGTGTCGCCTAGGTGTGAATGCAGCCTTAAAGGGGTGTTCCAGCCCAAAAATGTGTTTATTAAAAGTCAGCAGCTACAAAAAGTGTAGCTGCTGGCTTTTAATAAACACTCACTTACCTGCTCCTACGTTCCAGCGACGCGCCGACCGGGGCTCCGCTCCTCTCCCCCCCTCCCCGGCCGGCGTCTCCATCCTGACTGTGGGCACCCAGCCGTGACAGCCTTCGGCTTCACGGCCGGGCACCCACTGCGCATGCGCGAGCCGCACTGCGCATGCGCGCGCGGCGCGGCTCGCCTCTGATTGGAGAGGCGATCGCATGGGACCTGTCAGTGTCCCATGTGATCGCCTACAGGGAGGGGCTGGTGTAGGCGATTAAGCTTAATCGCCTAACCAGCCCCTCGGCGGAAGCAGGAAGTGGGACAGGAAGTCCCACTCCTACTGAAGCCCCCACTCCCCCCCCCAAAAAAATTACATGCCAAATGTGGCATGTATGGGGGTAAGGAGTGGGATAAGAGGAAGTTCCAAATTTGGGTGGAACTCCTCTTTAATATTCACTATTGTCTTCCTGCTTACATAGTTACATATAATTACATAGTAGGTATGATTGAATACAGACAATGGTCCATCCAGTTCAACCTGTGTAGGTGCACATGTGTCAGTGTCTATAATTATTTCCCAAATCCTGTATGTTGTGTTCTTTAAAGTGGAGGGCCACACAAAAATGGAACCTCCGCTTTTCGGAACCCTCCGCCCCCTCTCCTGTGTCACATTTGGCACCTTTCAGGTTGGAGGGGGTGCAGATACCTGAATAATAATTAAGGTTAAACCACTTCTCCTCCAATCTGATTGTGTGGCCCCGTGTCCTCTTACACTCCTTGAGACTGAATAGTTTTTTCTTCCTGTGCTGGGATCGACATTGAGTTACCGTATATACTTGAGTATTAGCCGAGGCACCCAATTTTTTCCATAAAAAAAATGGGAAAACGTATTGACTTGATTATAAGCCTATGGTGTCCATCTGCATGCCTCACTGTGCCTCGCTGTGTTCATGTGCATGCTCCACTGTGTCCATGCCTCACTGTGCCCATGCCTCAATGTGCCCATGCCTCACTGTGTCCATGCCTCACTGTGTCCATGCCTCACTGTGTCCGTGCCTCACTGTGTCCGTGCCTCACTGTGTCCGTGCCTCACTGTGTCCGTGCCTCACTGTGTCCGTGCCTCAGTGTGTCCGTGCCTCACTGTGTCCGTGCCTCACTGTGCCCGTGCCTCACTGTGCCCGTGCCTCACTGTGCCCGTGCCTCACTGTGCCCATGCCTCACTGTGCCCATACCTCACTGTGCCCATGCCTCACTGTGTTACGAGTAACGTGGTTAACGAGCGCTTTGAAATATGAGCAACTTTTGTTTAAAAATCCTGACTCGGTTTGCGAGTATGGTCTTGCAAAACAAGCAGAATTCAAGCTAATGGGATGTATGCAGTACCGCATTTTGGCCAGAGGTGCGGGGGGCACTGGAGACACTGGGAACGGTTCAGGAAATACCCGGAATCACTTGGAAATACTCCATTCCTGGGTGTTTCAGAGCCTTTCCGAGGGTTTCCGAGATCAGCTGAGCTGTCCCTGAGTATTTCCAAGTCTCTCCTGCGCCCTTTGGCCCCATGCAGTATTGCATGCCATAGAAGTCAATGTGGAACGAATTATCTTTGTTTCCACTGACTTCGATGGGGAAACTGTCTTTGAGATGAGAGTACTTTGGATTACAAGCATTCTCCCGAAAAAGGATTATGCTCTTAATCATAAGTGTGTGCAGCCTATTGCATTAGGGCATGGGTCTTCAAACTACGGCCCTCCAGGTGTTCAGGAACTACAATTCCCATCATGCCTAGTCATGTCTGTGAATGTCAGAGTTTTACAATGCCTCATGGGAAGTGTAGTTCTGCCACAGCTGGAGGGCCGTAGTTTGAGGATCCCTGCATTAGGGTGTGCACCCCAAAGCTCAAACACACATGTCCTATAAATTAATAGGGCAATGGACAGTGTCGGTAGAGCAGGAGATGATGTCAGTAGGGCTGAGGTTGATGTCAGTTTATTTTTTTAGATTTTTATTATTACATTTTTACAATTGCATTCTAAATCATATTTTTATACAATCATTTTTATTATGTTTTTTTTTTACAAAAAAAAATTAGGTGCCCCATTGGGGGCTTTGGTGAAATATCAGGGGTCTAAACAGTCCCCTGATGTGTCACTTTTGAGACAAATTAAGGGACTGAGGACAGAGATTCCCCAGTCTCTTTCTCGCAACCAAGCAGCAGGGGGAATCTGCCCAGCACAAGGTGATCAGGGTGTGCCCAGGCACACCCTGTGCACACACCTATGCTCTTAATCCAAGGTTCCACTGTATTTGCCCACTCCATTTGCCCACTGCTTCTCCTCCCGGACAATCAGGATGCGGGTCTTAAGATCCGATTGGCCAAAAGGAGAAGGGACCATATTGGCTGGGAGAAGAAGCACAGGGGAAGCCACCAAGGTCAAGATGCAGGTGGAAGCCGCCAAAGCTGCCCGAGACCTGGATGGGGTAAGTGCGGGGCTGGTGAGCGGACAGACAAGCGACGGATGGGGGGGGGGGGGTTTAATGTTTGACCGATCGATCAAACAGGGGGGGGGGTGTCAGGTGGTTTGTTTGCCTCCCCAAAAAATGGAGCACAAGCCGCCACTGTGCTTTAAAAATACATTTTACTTTCCTTTCAGGCGACTTATAATTTTTGTTATTTTAGACCAAATTACATGAATGAAAACCCAATTTCTGTACCTAGGCAACAGAAGAGAAGCAGGAAGAGGAGCCTCCACAATGCCAAGTCAACAAATTGTAAGGTCAAGCCTCCTCTCAGGTCTCATTAATTGTGGATTGCTGCAATACTGGCTTAAATATTACAGATCTTTAAAAAAAAAAAAATAGAAAAAAAAATAAAAAAAATAAAGCAAATTTCCTGTTGATTTGTTTATACCTCAAACACGGGAGCTTATGTAGGAGGCTCACCGTGACAGTGATAAATTAAATTACATATTTCCTTGTTTATTTGTCATAAACCTAAAGCCGGGACACAATGATACGCCTTATTACCAGGGAAAACGTAGCGATACAGTTAGATTTCCCATGGCAGTCCATGCTAATAGGTATTTGTTTCCAATTTGTGGTTCCATTGTCTGTGTTAGCAGCCAGATATGCGCTGTGCATTCGTCTATCTAAGCAGCATAATGAGACAACATACAGCCGCAGTATTGTCCGTCTCTGTGGACCTCACATTTGCCCCCTTTTCGTTTTTTTCGGAGGTGTTGGCAATTTTGCTGAAATTCTGAATTCTAAACCTGTACCGGAGGTTAAACGTAAAGACAGTCAATTATATTAATGATAATACGCGTGGGCTGATTGAACAAATTAATTGCCAGCCCCAAATGCAATAAACAAACAAAACAAAGTTACGTATTATTAAATGATATTTTCAGAAAAAATAAAAGAAACAAAAACAACCAAAAATAATTCTAAAAGCATGATATTTTCTATGGCCCGGATTCACAAAGCACTTGCACCGGCGTAACTCACTTTTTTCTGGCGTAGCGTAAATATGCACCCGGCATATGTGTGCGCCACAGTCACAAACCAAGATACGCCTAAAAATAGGCCATCCTACCCCGACGTATCTTACTTACGCCGGCGTGGCGTGGGTGCAAATATGGCCTGGACGTATGTTGCTTCTCCCATTGATTAGGCATTCAAATATGGCGATTCATGAACGTACTTGCGCCCGGCGCATGATATACGCGGTTTTCGTAAGTTTTACGTCCGGTGTAAAGTTATTCCCCATAGATGAGGCGCAACCCATGCAAAGGTATGGACCAGGGAACACAAGCCTACGTATTGTACGTTGGACGTCTGTGAATATGGGCCGACGTGGGTCTGACTGGGCGTAGGTTACGTTACACAGTGATCCGGCATATTTTAGGCAGTTGTTCTGACATGGTTGTGCGCATGCGCACGGGGATACGTCCACGTCTGGACGCATGCGCAGTTCGTTTTAAGTTATGTGTGTTTGTAAACATAAAACTCTGTGTGTGTGATTGGCCATCAGCTGAGTTCAGGCAAAATCATTGGCCCATCAAAGAACACTGCCAGTGGTGTGTGTTTACTTGTAAATATAGTGAGTATTGTGGGTAGCGCCATCAAAGAACACGTCAGAGCAGAACTGTACAGCAACCAAAGGTGACGTCAGACGCCAGATCGGAAGTGATGCCAGACGTGGTTTGACGTACGAGTAGGGTCAGGAGATTAGTTTTATGACTGCACCAATCTGGAAGTTTGATGGGCAATATATAAAGCAAATTTTGTGAGTGTTTTTATGCTTGGTTTTAAATAAATAGTTTTTATAGAGGATTATACTATGTGAGCCATTATTTTCTCTCGTCAATATATGGAACGTATGGGTAGCTGACGGAATGCCCTTAAACGAGCCGAATTGTATGAAAGGAGACCTTTGGGAATACCTTTATGCCAATCAGATAAATGAGAGGCAATAACTTCTGGTGTGGTGACATAAGGGAGCGGTGTCACACTTTTTTTTTTTTTACTGTGGTGGAGGAGTAATAAAAGTGCAGAAGTACTGGAATAAAAATATTGATTGATCAAGTCTATTGAATATAGAATATTCGATATTTAAGAAAATTTGCTATATTTTATAAAAAAAAAAATTGCGAAATTTCGCGAATGCGAAATTTATTGCGAAAATTTATTGCGAAATTTGAAAAATGCGAATATTCGAAATAGCGAATATTCGCCGCGATATTCGAGTTATTCGCGAATACTCGAATATGCAATATTCGTAGCGAATATTCGCAATGCGAATATTCGTGAGCAACACTATTAGACACTTTGATTTTATTTTTTTTGCACTTTTAAATGTAAGATGTGTTACGTTTGGCTGCACTACCAGAGAGACAACTTAGTTAATATATTCTCTTTTCATTTTACATCAAGAAAAAGTTTGTTCTCAACCCTCACCCTTTGGAGTAACCACAAAGAATGAAGTCAGCTCTGAAGGAAAATGGGGTCCAGCCCGGTACTAGCGAAATGTACCTACCTAATAAAGAGTATTTTTCACCTGTTTTCCATATTTAGAAGAACTGGAATGCCCACTTGGAAAAACAATTTATAGGACTGTGCACAAGAAAGATGCCGCCCGGCACGCGCATCGTGTTCCCAGTAACGTGGCGGGTACATTACTGCCCCCTTGCGGCTTCACTGCCCGGTTTCCTACTGCACATGCGTGAGTAGTGCAGTGTGCCATCACTGGTTCCTGCTCTCTCCTGGGAACAGTGTGTTTCCCAGGAGACAGCGGGGGGACGGGAAGTAGCGTAGACTCCCACAAGAGTTTATGGCCGGAGGTGGGTGCAAATACCTGCACCCCCTCCCCCCTGAAAGGTGTCAAATGTGTCACCGGAGGGGGGAGGGTTCCGAAAAGCGGAAGTTCCATTTTTGGGTGGAACTCCGCTTGAAAGTGTAGGTCCATCCATAAGAGGTGGTCTTACTGTTTATACCAAGATGCAAGGCAAAAATTCCATGAGGTCCTTCCAGGGGTATGATTAACCACTTCCCTACGGCTGTACGAGTATATACGGCCGCAGGGTGGCTCTAAATCTCTGGGCTGCCGTGTTTTCACGGCAGCCCCTTTCCTCGTTCCCAGCGCGCGCTCCAGAGCGCGCAGCGGGGAACTTGTGTACTGGCCGTGTCCCTTGGACACAGCCAATCACAGATCGCCGCGAACGGCCAATGAGAGTGGCCGTTTGCGATGCGATCTGATGGGCCAATGAGAGATGATCTCATATGTAAACATATGAGATCATCTCTCATTGCCGGCTCTCACAATGACAGCGTCCTGTCATAGAGAGAGCATACCGATCTGTGTTCCTAGTACATAGGGACACAGATCGGTCACCCCCCCTCCCCCCACAGTTAGAACACAATGCAGGAAACACATTAACCCCTTCCTCACCCCCTAGTGTTAACCCCTTCCCTGCCAGTCACATTTATACAGTAATTAGTGCATATTTATAGCTCTGATTGCAGTATAAATGTGAATGGTGCCAAAAATGTGTCAAAAGTGTCCGATGTGTCCGCCATAACGTCACAGTCACAATAAAAATCGCAGATCGCCGCCATTACTAGTAAAAAAATTAAAATAATAAAAAATAACAATTCTGTCCCTTATTTTGTAGGCGATATAACTTTTGCGCAAACCAGTCGTTTATTGCGATTTTTTTTTTTTTTTTTAACCAAAAATATGTAGAAGAATACGTATCGCCCTAAACTGATTTTTTTTTTTAAATTGGGCTATTTTTTATAGCAACAAGTAAATAATATTGTATTTTTTTTTCAAAATTGTTGTCCTTTTTTGTTTATAGCGCAAAAAATAAAAATCGCAGAGGTGACCAAATACCACCAAAAGAAAGCTCTACTTGTGGGGAAAAAAGGACGCCAATTTTGTTTGGGAGCCATATCGCACGACCGCGCAATTGTCAGTTAAAGCGACGCAGTGCTGCAAGCTGAAATGTCACCTGGTCAGGAAGGGGGTTTACATGCCCAGTAAGGAAGTGGTTAAAAGAGACAGTCATATCAAATTTTAGCTACAGGCTTCCTCCTTCCATGGACATTGAAGATCATGTTCAATGTTTGCTGCTTCCCCAGTATCTTTAAGTGTAAGTCCATCTATATTTAAAGAGGTGGGTCTTATTTTTAAGCCTCAGGGTTAGAAGCAGAACCAGAAATACTACTGTCGGTGTCACAAAACTAAAGAGCTCCTTCTACCCATCAATTTTAGTTGGAAAGCAAAAATTAACAAAATACTTACAAGATGCAAAGCAAAAAATGAATGAGATCCTGTCAGAAACCATGAATCGGACCGAGACAGAAGTACAGTTAAATCACACTTGTTTAATAATAATAATAATAAAAAGATAAACAGAGTAAGCGTAGTAAAAAAAACATAGTCAGAGTTCAGAAACCAGATCGGATAGCCAGCCAAGCCAAATGTCATAGAGCCAGAGATAAACGTAGTAGAACAGCAAGCAGGATCTGGAGCCAGAAGGAACGTCAGCCAAGCAAGTCTTCAACAGGAACGCAGGAGATAGTCTCTGTGATGTCGACCAAGGTGAAGGCAGAGAACAACTGAGCTGGATAGTTTAAGTCCTAATCCTTCTTCCATGAATTTTAGTTGGTCATTAAATACTTACAAAATATTTACATTAGGATGCAAGGCAAAAACGTTATGAGGTTCTTCGAGGAATATGATGAAAAGAGAGTACCACGTCATGTATTGCGGTTGCCATCTTCTTCTATGTATGGACACTGAAGATCATGCACAATGTTCACCGTTTCCCCAGTGTCTTTAAGTGTAGGTCCATTCATATTTGAAGACTTGGATCTTACTGTTAAGCCTCAGGCCGCGTACACACGATCAAATCTATCTGCTGGAAACGGTCGGCCCGACCGTCCCAGCAGACAGATTCGATCGTGTGTACGGGCGAGCCGACGGATTTGGCCACCCAACAGATTTCAAAGCATGCTTTGAAATCTGTCAGCTGGGAACCTGTCGGACCGATATGTCTGCTGGTTAGTACGCTAACCAGCAGACATATCTTCTCGCACATGCGTCGAATGGATTCGACGCATGCGCGGAAGTAATTCACTTCCTGGTGCGGTGACGTGGCGGCGTCAACGTCACCGACACGTCAGCGCGCCATCTGCCGGCGGGGATTTTGGTTTGATCGTGTGTACACGATCAAACCAATACATCCCAGCAGACAGATTTGTTCAAATCGGTCTGTCCGACCGATTTGAACAAATCTGTCTGCTCGTGTGTACGGGGCCTCAGGGTTTGAAGCAGAACCAGAAATATTACTGTCAGTGTCACACAACTAAAAAGCACTAGGTCCTACTCCTTCTACTCATGAATTTTATTTGGACACAATGGCCCGAATTCACAAAGCCTTACGCCGACGTATCTCGAGATACGCCGTCGTAAGTACAAATGTGCGCCGTCGTATCTATGCGCCGATTCACAAAGCTAGACACGTCGAAAAATAGGCTTCAGCCGCCCGATGTAACTTGCCTACGCCGGCGTATCATGAGCGCATAGTTACGCTGGACGCATCTGGCGTTCCCATTTTAAATATGCAAATGAGTAAGATACGCCGATTCACAAACGTACTTGTGGCCGGCGCATGTTTTAAGCGATTTGCGTAAGCGTTACGTCCGGTGTAAAGTTATTCCTCATATAGGAGGCGCAACCCATGCAAAGGTATGGACCAGGGAACGGACGCCATCAAATTTTACATTGTGTACACCGTTTACGTAGTACGTGAATAGGGCTGGGCGTAGGTTACGTTCACGTCGTAGGCAGTGTTTCGATGTATCTTAGGCAGTTATTTCGACGTGACTGTGAGCATGCGTACTGGGATGCGTCCAAGATACGACGCATGCGCCGTTCGTTTTTAGTAGTTGTTTGAAGCTCAGCCCATCATTTGCATGGGGTCACGCTTCATTTATATGTATCACGCCCACTTCCAGCCCACTTTCACCTACTTTGACCTACGTCGGCTTACGCCGACGAATATACGCTACGCCGGCGCAACAATGGGAGCATTTGCTTTGTGAATTCCATGCTTGCCTCTCAACGTTGAAGAAGATACGCTACACCCAGGTATGTGAATCTGGGCCTAAATATTTACAAATTGTCTACCCCAAGATACAAGATCTCATGAGGTCCTTCCAAGGGTATGATGAAAAGAGACAGTCGTGTCATATTTTAGTTACCAGCTTTCTTTTTCCATGGACACTGAAGATCATGCTCAATGTTGACTGTTTTCCCAGTGTCGCTAATTGTAGTTCCATTCATATTTGAAGAAATGGGTCTTCTTGTCAGGCTTCAGGGTTGTAAGCAAAAGCAGAAATGTTACTGTCAGTGTCACACAACTAAAGAGCCCTAGGTCCTATTCCTTCTACCCATCAATTTTAGTTGGATATCAAAAATGTATAAAAAAAAAATGAACACCAAGATGCAAGGCTAAAATTCCATGAGGTCCTTCCAGGGGTGTGATGAAAAGCGACTGTCATGTCATATTTTAGCTACAAGCTTCTTCATCTCATGGACACCGAAGATCATGCCCAACGTGCACTGCTTCCCCAGTGTCTTTAAGTGTAGGTCCATTCATATTTAAAGAGGTAGGTGTTACTGTCAGGCCTCAGGGTTAGAAGCAGAAACAGAAATATTACTGTCGGTGTCACAAAACTAATTTGACCCTAGGTTCTACTACTTCGACCCATCAGTTTTAGTTGGACATCAAACACTTATAAAAAATTTACACCAAGATACAAGACAAAAATTCCATGAGGTCCTTCCAAGGGTGTGATGAAAAGGGACTGTCATGTCATGTTTCCTCCGTCATGTCCAATGTCACAGTGTCATTGAGTGCAGGTCATATTTGTAGAGGTGGGTCGTACAGTCAGGTCTCAGGGTTAGAAGCAGAAGCAGAAACATTACCATTGGTATCACAACACTAAAGAACACTCTCAAGCCTGAGGTCCTACTCTTTCTATCCATCACTTTTAGTTGGACATCAAATATTTACCATAAGAAGGAAGGTTTAAGAACTTTCTATTAGTTGGAAGTTCATTTTCTTGACTGCCTCATAGCGAAGACCGATTTAAGCTCCCAAGGTGCTCATTAGTTTCCAGGGCCATCATGGTTTTACTCAGTGGAAATCTATAATGTCCAATGAATATTTTATTAAAGCTCATGATGCAGTGACAGTAGCAGCCGTTGAAGGAATGGATTGGCGTTATGCGTTTTCCCGAGTTCAATGAACAGAATTGAAAAAAAGAGTGAATAGATATTGAGTGGATAAACTTCAATTCCTTATACTTAAAGTTTTGGGTTATTTCTGTGTGGGCAACTTTCCCGTACCCTTTAACCACTTCAGCCCCGGAAGAATTCGCCCCCTTCCTGACCAGAGCACTTTTTGCGGTTCGGCACTGCGCCGCTTTAACTGACAATTGCGCAGTCGTGCGACGCTGTACCCAAACAAAACTGACGTCCTTTTTTTCCCACAAATAGAACTTTCTTTTGGTGGTATTTGATCACCTCTGTGGTTTGTATTTTTTGCAATATAAACAAAAGAATAACGTAAATTTATTTTATTTTATATTTTTTACTTTTTGCTATAATAAATACCCCCAAAAAATATATATAAAAAATAAATGTTTTCCTCAGTTTAGGCCGATACGTATTCTTCTACATATTTTTGCTAAACAAAATCGCAATAAGCGTATATTGATTTGTTTGTGCAAAAGTTATAGGGCCAGATTCAGGTACAATTGCCCTGGCGCAGAGTATCAGAGATACACTACACCGCCGTATTTTACCTGGCTCTAAGGCCTCGTACACACGATCGGACATATCCGATGAAAACGGTCCACGGACCATTTCCATCGGATATGTCCGATCGGGAGTTTGATCCGATGGCGTGTACACACCATCGGATCAAATTCCCCGCCGCCGGACGGCGCGGTGACGTTGACGCCGCCACGTCACCGCACCGCACCAGGAAGTTAAACACTTCCGCGCATGCGCCGAATCCATTCGGCGGCGCGGCGGCGGTGGGGGACGACATGTCTGCTGGTAAGTGTACTAACCAGCAGACATGTCGGGCGGACAGATTCCACCGGATGGATTTCAAAGCATGCTTTGAAATCTGTCGGGTGGAGAAATCTGTCGGCTAGCCCATACACACGAGCGGAGATGTCTGCTGAAACGGTCCATCGGACCGTTTTCAGCGGACATATCCCCTCGTGTGTACGAGGCCTAAGACGAATTCTGGTAGATTTCAGCCCGTAAGGTACGGCGGCGTAGTGTATTTCTCATGGCAGAATCGAAATACGCGATTAGGGGGCGTGAAGCATTTAAATTATGCGCGTCCCCGCGGCGATCGAACTGCGCATGCTCCGTTCAGAAATTTGCATTGCGCGAAATTACGTTGTTACGTCAGTTTTTTTTTTTTGAGTAGCGTCGTTTACGTACATTCCTAATCCCGGACGACTTACGAATAAAAAAAAAAAAATTGAAATTCGACGCGGGAACGACGGTCATACCTAACATGGGCTGTCTAACTATAGACCAGATTTTTGCTTCCCTAACTTTACGCAGCAAAAAGATGACTACAGATGCCGTAAGAGAATCGCTGGAAAAAGCTCATTTGCATACCCCGACGCGGAAAACGACGTGAACTCCACCCAGCGGGCGGAAAAAGATTGCAGCGTAGATCCGACGGCGTACGGAGATGTAAGCCTGTCGGATCGAAGCCCGAAGCCGTCGTATCATGGTTTGAGGATTCAAACTAATGATATGGCGCGGGTAATTTGAAATTACTCCGGTCTATCAGGAGATAGATTGGAGTAATGGCTCTGTGAATCTGGCCCATAGCGTCTACAAAATAGGGGATAGATTTATGGCATTTTTATTAATATTTTTTTTTTTATACTAGTAAAGGCGGCGATCTGCGATTCTTATCATGACTGTGACATTATGGCGGACACATCGGACACTTTTGACACTATTTTGGAACTTTTGTCATTTATACAGCGATCAGTGCTATAAAAAATGCACTGATTACTGTGTAAATGACAATGGCAGGGAAGGGGTTAACCACTAGGGGGTGATGAATGGGTTAAGTGTGTCCTAGGGAGTGATTCTAACTGTGAGGGGGCTGAGCTACAAGTGACACGACAGTGATCACTGCTCCCGATGACAGGGAGCAGTAGATCACTATACAGTATAAACTAAAAAAGTCAGTGCTACTACCCATAAATCACACCGAAAGCAGAGCTCCCGGGTGCTCTATCCACAGTCGCTGGCTGCGTAGAATAATGAGGAAAAGACGATCTGCACTCCGGTCGTTGCTCTTAACTCCTTCCTGCCCAAGGACGTCATATGACATCCTGGAATTTCAGTGTGGATATCTGAATGGTGGGTGCAGCTCCAGGCATCATTCAGATATCCATCTCTTCAGCCGGCGATTCTGTGCACCATAAGAACGATCATAGCGGCGCTTGATCGTTCTTATAGGCGGCGGAAGGGGACGCCCCCCCTCCCGCCGCCATCCGGTGCTTCTCCGGGCTCTCCTTTGCTATCGGAGACCCGGAGAAAAGATCCGCTGGCGTCGGATGGAAACTATAGAGTAGACTGGTGAGCAGATGGTCATCTCTATGATCGTCGGAGGCCAGGGCGCGATGTTATGACGTCACGCCTGGGTCCTGGAATGTAAACACAGCTGCAATCGCGGCTGAAAGCATTAGATCTGTGAATTTTTTTTCACAATTTCATTCTTTCCAGCCTGGAGGAGAGATTGGGAACCTTATTGACACCGCACCTCTCCATAAAGAGTACCTGTCACGAACCATTCCTATTACAAGGGATGTTTACATTCCTTGTAATAGGAATAAAAGTGATCAAAAAAAAAAAAAAATTAAAATTAAAAAAAGGGAAAAAAAAAAGAAATTGAGAAAAATAAAAAATAAAATAATAAAAAATAATTTTTTAAACGCCCCTATCCCCGGTAGCTCACCCACATATGTAAACGCTGTTCAAACCACACATGTGAGGTATCGCCGCGTGCGTTAGAGCACCAGCAACAATTCTAGCACTAGACCTCCTCTGTAACTCTAAATTTGTAACTTGTAAAAAAAAATAAGCCACGCCTATGGAGATTTTTAAGTACTGACGTTTGGCGCCATTCCATGAGTGTGCGCAATTTTAAAGCGTGACATGTTGGGTATCTATTTACTCGGCGTAACTTCATCTTTCACATTATACAAAAAAATTGGGCTAACTTTACTGTTTTGTTATTTTTTAATTCACGAAAACCTTTTTTTCCCCAAAAATTATTGCACAAATACTGTGCGAGATAAAAAGTTGCAATGGCCGGCATTTTATTCCCTAGGGTGTCTGCTAAAAACATATATAGTGTTTGGGGGTTCTGAGTAATTTTCTAACCAAAAAATTATGATTTATGCATGTAGGAGAGAAATGCCAAAATCAGCCCGGTATGGAAGTGGTTAAACAATTGACGTATTTATTGGCAAGCCACAGCAGACAAACGCAATAGTAAGGGTTGACGCATTTCAGCCTATAAGGCATTAGTCATAACCACTAGCAGTAGATCACTGTCCTGTCACTAGGCAGAACAGGGAAATGCCTTGTTTACATTGGCATCCCCCCATTCTGGCTCTCCGTGACATGATCGCGGGCCATCGGCGAACATGGAGTTTGCGGGGCCCGCGATCACGGAGAGTGCGGCAGGCGCACGCGCAATTCCGCCACGTGGTTTCTTAACCACTTCAATACCCAGCCATAGAAAATTGACGGCCTGGGATGGGATTTACCATCCTAAGTGGCCATCAATTGACGGCCTGGGCATTGCAGGCGAATATCTGGATGATGGGGGCAGCCAGAGGCATCATCCAGATATCCTCTTCTTCAGCCAACGATTCTGCACAATGTAAGAATGATCATAGCGGCGGTTCCGCCGCTTGATCGTTCTTACAGGCCGCGGGAGGGGACTTCCCCCCCCTCCCGCCGCCATCCGGTGCTTCTCCGGGCTTACCTGTGCCTTCGGGGGCCCGGAGAACAAATCGTCGGCGGCGGCAGGAAGCATAGAGATGACTGGTGACCAGATGGTCACCAGTCATCTCTATGACCGTCGGAGGACCCGGGCGCGATCTGATGACGTCACGCCCGGGTCCCCGTAAGTAAACAAAGCCGCGATTGCGGCTGTAAGCCCCCATTCATGAGACCGGTGAATTTTTTTTCACCGATCTCATGGTTTCCAGCCTGGAGGAGAGATGTGGGGTCTTATTGACCCCACATCTCTCCATAAAGAGGACCTGTCACACACATTTCCTATTACAAGGGATGTTTACATACCTTGTAATAGGAATAAAAGTGGAACAAATGAAAAAAAGTGGAAAAATAAATAAAAAATAAGTCAAAAAAATAAATAAAAGATAAAAAAAAAATTAAAACGCCCCTGTCCCCGATAGCTCGCATGCAGAAGCGAATGCACACGCAAGTCCCGCCGACATATGTACACGCCGTTTAAACCACATAAGCGAGGTATCGCCGCGTGCGTTAGAGTGCCAGCAACAAATCTAGCACTAGATCTCCTCTGTAAATCTAAACTGTAACCTGTAAAAAATAAATAAAGCGTTGCCTATGGAGATTTTTAAGTACCGAAGTTTGGCGCCATTCCATGAGTGTGCGCATAATTAAAGCGTGACATGTTGGGTATCTATTTACTCGGTGTAACATAATCTTTCACATAATACAAAAAAATTGGGCTAACTTTACTGTTTTGTTATTTTTTTAATTCATAAAACAATTTTTTTTACAAAAAAAAGGCGTTTGAAAAATAATTGCGTAAATACCGTGCAAGATAAAACTTTGGAATGACCGCCATTTTATTCCCTAGGGTGTCTGCTAAAAAAAACATATATAATGTTTGGGGGTACTGTGTAATTTTCTAGCAAAAGAATGATGATTATTACATGTAGGAGAGAAGTGTCAGAATAGGCCCGGTATGGAGGTGGTATAAAAGCCTGGTATTGAAGCGGTTAAAGGGGGCGTACAGGTACGTCCATTTGCCCACTGCTGCCATTCTGCCAACGTATATCGGCGTGCAGCGGTCGGCAAGTGGTTGATTTATCATGGTTCTGTAAAAACAAGACTGACTGTAGCGTATAAGTAGATAAAACTGTTCACTGAGAACAAGAGGCAATAGATGTTGAGATTCCATATTTTTATGTCAGCAGCACCAGAAAATGATAAAGTGATTATAACCTCGAATGTCAAACCTGTGCTGCAACTCTAAGTCACGTTGGGCATTAATCATAATCTCTGAATTACGTTTTTCCCTCTAGAAAAGTGCTGAGAGTTTCTTGGACTAGAGCAGTGGTGTCAAACAGGCGGCCCTCCAGCTGTTGCAAAACTACAAGTCCCATGAGGCATTGCAAGGCTAACAGTTACAAGCATGACTCCCACAGGCAGAGGCATGATGGGACTTGTAGTTTCGGAACAGCTGGAGGGCCGCCAGTTTGACACCCCTGGACAGTGATGGACTGGCCATTGGGACTACAGGGAGTTTCCCGGTGGGCCGATAGCTCAGTGGGCCGGCTTCAGTAACAGTGGACTGCCGCCTCCCTCCGCTCCTCTGTCTCTCCCTCCCCGCAACGCTCACCTGGGGGGAACAAAGAAGCAGGGGGAGGACCAGAGGAGCAGGGGGGATGACAGAGGCGCATGGGGGGAGGGGACAGACAGCTGACTCAACAGCTATGGCCTGGGAGTTTCTCACTTCTGCCTAATCTTGTCCCATAAGGGGGGCACCGAACTCATTCTTTGCCCCGGGTGAAATAATGTCTAGCTTCCCCACTGGTACTGCCTATAAGAGTACCAGTACCAGTCGTTCTAAAGTAGAATGGCTAGTGGCTAGTGAAGGGGGAGAGGGGGCTTGGGTGGCCGGGGGGGGGTGCAGGAGTTGTCCGGCCGTCATGGGAGAGACCTGTCAAAGTGGGCCAGTCTGGATGAAGTCCAGGGCCAAATTTCTGTCCCAGTCCAGCCCTGCCCCTGGACTAGAGGAAGAACAGGTTTGTATTCAAGGAAAAAGCCCAGATTGACCACAAGCAGAACTGACGGCCAATCAAACAGAGGAATTCAATAAAAGACCGAAAAGTGTTAAAGCGTTCTCAGCAGGCCACTTGAGACTTTACATTTTCCGGTACATTGGCACCCTGCTGGTCTCATCTCCGACTGCCTACTGAGGCATCTCAGTCTTGCTAATCATGAGAGAGATCCACTAACCAGTGTGCCTCGGTCACTGGCAGCTTAAAGGGTTTGTAAAGGATTTTTTTTTAATCTTAATAGCTTCCTTTACCTTAATGCAGTGCTGTTTTCATGTCCTCATTGTTCGTTTTTTGCTCTCAAGTTGCTGTAATTCTTCTCTGATCTCCACACTTCCTGGTTGTCTGTTTCCTGATAACCACAGTCCTGGGAGCTTTCTCTCTGTGGTCACTAATTAAGGAGGTGTGATTACTGTGTGTCTAAAACCCCTCAGAACCAATCCAGTTTCATTTTCCAAACCATCACTGCCCTGTATTGGCTCTGTGGCTCTGTACAGCACAGGCAAGAAACAGCATGCAAAAACAAAACTAGAAACTGCAGGCACACTATATGATTGATTTATATCTATTTTTAATCATTTTTAAAAGGAATCAGTTGACCATTATGGGCTAGATTCAGGTATATGTGCGTAACTTTGTGCGGGCGTAGCGTATCCTATTTACGCTACGCCTCCGCAACATTTACATGCAAGTGCTGTATTCACAAAGCACTTGCTCCGTAAGTTGCGGCGGCATCGCTTAAATTTGCCGACATAAGTGCGCGTAATTCAAATTTGGCATGTAGGGGCGTGTTGTATTGAAATCAACCGTGACCCCACGTAAATGACGCGCTGAACGAACTGCACATGCGTCGGCCGTGGACGTATCCCAGTGCGCATGCTCAAAATTACGCCACAAATACTCATTGGTTTCGACGTGAATGTAACTTACACAAAGCCCTATTCGCGAACGTTTTACGCAAACGATGTAAACAACGGAAAATTCTACACCGGCCCAATGACCATACTTAAGGCCGCGTACACACGAGGAGACATGTCCGCTGAAACTGGTCCGCAGACCAGTTTCAGGGGACATGTCCGATCGTGTGTATGGCCTAGCGGACAGGTTTCCAGTGGACAAAAGTTTCTAAGCATGCTTAGAAACTTGTCCGCTGGAAACCTGTCCGTCGTACAAACCATCGGACCGAAATCCTGTGCATGCGTCAAATTGATTTGATGCATGTGTGGAAGCATTGAACTTCCTTGTTTGAGCATGTCGCCGTGTCACCGTCACCGCCACGTCACTGCGTTCTCTGTCCGCTGGGATTTTGGTCTGATGGTGTGTCGGACCTGTCTCATCGGACATGTCTCCTCGTGTGTACGCAGCCTTACATTACGTACGCCTCATATACAGGCTTGGGGTTCAAAGTCATTTTCTGGCAAAAAAAAATAGCTTTTTAACTTGTAAACAACATATCTGAAAAAGAGGCTTGGTCCTTAAGTGGTTAAATAACGAACAGGTTTGCAGTGGGGTAAAAAAACATTTTTGGAGTGAAGACCTGCTTTAAATGTGGCGCTGTCCCATGCAGTACTTCTTTTTTACCACAAGATGTCCCAGCATCATTCAACCCAAAAGACAGAGGAAATACTATAAATGCACCATGGCCCTACCCCTGAGGAACCTGCACCACATCATTCTTTATTCATAGTGTATTGATACAGAGGTCCAGGTGCTCTTTGCCTTTCTGAGGACCACCCAGCCCCGAAGATCAGGAGATCTTAATAGCATACACAATGGGGGAGTCTCCAGGGGATGTCACTTGTGGGAAGACCGATGAGCCTAGAATTGGGCTGTAACCCTTACTCACTATATATACTTATACTATATAACAAAAATTAGGTTTTAAAGTTCCTTTTTTTTAAACTTTGACTTTCAAAGGTATAGAAAGCCAACCCTAAAGACAGAGGAAATACTATAAATGCAGGGCACTATGGCCCCACCCCTGAGGAACCTGCGCCACATCATTCTTCATTCATAGTTGTCAGGGAAATGGCCGAGGAAGGCAATCATGGCCGCCACGGTGACTAAGGTGGGCAGTACTTTCTCCTTGTAACCTGAACAGATCACATGACTCACTTCCTGGTCTATTTAAGCCTGCTGCTGAAGCTGCCTATTGCTGGATTATCTCTTCAGTCTCCTGTGTACCTTGACCTTGTCTCCTGATCCATGCTTATCCATTGTGACCCGGCTTGCCTTAACCTTGCTTCCTGATCTCCTGTGTTTGACCATCGGCCTGCTTCTTGACTCTGTTTCAGCTTCCTGATCACCCGGCTTGACCCTCGGCTTGTATCTGGACCCTGCTCGTGTATGACCTTGGCTCACCCCTGTATATGCTCTGGACTGACCTACCTGTGTTTGACCCCCAGGCCTGGCTTCTGGTATCTCCGTTCATTTAAATACAACAAGCTCAGTTCTGCCTGCCTTAACCATCCCTCAGTGGCTGAGCTCATCAGACTGCAAGCAAGCACCTGGCCTACCGTGCTTCTGTGGGCACCGCGCTTCCTGTTCCCAACTCCAGGGTCACGCTGCACTCAGCCACAAGGGGAGCCCTCTTAGCATCTCGATCTCCATACTCGTTCCTGACAATAGTGTATTGATGCAGAGGTCCGGCTGCTCTTTGCATCTCTGAGGACCACCCAGCCCTGAAGATAATCAGATCTGCATAGCATACACAATGGGGGAGTCTCCAGGGGATGTCACTTGTGGGAATACCGAAGAGCTTAGAATTGGGCTTTAACCCTTACTCCCTATATATACTTATACTATATGTAGCGCTCACCCCCGAAGGAGCCACTGGTTGTTGTTTGGGATCGGCGTATTAAGTTACCTTGTAGTGTGTCTAGGGGTAGTAGCAGTGAGTAGTAGCAGTGAGCGAATGTCCAGTCACCAAATGGATTTTCAAATGCTTTATTCCAGGGCCCAACAATGGCCAACATCAACTGGAGATAGGAAAGGTTGATGAAGCAATAGAGAACAGTGCAGTATCAGGCCTGGATAAGAAGTAGAGCAGTCCTGCTTCCAGCAGTAGTAGATACAGTTTGTCACCACCCTAGCCAGAGTGGGTGAAGTGCCCCCGGACAGACCCCCGTTATAAGTCTGGCAGCCGGAATGTCACTTTTAAGTTGCTGGGAGGAACAGGTTTCTATTACAGACCTGGCTCGGGCCTCTTCCACAGGCTTAGTACTTCAGTACTCAAGAGAACAATTCGGATTGAGCGAATCCTCCCAGTAAATGCAATGAAAGGGGTCACCGGTTGACAGCTGACATACACCCGACAATTCCGGTAACCAGATCCCCGATGGTTCGTTCGAGCCCTCTTGGATAACCTGCCTCAGGGTTCTCCTCAAGCCGATTCCCCACCGTATGGCACACAGCCTGGGTACTTCTCAGTAAGGTTGGGGACCCGGTAAGTCACTGGGGCCCCTATCAACATCTGGATGGGTTTCCATGGAGCAGGCAGCTCCGGCCAGGTGGGCCATGCGAGCGGGGTCCATGGATGCGCGCACCCTAAAGGTGGATGCCGCACCTGGAAGGTGGACCCCGTGCAGAGAAGAAGAACCGACCACGACCCAGAACACGCGGCAGCTGCCACAGATATACCCCTACCCAGCATGCCCATCGAGGGAAGAACTCCTCTAGCGCCAACTGCCGGCCAGGGGTTCAATCACACCCCTGGGTCGCAGACTGACCTAAAGGACAATTCTGAAATAGCAGCAGCCTGCAATTTGACAAACCACGAATGGGAGCAAAAGAACTCTCCTATTCGCCCACTAGATTTGGCGTAGTGCCCGTACTGAAAGTAAGGGGGCGCTACATATACAACT
This sequence comes from Rana kukunoris, assembly GCA_029574335.1. Lineage (NCBI taxonomy): Eukaryota > Metazoa > Chordata > Amphibia > Anura > Ranidae > Rana > Rana kukunoris. The sequence continues at coordinate 6,931,663 of CM056053.1, forward strand.
AAAATTCGTTTTTAAAGTTCCTTTTTTTAAATGTTGACTTTCAAAGGTATAGAAAGCCAACATTTATCTATACATGGAGGAATATTGAAGCTTCATGACGCTTTGATATTTCGGATAATTTCGGCTTCCCATTTTTCGAGCTCAGACCAGAGCCGTGATTTGCATGGGGGCAAAGTCTAATTAAATCTTGCAGGGCCCCTGTCAGGCAAACATGACCGTTGAAATGAAAGGACCATTCCGGGGAACAACCCAAGGTCTTCCTATAAATGGTCCTTTCATTTCAAACTGCCAGGCTAAGCGCAGGATACTAATAATTACGAAACCTTCCAGTAGGTGAAAGCAGCAATTTCTGCAGGAAAATATGACATGGAAGGACAAAAGGTTTATTGAGATAACTGCTATTAACATGGGAAAGGGTTTCCTTTCTTCCCAAAACAAAAGCTTGTCCTGGAAATACAAATTATTATGTGAAACAGCAGAAAATGAAAACGTTCTTGTGTCAGGCCTCGTACACACGACCGCTTTCCTCTACAGAATCCATCAAGAAACTTGGTGGATGAGCTTTTTTGCCGAGGAAAACGGTCGTGTGTATGTTTTTCATCGAGAAAATTGACATGGAACTCGACGAGAAAAAAAAGAGAACGATGGGCCAGATTCACAGAGCGATTACGCCAGCATAACAGGAGATGCGCGGCGTAAGTCTGCGTTTCGATGCACGGCATCCCCAAAACGAGATACGCAAGAAATCTACTTTTTATTTGTCCAGCGTAATTTCGTTAGACAGGCGCATCCGTCCGTGCAAAACTGCGCTAGACACACCATTGATTTGCTATTCAAATACGCTAATGAGGGAGTTACGGGGATCCACAAAAGAACGTTGGGGCAGCGCAGGCTACGCGCTGTGCGCAACAGCTAAATGTCCTGTCTAAAATTAGACCATATAAAAGCTGGTCTAAAATTAGACAATTCGTCTACATGTCAGAGAAAGCAACACTGTTAGTGAGGAGCTGAGCAGTCACACGTGTTGCCCAACAATCTGTATGCCAACATGCCAGGGGCATCCATGCTCATAGCTATACTACTGACTTTAGATGAGCAAAGAAGGAGGAGGGCACTGATGAGGCCACTGAGGAGGGCACGGGATTTTTATTTATTTTTTAACTTTTTTTTTGCTTATATAAACTTTACTATTTAATCTAATCTAATACAATATTCTTATCTGATACAAGCCCCTCACTCTTCACTCTTCACGGGAGAGGGTATATCACACACGCATAGACATCTTTGGCATGAGTGATTCTGAGGTGTCTCGCATCTTCAGATTCACCCCTCATGCCATCCTGGAATTAACCACAACCCTGCAGGAGGACATCACCAGCCCAACACATGGCACTACCCATGACACCCATGACAGCTACATATACAATCAGAGCCCCATCCCCACAGATTTCGAACAGAACATGTATGGGGACAGCTGGCTGGTTGGTGAGTGACATGGGTGGCAGGCATGACTGCCCCCCCCCATGATGCACACATCACAAGGGGCACATGCACTACTAACATCCTCCTGTCTTATCCCTTCCAGGTGACTCTGCATATGCACTGGGACCCCATCTCATGACCCCATCTCATGCCAACTCACATTATGCATCTTTGCACGTTAAACACACACATTAATCATGGCACAATGAGAATGCATGCATGCACACCACTGTGGTCCCTAGCACACACACACCACATCCTCATCACATTGGATTGGCACCAGTCCACCATGCAGGACTTGTGAGCAGCAACGCCACGCCACGGCTCCAATTATGTCACTGTACATTCATACACCATTCACACGGACCTGGGGATCACTTCTCCCTGGTCCTGGGGAACCCTTCTCCACCAAAATTGAGGGTGACACCCCTTTTCCGGCAGGAATGTCACCCCCACATTCAAACAGCATTCACAACCCAAAAAATAAAAAATAAATGCCCAGCAAAAGCAAAAAATTTCCAGCACCAAAAAAAAAATGGGCAAAAAAAAAAAACCAGGCAAAAAAAAAAGGGGAAAAACAAATTAATGCCGTTGACGTGAGCCACGCCTGGGGCGCCCACGGCCACGGCCCCGGCCCCTCAGGGGAGACTCATGGGGGAGGGGGTAATCCGGGGAAGGAGTAAAATTTAGCTTCCTCTTTCTCTCCGTCATACTCAGACAAAAACTCTCTCCCAAACAGTCAGCAAAAATCACTCACAAAAACAAGCAGGAAAAATCAGTCACAAAAACAAGCAGCAAAAATCAAGCAAGAAAACAAACGAACAAAAAACTAACAACCAAAAACTCTCACAAGCAGTCACCAAAAATCACTTACAAATATCTTCAAACAAACACAAGATCACACAGTCCACAAATATCACAAAGACAAACCACAACGCAACTAACAACAGAACAAAAGCACCTTGCTGTATAGGGAGGGATACAAGGGGATGTACTTTTGCAAAGGAAGTGCGTTTGTGTCTGTCTATTTATGCTGTCTGCGTAGTTCATGATTTTGCCCTAGTCCACTTCCAATTTCACGGATTGCGCCGCTCCCGAGTTGTGAGCATGCGCACAGAGGTGCTGACATGGTCTGCTTCAAGCGCGCATGCGCGAGCCGGCCGGCCCTTCATTTGCATGGGGTCACGGCTCATTTCAATGTAACACGCCCACGTCCTTCCCAATTTGTATTACTCCGCCTTGCGCCTCAGAAATAACGTTGCGCAGGCGCTAATTTCTGCGTAAAAGCGACGAGAATAGGGTGATTGCGCCGCTACATTGCGCCAGATGTACCTGAAATAATGCGCAGATGTACCTGAATCTGGCCCAAGATCTCTTTTCTCTCATCGGGAGTCTCAATTTCCTCGTCGTGTTTCTCGTCGGGCTGGTTTACTACGAGAAACACGTTCGTGTGCATGCTTAGAAACCCGCGCATGCTCAGAATAAAGTATGAGACGGGAGCGCAGCTTCGGTAAAAGTAGCATTCGTAATGGAGATAGCACATTCGTCACGCTGTAACAGACTGAAAAGCGCGAATCGTCTCTCACCAAACTTTTACTAACACGCAGTAACATGAGATTAGTAAAAGCAGCCCCAAGGGTGGCGCCAGTGGAATGGAACTTCCCCTTTATAGTGCCGTTGTACGTGTTGTACGTCACCGCGTTTGAGAACGGCGAGATTTTGTCTTGACAGTGTGTACGCAAAGACAGCTTGTCAAGATTCTCGACAAACCTGACAAGAAACTCGTAAAAAGAAAACAATGTTTATTTTACGACGAGTTCCTCGGTCGTGTGTACGAGGCCTCACTAGAACCTGGACTCACAACCATGGGCGGTCAGCTGTGTTTTTATTTATTTTTATTTTTTATGGTTCCTTTCTCTTGAATGTCCCTCGGTAATTTTTTCATCTTTCTATCTATTAAATATTCTGCTCTTGTTGTTTTAACCACTTCCCAACCGCCGCATGCCGATTTATATCAACAGAAAGGCACGGGCAGGCAAATGGGCGTACCTGTACGTCCCTTTGAATTGTACGCCCGCCACGTGCCTCGAGAGTATGCTCGCGGGTCCCGGGAACTCGAACTCCCCCGGGTGTCCCGCAAGAGAGCTGCAGAATGGGGGGATACCGATGTAAACAAGGCATTTCCCTGTTCTGCCTAGTGACAGGACACTGATCTACTGCTCCCTGTCATCAGGGAGCAGTGATCACTATCGTGTCACTTGTAGCCCAGCCCCCCTACACAGTTATGCCTCGTTTCCACTGAGCGGATCGATTTGGTTGGGTGTGCTATTTTGGGTGTTTCTAATATGAAAGCGTGCCATAAAAACGAACCGTACTGGACCATTCTGGGTCTTGCTTCAGATGTGGGGCCATAGAAGATGGAACAGTTCCATTAGGGCGGACCTACAAATACATCTCACTGATTGGTGGATGTGCTCTTTTTTTTTTTTTTTTAAACCTTGTATGGTCCCGGATGGTCCGATTTGCAGTGGAAATGCTCAGCAGGATAGACCGGACCATTCTAACCCGTTCCATTCTAAGCGACCGATCCGCTCAGTGCAAACGAGGCATTAGAATCACTCCCTAGGGAACACTTAACACCTACAGCGCCACCTAGTGGTTAACCCCTTCCCTTCCAGTGTCATTAATCAGTGCATTTTTATAGCACTGTTTGCTGTAAAAATTAAAATGGTGCCAAAATAGTGTCAAAAGTGTCCGCTGTGTCCGCCATAATGTCGCAATCTCGATAAAAATCACAGATCATTACTAGTAAAAAATAATAATAATAAAAAATGCCATAAAACTATCCCCTATTTTGTAGACGCTGTAACTTTTGTGCAAACCGATCAATAAACGCTTATTGCGATTTTTTTTTTACCAAAGTTAGGTAGAAGAATACGTATCGGCCTAAACCGAGGGAAAAAAATATTTTTATATATTTTTGGGGGATATTTATTATAGCAAAAAGTAAAAAATATTGTTTTTTTTTTCAAAATTGTTGCTCTTTTTTAGTTTGTAAAGCAAAATATAATAATCTCAGAGGTGATCAAATACCACCAAAAGAAAGCTCTATTTGTGGGAAAAAAAGGACATCAATTTTGTTCGAGTACAACGTCACACAACCGATTGTCAGTTACAGCGACGCAGTGCTGAAGCGCAAAAAAGTGCTCTGGTCAGGAGGAGGGAGGGGGGGGGGCTGAAGTGGGTAACTTTGGATAGTAAGACTTTTTTTTCTGCCAGTAAATCACTTATACAGCCCACTTCCTGTTTCTTGTCTGGTCATTAGCCTAGGCTTATGATATCATACACAGCTCTCTCTCTCTCACTCACACATGAAAGTTTGACAGGAAGGAAGGGGGATGAGTAATAAGAGGGCCAATGAGAGCTGGAGGTGTGCCTCTGTGTAAATCCAGGATGTGAACAGGCAGAAGCTTCAGCTGCCCACAGTTAAAATGGCTGCAGCCAGACTCAGTGGAGGGAGATTTATGCAGCATATTTGGCAAGTACAGAATCACAGTATATATAAAATAACATGAAAAGTGGTCGGAGGGAAGCTTCAGAATGGTAAAGATGTTTTTATTACAAATTATGTGAGCAGACTGCAGTTCCTTGTTTACCTTTAAAATAACATCAACTTTTTGTAAGAACCCAAAATATATATGGGAGGTGACCTGCCATAACCTTTGTACTATAAATACACTATGTTGTCAAAAGTATTGGGACACCTGCCGTTACACTCACATGAACTTTATTGGCATCCCAGTCTTAGTCCTTAGGGTTCAATATTGAGTTAGTCCACCCTTTGCTGTTATACAAGCTCCAACTCTTCTGGGAAGGCCGTCCACAAGGTTTAGGAGTGTCTATGGGAATGTTTGACTATTCTTCAGAAGTGTATTTGTGGGGTCAGGACGAGAAGGCCTGGCTCTCAGTCTGCGCTCTAATTCATCCCAAAGATGTTCTATCGGGTTGAGGTCAGGACTCTGTTCAGGACAGTCAAGTTCCTCCACCCTAAACTCACCCATCCATGTCTTTATGGACCTTGTTTTGTGCACTGGTGCGCAGTCATGTTGGAACAGGAAGGGGCTGTCCCCAAACTGTTCCCACAAAGTTGGGAGAATGAAATTGTCCGAAATGTCTTGATATGCTGACGCCTTAAGAGGGTGGATTATGGTGTGAGGTTGTTTTTCAGGTTGGGCTTGACCCCTTAGTTCCAGTGAAGGGAACTCTTAACCACTTCAGCCCCGGACCATATTGCTGGTCAATGACCGGGCCACTTTTTTGCGATTCGGCACTGCGTCCCTTTAACTGACAATTGCGCGGTCGTGCGATGTGGCTCCCAAACAAAATTGGGGGCCTTTTTTTTCCACAAATAGAGCTTTCTTTTGGTGGTATTTGATCACCTCTGCGGTTTTTATTTTTTACGCTATAAACAAAAAATGTAAAAAAAAAAAAGAATATTTTTTACTTTTTGCTATAATAAATATCCCCCAAAAATATATAAAAAAAAAATGTTTTTCCTCAGTTTAGGCCGATACGTATTCTTCTACCTATTTATTTAAGCGTTTATTAATTGGTTTGCGCAAAAGTTATAGGGTCTACAAAATAAGGGGTAGTTTTATGACATTTTTATTAATATTTTTTTTTTTACTAGTAATTGGCGGCGATCAGCGTTTTTTTATCGGTACTGCGACATAATGGCGGACACTTCGGACACTTTTGACACGTTTTTGGGACCATTGGCATTTTTATAGCGATCAGTGCTATAAAAATGCCACTGGCAGGGAAGGGGTTAACACTAGGGGGCGAGGAAGGGGTTAATTATGTTCCCTGGGTGTGTTCTAACTGAAGTGGGGGATGGGACTGACTGGGGGAAATGACAGATCGCTGTTCATACATTGTATGAACATACGATCATTCATTTCTCCCCCTGACAGGACCAGGAGCTGTGCGTTTACACACACAGCTCCCGGTCCTCGCTCTGTAACGAGCGATCGTGGGTGATCGCGCCCGCCGGGCACCAGGGGCGAGCAGGGGGCATGTGCGCACCCCCAATGGCTGACGTATACCTACGTGATTTTGCGCAGCCGACCTGCCGCCATATAACTGCGGCGGCTGGTCGGTTAGTGGTTAATGTCATAAATGTAGTTTGAGTACAGTGCTGCATGACCACGCAATCACCAGTTAAAGTAGCGAAGTGCTGAATAGTAAGAAATGTCCTGGTCACTAGGGGGGTAAAATCTTCCGGAGCTGAGCTGGTTAAACCCGACATGCACAGAGCAGTGAGATATGATTAAATGGCTGTTCTGGTTGTTTAATAGGGAGAACGAGGCTCTAATTTCTATACTCGATTTTAGCTTAGGAGTTTCTCCAGATAATGAATGACATGTCACCGCACGCTCTTGTGACACGCTGCGAATGGGAAAAAAATGAAAATCAATGAGTTACCGACATCTCATCACTGACTGCGGGTCAGTTGGCGATCACAAGAAATGAATGGGGATAATGTAAAAATTGACGGTTCTCGGCTTTTACTGTGAACTCCAATTCTCGGAGTCAAATCTTCGGCCTGAGATGTGGTAGACGTGGATGTATCTGATAGATAAGCTACTAAGCCCCCTTCTTAGTCAGCATTTGTTTTCACCACTTTAGCCCCGGACCATATTGCTGCCCAATGACCAGAGCACTTTTTGTGATTCGGCGCTGCGTCGCTTTAACTGACAATTGCGCGGTCGTGCGACGTGGCTCCCAAACAAAATTGGCGTCTTTTTTTTCCCACAAATAGAGCTTTCTTTTGGTGGTATTTGATCATTTCTGCAATTTTATTTTTTGCGCTATAAACAAAAATAGAGCAACAATTTTGAAAAAAATGCAATATTTTTTACTTTTTGCTATAATAAATATCCCCAAAAAATATATAATTTTTTTTTTTCCTCAGTTTAGGCCGATAAGTATTCTTCTACCTATTTTTCGTAAAAAAAAAAAAAATCGCAATTAGCGTTTATTGATTAGTTTGCGCAAAAGATATAGGGCCAGATTCAGGTACACGTAAATTTGCGCAGCGTATTCGAAATACTCTACGCTGCCGTATTTTACCAGGCTCTAAATGGAATTCTGGTAGATTTTTGCCCGTACGATACGGCGGCGTAGTCTATTTCTCGCCGCGTAATTGAAATACGCGATTAGGGGGCGTGAAGCATTTAAATTAGGTGCGTCCCCGCGGCGATCGAACTGCGCATGCTCCGTTCAGAAATTTCCCGCCGTGCATTGCGCGAAATCACGTCGTTACGTCATTTTTTTCTTTAGAGTAGCGTCGTTTACGAACGTTCCTATTCCCGGACGACTTACGTAAAAAATAAAAAAAGACGTCGGAAAAACGTTGATATTCGAGGCGGGAACGACGGCCATACTTAACATGGGCTGTCTAATATTAGAGCAGCAAAAAGCTGGTATAGTGTTACGCAAAAAAAAGATGACTAAAGGTGCCGTAAGAGATTGCGATAGACATTCGTAATTTCGTGGATAGCCGGCAAAAGCTCATTACCATACCCCGACGCGGAAAACGACGGGAAGTCCACCCAGTGGCCGCAATTTTATTGCAGCGTAGATCCGAAGGCGTACGAACACGTAATCCAGTCGAATTGAAGCCCGCAGCCGTCTATTCATGGTTTGAGGTTTCACACTAGCTAAAAAACGCGCGTAATTCGAAATTACTCCAGTCTAACACCAGTTACACAGGAGTTACGGCTCTCTGAATCTGGCCCATAGTGTTTACAAAATAGGAGGTAATTTTATGGCATTTTTATTAATATTTTTTTTTTACTAGTAATGGCGGCGATCAGCTATTTTTTTTAGTACTGCGACATTATGGCGGACACTTCGGACACTTTTGACACATTTTTGGGACCATTGGCATTTTTATAGCGATCAGTGCTATAAAAATGCCATTGGCAGTGAAGGGGTTAACACTAGGGGGCGGGGAAGGGGTTAAGTATGTTCCTGGGTGTGTTCTAACTGTATGGGGGGGTGGACTCACTAGGGGAAATCACTGATCTTCAGAAGATCAGCATTTCCCCCGCTGACAGGACCGGGAGCTTTGTGTTTACACACATAGCTCCCGGTCCTCGCTCTGTATCGAGCAATCCCGCATGCACGCGCGCGTCCCCTAGTGGCCTTTAAAGAGCCGACGTAGAGTTACGGGCTCTCGCCCAGGAGAGCCGACCTGCCGCAGTAAAATGACGGCGGCAGGTCGGCAAGCAGTTAAAGGATATGTTCACTATTAAAGTGTTACTAAACCCAGGAGCCTGCATTCACTATATCTCATCTCCCACAGTACACAAAACATGGAAATGCAATTATTTTAGTAAATATAAACTGCTAAATCCCTTTTCTCATCAGCAATATATAGCAGTCTTGTGACTTCTATCAGTGTCTGGTTAAAGCTTGTAGGAGGAGTTCTCATTCTCTCCTGATTGCCTATAAGGCTGCAGGACCCCTGACCCTCTGTCTGTACAGTGCTGATTGGCTCTGTACTGATCACATGCCCTCCCTAGCAATACACACTAAAGTGAGCATGTGCAGCTTGCCCCCAAGGCTCTGTTCTATCAGGAGATGGATTGGGGACAGTGGAACAAGGGGAGTGTAACGGAACGTCCCACAGTCTGCTTGAGTGCTTCCGTCATATACCGCTTCCTATCAGTCTGGATATAGATATCAGATATTCCAGCTGCCCTCAACACACAACAAGATGAGACAAGAATACAGCCTTATATACAGTTCAAGGAGGTAACCAGAACATAAATTAAATAATAATTTACCCAGACTAGGCGAGTAGACGTCACATCTCCTTATTCACCTGCTATACAATACACATTATCATAAGTGTAAACACAGGACATCTTCACACACAGTAGCCGGGACAATTAGCACAGAGAACAGAGAGATGGCTGGAGGCGATGGCATTAGCATCTATGAATGAGTCACTCTTACAATTAACCAGTTAAATTCAGAATCAACAACCAGTAAATAGATGTACAGTTATCCTGGAATATTGTGGATAATAATGACATAATAATCCCATGTCAGGCAGTCCAAGATATAATTTCTCAGTCATCCTATGCCCCTATTGGACATAGGATGATTTTAGACATACGATGGTCCAGGGATGTCCCGGGTGAGTCTGTCACAGGGAGGATCAGAGAAGACAGGATCAAACGGCCTTTTTTACAAAATGCAGAGGATTAAAGTGGATGTAAATCCACTTTCATCCTTTCTAAACGACTGTCATAGTGCTGATCTATAAGGATATAGATGCCTCCTCACCTGTCAAATGTCTCCCCTCTGTCTGTTATGAGACCCGAAAAACTGCAGATTCTGTGGGTGGGTCTGTTGTCTGGAGCTCGATGGGTGGAGATGGGATGTCAGTAGACTCCCCGCCCACCTCTACACTCCCCTTGTCAACATGCATTTTTCTCTTGTGTATTCCTTACTTCCTTACACTAAATTCTGCTATGATCCCTAACATCCAGTCAAAATCCAGAAAAGTAATCACATGACTTCAGAAAAGGAGTGGGGGTGGGAATTAAAAAATAATGCCTGTCTCCAGGCTAGTGCATGAGATATGTAAATAACCTGATGTTGCAACTGTGATCAGGTGACCTCAGACACACACACTGCAATATAACAATCAGATCTCCTCTGCCCAGCTCTCACTAGACACATCTAACCTAAATCAGATCACTTGTGTATATTCTGCTTTCTGTTCTGTGTTTGTATGTGGTGAGGAGAGACGATTAGAGAGACGATTTGCCGCATCTCTTCGCTGGGGACAGCAAGACAGGTAATCAAGGCACTGATTTCAATAAGCGTCAGCAGGCCCTTTTTTCCCACAAGGCCACCAAGGCCGGGCCTCAGGGCCTTGGGGACTAAATAAATATGAAAATAATAATTAAATTATTAAAATAAAAAAGTAATTAAAAAGTAAAGAATAAGAAAAATAATATTAAAAATAATAAGAAAATTATACAAAAAAAAGTAAACAACAAGCTAAAAAATAAAAAAAGTGATTAAAGAAAGTAAAAAAGAAAAGAAAAATAATATTTGAACTAACCGTGGCACCACTGCCATCCGGTTGCCATTCTCCGTTGATTTGGGGGGGGGGGGTTCAGGTGGCGGAGAGGGGAGGGGGTGCATTGCGCGGAACCTGGCCTCGGGGCGGCTGGGAGAGCAAATCCGGCCCTGAGCGTCAGCAGCGCCAGCAATCAGTGCCACATCCACGCACTTCTGTGACAAGCCGAGAATTGTCAAGCCGTCTTTTCTAGCACATAGTAAATAGCTTAATCTTAGCGTAAAATACATCTTCAGGGTCCTCATGGAAGCTCTGGCTGTGTAATTGGCAGTTATCAACTTATCGGAAAGACATAAATGAGAAAACTCAAGATCCTCCGTAGCCGACATTCTTATAAGAACCGGAATGGTCTCTCTCAGCAGCGGGAGATCATTTATTGGCAACTAAAAAAAAACCCCCGCTGTTACCGACCTCCAGCTGGGAGGCTGATTAAACTCTGCGGGAGGCGAGGGAGAGTCAGCGCCTCCGGAAATCCACCAATCCAAGGGAGCCGCTGACAAGGATCCGCGCTTATTTTTCATGTTGCTGAGAAGTAGAAATGACTGCGGAGTCCATAGAGCCGGAAATCCCGGGAAAACGTCTCTTTATTATATGTGAGGTGATGAGACACTCTCTGATTGATTTCCAATTCCTTTCCATCTCACTTATTTTATTAAATGTTCCTTTGGTTATAAAGAGGAATTTCACATGAAGGCAGAAAATTTCTATTTATCCCCTCAGTGTTTTCTGCAATGCTGGACCCTAAACTATATTTTATTCTTAAGGCTGAATTCACACCGGAGCGTTTTGTCGCCTGAAGCGCGACGATCAAAGACGCTAGAGGGGAAAAATAACATTATTCTCTATGGAGATGGTTCACATCTCTACTGCAAAACGCCGAACGACGAACGCCTGAAGCTCAAACAATGACCTGTACAAAATCGTGGTAAAAACGCTGCGTTTTGTCGCGGCAAATCACAGGACAAAACGCCACAATTTGTCGCGGCAAATCGCGGTAAAAACTGCAAAAACGTATGACAAGTCATTCTCCATTATTTTCAATGACTTCCATTCATACTGGCACGACTTTAAGTTGTGCCGACTTCAAAGTAGTCCCTGCACTACTTTGGTCCGATTTTGATGCCACTTACATTCATTAAAATGGCGGCCGCGAAATCGCAGTATAATCGCACGACTTTGAAGTCGTACAAGTGTGAAAGGTGTCTGTGTTTTCTGCGAATCTGAACTTTACACTGGACAATAGACATGTGCGATTCCTTTTATCACAAATTAAAATTCACACAACTTTTTTGTTATTCAGGAACTTAGAGGTATGTAAGTTTCCGAGTTACAATAGTAACACATTTAAGCAAATCTGAAATAATGAATAAATATCTCGAAGAAAAAAAAAATCTAATTTGAATTGTTTTTGAATCGGAATTTAAATCGTTTTTGATTCGAATTTGAATTTAAGAGAATAAAATCTAATCTAAATCTATCTAATTCTAAGATAACAAAATAGAAAATAAAGGAATTGTATAGAAAAGAATACAATTCACACAACTTTTTTGTTATTCATTTTAATAGTAAAAAATATAAGCAAATCTCAAATAATGAATCAATATTTAAGAAATAATCGAACGCCGCCATTACTAGTATTTTGCAGACACTATGGCCCAGATTCAGATAGAATTAGATTCTCGTAGCGTATCAGAAATACTCTACGCCGCCGTTTTTTACCTGGCTCTACGTGGAATCCAGGTAGATTTTGTCCAGTAAATGACGGCGGCGTAGTGTATTTCTCCCGTCGCAATCCATCTACGCGAGTGGGGGGCGTGAAGGATTTAAAATAGGCGCGTTCCCGCGGCGATCGAACTGCGCATGCTCCGTTCGCAAATTTCCCGCCGTGCATTGCGCGAAATCACGTCGTTACGTCATTCGTTGTTTGAGTAGCGTCGTTTACGGACATTTCTATTCTCGAACGAGTTACGTAAAAAAAAAAAAAAAAGATTAAATTCGACGTGGGAACGACGGCCATACTAAACATGGGCTACGCACCGTTAGACCAGCAAAAAGCTGGTCTAACAGTACGTAAAAAAAAATAGATGTAAGTGATTGCGAAGACCGCTCGTATCTTCGTGGATCGCCGTAAAAACACATTTGCATATCCCGACGCATCAAAACGACGCAAACTCCTCCCAGCGGCCGCAAAAATATCGCAGCGTAGATCTGAAGACTTACGAAGACGTAAGCCTCTCGGATCGAAGCCCGAAGCCGCCGTATCATGGTTTGAGGATTCAAACTAGTGATACGGCGCGCGAAATTTGAAATTACTCCTGTCTAACACCAGTTACACAGGCGTAATTGCTTTATGAATCTGGGCCAATAACTTTTGTGCAAACCAATCAATAAACGCTTATTGGGTTGTTTTTTTACCAAAAATATGTAGAAGAATACGTATAGGCCTAAACTGAGTTTTTCTATATATATATATATATATATATATATATATATTAGGGCTGTTACTGATCAAAATGTTTGTGTTCGATTAATCGTTTTTTATTTTAATCGATTAATCGACTAATTTCGATTAATTATAACGCACATACAGATCCAACTACTTTTAGCTGATCTCCTTGCCGGCTGATTCCCAGTGCAGCTCCAACCACTGGAAAAATGGATAGCAGGATACAAAAAACACACCAAGGCCGCGCTCGATGGGAATAGCATGAAAACTTTTATAATCTTCAAGTAGGTAACCAAATAAATATTGCACTGGAGATAAAAATCGATGTAGCTACATAAACTGTAAAAATGGTGCGAGTAATGCCAAACGGTACCAAAAGCAGTCATAAAAACATGTAGCTAAGTATGATACTGGTATAAAAATGTGTACAACGATACCACTGCTGAATCCAGATGAGGAGAGGTTAACATCAGTCCGTTGGCATGTATATGTCCCATGAAGGGAACTATCACAACTCCCAGTGGATGGCTGTAGAATCCCAGGTTGATAGAAGGAAGTGATAGAAGGAAGTCTAACAGCCCTTGTGTGTGGCAGATAGTAAGGTTCCGCCAACATGCAGATATGAAGGCACAGCAAAGGAGCCCTTCAGATGGACACAGCAAGCCCTGCCGGTGTCCGTGACGTTACTGGATCTCCGACGGAACTCCCTGAAGGCCCAGAAGCTGGTGGAGAGGCGAGTACCAATCAAAAGAATTTTAATCGATCAAAAATATTTTGATCGATCAAAAAAATTAAAGATTAATCGATTAATTAAAAGTTAATTTGCACAGCCCTAATATATATATATATATATATATGTATATATATATATATATATATATATGTATATATTTTTGGGGGATATCTATTATAGTAAAAAGTAAAAAAAGATAAAAAAAAATTCTCAAAATTGTCGCTCTATTTTTGTTTATAGCACAAAAAATAAAAATCGCAGAGATGATCAAATACCGCAAAAAAAACTCTATTTGTGGGAATAAAAAGGACAGAAAATTTTGTTTGGGAGCGACGGCGCACGACCGCACAATTGTCAGTTAAATTTACGCAGTGCCGAATCCCAAAAAGTCACCCTGTCATTTGGCAGCCAAATCCTCCGGGGCTGAAGTGGTTAAACACATGTGCAAAAAACGCCCCAAAAAAAAACCGCTTCTGGCTGTGAAAGGGTTTAAGGATAAGTTCATCTTCGGGAACATGTTACATGTCCCTATAAAAAATCAAGTCGCGCTGATGAATAAAACGTCATCAACAGTGATAGATGCAGTGGCTGTGCGTCCATAGAGGGTGCAGGAGCTCCGCCCCCTCTCGCTCCTGCACCGCCACTGAAAAACAATACATAGATTCATGCATTGCATGAATCTATGTATTTTCGCCGCTTCCGCTCACTATTCATATGGTCGACCCCCTGCCGAGCGCCGGCCATCTGAATAACGGCAGCTGGTTGGCTGTGGAAATATCTATCAGAGCCAGAGGCCTAAGGGCTGTAATCGGCTTCCAAATAGTTAACCAGGGGACACACAGGGGGTGCGTTCCTTGGTTAACACTGACACACATGTCAGCCAATCAGGTTCACCGGATCTGGTTACCGATAACCTGATTGGCTGAAGCAACATCGAGGGCGGGACTACATTGAGGGATCGTGGAGGAAGATACGAGGATGGCTGACCGAGAAAGGTAAGTGCCAGGCGGGGGGTGGGGCAATCTGGCAGCATTTTAGGGGCAAACTGGTGGCAATTGATGGGCACAATGGAGACAATGGCATGGCACAGTGGCTGTGTTTGGCAGGGCATAGTGGCAACAATTGGTGGGCAGAGTGGAGACAACGGAATGGCACAGTGGCTGCGTTTGGCATGGCACAGTGGCAACAATTGATGGGCACAGTGGCGACAAATGGAAATGTGATAAGTGATAGCTGATAAATCTTTGACAAAAAAGCCCAAAATGATGTATCAATAAATCCATCCACGGTGATACTTGATCCGAACACCCCAGAAGCAGTGAGAGGATAAGATAGGATAGGAAGATGCCTCCACCTCTAGAACGCACCAGATTTAAGTGATCGCTCTTTACAGGAAATCCACAGCACCTGTGGCTTATTACCCAGCCTCGGGTCTCTGTGCTGCGCACCAAATCTGTCTCTTCACCAATACTTGTCCTCGTATAAGTGTTCCACGATCAGTAAGTCCATGTAAAAACAAAAGGCTTGAATAGTGTAGATCCCTAATAATTTAATAAAGTAAAAAAAATAGATTGCACTTACAATATAGTTGATAAAATCGGCATATAAAACATTCGGCCAGCCGGCTCTCGATAACAGCCCGTTACTTCCGGGACTTGCGTATACGCAGTGACGTCAGCTTGCCGCTTCTCTCTGCGCGTTTCGTCACACCTGACGTCGTCTCGAGGCAGACATGTTACATGTCCCACCCATAAGATTTGTTAGTTAAATAAAAAACTGGCTCTTAAATTTTGTAGCCGTCTCCCAGATTGAAAGCTAATTTGTCAAGCCCTGCATTGGACTACCACAATGCAACGCACATGAACGCACAAACAAAGTGTGTAAATTCACCGGTGTTGGCACATCACAGGAACAATAAATCAGTGTCCTGTCACTAGGCAGAACAGGGAAATGCCTTGTTTGCATAGGCATCTCCTCGTTCTGCCGCTCCGCGACACGATTGTGGGCACCCGGCGGACATTGAGTTTGTGGGTCCCGCGGGCATGGTCACGGAGCACACTGCGGCCACATGCGCCAGCACTGCGGCAAATCAAAGCAACGTACAGGTATGTCCCTTTGCACAGCCGTGCCATCCTGTCGACGTATATCGGGGTTAGCCGGTCGGCAAGTGGTTAAAGTAGATATTAACCACTTGACCACTGGGCACTTAAACCCCCTTCCTAACCAGACCAATTTTCAGCTTTCGGTGCTCTCACAATTACTCAGTCATACAACATTGTACCCATTTGAAATTTTTGTCCTTTTTTTCACACAAATAGAGCTTTCTTTTGGTGGTATTTGATCACCTCTGGGTTTTTTATTTTTTGCGCTATAAAAGAAAAACGGATGAAAATTCTGTAAAAAAAAAAACAAAACAAACTTGTTTCTCTCATATTAGCAGGTTATTTCTCACACACAGCATATGCATACCACAAATTACACCCCAAAACACATTCTGCTATTCCTCCCGAGTATGCAGGGCCGTCGCTACCACTAGGCGAAGTAGGCAGCCGCCTAGGGCGCACTACCACCTAGAGCGCAACCACAGCCCCTGTCATGTGTGAGCTCGGCTCTCCTCGCCTGATCGCTTGGTGTGTGCCGTGGCCGCCACCAATCCCCCAAGTGTCCCGCTGAGCGCCCCGCTGCACTGTTACATCTTCTTGGGTGTTGCCTCACATAGCGCTGCTCCGGGACGCCTTTGCTCCAGCCTGTCCCTCTGGTGCAGCGCTGTGTGTGCAGCGGAGGGGCGGGGATCAACAGAGATGGGAGCATTGAGAGGCACACCTGGAGCCCCGGGTGGATGGATGGCGCTGGCCTGGCCCCGGCAGGAACACATGGAGCCGCGGGTGGATGGATGGCGCTGGCCTGGCCCCTGCAGGGACACGTGGAGCCGCGGGTAGATGGACGGCGCTGGCCTGGCCCCGGCGGGGACACCGTGGAGCGGGTAGATGGCGCTGGCTTGGTCTCGGTGGAGGACGGATCCTCCCGGAGGTAAAGGAGGAGGACGGATCCTCCCCGAACTAGATAAAGCTGTATGTGGAGTGGGAGTGGTGTATGTGTCAGGTGGGGGGGGTCAGTGTCAGATGGGGGGATTAGTCTATGTGTCAGGTGGGGGGAGGGGTCAGTATACAATATGTGTCAGGTAAGGGGGGTCAGTATATGTGTCAGGTAGGGGGGGTCAGTGTATGTGTTAGGTAAGGGGGGTCAGTATATGTGTCAGGTAAGGGGGGTCAGTATATGTGTCAGGTAGGGGGGGGTCAGTGTATGTGTTAGGTAAGGGGGGGTCAGTATATGTGTCAGGTAGGGGGGGTCAGTGTATGTGTCAGGTAAGGGGGTCAGTGTGTCAGGTAAGGGGGGTCAGTGTATGTGTCAGGTAAGGGGGGTCAGTGTATGTGTCAGGTAAGGGGGTCAGTGTATGTTTTAGGTAAGGGGGGTCAGTGTGTCAGGTAAGGGGGGGCCAGTGTGTCAGGTAAGGGGGGTCAGGTAAGGGGGGGGTCAGTGTGTCAGGTAAGGGGGGGTCAGTGTGTGTGTCAGGTAAGGGGGGTCAGTGTATGTGTCAGGTTAGGGGGGTCAGTGTATGTGTCAGGTAAGGGGGGGATCAGTGTATGTGTCAGGTAAGGGGGTCAGTGTGTCAGGTAAGGGGGGGTCAGTGTATGTGTTAGGTAAGGGGTGTCAGTGTGTCAGGTAAGGGGTGTCAGTGTATGTGTCAGGTAAGGGGGATCAGTGTATGTGTCAGGTAAGGGGGTCAGTGTGTCAGGTAAGGGGGGGTCAGTGTATGTGTTAGGTAAGGGGTGTCAGTGTGTCAGGTAAGGGGTGTCAGTGTATGTGTCAGGTAAGGGGGATCAGTGTATGTGTCAGGTAAGCGGGGGTCAGTGTGTCAGGTAAGGGGGGGCCAGTGTGTCAGGTAAGGGGGGTAAGGTAAGGGGGGGTCAGTGTGTCAGGTAAGGGGGGGTCAGTGTGTGTGTCAGGTAAGGGGGGGTCAGTGTATGTGTCAGGTAAGGGGGTCAGTGTATCAGGTAAGGGGGGGGTCAGTGTATGTGTTAGGTAAGGGGTGTCAGTGTGTCAGGTAAGGGGTGTCAGTGTATGTGTCAAGTAAGGGGGATCAGTGTATGTGTCAGGTAAGCGGGGGTCAGTGTGTCAGGTAAGGGGGGTCAGTGTGTCAGGTAAGGGGGGTCAGTGTGTCAGGTAAGGGGTGGCCAGTGTATGTGTCAGATAAGAGGGGGTCAGTGTGTCAGGTAAGGGGGGTCAGTGTGTCAGGTAAGGGGTGGTCAGTGTATGTGTCAGATAAGGGGGGGTCAGTGTGTCAGGTAAGGGGGTCAGTGTGTGTGTCAGGTAAGGAGGGGTCAGTGTATGTGTCAGGTAAGGGGGGTCAGTGTATGTGTCAGGTAAGGAGGGGTCAGTGTGTCAGGTAAGGAGGGGTCAGTGTATGTGTCAGGTAAGGAGGGGTCAGTGTGTCAGGTAAGGTGGGGTCAGTGTATGTGTCAGGTAAGGAGGGGTCAGTGTGTCAGGTAAGGAGGGGTCAGTGTGTCAGGTAAGGAGGGGTCAGTGTATGTGTCAGGTAAGGGGGGGGTCAGTGTATGTGTCAGGTAAGGAGGGGTCAGTGTGTCAGGTAAGGAGGGGTCAGTGTATGTGTCAGGTAAGGGGGGGTCAGTGTATGTGTCAGGTAAGGAGGGGTCAGTGTGTCAGGTAAGGAGGGGTCAGTGTGTCAGGTAAGGAGGGGTCAGTGTGTCAGGTAAGGAGGAGTCAGTGTGTCAGGTAAGGAGGGGTCAGTGTGTCAGGTAAGGAGGGGTCAGTGTATGTGTCAGGTAAGGAGGGGTCAGTGTGTCAGGTAAGGAGGGGTCAGTGTATGTGTCAGGTAAGGGGGGTCAGTGTGTCAGGTAAGGAGGGGTCAGTGTATGTGTCAGGTAAGGAGGAGTCAGTGTGTCAGATAAGGAGTGGTCAGTGTATGTGTCAGGTAAGGGGGGGGGGTCAGTGTATGTGTCAGGTAAGGGGGGGGTCAGTGTATGTGTCAGGTAAGGAGGGGTCAGTGTGTCAGGTAAGGAGGGGTCAGTGTATGTGTCAGGTAAGGAGGGGTCAGTGTGTCAGGTAAGGTAAGGAGTGGTCAGTGTATGTGTCAGGTAAGGGGGGTCAGTGTGTCAGGTAAGGAGGGGTCAGTGTATGTGTCAGGTAAGGAGGAGTCAGTGTGTCAGATAAGGAGTGGTCAGTGTATGTGTCAGGTAAGGGGGGGGGTCAGTGTATGTGTCAGGTAAGGAGGGGTCAGTGTGTCAGGTAAGGTAAGGAGTGGTCAGTGTATGTGTCAGGTAAGGGGGGGGGTCAGTGTATGTGTCAGGTAAGGAGGGGTCATTGTGTCAGGTAAGGGGGGGTCAGTGTATGTGTCAGGTAAGGAGGGGTCAGTGTGTCAGGTAAGGAGGGGTGTATGTGTCAGTGGGGGGGTCAGTGTATGTGTCAGGTCAGTGTAGGGGTCAGGTGGATCAGTGTATGTGTCAGGTCAGTGTAGGGGTCAGGTGGGTGTGTATGTGTCAGGTAAGGGGGGTCAGTGTATGTGTCAGGTCAGTGTATCAGGTGGGTCAGTGTAGGGGTCAGGTCACATGTGTTGCAAGGGCAGAGTAAAGTGAAGTCAGGTGCAGAAGGAGGGGTCAGTGTGTCAGTAGGAGGGGTCAGTGTATGTGTAGGTCAGGAGGGGTCAGGTGTCAGTGTCAGGTCAGGTGTCAGGTGCAGGGGGAGTGTAAGTGTCAGGTGTCAGGTGTGGTGTGTCAGGTAAGGAGGGGTCAGTATGTCAGTCAGGGCATTGTGTCAGTATGTGTCCCCATCAGGGACACCAGGTGGCCAGTGTGGTGTCAGGTAAGGGGGGGGGGTCAGTGTATGTGTCAGGTAAGGGGGGGGTCAGTGTATGGAAGTACAGGGAGTGTCAGGTAAGGAGGGGTCCAGGTAAGGAGGGGTCAGTGTGTGTGTCAGGTAAGGATCAGTTCATGTGCTAAAAATTGTACATAGGGGTCCCCAGGTAAACATTATGTGTCAGGTAAAGACAGTGTAGTGTGTCAGGTATAAGGAGGCCAGGTAACAGTGTATGTGTCAGGTAAGGAGGGGTCAGTGTGTCAGGTAAGGTTCAGCAGTGTATGTCAGGTAAGGGGGTCAGTGTTGTGTCAGGTAAGGAGGGGTCACTGTCAGGTAAGGGGGGGTCAGTGTATGTGTCAAACAGGGGGGTCAGTGTGTCAGGTAAATCAGTGTATTGTCAGGTCGTAGTGTTGTGTCATGTCAACAGGTCAGCAGTGTATGTGTCGGTCAAATAGATCAGTGTCCAACAGTGTCACACTTCACAACACACAAAGTTAAGCCCAAACTTCACTACAACCCCCATCCTGCACACAGCCCATTGCACCAGCCCTACAAGGTATTCCCCATAGGGTACACATCAGCGTGCCACAGTACTGGGGCCCAACATCCGAGTACTCCTTCTGTACACCCGACCCTTGCATTTCTATTCCCCGAGACTGGGGTATTCCGAGTTTGCCGCCGACCCCCCAGTATTGGGGTTTATATGAACGAAATTGTTGACCCGTAGAGACCCCCGTTACAACTATATTGTTGAGTTATTTTCGCAGAAATATTTGAGGTGTGGTATTGGAGTTTGATAAAAGTACAGTATTGGCCCAATTGAAAGTGAAGTTACTAAATAGATACCCAACATGTCACACTTCAAAATTGCACACACTCGTGGAATGGCGCCAAACTTCACTACTTAAAAATCCCCATAGGCGGTATTGCAGAGTATCGCGCAGGGTATTGCAGAGTATTGGGGTATTGCAAAGTATCATGCAAGGTATTGGGGTATTGTCGAGTATTGGGGTATTGTCGAGTATTGGGGTATTGCCGAGTACTGGGGTATTGCTGAGTATTGGGGTATTGCCGAGTACTGGGGTATTGCAGAGTACTGGGGTATTGCCGAGTATTGGGGTATTGCCGAGTATTGGGGTATTTGCCGAGTACTGGGGTATTGCCGAGTATTGGGGTATTGCCGAGTACTGGGGTATTGCCGAGTATTGGGGTATTGCCGAGTACTGGGGTATTGTTGAGTATTGGGGTATTGCCGAGTACTGGGGTATTGTTGAGTACTGGGGTATTGTTGAGTACTGGGGTATTGTTGAGTATTGGGGTATTGCCGAGTACTGGGGTATTGTTGAGTATTGGGGTATTGTTGAGTACTGGGGTATTGTTGAGTACTGGGGTATTGTTGAGTATTGGGGTATTGTTGGGTATTGGGGTATTGTTGGGTACTGGGGGATTGTTGGGTACTGGGGGATTGCTGGGTATTGGGGTACTGCAGAGCTGGGATGGATTGAGGGATGGCTGGATCTGTGACTGCATTTGTCACAGATCCAGCCACAGCTCAGCTGCTGACACCCCGCCCCCCCCCCCTCTCCTCACACACTGTACAGAGAGGAGAGGGAGGAGAGGGAGGAACCGGCGTCATCAAATGACGCCGGTTTGTTTACAAGTGATCGCGCCGTCATTCGACGGCGCGATCACGTGGTAAACGGCCGCGATCAGCGGCAATTTACCGTGATCCGCCGGGTCTTCTAGACCCGGCGAGCACGGACACTTTCGCGAGCGCGTCCCAGGGGACGCGCAATCGCGAAAGTGAAGGACGACGTCCCAGGGACGTCGTCCCAAGATAACCCCGCCGCGCCGTAGCAGTAAAATGCTTATGGTGCGGTGGGAAAGTGGTTAAGGCAAAAAAACGTTTTTCTTAATTGAATTTGAATGTAGTAAGTCATAGCCATATTTTTTACTGGCAATCTTTTCCTGTCACTGGCATTTACTGGCAGGAGAAAAGTGCCAATTTTTTTACTGGCTGGCAGTAAATATACTGGCGGTTGGCAACACTGGTGTCTCGGCTGTTTTTTAATTCTAAAATTAGAACACGTCTCTTGTAGCCCCGGCATAGTGGAGTTCCTATTTTATGTACTTCCAGACACATCTGCCTCCTATTGTATAATAGAAATACATTTCCCTCCAGGGTCAAAGGCTGAAATTTTACATAAATAAATGTGATTTCAGCTATTGTGCGGGCATACAATGGGCAGCCCGTCCCCGTCCTCCTCCCAGCACCCCGGATGGCTGAGAGGCACAGGAATAATTCAGCACTTTATAAATAGCTGTGACATTTCTGGGCTGGGAATAAATATTTAGCAGCGGAGGAAAAAATGAATAAAGAAAAAGTTACTCAGACAGAAAAAGATAGAAAATCATTATTCTGGAAGTCAATAAGAGATTGTGGATGTTTGAGAGGAGAGTTAGGAAGTTTAAAATACGATAATTACCGGCTAAAGGTCTCTTCATTGTTAAATCACAAAGTGATTGTTAGTGGTTGGAAAGGAAATCAAAATATCTGATTCAGGGCTTATTATCTCTATCTGGGGCTACTGACTATAGATTTGCCAAACTGGTGATGTTGGGTAACACACGACCCTCTGTCTGAGACTACATGACCCCGTTTAGGAGGAACCCTGCAAAATCTTTACATGTTTGGATAAATACATTTTTGTCACAATGCAAGACAAGGGGTTTTATTTTCAAAATAGCTTAAATTTAAATTGAAAGCCCGTCCAGTTATATTTCCTAGGCTGCTGAGATGATGTCACCAGTCTGCTGCAGGCAGAAAGAAGCAGTTCCGCACTCTCCTCTCCCCTAGTGACAGAGCCATAGATCCCAATCTCTGGTACAGATCTCTCCTCCAGTACAGACCCCCTATTACAGCTACCCTCCCACCAGTACAGATCTTCCCCACCAGTATAGCTTCCCCCAGTACAGACCCCCCCCCCACCAGTACTGCTCCCTCTAAGTACAGATCTCCTCCCTTGCACTAGTAAAGATCCACTCCCCCAACACAGATCTACCTCTCAGGACAGACACCCCCCGCAGTACAGATCTCCTCTCTCTAGTAAAGATCCCTTTCCCCAGTACAGATCTTCCCCTCAGTATAGATTTCCTCCAGTACAGATCTCGCCCCCAGTACAGACCCCCTAGTACAGCTACCCTCCCACCGGTACAGATCCCCCACCAGTACTGCTCCCTCTAAGTACAGATCTCCTCCCTAACACTAGTAAAGATCCCCTCCCTTGGTACAGATCTCCACCTCCAGTACCTCCAACACAGATCACAGATCTACCCTCCAGTACAGACCCCCACCCCATCGCAGTACAGATCTCCAAATCCAATTCCCTCCAGTACAGATCTCCTCCCTCCCCCTAGTAAAGATCCCCATCTCTGGTACAGATCTCTCCTCCAGTACAGACCCCCTAGTTCAGCTACCCTCCAACCAGTACAGATCTTCCCCACCAGTATAGCTTCCCCCAGTACAGACCCCCCCCCCCTCCACCAGTAATGCTCCCTCTAAGTACAGATCTCCTCCGTCCACTAGTAAAGATCCCCTCCCCCAGTACAGATCTCCACCTCCAGTACCCCCAACACAGATTTACCTCTTAGTACAGATCTCCCCCAGTACAGCCCCCCCTGTACAGGTCTTCCAGAACAGTACAGCTCTTCCACCAGTACAGATCCCCCAGTACAAATCCCCCCCACCCACCAGTACAGGTTCCCCCGGTACAGGGTAGTAGATTCTTCTTTTGCTGGGGGTGAAGGTGGAGTCAGCTTCGGGCAGTTAGAGGAGCACAATTCCACTGGCAATCTGAGGAGCTTAAAACATGAGCATAACAAACTGTGTAAATGGTAACATATCACAGTCCTTGTATCTAAAAATTATTCTTTAATCACTGAACCACAAACAAGAATCTAACATGAGTCCATAACACACACACAGGTCAGTACAAAAAAAACTCCCTACCCAAGCCAAATTTTCCCCTCCCACTAGTAAAGATCCCCTTCCCCAGTACAGATCTTCCCCTCTGTACAGATCTACCACACTACAGAACTCTCCTCCAGTACAGACCCCCCCCTCCCTTCCCAATACAGCTACCCTCTCACCAGTGCAGATCTTACCCTCAGTACAGATCCGCTACAGTAAAGATCTCTCCCCCAGTACAGATACCCCTAATACAGATACCCTCCCACCAGAACAGATCTTCCCCACAAGAAAAGCTTCCCCCAGTACAAATTACACCCCCACCAGTACAGATCTTAGCTACCAGTACAGATCTTAGCCACCAGTACAGATCTTGAATGGGGATGAGATAGTAGGTGATGGCGCCTCTCAATTAATGAATCCCAATGTGTAAATAAAATTTAAAAAAATACATAAAGTGCTTATGCAATATATCCTTATAGTGAGGTCCACATAGGACTTGGTATTGGTGTGTGAATCAAACCATGTATTGAACCAAAAAACTTGTAAACAAAGTGACCATAGTAGTGGTTCAGAAAAAATAATAATTAATTAATAATAAAAATAATAAATATGATAAATAAATAATAAATAAATGAACAGTTAAAGTGCTCTGTGCCGTGAAAATCAACTGCTACTGTTATTTACAGTCCATGCAAAACAAGGTGCTTTGTGCTTCATATAGTATATTGCAGATGACAGTGTTCACTCTGTGATCCCTCTTTTCATGCTCTATTGGGTCCCTCACTCACCAGATCCAGGTACCCAATGAAGGGTAGGAAGCCTTTACAGTATTAGCCCTGTGTTGCTCTCTGGCAAGTATCCACTTGTTTGGACCCCTTCAGTCTGACATATAGCTCAGAAGAGAGAGAATGCCCACACAGGGCCAGATTCAGGTAGATGGGAGCATCTTTGCTCTGGAGTAACGCTTCTCATTTACGTTACGCTGCATAAATTTTAGGAGCAAGTGCTGTTATTCAGGAAGCACTTGCTCCTAAAGTTGCGGCAGCGTATCGCAAATGAGCCGGCAGGAATTCAAATTGGGCGGGTACGGGGCGCGTATTTAAAATAAGCGCGATCCCGCGGCGAACGTACTGCGCATGCGTCGAGTGTCAATGCATCCCAGTGCGCATGCTCCAAGTTCTGTCAGTGAACGTCAATTACGTCACGTCCCCATTCATGAATGTTTTACGCAAACGACGCGTTTTGTTTTTTTTCCGACGCGATGACGACGGCTATACCTAACATAGGATATTCCACTAGGGGGCTGCTTTATCTATACGCCGTGTATCGCTTCCGGAAACGTCGTAAAGTCACTGCGTCGCGCCCGAAAAAGATCGTGAATTGCCGATTTCCGCTCATTAACATATTTTTTGAGCGTAAATCGGCGGGAACGCCCCCGGCGCCATTTTTAAGTTGAAGCAACGATGCGATGGCGAAATTCAATTACGCCGATCGCATCGGAACTCCAACCCGGCGTTTCTTGTTTTCTGGTTACAGAAAACAAAAACGCCGGCTTAAAGTGACAGTTAGGCTGGCGGATCCATTGATCCGCCAGCCTAACTCTACCTGAATCTGGCCCATAGTGTAGTATTGTTGATAAAAATGTATTTTACATAAAAGGTCAGGTACTCACATTAAAAAGATTAAAATCAAGCATATGTGATATCTCACGAGTGTTTTGCGTCGAGCAGCACAGCATCCAGACGCAAAACACTCGTGAGATATCACATATGCTTGATTTTAATCTTTTTAATGTGAGTACCTGACCTTTTATGTAAAATAAATTTTTATCAACAATACTACACTATGTGGGCATTCTCTCTCTTCTGAGCTATATGTCAGACTGAAGGGGTCCAAACAAGTGGATACTTGCCAGAGAGCAACACAGGGCTAATACTGTGAAGGCTTCTTACCCTTAATTGGGTACCTGGATCTGGTGAGTGAGGGACCCAATAGAGCATGAAAAGAGGGATCACAGAGTGAACACTGTCATCTGCAATATACTATATGAAGCACAAAGCACCTTGTTTTGCATGGACTGTAAATAACAGTAGCAGTTGATTTTCATGGCACAGAGCACTTTAACTGTTCATTTATTTATTATTTATTTATCATATTCATTATTTTTATTATTAATTAATTATTATTTTTCCTGAACCACCACTATGGTCACTTTGTTTACAAGTTTTTTGGTTCAATACATGGTTTGATTCACACACCAATACCAAGTCCTATGTGGACCTCACTATAAGGATATATTGCATAAGCACTTTATGTATTTTTTTTTATTTTATTTACACATTGGGATTCATTAATTGAGAGGCGCCATCACCTACTATCTCATCCCCATTCACTTTCCACTTTCCACTTCGGTGGAATTACATGTAGGGGCAGCCACTTAATAACATATACAGTACATCTATATTAACACCACTGGCACACTTAAAAATATCAGGTCCGTAGCGCGGGTTCTACCTACCCCCTTCACCAGTACAGATCTTCCCCACAAGTATAGCTTCCCCCAGTACAGATCCCCCACCAGTACTGCTCCCTTCAAGTACAGATCTTCTCCCTGCCACTAGTAAAGATCCCCTCCCCCAGTACCTCCAACACAGATCTACCTCTCAGTACAGAATCCTCCGGTACAGATCTCCGAAGCCAAATCCCCCAGTATAGATCTACTCCCTCCCACTAGTAAAGATCACATCCCCCAGTTATGGACCTCCACCCCCAGTACCCCCAACACAGATCCACCTCTCAGTACAGAAACCTCCGGTACAGATCTCCGAAGCCAAATCCCCCAGTATAGATCTACTCCCTCCCACTAGTAAAGATCACATCCCCCAGTTATGGACCTCCACCCCCAGTACCCCCAACACAGATCCACCTCTCAGTACAGCACCCCCCCCCCCCGTAGTACAGATCTCCAAAGCCAAATCCCCCCAATACAGATCTCCTCCCTCTCTCTGGTAAAGATCCCCTCCCTCAGTACAGATCTTAACCCCCTGTACCCTCAACACAGATCTACCTCTCAGGACAGACCCCCCCCCCCTAGTACAGATCTTCCCCAGTACAGCTCCCCTCCCCCTGTACAGATCTTTCCCACCAGTACAGCTCCCCCAAGTGCAGATCCCCCACCAGTACACGTTCCCCCAGTACAGGGTAGTAGATTTTTTTGTGGGGGTCAGCTTTGAGGCCTTTACAGAGTGACTATTTAGCCACTTGAATCACTTCTCCTAGAAAAGAAATAGCAGAGTAAAAAATTGTATACCGGGAGGATGCCTGTAGGTAAAGGCATCATCCTGTGATAAGTGCTGAAATCCGAGGGCGGATTTCACAGAGGCTGTGCTGTGCGGCGCCGGCGAGTGATGTATTAGGACATCCCGCCAGTCACGCGCATGCGCCAGAATTTAAAATCTGTAACTAACCAGGAGATCGGAGGAGCACAGCACTGAAGCAGGAGTCAGGACTCGGAGGCTGAGCAGCACACGGCGGCAGCGGAATGGAGGAGCCTGCTGCATCCAGGCAATACAAAATTCACAGGGGAGTCTGGGACGGACAGAGTGACAGACAGCCCAGCCCACAGTGACATCAGGTGATGGTGGCAGAGTGGGATCTGATGAAGGGAGGGGGTGATGGTGGCACCACAGAGAGGGACAATGGAGGCAGGGGGTGATGGTGGCACTGCAGAGGAGGATTATGGAGGCAGGAGGTTAATGGAGGCAGGGGGAGATTGGAGGCAGGGGGTGATGGTGGCACCACAGAGGGGGATAGAGGGAGTTAGGAGGCAGGGGGTGTTAGTATCAGGGGATGATTGGAGGCAGGGGGTGTTGGTGGCTCCGCAGAGGGGGATGATGGCACTGCAGAGGGTGGGGGAGATTGGAGGCAGGGGGTGATTGGAGACAGGGGGTGATCGGAGACAGGGGGAGATTGTGGAACTGCAGAGGGGGGTGAAGGCAGGGGGTGTTGGTGGCAGTGAGGGATAGAAGCAGGGGGTGATGTGACTAAATAATTTGCCCTTATATCAAAAATAACAAAAATATGTTTTTTTACCTTAATATCTACCTTAAATCACATTGCTATTTGCCTAGTGTACTTGTTTGTAGCCCAAATACTGAAATTTGCAGATAAAAATGTAAATTAGTAACTTTTGTGAAATACCAGTAAAAACCTGGCTGCGCCAGTAAATTTCGGGTGTCGTGCCAGTAAATTTCAATCTGGTAGGTTGGCAACACTGCACCCGCCACGATGGGGTAAGTGCAGGACTGACCAACAAACAACGGGGGGTGTGGGTGCCGCTCGGGCATGGGCGTCTGCTGACATTTTTTCAGAGGGGGGCGCTTTGACAGTGTCGATACACAGTTGCGTTTTACCCTTTCTTCGACCGCTAGCGGGGGTTAAAAGCGCCCCCTACCACGTTAAAATGTAAAAACACCCCACTGTGCCCCCCTGCATCTTTCAATATCTCTTTGTCACTACTGTGTACCCCCTCTCCACAACTGCACCTCTGGACCCCTTTACATTACACAGCACCTCACAGCTCTGGACCCCTTAACATTACACAGCACCCCACAGCTCTGGACCCCTTTACATTACACAGAACCCTGCATCACTGGAACCCTTTACATTACACAGCACCCTGCATCACTGGACTCCTTTACATTAATTACACAGCACCCTGCATCACTGTACCCCTTTACATTACACAGCACCCTGCATCACTGGACCCCTTTACATTCATTACACAGCACCCTGCATCACTGGACCCCTTTACATTACACAGCACCCCTTTCCCTTTACTGAAACACTACACTATATTGACAGTATATTTATTTCAGGTCTAAAAGAGGAACCTTTTGGAATGAGGGACACATGGATTTGATTCCAGAAGAGGGACAGGCACTCTAAATAAGGGACAACTAGAGGGGAGCTGAGCACTGCAGTCACCGCTTAAATCGGCCCCAGGGCCAGTTCGGCCCTGCTCCTGGCTCTCCCTGGCGATTCCAGGGGGGGGCAAACGACCCCGGGGGTGGGTGCTGCTCAGGATGTGTGGTTATTTGCTGCCCCCCAAAAAAAACACCAGCCACCCCTGATGGGGCCCCATGTTCATAGTTAGGACCCTCCTGCACAATCATTACTTCTCCTAATGAAAGAAGACAATAACTGGTGAAGAAAGTTCATAAACATGAAGGATGGCCAAAATCATCCTTTTCCTATTTTAATATATATTTCTCCAAGGGCTTGTCAGAGCGGCAGCTGCCAGCTTATTCTCCTCTCACACACACCAGCGTGATAGGCTTTAATAAAACATTCATGAAGCCGCTACACCAGTTTGAACTTCCTATCGTCTGCAATAAAATAGGTGTAAAAAGCCCCCCAGAAGGGCCCAGGCCCCCCTCCCTCCTTTCCCCCCTCCCCCCCAGGACATCACAAGCACATTGCTGGTAAACAGGAACTCAGAGATACCTTGGCCAAGTACTGCTGGGTATGAAATCCATTATTCAGGTGGATGGAGGGGTCAGCAAAATGATATCACTATTTGTATATGTAGCGACAACTTATACTGTAGCACTGTACAATATAGGATAAGCATAGAATAAACACAGAGCTGATATAATGAGGTCTATATATAGAGAGGCTGACATTGGTATTATTTTGGATGTTTTTAAATATTTAATGGCCATTTTGCTAAAAATGTTTCCAATTTAGGAAAAAAAATGTGGTTGTACATTTCCTGAAAGTATACATTCCTAGTCAGGTATATATTATTATTATTAAAGATGGATAAGGAAATTGCTTTATTGTATATCTATATAAGTATAACATGTGTTTTCATTTTTAGAGAAAAAAAAAACTCAGCCTTTCATATCACTTTGAGGTATTAACCATATAATAGTATTTTTTTATTTGTATGTACATTATATTCTGTATGTAGGGCCCTCCCCCCACACTTTTTTGTTGGGGTGCTACGCTAAAGTTAGTGGGGAATGGGAGAGTTAAAGAGGAGTTCCACCCTAAAAATTTACTTTTCTTTAATTCTCTCCCCTCCCCCTTACATGCCACATTTGGCATGTAATTTTTTTTGGGGGGGGAGTGGGGGCTTCAGTAGGAGTGGGACTTCCTGTCCCACTTCCTGCTTCCGCCAAGGGGCTGGTTAGGCGATTAAGCCTTAATCGCCTACACCAGCCCCTCCCTGTAGGCGATCACATGGGACACCGACAGGTCCCATGCGATCGCCTCTCCAATCAGCGGCGAGCCGTGCCGCGCGTGCATGTGCAGTGCGGCTCGCGCATGCGCAGTAGGTGCCCGGCCGTGAAGCCGAAGGCTGTCACGGCTGGGTGCCCACAGTCGGGATGGAGACGCCGGCTGGGCCCCGCCATCGAGGCCAGCCTGACCGAGGTTGCGTACCCAGCGGAACCTTATTCTGATGCAGAGAGGGCCCCAGCGGCTTGCTGGGTCTCAGATCCTGGGCGGGAGCTGAGCGGTGGACGAACCACCGGGGATCCGGTCGCCACGCCACATGACAGGTGCACTTTAGCCGTCAGTCGGTGACCTTGGAATTGGAATTACTGGGAGGATTCATTGGTTCTAACCTTTGACAAACCTAAGATAAATTCATCAGGCCTGTGGCAGAGGCCCTGTTTCCTCCCAGTGACTTTGTTTAAAAGTGACCCTTCGGATGCCAGGCTCAAGTGAATCGCCTGTCCGGGTACTTTACCCACTCTGGAATTTGACTATGCCGAGAGCGGGTTTGCTCTCTCTCTGATATCCAAGGCCTGATACTACAGTTCTCTCCTTGCTCATCAACCTTTTTTTCTATCGTGTGTCATGTTGATGTCGGCCATGTTGGGCCTTGGAATAAAACATTGAAAACTCAAGTTGACGTCTGGACACTTGCTCTTTAACCACCTTCACTAATATTATCCCTAGACAAGAATCACTGGTAACCTAACATGCCGGTCCCAAACTAATCAGCGGCTCCTTCGGGGGTGAGCGCTACATGTATATATATATATATATAAACACACACATACACAGAGAGAGATATCTCTCTAGATATCGAGAGAGAGAGAGAGAGATATCTAGATATCAAGAGAGAGAGAGAGAGAGATGGAGAGAGAGAGATCTCTAGATATCGAGAGAGAGATATCTAGATATCGAGAGAGAGAGAGAGAGAGAGAGATCTCTAGATATCGAGAGAGAGAAAGAGAGATCTTTGGATATCGAGAGAGAGAGATCTCTAGGTATCGAGAGAGAGAGAGATATCTAGATATCGAGATAGAGAGAGAGAGAGAGAGAGAGATCTAAATATCAAGAGAGAGAGAGAGAGAGATGGAGAGAGAGAGATCTCTAGATATCGAGAGAGAGAAAGAGAGATCTTTGGATATCGAGAGAGAGAGATCTCTAGGTATCGAGAGAGAGAGAGATATCTAGATATCGAGATAGAGAGAGAGAGAGAGAGAGAGATCTATGGATATCGAGAGAGAGAGAGAGGGAGATATCTAGATATCGAGAGAGAGATGGAGAGAGAGAGATCTCTAGATATCGACAGAGAGAGATCTCTAGATATGGAGAGAGAGAAAGAGAGATCTTTGGATATCGAGAGAGAGAGATCTCTAGGTATCGAGAGAGAGAGAAAGAGATCTCTAGGTATCGAGAGAGAGAGAGAGAGAGATATCTAGATATTGAGATAGAGAGAGAAATCTCTGGATATAGAGAGAGAGATCTCTGGATAGAGAGAGATCTCTGGATAGAGAGAGAGAGCTATCTAGATATCGAGGGAGAGAGAGAGATAGAGAGAGAGAGATCTCTGGATATCGAGAGAGAGAGAGATATCTAGATATCGAGGGAGAGGTAGAGAGATATCTGGATATCCAGAGAGAGAGAGAGAGAGATAGAGAGAGAGGTCTCTGGATATCAAGGGAGCGAGAGAGAGAAATCTCTAGATATCGAGAGAGAGAGGGAGAGAGAGAGAGAGAGATATCTCTTTATATATATATATATATATATATACATATATATATATATATATATATACACACACAGTATCTCACAAAAGTGAGTACACCCCTCACATTTTTGTAAATATTTTCTTCTATCTTCTCATGTGACAACACTGAAGAAATGACACTTTGCTACAATGTTGTGTAGTGAGTGTACAGCTTGTATAACAGTGTACATTTGCTCTCCCCTCAAAATAACTCAACACACAGCCATTAATGTCTAAACCACTGGCAACAAAAGTGAGTACACCCTTAAGTGAAAATGTCCAAAATGGGCCCAAAATGTCAAGATTTTGTGTGACCACCATTATTTTCCAGCACTGCTTTAAAGTGGAAGTAAACCCACTCTCATTCTTTCTAATCTCCTGCCATAGTGCTGATCTATAAGGATATAGATGCCTCCTGCATGTATCCTCACCTGTCAAATGTCTCCCCTCTGTCTGTTATAAGAACTTAAAAACTGCAGATTCTGTGGGTGGATCTGTTGTCTGGAGCTCTGTGGGTGGAGTCGTGATGTCAGTAGACTCCCCGTCCACCTTTACACTCCCCTTACACTGAATTCTGCTATGATCACTAACATCCAGTCAAAATCCAGAAAGTAACCACATGACTACAGAAAAGGAGTGGGGGTGGGAATTAAAAAACAATGCCCGTCTCCAAGCTAGTGCATGAGATATATAAATAACCTGTCACTCACAGCAAGGGGGCAGAACGGACTAAGGTTTTTCTCTGTAAGTCATTTTTATTTCACTGAACAATAAGAGGATTGATCAGAACTGGATTAACTCTGTGTGGCAAGACTGATCACAGATGATAGGAAATCTTATACTGTGCATTGTAACATCAAAGAATAAAACTTTTTGTTTTGAGTTTACATCCACTTTAACCATCTTGGGCATGGAGGTCACCAGAGCCTCACAGGTTACCACTGGAGTCCTTTACCACTCCTCCATGATGACATCACAGAGCTGGTGAATGTTAGAGACCTTGCACTCCTCCACCTTCTGTTTGAGGATGCCTAATGGATATAGAGCTGTCACATGGCCCAGCTCTGTCCCAGCCTGTCTGCAGGGAAACACGAGCAGGAGAATTATCTAGTCCTCTGCTGCTGGTCACATGTTCAAAATAAAAATAAAAATTGTCTTTGGGATACAGAGTAAAAAATAAATAATAATTTCAATAAACTGTTTTAAATTGTCATACAAACATATATTTAAAATCAAAACGTTATTATATTATGACAATAACATGGTGTGAGCGGTCCTCCAGCCTGTGTCTTAGAATAACAGGAAGGTGAAGCCTCCATCAATCAAGTTGTAATATCCTGCCCCCATTGTGTTTAGCTGGTTAGTGGGCATGGAGAAGGAATGATAGAGGGGAGTTTCAATGACCACTGTGTATACATCCACATGTGTTACTCTATATCAGGGGCTTTCAAACTAAGGCCCTCCGGGTGTTCAGGAACTACAATTCCCATCCTGCCTACTTATGTCTGTGAATGTCAGAGTTTTACAATGCCTCATGGGATGTGTAGTTCAGCAACAGTTGGAGGGCCGTAGTTTGAGGATACCTGCCCTAAATTTAACCATTTCATCCCAGGAAGATTTACCCTCCTTATGACCAGGCCATTTTTTTTTTTTTGCGATACATTGCTGCGTTGTTTTAACTGCCATTTGCGCGGTCATGCAACGCTGTACCCAAATAAAATGTATGTCCTTTTTGTCCCCCACAAATAGCATCCGGTTCCCTTGGGGGTTTTTGCCCCTCTCAGCTCCAGGGAGGGATGCATGATGATTGCCACCAGTACAGCGCCAATTGCACACTCACTGCACCAATGTGTAAGTAGGGGGTTCGACTATTTCCTTCCTCCGTACCCCAATTTGTTTCTCCCCTTTTGTTTTGTCTCCAACCCCTATCAGGGGAGTTATGAATACATTTTACTTGCCCTCAAAGATACGTACAATGGGCCAGATTCTTCAGATACACCGTCATATCTCTGTTTCTGTGCCCGGGTATCTATGCAACTAATTCTTACAATCAGTTACACATAGATACGACGTAGATCCGACTGGCGTAAGTCACTTACACCGTCGGATCTTAGATGTAATGCTACGCTGCCCGCTAGGTGGCGTTTCCGTCGATTTCAGTGTCGAATATGCAAATGAGCATGATACGCCGATTCCCGAACGAAGTTGTGCGCCGTCGACGTAGTTTACGTAGTTTGCGTACACGTAAGGTTACCCCTGCTATATGAGGGGTAACCTTGCATAGGTCCGGCGTAAGCCTTGTTAAGTATGGACGTCGGGACAGCGTCGTGTTTTTCCGTCGTTTATGTAGTTTTCGTAACTCGTCGCGAATAGGCCTTTACATTAATTAAGTTGCCGTCGAAACCAATGTATTTGCGGCGTACTATGGAGCATGAGTATTCAATCAAAAAGGGGGAAAAATTCCTCGCGCTAACAATTAATTAAATTAAAATAAATATTAATTAAAGTAAATATGATGAAGTGAATCAAATTAAGTTAGGTGATATCCAGCAGCAACACAAAAATATGTGATATACATAAAAAACAGAAATAAAAAACAACAAGGTTGCGCTCAGAAGCACAATGTGATATTGTGAAAGAAATAAATAGTGTCTATATAAATAGATAAAAAACAAACATATTCAATATAATCACAATTATGAACAAATTAAATTATATCAAAATGGATGATAACAAAGTAAATATATAAAGTCCATGAAGGCTAAATAAGTATAGAATATATATATGAATGTGTAAATTCTCTAATAGTCCTATTAGGGAAATAAGAAAAAAATATAGCAGCTTTCCAAGTTGAATGACACAGGTGATAGCTGTAGATCGTGAAAGTCCTATATAAGTTCACCATCAGTAACACAATATTACTTCCAATATGGTAAGGTAAATAGGGTGTACTCTTACCAGATATAAAGGGGATTCAGGCATGTCACTCCCAATACGTCTGGAGTAGGACGCTTCCGGATCTTCCACACTGGGTTGATGCGATCTCCACTGAACCAGCAGATATTCAGCAACTCCAAAAAGCTCAGCATCCCATTCGGATCAAAGAAAAGGAAGAAAAGAACCGGGGACTCGCCATAGTGAAAATACTTCCAGAAATTTATTCCAAATTGTGCAGCATATACACGAAATTTAAAAATTGCCGGCTAAAAACATACAGGATAAAAAAAGAACGTGCGCCCGTGCTTCCGGGGTCACGTAACAAAACGCAGTGACGTAGTGCGTGGCTCCGCCCTGACCGGTTTCGTCAGAGAATGACGTTGTCAACGTCATTCTCTGACGAAACCGGTCAGGGCGGAGCCACGCACTACGTCACTGCGTTTTGTTACGTGACCCCGGAAGCACGGGCGCACGTTCTTTTTTTATCCTGTATGTTTTTAGCCGGCAATTTTTAAATTTCGTGTATATGCTGCACAATTTGGAATAAATTTCTGGAAGTATTTTCACTATGGCGAGTCCCCGGTTCTTTTCTTCCTTTTCTTTGATCCGAATGGGATGCTGAGCTTTTTGGAGTTGCTGAATATCTGCTGGTTCAGTGGAGATCGCATCAACCCAGTGTGGAAGATCCGGAAGCGTCCTACTCCAGACGTATTGGGAGTGACATGCCTGAATCCCCTTTATATCTGGTAAGAGTACACCCTATTTACCTTACCATATTGGAAGTAATATTGTGTTACTGATGGTGAACTTATATAGGACTTTCACGATCTACAGCTATCACCTGTGTCATTCAACTTGGAAAGCTGCTATATTTTTTTCTTATTTCCCTAATAGGACTATTAGAGAATTTACACATTCATATATATATTCTATACTTATTTAGCCTTCATGGACTTTATATATTTACTTTGTTATCATCCATTTTGATATAATTTAATTTGTTCATAATTGTGATTATATTGAATATGTTTGTTTTTTATCTATTTATATAGACACTATTTATTTCTTTCACAATATCACATTGTGCTTCTGAGCGCAACCTTGTTGTTTTTTATTATGGAGCATGAGCACTGAGCTACTTTTACGGCCGGCGCATGCGCAGTTCGTTTGCCGCGGGGGCGAGCTTAATTTAAATAGAAGCCGCCCCCTTTGAATTACACGGCCTTACGCCGGGCTATTTACACTACGCCGCCGCAAATTACAGGGCAAGTACTTGGAGAATACGGCACTTGCTCCTGTAAGTTGCGGCGGCGTAGTGTAAATAGCTTACACGACGCCGCCGCAGAATGTACGGGAATCTGGCCCAGTGTCTTTACAGATTACATGCATTTGTTCCCGATGAGGCTATATAGTCGCCGAAATGCGTCGAACCAGCGGGTCATTTAAGCCAACAGGCCACCTTAGATGCATTATGTTATTATATATATATATCATCATTTTTAATGTTAATTTATATCTTTATATGGAGCCAGCTGGCAAAGATATTTGTGTAACTTCTGTATATTTTCAATAAACTTTTGTCTTTGATCTGATATGTTGTTGCCTCATTTAATGTCCCAAACCTCCCCCTCTTGTTTTCACTGGATTTATAATGTTCACACCTTTTATATCCTGTACTATAATTGCAGCAATTTATTTGTACGTTTTTAATAGAAATCAACCATCGCAGTTATGTTACTACCTTTGCCATTATTTCCTACTTTAGGTTGATGATGACAATAGGAAGAGCGGCTTTAAACAATTAGAGTGATTCATTTCGCAGAGGCAGCGCCGTGCTCGCTAAACAAAGCTTTTAGTGTCATGCTCATCTCTTACAAATCTGTATGATGTGACAAGATTAATCCAAATCTTGTTTTTTTTTCCTTTTTCTGCTGCTATTCGAAGCTCCTTTTTAAATCGCTTGCCCTTTGCATGACCTTTGGCAAAACGGAATAATGAACAAATGGTGGAAGGTTACAGAGCTTAAAGACAACCACTTACAATACTACAATTATATAAGATTTAAAGTTTTCAGCTTTAAAGGGAACTTGTGACTAGGCAATACACATTCACAGACTTACATATCCATAGATTCTTACAACAAAGTTAATGGACATTACAACAAGTCCTCGCTGACCTCCGTAGCTGCGGGCACTGTGGAGTAATTCATCACCAAACAATCACAGCAGAAGCACTGAAATAGGCCAAGTCAATTCTCTCATAAGCTCAGCCCCCAATACATCCCCAGCAGAGACTCAGTAGTTAGGCTCCTCATGTACCCCTCTCCCAACCAGTGTTGTAAGTAACGGAGTTACAATAAACGCAGTTACCTAACGCAGCCCCTTTTGAGGGTAACGAGTAATCTACCTGATTACTCTTCCCCTTAACGGTAAGCAGTTCCCATTACTTGGGCGGCATTACCGCAATTACATCTACCGCTACTAGATGGCAGCAGAGTAATTGCTTCTGCCGGCGCTGTGAACATAAATATGGATGGAACTCCGCTTTAGAATCATGTGACCGCTGTGATGGCCCAATCGCAAGGAGCCCTGGATACAATGAGCCCCACCCGCCTCACACTGACCTATCACCGGGGGAACAACTCACATCGATCACACACACTGTGTGCGCAACCTGATCAATGATCCGGGGAACACATGGCCAGAACAAAATGTTCCACAGAACAAACGTTCCCTATACAACACAGTGTACACAGCGACATCTAGTGGTCAACATGGTAAGTGCAGGACACCTATACAGACCAATGATCAGCAGGTTATGTTTGGTCAGTGATTTCATCTCTTCATCAGACAACAAAGAAAAATCTGGCATCCCCATTCCAGATCCCTTGCATCTAATAAAGCTTATATAAGATAAATAAAATAATAAACAATAAACTATAGAAATTCTAATAAAGCCTAATATAAGATTTTAAATTACAGACTCTGTAAACGTCAAGGGAATGTATATTATAAACATACATTTAATCCAGCTTATAATTTGGATGTAATATATAGCAGATGGATAAGGGTTTTAAGTCCTATTAGCTGCACATACATGGTGGGATGGATGCACCTAGGCTGGGATATACACAAGATCACCATTTGTTTCCGTTTTTCTTCTCTCAAGGATCTGGCATTCTTTTGTCTTGGAGTATTAACTCACTGCTCCCTGGCAAGCGCCCGTCATCTGCTTCTCAACAAAGCATTGTAGAATATAAAAAAAAAAAAATTCAGTTACTTTGCTGAGTAACTAATTACTTTTTCAATGTAGTAACTGAGTCACTAACGCAATTACTTTTTCGGAGAAGTAATTTGTAACTGTAACTAATTACTTTTTTAAAGTAATATGAGCAACACTGCTCCCAACTGTGACTCGTTTGCTCAGTTTACCATGCTCCCTCCTCCTAACCAGCACCAGGACAAGTTCACCCATTGCATTGAAGCACTGAGGTAGTTCAATTCATTCTCTCAGCAGCTCAGCAACCTCATTCCCAGCACAGACTCAACAGCTCAGATCACCATGCCATCCTCTCCCCATAGGGACTCAGCATCTCAGCTTCTCACTCCCAGCAAGTGCCAGGATAAGGTCATCCAGTGCACTAAAGTACTGAAATAGGCCAAGTCATTCTCTCATCAGCTCAGCGAACCCCTTCCCCCGGCAGAGACTCAGATGCTCAGCTCACCATGCTCCGCCTTCCTAACTATGACTCAACAGATAAGCTTACCCTGCTCTCCCCTCCCACTCAGTGCCAGGAAAAGGTCATCCAGTGCACTGAAAGAGGCAATTCTCTTATTCTCTCAGCAACTCAGGAAACTCTCCCCCTGCAGAGACTCAGCAGCTCAGTTCACCATGTAGAGACTCAGTAACTCAACTCACCATGCTCTCCCCAGTAGAGACTCAGCAGCTCAGCCCCCCCTGCTCCCCATCCCAGTAAATACTCAGCAGCTCAGCTCCCCCTGCTCCCTATCCCAGTAGAGACTCAGCAGCTCAGCTCCCCCTGCTCCCCATCCCAGTAAAGACTCAGCAGCTCAGCTCCCCATCCTAGTAAAGACTCAGCAGCTCAGCTCACCCTGTTCCCCATCCTAGTAGAGACTCAGCAACTCAGCTCACCATGTTCCCCCCATCCCAGTAGAAACTCAACAGCTCAGCTCACGGTGCTCTCTAATCCCTGGAGAGACGCAGCAACTTAGCTCAGCAGATCTGCTCACCCTACTCCAGCGTCCCAGTAGAGACTTAAAAGCTCAGCTCACCATGCTCCCCTATCCAAGTAGAGATTCAGCAACTCAGCTCATCCTGCTTCCCTATCCCAATAGAGACTCAGGAGCTTAGTTCACCATGTTCCCTCATCCTAGCAGAGACTCAGCAGCTCAACTCTCCTGTCCCAGTAGAGACTCAGCAGCTCAGCTCCCCCATCCCAAAAGAGACTCAGCCTGGTCAGCTCACCATGTTTCCCCCTCCCAACTGTGACTCATCTGCTCAGCTCAACCTGCTCCCCGCTCTGGAAGTATGCAGAGATGTTGTGGGTTCTTTCTTCTTTGTATTCTCTTCCTCTACCTGTCTCCTTACACTGAACATGATCAGTGTCACACTGGCCAGAGACAAAATGAAAGGCAGATTGCTTGTTCCTGGTGAACGAACTGGAAGTAGAGCAACTGAATCGCGGCTGTGAGGGGAGAGGGCAGGTGGAATTGAGCTGCCAAGTTCCTGCTGGGAGAGGGGAGCTGAGCTGCTAGATCACCGCTGGGTATGGGACGCAAGTGTCAATATGCTACAGAGTCACTTCTGGGAGGGGGGAGCAGGGGTAGTTGATCTGCAGAGTCACTGCTGGGAGCTGAGCTGCTGAATTACTGCTGGGTGTGCAGAGCAGGGTGAGCTGCTGAATCAATTCTGAGTGTGCAGAGCAGGGTGAGCTGAGCTGCTGAGTCACTGCTGGGTGAAATGAGCAGGGTTAGCTGCTGAGTCAATGCTGAGTGTGGGGAGCAGGCTAAGCTTAGATGAGGAATCAGTGCTGGGAGGGGCAAGCAGGAGGAGCTGAGATGCTGAATTACTGCTGGGTGTGCAGAGCAGGGTGAGCTGAGCTGCTGAGTCACTGCTGGGTGAAATGAGCAGGGTTAGCTGCTGAGTCAATGCTGAGTGTGGGGAGCAGGCTAAGCTTAGATGAGGAATCAGTGCTGGGAGGGGCAAGCAGGAGGAGCTGAGATGCTGAGTTAATGCTGGGAGAGGGAAACAATCTGAAACTGACAAAATGCTTCTCCTCGCTCTCTGTAAAAAAAGTCCCAATGTGCAGCTGGAATCCCCTCAAGATAATTCATGTGACAAATTAAAATATTAAATATGGAGCAAAGTCTTTTGTCTTTTAAAACTAGTATGCTGAAGGTCCATGGCAAGGTTTATGAAAGATCTTTACAGCTTTACAAAGCAGGTGGGTAGCTTTCCCCCACCCCACTGGACACCAGCACCCCCTCCTGGACACAAGGAGTGTTAACAAGTCACGTTACTTATCCATAGAGAAAGTTTATACATCCTGTGCCCGTTGCTCCTTTGATGTTATTTCCACCGTATTGCAACCTGAAATAGCTTCTGTATTCTACAAAAATCCCGGAGACGCTATGACATCAGTGTTTTATCTTTATTGTACCGTTACTGTACAGCAGAGATTTATTGCTTTATGCTTTGAAGGTTTTCATATTTTCGGAGTCTCTACCAGAGATTCTCATAACTCAGGAATATGATCTGACTGTCACAGCCGGCAGCGTTTTGTCTCCCGATAACTCCGTCTTAACTGCCGCTGATTAATTGGCTGGAACTATTCCTGAGCTGGGATATGTACTGGTATCAGAACTTGTCATTAGTCCACAGTAGGCGGTCGTATTGTAAACTTTTTATTTCATTTCATAATTCAAGTTTTCAGTAAATGTTAGTGAATTAAAAAGACAGTCTCTTC
Organism: Rana kukunoris; assembly: GCA_029574335.1. Lineage (NCBI taxonomy): Eukaryota > Metazoa > Chordata > Amphibia > Anura > Ranidae > Rana > Rana kukunoris. Next base: position 6,972,283 of record CM056053.1, read on the forward strand.
TATCTCTATTGGTGAGAGCTCTGTGCTGCGTTCCTGGGTCTTCACACCTACTGTGCTCATTATGAGGGGTTCCCACCATCCCTGTGCTGAGTTTCCGGGTCTGTAGACCTGCTGTGTCCATTATGAGGGGCTCCCACCATCCCTTTGCTGAGTTTCCGGGTCTGTACACCTGCTGTGTCCATTATGAGGGGTTCCCACCATCCCTGTGCTGAGTTCCCGGGTCTGTACACCCGCTGTGCCCATTATGAGGGGTTCCCACCTTCCCTGTGCTGAGTTCCCGGGTCTGTACACCCGCTGTGCCCATTATGAGGGGTTCCCACCATCCCTGTGCCGAGTTCCCGGGTCTGTACACCTGCTGTGCCCATTATGAGGGGTTCCCACCATCCCTGTGCTGAGTTCCCGGGTCTGTACACCCGCTGTGCCCATTATGAGGGGTTCCCACCTTCCCTGTGCTGAGTTCCCGGGTCTGTACACCTGCTGTGTCCATTATGAGGGGCTCCCACCTTCCCTGTGCTGAGTTGCTACCATCCCTGTGCTGAGTTCCCAGGTCTATACATCTGCTGTGCCCAATATGACAGGTTTCCACTATCCCTGTGATGCATTCCTAGGTCTCTACACCTGCTGTGCCTATTATTAGGGGCTCCCACCATCCCTGTGCCAAGTTCCCAGGTCTGCAAACCGTACCCATTATGAGGAGCTCTCACCCTCCCTGCTGAGTTCCCAGGACTATACACCTGCTGTGCCCATTATGAGGGGCTCCCATCATTATGAAGGGTTTCCACCATCCCTATGCTGAGTTCCCAGGTCTGCACATATGAAGTGCCCATTATGAGGGGCTCCCATCATCCCTGTGCTGATTTCCCGGGTCTCTACATCTGCTGTTCCCATTATAATGGGTTTCCCCCATCCCTGTGCTGAGTTCCAGGTCTGTACACTTGCTGTGCCCATTATGAGGGGCTCCCACCATCCCTGTGCTGAGCTCTCGGGTCTGTACACCTGCTGGGCGCATTATGAGAGGTCCCCACCATCCCCGTGCTGAGCTCCTGAGTCTGTACAGCTGCTGTGCCCATTATGAGAGGTCCCCACCATCCCTGTGCTGAGTTCCAGGTCTGTACACCTGCTGTGCCCATTATGAGGGGCTCCCACCATCCCTGTGCTGAGTTCCCAGGTCCGCACACATGAAGTGCCCATTATGAGAGGCTCCCACGATCCCCGTGCTGAGCTCCTGGATCTGTACACCTGCTGTGCCCATTATGGGAGGTCCTCACCATCCCTGTGCTGAGTTCCAGGTCTGCACACATGAAGTGCCCATTATAGGGGCTCCCACCATCCCTGTGCTGAGTTTCCAGGTCCGCACACATAAAGTGCCCATTATAAGGGGCTCACACCATCCTTGCACTGAGTTCCTAGGTCTGTACACCTGCTGGGCCCATTATGAGAGGTTCACACCATCCCTGTGCTGAGCTCTTGGGTCTGTACACCTGCTGTGCCCATTATGAGGGGTTCCCACCATCCCTGTGCTGAGCTCCTGGGTCTGTACACCCGCTGTGCCCATTATGAGGGGTTCCCACCATCCCTGTGCTGAGTTCCCGGGTCTGTACACCTGCTGTGCCCATTATGAGGGGCTCCCACCATCCCTGCACTGAGTTCCTAGGTCTTTACACCTGCTGTGCCCATTATGAGAGGTCCTCGCCATCCCTGTGCTGAGTTCTGTACACCTGCTGTGCCCATTATGAGAGGTCCCCACCATCCCTGTGCTGAGCTCCTGGGTCTGTACACCCGCTGTGCCTATTATGAGAGGTTCCCACCATCCCTGTGCTGAGTTCCCGGGTCTGAACACCTGCTGTGCCCATTATGAGGGGTTCCCACCATCCCTGTGCTGAGTTCCCGGGTCTGTACACCTGCTGTGCCCATTATGAGGGGCTCCCGCCATCCCTGTGCCGAGTTCCCGGGTCTGTACACCTGCTGTGCCCATTATGAGGGGCTCCCGCCATCCCTGTGCTGAGTTCCCAGGTCTGTACACCTGCTGGGTGCATTATGAGGAGTTTCCACCATCCCTGTGCTGAGTCCCCAGGTCTGTGGGGGCAAAAAAACACACCGCAGGTGATATTCGGGCTCTGTGTTGGCGCTGATGCAGAGCACAGAGAGATCTCTCCAATGAGGGCAGCCATCTCCCGATCTTTATGTACATCCTATCCCTACTCGGCCAATACAGTCGCATCTCCTCTCGGCCAATCGGGTCTCATGACCCGATTCCTGATTGGCCAAGAGGAGAAGCAGGAAGACAATAGCAAATTAATATTTGAGGGGCTTCCACCATGAGTTCCCGGATATGTACACCTGCTGTGTACATTATGAGGGGCTTCCACCATCCCTGCGCTGAGTTCCTGAACACCTGAAGTGCGCATAGAGGAAAATAGAGGAAAGACAGCTTAAGGCTTTAACTTTTTTTACTTTTACTGCAAAAACGCTCTTAAAACGCTACTACAAAAAGCTATTACTAGAGTTTTTATCCAGCGTAGTATGCATGGAGCCTAAAAAAGAAAACAAATGCAGCCATCACATCTACAAATTGGTAAGCTGCAATATAATACAATATAATAAACGTTTTCTTTTGGGTTTAATAGCACTTTAATGTCTTCGTCCAATTTTCTGCGTGTGACATAAAAGCTCTTTTTGCTGCGGGATAAGAAGAACCGCGCACCAATAATTTCCTCCTGAATTCCCCCCAATCCAATTTAACGCATTGCCATTTATCTTCTGATATTGGCGGCAGAGCGGCTCTGAGCCCGGACAAGGCAATCACACCGGGTGAAATGTCAATGTGATGAGCTCCGGGGATTTTACATCTAGAAAATATATATATTTAAGAAAAAAGGAAACAGATATGGAGGATGTAACCTGAGGAATACGTCTGGGGGGGGGGGGGGGAATGTACTGTACTCTGCAGGAATGTCAGAGATGAAAGGTACAGACACCTGGACATTTTCTTGTCACCTCTGAGATCCGGCCGTAGAAAGATCTGGAGTCTGAACAAAAAAATGTTCCCAAGACCAGGGAGAAGGTGGAAATAATTGGCCATTTTTATTCAATAAATTCCAACATTAAATGTGAATTTAAAGAGAATAGTTTGGGGTATTTTTTTTTCTTTTAAAGTGCGCCCCAAAAGCAGAGCTGCACCTAAAAAATAGGATTAAAATTAATAGCCCATTAAATGAAAATACGAAACGAAACGAAAATAACGTCTGCAGTACTTTTTTCTGTCACTAGATGTCCTCAGTCTGCTGACCATTACTATTCAGCCTATTACCTCTGAGCTTAGGTTGTCTTGGACCCACCCCCATCCTGTGATTGGACAGTGAAAGGAGAAGCAGTGCAATAATTAGCATGCGTCTTGTCAGCACATGAGATTGATTGGCTCTTGCATTAAGGCAGCCCATTCAAAATGAATGGGTAACTCTCATGTGAAGACAGGGATCTAATGTGAAGAGGGGGGAGTCTGATATAAACAAAAGATGTAAAGTGTGAACTCTGATGTGCAGGGGTGAATTTGATGTAAAGGGGGAACCTGATGTAAAGTGGGACCTTTGATTTGAAAGGGGGAATCTGATGTAAAGGGGGTGATCCCATGTGATGTGGGGAGACTCTGATGTGAAGGGGGGGGGGGGGCTTATGTAAAGGGAGAACTCTGATGTAAAGGGGGGAATCTAATGTAAAGGGAGGAACATGATGTGAAAGCAGGACCTTTGATTTGAAGGGGAAACCTGATGTAAAGGGGGTGATCCCATGTGATGTGGGGAGACTCTGATGTGAAGGGGGGGGGGGGGGCTTATGTAAAGGGAGGAATCTGATGTAAAGGGGGGAAGATGATGTGAAAGTGGGACCTTTGATTTGAAGGGGGGATCTGATGTAACAGGGTAATCCAATGTGATGGGGAGAGTCTCTAATCTGCAGGGGGGGGGGGGGGGGGGGCTGATGTAAAGGAAGGATTTGATGTAAAGGGAGAACTCTGATATGCAGGGGAGCATTTTATCTAAAGCAGTGAATTTGATGTAATGGGGGGTATCTGATATAAAGGGGGGGACGGGATATAGAAGGGGGATCTGATGTGAAGGGGGAACTCTGATATGAAGGGGGTGGGTGATCTAATGTGAAGGGAGAATACGATATAAAGGGTGAATCTGATCTAAAGTGGGGACTCAGATTAAAAGGGGGGGGGGAATCTAATGTGCAAGGAGACTCTGATATGAAGAAGGAACTTTGATATAAAGGGTGAATCTAATGTAAAGGGGGAACTTTGATATGAAGGAGGGGACACTAAAGTGATGGGGGGACTATGATGTGAAGGGAAGGGGAAACTATGATGTGAAGGGGGGACTCTAATGTAAAGGGGGACACTAATGTGAAGGGGAACCATGATGTGAAGTGTGGAAGTCTAATGTAAAGGCGGGCTCTTATGTAAAGGTGGGGATCTTATGTAAAGGGGATCTCTGATGTAAAGGTGGGGATCTTATGTAAAGGGGATCTCTGATGTAAAGGTGGGGATCTTATGTAAAGGGGATCTCTGATGTAAAGGTGGGGATCTTATGTAAAGGTGAATCTGATGTAAAGGTGAGGCTCTTATGTAAAGGGAAACTCTTATGTAAAGGCGGGGGTCTTATGTAAAGGGGATCTCTGATGTAAAGGGGGAACTGTAATGTGAAAGTGAATCTGATGTAAAGGGAGAACCATGGTTTGATGGGGGGACTCTGATGCAAAGGAGGGCATTGATGTAAAGGGGGGGGGGGGGGGCTGATGTAATTAGGGAACTTTGATGTGAAGGGATAATCAGATGTGATGGGCTGACTCTATTGTGAAGGGGGGAATCAGATGTGAAGGGGGACTCTTGGCTCGGATGTAAAGGGAGAAATCTAATGTGAAGGAAGATTCTGCTGTAAAGAGGTGGGGGGGCACTGATGTAAAGGGGGAAATCTGATGGGAGGGTGAAGGGGGGAACTCCGATGTCTTTTGGTGAATGTTGCTGATGATGCTTTAGCAGATAGAACAGTCCAAGTCATAGGAAACAATGGTGTTTCTTTTCAGCTGCAGAGGGAAATCCTTCCCTCCTACCAGGGCCCCAGATGGCCACCCCCTCTTTTTTTATTTATTTTTTATAAAAAATATATATATTTTAAATATATTTTTATTAAAGGGCCAATTATTTTATTTTTTTTAGAGGTATGGAGGTCCCCAGGGGCCAGGAGGCCCCCAGGGCTTGGATGGCAACCCCCTTTTTTTATTTATTTTTTATATAAAAAAAATATTTTTTAAATATTTTTTTATTCTTTTATTAAAGGGCCAAATTTTTTTTAGGGGTCTGGAGGTCCCCAGGGGCCCGGAGATCACCAGGGCCCTAGATGACAACCCTTCTTTTTTATATTATTTGATTTCTTTTTTCTCTTTTTAATTTATATATATATATATATATATATATATATATATATATATTTATTAAAAGGGCTCAGGGGTCCCCAGGGCCCCATGTGTCAAACCCCCTTTTTTTATAAATGTTTATTTAATTTTTTGTTTATATATTTGTTTTTCATTAATGTGCCCAGTGGTCCCCAGGGCCCTGGAAGGCACCCCCCCTTTTTTAAAAATGTTTATTTCTTTATATATATATATATATATATTTTTTTTTTATTAAAGGGCCCAGAGGTTTCTTTTTATTAAAGGGCCCAGAGGTCCCGGATGGAAACCCCCCTTTTTTTGTAATTTCTTAAAAAAATTTAAAAAAATATCTCTATTTTTTCTTTTTATCAATGGGCCTAGAGGACCCCGGATGGCTACCCCCTTTTTTATATATATTTTCCTTTATTTCTTCTTTTTTATGAAAAGGCCCCCCCCCCCGCTTCACAATTCGCGGCAGCCCCCCTCCCCCGCTTCTCAATTTCAGGTGACAGCACCCCCCCCCCCGGTTCTGCCTCGGGGGCCCCATGCCTGAAGCTGTGTAAGGGGCCCCATAATTCCTGATGGCGGCCCTGCCTCCTACATCAGGAATTTCGTGGGCTAAAAATAAATCTGAGAACATTTCCGATTGCCATGACCTTTCCCCAATATTGTGGATGCCGGACCCCATCCATGGATGGACCACACAGCCGTACACACCGCCAGCACCGCACACACAAATACATTATTCATGTCAATTTAAGAACATTTGTATCCATGACTCAGAATAACATCTAACTGAATATACAGATAAAGGAAGATCTCCCGGATCTTCCTGTACATATTATCCCTGCCCGGCCAATACAGTCGCATCTCCTCTCGGCCAATCGGGTCTCATGACCAGCTTCCTGATTGGCCAAGAGGAGAAGAAGGAAGACAATAGCAAATTAATATTTGAGTTCCCGGATATGTACACCTGCTGTGTACATTATGAGGGTCTCCCACCATCCCTGCACTGAGTTCCAGCATCTGTACACCTGAAGTGCCCATAGAGGAAAATAGAGGAAAGAAAGCTTAAGGCTTTAGCTTTTTTTTCACTTTTACTGAAAAAACGCTCCTAAAACGCTACTACAAAAATCTATTACTAGAGTTTTGTATCCCCCTTGTTGGTGTCAGTGGGAGGAATAGTGCCTCAAATCGGTGGAAGGAGGAGCACCCCAAGGGCCGGATGAAAACTAGCAAAGGGCCACATCTGGCACTTGGCCCACAGTTTGGAGAACCCTGATTTAGACCAATATGTATTCTGCTACATATTTTTGGTTAAAAAAATAAATGCATATTGATTATATTAATTGATTTGCGCAAAAGTTATAGCGACTACAAAATAGGGGATAGATTTATGGCAATCGATCTGCGTTTTTTAGCGGGACTGCGACATTGCGGCAGACAGATCAGGCACTTTTTTAGGACCACTGATATTTACACAGCGATCAGTGCTATGAAAATGCACTGATTACTGTGTAAATGTCACTGGCAGGGAAGGGGTTAACACTAGGGGGCGCTCAAGGGGTTAAATGTGTTTCCTGGGAGGTGTTTCTAATTGTGGGGGGAGGGGAGTGACTGAAGGAGGAGAGAGATCTCTTTTATTCACTAGGAACAGACAATCTCTCTCTACTCCCCTGTCAGAACGGGGATCTGTCTGTTTACATTGCCTCTGTCACAAATGATGTCAAGTTGCAAATTATGATAACTGTTGTCACCCCTCCTACACTTTTCAGCAGGAGTGGGGCAATCACAAACTATGTACAGGGGAACCTCGGATTACGAGCATAGACCGTTTCAGGAGAATTGGCTGCTTATCGGTGACGTTTGGGTCTGCTTGGCTCTGGCGCCCCCTTCCACCTCAGGTCAAAAGCGGTACTGCACACGCTTTGGCCTGAATCGTGCTCGAGACAACACTAAGGGCCAGATTCTCGTAGTTTAGCGTTTCTTTTTACGGGCAAGTGCTGTATTCTCAAAGCACTTGCTCTGTAATTTGCGGCGGCGTAGCGTAAATGGGCCGGCGTAAGGCTGCGTAATTCAAAGTAGGAAGGAGGGGGGCGTGCTGTATTTAAATTAAGCGCCCCCCCCCCCGCGCCCAGAACGAACTGCGCATGCGCCGGCCGTAAACATAGCCCACTGCGCATGCGCCACAGTACGTCGCAAATACATTGATTATCGACGGCAACGTAATTAACGCACAGCCCTATTCGCGACGAGTTACGTAAACGACGGAAAAACTCAACGCTGTCCCGACGTCCATACCTAACATGGTGTACGCCGGACCTACGCAAGGTTACCCCTCATATAGCAGGGGTAACCCTACGCTTACGCAAACTACGTAAACTACGACGACGGCGCGCAAATACGCTCGGGAATCGGCGTATCACGCTCATTTGCATATCGACGGGAACGCCACCTAACATTACAACTTAGATCCGGATCTAAGCAAAATCTATGCGTAACTGATACTAAGAATCAGTGGCATAGATACCCAGGGCCAGAAACAGAGATACGACGGCGTATCTGGAGATACACCGTCGTATCTCAGCTGAGAATCTGGCCCCTGATTTTTGAAAATACATCGCTCGTATTGCGAAACGCTCATTAACCGCGTTACTCGTAATCCGAGGTTCCACTGTACACTCATTTACAAATCACTAAAGCCACCCCTACGTTCCTATGCCACCCTTGTCATGTGACAGCTCTGGTATGACGTTGGAGATACAACCAAAATTTGTCCTACGCACATACAACTGGATCTGTGCAAATACTTCACAATGAAATCAGACAGGAGCGATAAATGTGCTCTCCTGATAAAATATCACCTTGAAAGGGGAAAGGATTTGCATATATATTATCCTATTAATCACCCATGGCCCTCATCATTGTCGTTAACCATGCATTCAGTATGCTAATGCTTTATCTTCCACAGGAAGCTCTATAACTTATAGAAAAGTATTTCTTTTATTATGACAATTCTGAAACTTGTTTCCTGGAGGCAAAATACAGCAGGAGCCGAGACAATGCGAACCTGGCGATGATGTATGTTATCGTCTGTATGTGAGCAAAATCTGACTCCAATATAAAATGGAGGGGGGGGGGGGGTCTGAGAAAGGAGATTTGGCACCACTCACTTGTGTTTATTGTCAATTTTATATATGTCACAGTGAACAACATAAGGACCATAGGTGTGTGCGCAGCCTAATGCATTAGGGTGTGCAGTGCACATGTAGATGCATGTGTTTGTATCTACATATATATGACCCTGGCACATTGATTTCCCTGCCGACACAGTGAAAGCGAAGAGCATAAACCAGGTCTTAATGAGAGGGCACACCTGGGCACTGCCCGGGGGCCCCAGCCGCATTGGAAGCCCCTGCACTTTCCCCAAATCAGCAGGTCCCTGAGTCCACGCTGCCCTGAAATTGGGGGCCCCATGATGGCACTGAGAGTGATAGATACAAAGGGGAGGCAGGCTGCCTCCTACCTACCTGATGTCTGTTTACCTGCACTGTCATCATTGTAGGGGCCCCAGAGCATTACTTTGCCCAGGGGCCCATGTTGCTATTAACCCACTCCTCACCCCCTTACATTAAGGTGACCAGATTTTTAATATGAAATCCGGGGACATATTTTTTCTTTACTAGTAATGGCAACAATCAGCGACTCTCTGCCCATCGCCGCCGCCTCACAGCCTCTCAGGTCTCACTCTTTAGGCCCCTGGCTACTACTGGATGGGGAGCGGAGGAAGGTCACTCTGCCAGGGAAGGCAATGAGAAGGCAGGTGGCTGACTGGGACTTCAGCCAAGGCAGAAGAACATGGGAGTGTAGCTGAATGGGCATGCGCCTGAAACGTAAGAAATATTCTCTCCGCACCGACCAGCACATGATCATCAGAAAGGGCCACAGTTAATGGGGAAAAATACAACCCCCTTATGCTAGTAGGCACGGCAGAGCGGGGGTGTGTAATTCTATTTTTTTTTATTTTAATTCTCCACTGATTGTCTTTGAAATTGCCCCTGCCCCTAATTAATCCAATCTGGGGACAAAACCGGGGACAGACTTGGTCCGGGGACAGTGTCCTCAATCAGGGGACTGTCCCCTAAAACTGGGGATGTCTGGTCACCCTACCTTACATGCCACATTTGGCATGTAATTTTTTTTGGGGGGGGGGGGAGTGGGGGCTTCAGGAGGAGTAGGACTTCCTGTCCCACTTTCTCCTTCAGCAGAGGGGCTGGTTAAATCCAATGACGCAGCTGCCAAGGGGCGGGGCCGAGTCATACAATTGACGGCTATGTACGCCAATTGTATGGCACAGGAGCGCGCCCGCAAGCTAACCTCCTCTGTAGAGAGCTTCCTCTGCCGTGCCTACAAGCATTGGGGGGGTTGTACTTTTCCCATTATCTGTGCCCCTTTCGGATGATCATGTGCTGGTCGGAGTGATGGGAATATTTCTTCCGTTTCGGGCGCATGCCCATTTAGCTTCGCTCGCATGTTCTTCTGCCTTGGCTCAAATCTTGGCCAGCTGCCTGCCTATCTCCTTGCCTTCCCTGGTGGAGTGATCTTCCTCCGCTTCCCATCCAGTAGTAGCCGGGGCCCGAAGAGTAAGACTTGAGAGGCGACGGGCAAAGAGTCGCTGATTGTTGCCATTATTTGTAAAGAAAAAATATGTCCCCGGATTTCATTTTAAAAATCTGGTCATCTTATTGTAGAGGAATAGTGGGGCTACATGTGTGCCGGGTCCCCAAACTTCAGGAGATCAGGCGCAAAAAGGTGACTCGAGTAGAATCCGAGGGGGGCATTTTCAGCACAAAAAAATGTGCTGAAAAACTCGGCTTATACTCGAGTATATACGGTAGGTCCTTTAATTAAAAAAGTCAATATAGGGCCAGATTCATGAAGAGTTAGGCTGGCGGATCCAGTGATCCGCCAGCCTAACTGTCACTTTAAGCCGGCGTTTCTGTTTTCTATAACCAGAAAACAAGAAACGCCGGGTTGGAGTTCCGATGCGATCGGCGTAATTGAATTTCGCCATCGCATCGTTACTTCAACTTAAAAATGGCGCCGGGGGCGTTCCCGCCGATTTACGCTCAAAAAATATGTTATTGAGCGGAAATCGGCAATTCACGATCTTTTTCGGGCGCGACGCAGTGACTTTACGACGTTTCCGGAAGCGATACGCGGCGTATAGATAAAGCAGCCCCCTAGTGGAGTATCCTATGTTAGGTATAGCCGTCGTCATCGCGTCGGAAAAAAAAACAAATAGCGTCGTTTGCGTAAAACATTCATGAATGGGGACGTGACGTCATTGACGTTCACTGACAGAATTTGGAGCATGCGCACTGGGATGCATTGACACTCGACGCATGCGCAGTACGTTCGCCGCGGGATCGCGCATAGTTAGAATACTACACGCCCCGTACCCGCCCAATTTGAATTCCGCTGGCTCATTTGCGATGCGCTGCCGCAACTTTAGGAGCAAGTGCTTCATGAATAACAGCACTTGCTCCTAAAATTTCTGCAGCGTAACGTAAATGAGATGCGTTACTCCAGAGCAAAGATGCTCCCATCTACCTGAATCTGGCCCATAGTGTATATAATCAACTCAGCACTGTCTTTGAGTCGGTGGGGTATAGATGAAGACAGCAGTGGTGCTTAGCCGAAATCTTTAATTAAAAAAAAAAAAATTCCGACAGTATTAATTCTCTGGATGCCCGGGGACCTTCTCTTGGCAACACTTCTATCAAATACAGCATCAAGAACAGAAAATCAGTCCCTGTGTTTCCTTCCCCTCCTTTCTCTTTTATGTTTCATAATGTGTCTTACCAAAATGCAAACATTTTGCCAGAATTTAAAATGAATAAAGGGGAAATCAAAACTTTCCATTTTGCTGATTCCAAATCTTCAATGCAATGCTCAGACGCGGCTCCTTTTACAGAGAGCTATACATCGGAAGATGTGTTTTATTCAGGTTCGGTGGTCACGTCACATTAAGGGATTATATAGCATACATACAATTGTCTCCTCGGTATGTGCCGGAATGCTGATGTGTAAATACTAAATTGCTGGTAACTATCACTGGAAAGAACATGACATAAATAACTCTAACTTTAACCACTTAAGGACCGGAAGGATTTACCCCCACAATGACCGGGCCATTTTTTGCGATAAGGCACTGCGTCGCTTTAACTGACAATTGCGCGGTCGTGAGACGTTGTACCCAAACATCATGTACGTCCTTTTTTTGCCTCAAATAGAGCTTTCTTTTGGTGGTATTTGATCACCTCTGCGTTTTTTTTTAAACAAAAAAGAGCAACAATATAGAAAAAAAAAAAGCTATGGGCCAGATTCAGGTACATGTACATTTGCGCAGAGTATCCGAGATACGCTACGCTGCCGTATTTTACCAGGCTCTACGACGAATTCTGGTAGATTTTTGCGCGTACGATACGGCGGCGTAGTGTATTTCTCGAAATACGCGATTAGGGGGCGTGAAGCATTTAAATTAGGCGCGTCCCCGCGGCGATCTAACTGCGCATGCTCCGTTCAGAAATTTCCCGCCGTGCATTGCGCGAAATAACGTTGTTACGTCATTTTTTTGTTTGAGTAGCGTCGTTTACGGACATTCCTATTCCCGGACGACTTACGTAAAAAAATAAAAAAAGACGTCGGAAAACGTTGAAATTCGACGCGGGAACGAAGGCCATACTTAAAGCGGAGTTCCACACTGGAGGGGGGAATTTACATTGTCGGCTATGGAGATGGTTCACATCTCTACGCCGAACGCCGATACGCCTGAAGCGTGAAGCCTGAAACAAGTCCCGGACCCTTTTTTTCAGGCGTATCGGGCGTTTGTCCATAGCCGACAGTGTAAATTCTGCCCTCCAGCAAAAAAGCAATAGGCGTTTTGTCGCCGCAAATCGCGGGGACAAAACGCCTATTGCATGTCGCCCGAATACGCCCGCTGCCGCCGACGCCTAGATGTGAATGCAGCCTTAAAACCACTTTGTTTCATCCCATCCAGCATACTGGTGTCAGCGCCAGTATGCTGTTTTTTTTTAATGCATGTACTTACTTTATAATAAATCATTTAATTTTGTGCGCACCGCGGTATGTCGCCTTTATAAGGCGTCACGCCTTCCGGAAACAGCCGATTAGCGTTCGGCTCTTCTCGGGGGCCTGCGCACAGACCCAGGAGCTGACTGCGCAGGCGCCGTAAATAGCCGGTCCTAGTTCGGCTTTTTTCGGAGGGCGTGACGCGGCTATATACGGCGCCTGCGCAGTCAGCTTCTGGGTCTGTGCGCAGGCGCCGAGAAGAGCCGAACGCTAATCGGCTGTTTCCGGAAGGCGTGACGCCTTATAGCGGCGACATACCGCGGTGCGCACAAAATTAAATGATTTATTATAAAGTAAGTACATGCATTAAAAAAAACAAAAAACAGCATACTGGCGCTGACGCCAGTATGCTGGATGGGATGAAACCAAGTGGTTTTAAGGGTGGAACTCCGCTTTAACATGGGCTGTCTAATATTAGACCAGCTAAAAGCTGGTATAACTTTACGCAGCAAAAAGATGACTAAAGGTGCCGTAAGAGATTGCGATTGAAGATCGTAATTTCGGGGATCGACGGCAAAAGCTCATTAGCAAACCCCGACGCGGAAAACGACGGGAACTCCACCCAGCGGCCGCAAATTTATTGCAGCGTAGATCCGAAGGCGTACGAACACGTAAGCCAGTCGGATTGAAGCCCGAAGCCGTCTTTTTATGGTTTGAGGATTCAAACTAGTGAAAAAACGTGCGTAATTTGAAAGTACTCCAGTCTAACGCGAGTTAGACAGGAGTAAGGGCTCTGTGAATCTGGCCCAATATTTTTTAAATTTTGCTTTAACAAAGATATATAAAAAAAAAACTAATTTCTTCCTCAGTTTAGGCCGATATGTATTCTTCTACATATTTTTGTTAAAAAGAAAAACACAATAAACGCATATATTGATTGACTTGCGCAAAATTTATAGCGTCTACAAAATTGGGGATAGTTTATGGCACCTTTATTATTTTTTTACTAGTAATGGTGGTGATCAGCGATTTTTAGTGGGACTGCGACATTGCGGCAGATAGATCGGACACTTTTGACACTTTTTTTGGGACCAGTGACATTTATACAGCGATCAGTGCTATAAAAATGCACTGGTTACTGTATAAATTACACTGTCAGGAAAGAATGCTAGCGTGGGATACCGATAAGACCACACTATTACGTGGACCGTGTGGTTACACTTTCGCTTCTCTGCTGATTTTGAATCTTTTATAGCGATCACGGCTCCTTCTGCTTCCCGAGTGCCCTCTCATGAGTAGCGTGATGCCCCCTCTCCCTACTTGTTCTCTCCCCCCCCCCCTCCTTTTTTTTTCCTTTTTTTTCTTTTCTCTCCTTTCTTTTTTTCTCCTCCACCGGTACTTTTATCAGTCTAATAATCTTACCAGTAGATATACCATGTGTTCAGGCCATTTGAGTTGAGCCTTTGTTTTCTGTTTTGATCGTGATTTACTGGTTAATTGATTTAACATTACTGTGCTTATCTCACTCATTTCTGGGTTCATTAAGGTTATTTACCTGACTATATGTGATAAAGGTTCTTTTGGTGTCCTTCCGACTCTACTATGACCTTGTACACTCAATAGACAGATATTATTCCTGACCTATGTTTTGTCAATGTTTTACAACTGTTTGCAGCTCAATAAAACAGATTCAACATAAATTACACTGGCAGGGCAGGGGTTGACACTAGGGGGCGATCAAGGGGTTAAATGTGTTCACAGGGAGGTGTTTCTAACTGTGGGGGGAGGGGACTGACTGGAGGAGGAGAGAGATCGCTGTTCCTGATCACTAGGAGCAGATGATCTCTCTCTACTCCCCTCAGAACAGGGATCTGTTTATTTACATTGACAGGTCCCCCTTCTGGCTCTCTGTGGAGTGATCACGGGTGGCCACTGGACATCGCGACTGCCATATTGCGCATCGGCTCCGGTGATAGGGTATTATGGGATGCCCACTTGATCAACCCAGAAATAATTCTCCCGGGACACAACTACAGTGCGGAAAATAAGTATTTGAACACCCTGCTATTTTGCAAGTTCTCCCACTTGGAAATCATGGAGGGGTCTGAAATTGTTGTCGTAGGTGCATGTCCACTGTGAGAGACATAATCAAAAAAAAAATTCCAGAAATCACAATTTATGAATTTTTAACTATTTATTTGTATGATACAGCTGCAAAGAAGTATTTGAACACCTGTCTATCAGCTAGAATTCTGACCCTCAAAGACCTGTTAGTCTGCCTTTAAAATGTCCACCTCCACTCCATTTATTATCCTAAATTAGATGCACCTGTTTGAGGTCATTAGCTGCATAAAGACACCTGTCCACCCCATACAATCAGTAAGAATCCAACTACTAACATGGCCAAGACCAAAGAGCTGTCCAAAGACACTACAGACAAAATTGTACACCTCCACAAGGCTGGAAAGGGCTACGGGGAAATTGCCAAGCAGCTTGGTGAAAAAAGGTCCACTGTTGGAGCAATCATTAGAAAATGGAAGAAGCTAAACATGACTGTCAATCTCCCTCGGACTGGGGCTCCATGCAAAATCTCACCTCGTGGGGTCTCAATGATCCTAAGAAAGGTGAGAAATCAGCCCAGGACTACACAGGAGGAGCTGGTCAATGACCTGAAAAGAGCTGGGACCACCGTTTCCAAGGTTACTGTTGGTAATACACTAAGGCCTCGTACACACGAGGCAATTCATTTGTTCAAATCGGTCGGACCGACCGATTTGAACAAATCTGTCTCTTTGGATTTTGGTTTGCTCGCGTGTACACACGAGCAAATCAAAATCCCCGCCAGCAGACGGCGCGCTGACGTGGTCACCGCACCAGGAAGTAAAACACTTCCGCGCATGCGCCGAATCCATTCGGCGCCGGTGCGAGACGACATGTCTGCTGGTAAGTGTACTAACCAGCAGACATGTCGGGCGGACGGGTTCCCACCCGATAGATTTCAAAGCATACTTTGAAATCTGTCGGGTGGCCAAATCCGTCGGCTCGCCCGTACACACGATCGAATCTGTCTGCTGGGACGGTCTAGCAGACCGTTTCCAGCAGACAGATTTGATCGTGTGTACGCGGCCTAAGACGTCATGGTTTGAAATCATGCATGGCACGGAAGGTTCCCCTGCTTAAACCAGCACAAGGCCCGTCTTAAGTTTGCCAATGACCATTTGGATGATCCAGAGGAGTCATGGGAGAAAGTCATGTAGTCAGATGAGACCAAAATAGAACTTTTTGGTCATAATTCCACTAACCGTGTTTGGAGGAAGAAGAATGATGAGTACCATCCCAAGAACACCATCCCTACTGTGAAGCATGGGGGTGGTAGCATCATGCTTTGGGGGTGTTTTTCTGCACATGGGACAGGGCGACTGCACTGTATTAAGGAGAGGATGACCGGGGGCATGTATTGCGAGATTTTGGGCAACAACCTCCTTCCCTCAGTTAGAGCTTTGAAGATGGGTCAAGGCTGGGTCTTCCAACATGACAATGACCCGAAGCACACAGCCAGGATAACCAAGGAGTGGCTCTGTAAGAAGCATATCAAGGTTCTGGCGTGGCCTAGCCAGTCTCCAGACCTAAACCCAATAGAGAATCTTTGGAGGGAGCTCAAACTCCGAGGGGTAGATTCATGTACAGATCCGACGGTGTATCTACTGATACACCGTCGGATCTGTGAGATCCGACGCTCGGATCTATGCGGCTGATTCCTCGAATCAGGTTCCGCATAGATCTCCCTTAGAGCCGACTGGTGTAAGTGAGTTACACTGTCGGTTCTTAGGCTGCATTCTCCCGCCGTCCGCTAGGTGGCGCTTCTTTTTTTCTACGCGACGAATATGCAAATGAGGAGAACCGCCGATTCAAAACCGAACGCCCGGCCGTCGCTTTTTTTTTACGTCGTTTGCATTCGTCTTTTTCCGGCGGATCATTACCCCTGCTATATGCGGGGTAAGTGCGGCGGATCCTATGTTAAGTATGGCCGTCGTTCCCGCGTCGAGTTTTTAATTTTTTACGTCGTTTACGTAAGTCGTCCGGGAATACGGCCATACGTTAATAGCGTTAACGACAAAAACAATGACGTCCTTGCGACGTCATTTAAAGCAATGCACGTCGGGAAATTTTGCCGGCGGCGCATGCGCAGTACGATCGGCGCGGGGACGCGCGTGATTTAAATAGTAAACTCCCCCTAGCCGCGGAATTTGCATTCCGCCGGGGGATTTACGATCCGCCAGGGCTAATTATGAGGCAAGTGCTTTCTGAATACAGCACTTGCCTCAAAAACTGGCGCAGGCGGATCGTAAACAAGATAGATCACGCGGATCAAAAGATCCGCTGATCTACATGAATCTACCCCCGTGTTTCTCAGCGACAGCCCAGAAACCTGACTGATCTACAGAAGATCTGTGTGGAGGAGTGGGCCAAAATCCCTCCTCCAGTGTGTGCAAACCTGGTGAAAAACTACAAGAAACGTTTGACCTCTGTAATTGCAAACAAAGGCGACTGTACCAAATATTAACATTGATTTTCTCAGGTGTTCAAATACTTCTTTGCAGCTGTATCATACAAATAAATAGTTACATCATACATTGTGATTTCTGGAATTTTTTTTTTTGGATTATGTCTCTCACAGTGGACATGCACCTACGATGACAATTTCAGACCCCTCCATGATTTCCAAGTGGGAGAACTTGCAAAATAGCAGGGTGTTCAAATACTTATTTTCTGCATTGTATATACACTTCTCCTTCTACCTCCAGCACAATCTTGTTTGTAGAACTACTAGGACTGAGAAGATGATCCAACCTAGATCCAGTCAGACCTGTAGCAAATGCCACTTGCAGGCAGGGATCCTAGGCCTAGGGTTGCCACTTTTTCTTCTAGCCAAACCCGATCATTTTAGTGGCACATTCTTTTTTAGTATACATTATAGAATAACAGACCTGGGACACCTTTAGGTGCTCCTAAGAGACTAGTAATGTGGCGTACATAGTGCCCCTCACCCTCCTGCCAAGCCCTGTTCCAAGACCACATTCCTGTCTGAATAATGTGTCTGAGTTTCAAGAAGACTGAAACCCGGACACATGTTTCAAAACCCGGACTGTCCAGGTAAATCCAAGACACGTGGCAACCCTACCTAGGTCCCTTTAATAGAGTAGCAGAAAAGGGTGCTTAGCTGTTCTATTCCTGTGGCTACTGGTCCCAGTACCACTTCTTCAGGCACCTTTCAGTAGCCCTCCTGGCTAAGACTCCACAGTCCTCCCAGAATGACGCTGCATCCATCCCAGACTGCATGCACCCAGTCTCTTCAGGCATGCCTCTCAGTCCTCTGACTGTAACACCCACCAGACCACCTGGCTGTCTTCCTCCCTGGAGATTTGCCTGCTGTCCTCTCCTTGCTCCTGTGCCTCCTGGTCAGGATCACCCCGTGTGTCTTAATGAGGGGTTTCTTCTGCACCTGAGCCCAGGCCTGAGTTCACCCACCCTCCCCTCCAGACTAGGGGGTTACTCTCAAAGGCCTCCAACAGCTAACACTCCATCTCCTTCTTTCACATAAACTCCACTGCCCCAGCTGGGCTGACCCTGAGTCAGGGGCGGACTGACCATTGAGGAACTCGGTCACTGCCCGAGGGCCCCATGCCACTAGGGGGCCCCATCAGGGTTGCCAGGCTCATTAAAACCAGGGACAGTATGTAAAAACATGTGTTTTTTTTACATCTGTCCCTGTTATGTCTAAAACCTACATGCTTTTGATGTGAAAATCCCAAGATTTTAGCTGCCCCGCCTCTGTACTGCCACCTGGCTTGGTGGCCATCTATAAGCCTGGGGGCCCCATAATTTTCTATTACGTCACCGCACCAGGAAAAAAAAAAACTTCCACGCATGCGTCGCATCCATACGACGCTTGTGCAGGCAGATATGTCCGCTGGTTAGTGTACTAACCAGCGGACATATACGACGGACATGTCTCCGGCGGACAAATTTTAAAGCATGCTTTAAAATTTGTCCGCCGGTCAGACATGTCCGCTAGCCCATACACACGATCGGATTTGTCCGCTGAACTGGTCCGACGGACCAGTTTCAGCGGGCAAATTCGATCGTGTGTACGCGGCCTCAGAGGCACTGAACTTTAATTTAAATATGATCTTCAAAAGCCACAAAGGATATGTAAATCTAGAACGGGTTGCTGTGAGATACTTACTTTTAACTTAGAACTTAAAGGGACACTAAAGTCAGGGATTTAAAAAAATAAAAATAACAAACATGTGATACTTACCTCCACTGTGCAGTTAGTTTTGCACAGAGTGGCCCGGAAAGCTGTCTTCTGGGGTCCCTCGGCGGCTGTCTGGGCTCCTCCTCGCAAAAGCGTTTCCTCTTCATGCGAGGGCGCTCGCATGGAGGAAAGCTTTTGCGAGCGAGCTCCCGTGATACAGCGGCGGCCATAGCCGCCGACTGTATCACTCGGCTCCGCCCCCCAGCGCGCCGCGTCATCCGCCCTGATTGACAGCAGCGCTAGCCAATGGCTGCGCTGCTATCAATCCGCCCAGCCTAGTCAATCAACGGCCAGGCTGGGAACCGAAGAGGACGACGTGGACGCGCCCAGGAGATTCGAACGGTCAGGTAAGTACAACGGGGGCTCGGGGGGGGCCGGTGCTGCTAGATGTTTTTTTACCTTCATGCATAGGATGCATGAAGGTAAAAAAAACTTGTACCTTTACAACCCCTTTAAGCGCCGTACACACGGCCGAGGTTCTCGGCAGAAACCAGCGAGAACCTCGCTGGGAGCCGCATTCTGCCGAGAGCCTCGGCCGTGTGTACGCTCTCGGCGAGCCCCGCCCGTCGGGAAACCCGTCGAGCAAATAGAGAACAGGTTCTCTATTTGCTCGACGGCCCGTCGGGATGAATGGCTGGTTGCCATTCCCGACGGGCGGGTCGCCGATTCTGACGGCCGGCAGAGAACCTCGACGGGTGGAACGATGTGTTCTGCCCGTCGAGGTTCTCTGCCGTGTGTACGCGGCATTACGCTTAAACCACTTCTCGCCCCCTTACATGCCACATTTGGCATGTAATTTGTTTTGGGGGGAGTGGGGTCTTCAGTAGGAGTGGGACTTCCTGTCCCACTTCCTCCTTCCGTCCAGGGACCGCTTAGGCTATACGTCATATCGCCTTTTGGTGCCCCTCCCTTTAGGCGATCTCCAGGGACACGTGACAGGTCCCAGGCGATCGTTTGTCCACTCAGGAAGCACTGCGCAGTTCGCGCATTCGCAGTGAGTGCCCGGTCGTGAAGCCGAAAGCTGTCACAGCCAGGTAACCACAGTTACAATGGAGGCGTCGGCGGAGAAGGGGGGCAGAGGAGCGAAGCTCCGGACAGCATTGCTGGACCGTAGAACAGGTATATGTATGTTTATTAAAAGCCAGCAGCTAAACTTTTTGTAGCTGCTGACTTTTAATAAACATGAAAAAAGTCTGGAACTCCTCTTTAAAGGCCTTCCATCTGTATAGCTGTCTGTCTATTATTTTTTCCTCGAAGTCTGCCAATTGCTACTGCATCTGCCTAAGGGTGTTCTTGCCCTAACCCTCTCTCCACCAGTTCTCTATAAGAGACAATTCAAAAAATGACTGGCGCCAATGTTTTTCAACATGCATTACACCCACCATGCCTAATAACCCACACTTCGAGGAAGGATGTCAGCTCTCCCTGACTCTGGAGGTAGGGTGACCTAATTTCCAAACTACCATTCAGGGACACCCCCCTTCCCAAAAATCAGCTTGTGCTGTAACGAATCACAGCACAGTGATTGGACACAAGAGGCGGGATTTATGATTTCTACAATCACAAGCAGGGGGCGGGGACTGTGCTCCCCCAGGCAGTGAGTAAAGCGGTGATGTGGCGGCCTTTTTTGGGGCCATTAGTTTGGCTTGGGGGTGTGACTGTGTCAGTTTCATTCCGGGACACTGTATTGTCCTGGAATGAAGGTGCCGGGACAGACCTGCAAAATCCGGGACTGTCCCGGGCAATCCGGGACACGTGATCACCCTATCTGGAGGTCACCATCAGGCCTTTAGAGGTTGGGGACACCGCTATAGACATAAATCTATTTTGTGTATGCCAAATGCCTTTGCAAACCCAGGAGCAACAACCACATCACTGTCCAGGGAGCAGAGCAATGGGAGGGACTCAGCTGGCTCCACCCACTACAGACTGCCTGTAAAAAAACTCCAGGTGGGGTTGGAGACAATGTGTATTTTGCAGTAAATGTGTTACTGACAGGATCACTGGATAAAACGAAAGAGCTTAAAAAAAACTAGTGCATCCACTACACTCAATGGCTGGTAGGATACGATATAATGGCATTGTCCTTGGGTTTAGATCATAGGTGTGCCCAGTCTATTGCATTAGAGTGTGCACCCCAATGCACAAACACATATGCAGTGTCAGTAGAGCAGTGGACGGTGTCATAAGTTCAGAGATTGGTGTCAGTAGAATAGTGAACAGTGTTATTAGTTCAGGGATTGGTGTCAGTAGGGCAGTGGACAGCATCAGTCGTTTTTATTGTGATTATTTTTTTTAATTATTATTATTTATTATGTTTTTTTTTTGCATTTTTTTTTTTTTTTTTAGGAGCTTTGGTGAAATATCAGGGGTCTAAACAGGGGAATCTGCACCATACGGGGGGATTAGGGTGTGCCCAGGCACACCCTGTGCACACAACTATGGTTTAGATACATTTAGAAAAAAACACAAGTTATATTCTTGAATAGGCAGGGCATAGTCCAGACCTCAATCAAAATCAGTTACTGTGGCATGACCTTAACAGAGCCTTTGATATTAAGAATCCCAGACATGCTAATTAACTAAAACAATTCCCTCTAAGTACTGTGCAACTTTGATAGTAGCTTATAGGAAATGATCTAGAGCGGTTACTGATGTTAAATTAAATTCTGCAAAATGATTAAAAACTTGACCCTTTCAAGATCCTTCAAGATGTTTTCAATGGAGGTGATTGAGGAGCGGAATGGTTTATACACTATTAATATAAACCAGATATATTAGTCTATTATTATAACATAACACAGCATTTAGAAGCTAATTATACCAAATCCATTTTTTAAGGTTCACAAACTTTTGTTCTTGCAACTGTGTGCCGATTGTTAAATTTTCTTTCCATCTCAATGAATAAAAGTAACTCAACAGCTCATTTAAAGCCCTTTAAAGCCCCTCAACAACATCAATAATTACCTATACCTACCATCAATAATTAATTGGCTCCAATGCATTTACCAGAATGGCAAAATTTTGCCAAAATTTTATAGAAATGTATGGAAATAAAAACTAATCCTTTTGCTCATCCTCAGTATAATGCTCAAACACGGCTCCTTTTACAGTAAGCCATACATCTTAAGAAGCGTTTTAGTCATGCTCAGTGGACGCATCACATTTAGAGATTATATAGCATAAATAAAATTGTCTTCTCAGAATACATGTGAATGCTATAAATGTATAGCTATTGCTGGTAGCTATCACTGTGGGGCCTGGAAAGGACATGACAGAAATTATTGATAACCCTTCTTAACCCCTTCCATACAGGGCATTTTCACCCCCTTCCTGCCCAGACCAATTTTTAGTTTTCAGCGCTGTTGCACTTTGAATGACAATTGCGCGGTCAGGCAATACTGTACCCAAATTAAATCATTATGTTTTTTTCCCCACACAAATAGAGCTTTCGTTTGGTGGTATTTGATCATCTCTGCGGTTTTTATTTTTTGCGCTATAAACAAAAGAAGAGCGACAATTTTAAAAAAAACACAATATTTTTTCCTTTTTATTTAATACATCTCACAATATTTTTTTTTAAAAAAACTTTTTTTCCCCTCAGTTTAGACCGATACGTATTTTACGTATTTTTGGTAAAAAAAAAAACGCAATAATCGTATATTGATTGGTTTGCGCAAAAGTTATAGCGTCTACAAAATAGGTGATAGATTTATGGCATTTTTATTTAATTTTTTTTACTAGTAATGGCGGGGATCTGCGTTTTTTTTTTTTTGTGACCGTGACGTTGCGGCGGACATATCGGACACTTTTGACACGTTTTTGGGACCGTTCACATTTACACAGCGATTAGTGCTATAAAACTGCACTAATTACTGTGTAAATGTGACTGGCAGGGAAGGGGTAAACACTAGGGGGCGCTGAAGGGGTTAAAATGTGTCCTAAAGTATGCTCTAACTGTAGGGGGAGGGGGACTCACAGGGGGAGGAGATCGATGTGTGTTCCTCTGTACTGGAAACACACATCAGTCTCCTCACCGCTGACAGGAGGTGGATCTGTGTGTTTACACACACAGATCCACACTCCTGCCGTGATTTCCGGAAATCGCGGGTGCCCGGCGGCAATCACGGCCGCCGGCGACGCGCGCGCGCGCTAGAACGCCGTGAAGACAGGACGCTGTGCAACGTCCTGTCTCATCGGCGAGGGGATCACCATGACGTGATTCCCCTATGGGCTGGTAGGGAAGTGGTTAAAGAGCAATACCAATCAAAACTGATACTTCAGTGGTAGATGCCAAAGATCTGAACCATTTTGACAGTTTTTTATAACCTGGGAATTCAGTTGGTGAGATCTGTGGTACAGCTTAATAATCGAAGGGGCCCCCTGGAGTAGAGAGGCTGTGGGCGGGTTGTTACCGCCGACCGATCATAGTTGTTGGGGGGAGGGGGGTGCTCGGGCTGGATCCAGCGACCGACCTATCTAAGTTGTTGAGCGGGGGCTTGCAGTGCGCAGTCTTATCATATTTGTTGAGTGTTGAGTGGGGGATTGCCGCGATATTGCGGGAGGGGTTTGCCATGAGATTGTAGCGAAATTGCAAGAGGGGGTTGCCGCGAAATTGCGGAAGAGGGTTGCCGCGATTGGCGTGAACAGGGATGGCCGCAAAATTGCGGGTGGGGATTGCTGCAAAATTTCTGGGGGGGATTGCCCTGATTGGGCCGGGGGCCCCCTATTAGGCGGGGGCTCATGGGCTTCAGCCCAGTCAAGCCCAATGGTAAGTCCGGCCCTGAGTGGCGTAACTAGAGACTTCAGGGCCCCAGTGCGAGAAATCATGAATGGTACCCCCCACCCAAAAAAAAGGCCTGATTTTGATACTTAATTTTTTTACACTGTACAACAAAGGGGGACTTTGTTGTACAAAGAGGGACTGGCCATAGGATCAATTAAGTCTGACCTGGGGAATGGGATCAGTAACAGCGCTGGTGGGGAGGAGGGATAGGATCAGTGAAGTGCTGGTGCTGGCAGCGGTTGCACTTAAGGGGGGGGTGGCTGCAG
This sequence comes from Rana kukunoris, assembly GCA_029574335.1. Taxonomy (NCBI): domain Eukaryota; kingdom Metazoa; phylum Chordata; class Amphibia; order Anura; family Ranidae; genus Rana; species Rana kukunoris. The sequence continues at coordinate 6,996,179 of CM056053.1, forward strand.
TGGTGCCATCCCATCCCACCACCACCTGTGCCTCTTACTGATCCCATCACCCCCACCACTGATACGCCCCTCTGCCTTGCCTCATGCCTGGGTAGACACCGGGTAGGTACTCTACACACGCAGCCGCAGAGGGGAAAGCTTCTCCCCCACCTTCTATCATTTGGTCTGAGCCTGGGTCTGCTGACTTCATTTTTCAGAGTCCGCCCCGCCTCCCTACATCTCTGTGTCTCTGGATAGGCAGAGGCGGGGCGGAGGTGGGGGGCGGAGGCGGTCCACAATCTCAGTCAGTGAGAGTGAGTGCTGCCTCAGCTGCCCTGCTCTCTGCATTGTCTCTGTCTTCCGTCAGTGGCAAAAGCACGTCCCGGAGGCCGAACGAGCAGCACGCAGTGCGCCCGCACACATTGTCAGTGAGTGACAGTCAGGTGGATGGGCCATTCGCACAGGTGGTGGAGTACATGGACGGTTTGGGGGCCCAGTCGCAACTGCGACTGTTGCGACCCTGAAAATTCCGCCACTGGCTCCCACCATTCATGTTTTCATTTTTGACTGATTTCGATAAGGTAAAAGGAGAAGCTTGAAACCCACATAGCTGGGAGCAGTGCCGGAACAAGGTCACTTAGAACAGTGGTTCTCAACCCTGTACTCAAGTACAGGGCAGGATTACCATAGGGGCTATTGGATCTGCAGCTCCAGGCCCCTTTCTCAAGATAGGCCCATTTGCCCAAAAAATAAAATAAAAAATAAAATAAAAGATTGACTTCGAGGGTTGTAGCTCGGCGACCAGGGATCACAGAGATGGGGTAAGTAGCTAAAGACCTACACAATCAAGTACCCCCAACAGGCCATGTTTTGGGAATTTCTCTTAGATAAAGTAGCTGTCCAAAATACCAGGCTATTGACTCTGATTTAAAGCACCTGTGCAAGATAAAGGAAAACCCGCAAACATGGGCTGTTGGGGGTACTTAAAGCGGAGGTTCACCCTAAATATAAGCTCTCCCATGTGATCCAGCATACTGGCGTCAGCGCCAGTATGCTGTTTTTTTTTTTTTTTTAATCCCCCACTTACTGTATTATGCTGAAATTAAATTTTTTTCCCCCGCGGTGGACGGCTCTAGTATTGCTCGTCACATCTTGCGAAAATACCCGATAAGGACTCGGGTAATCTCGGCGAAAATGCGGCGCCTGCGCACAGACCTAGGAGCTGACTGCGCAGGCGCCGTATTTCTCCGAGTCCTATTTCGGCGTTTTTCAGAGGGCGTGACGCGCCATAGCCGTAGGACTCGGAGAAATACGGCGCCTGCGCAGTCAGCTCCTAGGTCTGTGCGCAGGCGCCGCATTTTCGCCGAGATTACCCGAGTCCTTATCGGGTATTTTCGCAAGATGTGACGCGCTATACTGGCGCCGTCCACCACGGGGGTAAGAGATTAAAATTTAACTTAATACTGTAAGTGATGGATTTAAAAAAAAAAAAAACAGCATACTGGCGCTGACGCCAGTATGCTGGATCACATGGGAGGGCTTATATTTAGGGTGAACCACCTCTTTAAGGACAGGGTTGAGAACCAGTGATCTAGAGCCCAGGGTGGTCCGTGAGTTTTGGTGTGCGGCCGTCTCTTGGCAGGTTTGCTGTTGTGCCATGTTCTTTCCATTTGGTTATGATAGATTTGATGGGGCTCCTAGGGATCAGCAAAGATTTAGATATTTTTTTTATAACCTTACCCTGACTTGTACTTCTTAACAACATTGTCCCTCACACTTTCAAAATGCTATGAATAAGCACTTTTTTAATAAAGGCATTGATTTTGAGTGCAGCTGTCCAGAATTTTCTCTTCATCCAATTCCCTCTTACTTAGGTCTTTCCGATTAAAGCCTGAGGGCTGTAATCGGCTTCCAAATAGTTAACCAGGGGACACACAGGGTGTGCGTTCCCTGGTTAACACTGACGCGCATCTCAGCCAATCAGGTTCACCGGACATTGAGGGCGGGAGAAGACATCGAGGGATCATGCAGGAGGGTGGCTGACCGAGTAAAGGTAAGTGCCGGGCTGGGGGGGGGGGGGGCAATCTGGCGGTATTTTGGGGAAATCTTGCGGAATTTTTGGGGCAAATTGGAGGCAATTAATGGGCACAGTGGCAACAATGGCATGGCACAGTGGCTGTTTTTGGCATGGCACAGTGGCAACAATTGATGGGCACAGTGGCGACATTGGCATGGCACAGTGGCTGCATTTGGCATGGCACAGTGACGTCAATTGATGGGCACAGTGGCAATAATGGGATGGCACAGTGGCTGCGTTTGGCATGGCACAGTGGTGACAATTGATGGGCACAGTGGCGACAATGGCATGGCACAGTGGTGACAATTGATGGCATGGCACAGTGGTAACAACTGATTGGCACAGTGGCTGCGTTTGATGGCATGGCACAGTGGCTGCATCTAATGGCATGGCACAGTGGCAACAATTTTATGGCACAGTTGCTGCATTTGATGGCATGGCACAGTGGCGTCAATTTTATGGCACAGTGGCTGCGTTTGATGGGCACAGTGGCTGAGTTTGATGGGCACAGTGGGGGCAATTGATGAGCACAGTGGCGGAAATTGATGTTTTTTGTTTTTTCGTTTGTTTGCGCCCCCAAAAAAAATTTGAGCACCAGCCGCCACTGTCTGTCGGGCTGTATGGGGCCTCGTGATTTCTAACAGCAGCCCTGCATATGGCAGTGGAGTGGCTATATGCCCAGGTTAAGTTGGGCAGTTGGGGTGTGGTAAAGCCCCCTAGACGCAGTGTGAATGAAGACATTGCCCAATTAACAATTATGTATGAAGCCTAAGGACCGGTGAATGAAGCCTTATGCCCTGTACACAAGATCGGCTTTTGCCCGACCAAACTCACATCGGAATTCCATCGGAGGAAAAGAGAACATGTTCTCTATGTAAACTCTGATGGAATTCCTCAGAATATCCAATGGAAAAACCCTGATGGGCATACACACTCCATTCTGGAATCCTTTGTCTGCTGGATTGTGGATTGATTGATTTATGGACTTTTTTTCACACATGGACCTTATTATCACGATTATTTATTGTCTATGCACTTTTTAGTTTATATACTGGTCACAGTATTTATATTTGTTTATATTTGCGCTGCACTTTTTCTATATATATTTGCTATTGGGATTTTTTATGAATTATCTCCAGTGCTGGCTTGCATAGTTTAGGTTCTAGTTTAATAATTTATTTTCCAGCGCTGAATATCTTTTTCACTTGGGCATACACACGGTCAGACTTTTTCCATCTGACTTTTTCCATCTGAAATTCCGATCGTGTGTACGAGGCATAAGGGTACGACCCAATTAATATGTGTGAATGTTCTCTATAACATAACAAAGCTTCACTTTTTCCTACACTTTCCCCCTGTATGTAATCACTGCGCCATTGTGCTTGCTCTTTACTTAATCCATTTATTTGTCTGTGTGATTGAGAACGAGTCCGATGTGTAACTTCATCAAATTAGGAATTCTCCTGCCATTCCCATTTGTTAACCTAATCAGCCAATGAATTTCAGGCTCATTAGACAAAAACAGTACACAACACTATTACATCCACTCAGGCAATTACCTGGCTTAATTGAGTGCAGATGGTTTTCAGAGAACTAATTGTAAATATGCTCGTCGCCCCTTTGAGTTGATAGGCATAATTGTTACAACCCGAGACGCGCGGCCATATTTGGGGTTTTATAATCGCATCAAATTCTTCTGTGATTTGCAGAGAAGGAAAATAAACTGTCATGTACAGGCCGTCGTGTCATCAATATTGTGCGCTTCCGTAATCGCTGCCCAGACTGCAGGAAAAGTACAGAGAGGCTCCAAGGGTCATCTACCCAATAGGCGCCGGTAGAGTCAGGCTGGGGGCTACAGAGCGGCCCTGGCTTATAAAAGTGTTCCAGCCCAGGGTCAGGATCACCTTCAGCTCAGTATAATTGGGTTGGCAAAGACTCTAAGGCCCCGTACACACGGCAGAGAACCTCGACGGGCAGAACACATCGTTCCGCCCGTCGAGGTTCTCTGCCGGCCGTCAGAATCGGCGACCCGCCCGTCGGGAATGGCAACCAGCCATTCATCCCGACGGGCCGTCGAGCAAATAGAGAACCTGTTCTCTATTTGCCAGACGGGTTTCCCGACGGGCTGGGCTCGCTGAGAGCGTACACACGGCCGAGGTTCTCGGCAGAATGCGGCTCCCAGCGAGGTTCTCGCTGGTTTCTGCCGAGAACCTCGGCCGTGTGTACGGGGCCTGACATTGACTCTGTAGGTTGCAAAAATATCTATAAATTTCAATCACTGTAGTATGTGGACACATAGGACCAGATTCAGATAGCCCGCCGTAACTTTGTGCGGGCGTAGCGTATCTTGTTTAAGCTACGCCGCCGTAACTTTGAGAGGCAGGTGCCGTATTCAGAAAGAAGTTGCGGCGTAGCGTAAATGGGACGGCGTAAGAGCGCCTAATTTAAAATAGGCAGGTAGGGGGCGTGATCCATGTAAATGAATCGTGACCCTGCGCAATTGATGCTTTTTCCGAACTGCACATGCGCAGGCCGTGAACGTATCCCAGTGCGCATGCTCCAAATCACGTGGCAAACATTGATATCGACGTGAACGTAACTTACGCCCAGCCCCATTCCTAAACGACTTACGCAAACGACGTACAATACGACGCTGTCCTGACGTCCATACTTAACATTGGCTGCGCCTCATATAGCAGGGGTAACTTTACGCCGGAATTACGCTTACGCAAATGACGTTAAATACGACGACCGGGCGCAAGTACACTCATGAATCAGCGTATCTAACTCATTTGCATATTCAACGTGAAAATCGACGGAAGTGCCACCTAGCGGCCAGCGTAGATATGCAACTAAGATACGACGGCGTAAGAGACTTACGCCGCTCGTATCTTAGCTAAATTCCGGCGTATCTTGTTTTCTGCATACAGAAAAAAGATATGCCGGCTCTTCTTAGAAGTTACGTGGCATATCTCTAGATACGCCGACGTAACTTCCTTCTGAATCTGGCACATACACTATGGGCCAGATCCACAAAAATGGGACGCCCGCCCGGCGTATCCCATTTACACCCCACACCGCTGTAAGCCACAGCGGCGTATTACGAATCCTCAATGAAATGCCGCTGTAGCTTACGGCGGCGTAGCGTAAATGGGCCGGCGTACGCGGGTTTAATTCAAATTTACTAGTGGGGGGCGTGGTTTAGTATGATGAATGACCCGACGTGAGATCAAACTTCGTTACTTAAAAATCTCCATAGGCGAAGCTTTGAAATTTTTTACAGGTTACCAGTTTAGAGTTACAGAGGAATTGTTGCTCTCGCTCTAATGAACGCGGCGATACCTCATTTATGTGGTTTGAACGGTGTTTACATACGTGGGCGAACTTACATGTGCATTCGCTTCTGTGCGCGAGGGACAAGGGCATATTACTTTTTTTTTTTTACTTATTTATTGATTTTTTACACTTTTTTTACTTTTTTTTTTAGCACTTGTATTCCTATTACAAGGAATGTAAACATCCCTTGTAATAGGAATAGCATGTGACAGGTCCCCTTTAAGAAGAGATGCAGAGTCAATAAGACCCCACATCTCTCATCCAGGCTGTAAAGCATAAGATCATCAAAAAAATTCATCGATCTCATGCTTACTAGCCGCAATTGCGGCTTTGTTTACTTCCGGGTACCCGAGTGTGACGTCATCACATCGCGCCGGGCCTCCGATGGTCATAAAGATGACCGGCGACCATCTGGTCACCAGTCATCTCTATGCTTCCTATCCGGCGCTCAGCGATTCTTTCTCCGGCACCCGATGGCACGGGAGAGCCCGGAGAAGCACCGGATGGCAGCGGGAGGGGGGATGTCCCCTCCCGCCGCTTATAAGAACGATCAAGTGGCGGAAAGGCCGCTATGATTCCCATAGACATCGCCGTATCTACCTCATTTGCATATTTAACGCGGACGCGCCCCTAGCGTCCAGCATAAATATGCATATAAGATACGACAGTGTAAGAAACGTACGCAAGTCGTATCTTAGCGTAAGTCCGGCGTAACTTGTTTTCTGGATAGAAAACAATGACACGCCGGCGGGAAATTCGAATTACGCCGGTGTATCTATAGATACACCAGCGTAATTCCTTTGTGGATCTGGCCCTATATTGTCAAAAATGTTTTTAGCACTTATGGTGTGCAGGATTGCCGCCGGCAAACAGTGATATCTGAATGATGCCTCTAGCTGCACCCATTATTCAGATATCACCACACAAATCCCAGGACGTCATATGACGTCCACCCAGGACGGGAGATCCCCTCTGTGGACATCATATGACTATGTGCAGTACGGGAGTGGTTAAAGTAACGCAGTGCTGATTCGCAAAAAATGGCACAGTCATTGGGCAACCAAATCCTCCGGGGGTTAAAGTGTAACTCCACTTTTGTTGATAATTAAACATTCCCATCTGGGTGATCTCTGTACATTGCAAGGAATTCCTACCTTTTGTAATTCTGAAGAAATAGCTGTTTGTTTCTCTGGGGTGGATTTACTAAAATTTGCTATTTCTTTTTTTTTCCGCGAAAGTGGAGTTACCCTTTCATTTTATAATGGCATGCACCTTTAGGGGGAGATGATTTCTCAGATTACTATTTTGTTGTTTTATATTTGAAGCCGTCAAAAAAATACACCTTTCTGGACAAATGCCATCCCTGCGATCAATTAATGTGAAGGCCGAGGAAATTATTGATGACATTTCAGCGCGGGAATGGAAGCCATCACTCGGATTCTGTAGGTTATTGCTGCGGTTTCTAAGATTCCCACTTCCTCCTTAGACACGTCTCTGGCTGATTACAGATCAATACGCTTATGAAATCTCCTCAACAGTCATCGGATTTCAGACGACATGTACAATGCGTCGCCTCCATTAATCCTTTAATAATACATGTCGGTGTTTGTTTGTGGCTTGGAATACAGAAGCGTTGAATTGACATTCGCCGCTTATTTTCCTCATCTACAACTTCTCCAGGGCCAATGTGGGCAACTTCGATCACCGAGTTCTCTCCAGCTGGAGAACTATAAGTCTCAGCATGTCCTTATCAGCTGGTATGCTGTGATTGGTGGATTCACACGGCTGGAGGCAGATGAGCTCTGTATTCATTGGCTGAGGAATAAGGCTGTCAGGAAGACTTGAGACAAGATCTAAGCACAGGTTCACTTTAAAGTCGAAATCCGAGATTTTCAGCTCATGTTTGCCCCTCCTCCTGCGTTGGAGGACCACCACGGGCACCCCAGTCTCAAATGGAGTCCTCGTCACATCAGAATCCCCCTTAAAGCGGAGTTCCACCCAAAAATTTAACTTCCGCTTAACCCACTCCTCGCCCCCTTACATGCCACATTTGGCATGTCATTTTTTTAGGGGAGGAGTGGGGGCTTCAGGAGGAGTGGGACTTCCTGTCCCACTTCCTCCTTCCGCCGAGGGGCTGGCAAGGTGATTAGCTTAATCGCCTTACTGCAGCCCCTCCCTGTAGGCGATCGCCTGGGACACATCACAGGTCCCAGGCGATCGCCTGTCCAATCCGACGGCGCAGCGCCGCTCGCGCATGCGCAGTGCCGTTTGCGCAAGCGCAGTGGGTGTCCGGCCGTGAAGCCGAAAGCTGACACGGCCGGATGCCCACACTTGGCATGAAGACGCCGGCCGGGAAGGGGGGGGGGAGCGGAGCCCCGGCCGGCGCGTCGCTGGAACCGTGGAGCAGGTAAGTGTATGTTTATTAAAAGCCAACAGCTACACTTTTTGTAGCTGCTGACTTTAAATAAACATAAAAACAGGCTGGAACACCCCTTTAACATCAGAGTCCTCAATATCCTGACCCCTGCTTTCACATCAAGAAGATCCTTAGCACCCCCGTTTCACATCAAGGTCCTCTTCCCCCCTTTCACATCAAGGTCCTCCTTCCCCCTTTCACATCAAGGTTCTCTTCCTCCCCTTCATATCAAGGTCCTCCTTCCCCCTTTCACATCAAGGTTCTCTTCCTCCCCTTCACATCAAGGTCCTCCTTCCCCCTTTCACATCAAGGTTCTCTTCCTCCCCTTCATATCAAGGTCCTCCTTCCCCCTTTCACATCAAGGTTCTCTTCCTCCCCTTCACATCAAGGTCCTCCTTCCCCCTTTCACATCAAGGTCCTCTTCCTCCCTTTTAAATCAAGGTCCTCTTCCTCCCTTTCACAATATAGTCCTCTGCCCCCCCTTTCACATCAAGATCCGATGCCCCCCCCTTTCACATCAAGGTTCTCTTCCTCCCTTTCACATTAAGGTCCTCCACCCCCCTTTCACATTAAGGTCCTCCACCCCCCTTTCACATCAATGTCCTCTGCTCCCCCTTTCAGATCAAGGTCCTCTGCTCCCCCTTTCAGATCAAGGTCCTCTGCGTCCCCTTTCAGATCGAGGTCCTCTGCCCCCCCTTTCAGATCAAGGTCCTCTGCCCCCCTTTCTGATCAAGGTCCTCTGCGCCCCCTTTCAGATCAAGGTCCTCTGCCCCCCCTTTCAGATCGAGGTCCTCTGCCTCCCCTTTCAGATCAAGGTCCTCTGCCCCCCCATTTACATCAGAGCCCTCAGTCCCTGCCCCCTTCACATCAGAGTCCTCACTTTCCCCCCTCCCCTTTTCATACGAGAGTTCTCAGTCACCCCTCTTCCGCCCCATCCCTTGCCCACATCAGAATCCTTAGTACCTACCCCCAACTTTTCACATCAGAGTCCTCAGATTTTACTCCCCTCCATCTTTTCCCATCAGAGTCTTCCGTTTTCCCTCATCCTTTCACATCAGGGTTTTCAGTTCTCCTCTCTCCTTTTCACATCAAAATACTCTGTCCTCCAACCCCCCTCTTCATTTCACATCAGAGTCCTCAGTCCTGTGCCTCCCCCCACCCACCTTGTAGCGAGAGGGTCCTACCTTCTAATCTTCACCACAGCAGCATTGCAATGGGCAGGAGATGGAGCAGGTGATGGACTTCCCAACCCCTTTGAATGCTGGGGCTGCCTTGAATGCCTGAATTAGTATTAAGCCTTTCCGTAATGTTGGGGGCTGGCCCTCCTGTACCATGGAAATGCTTGATGCAGTAGAACCCCTCTCAACCCCAGAAGTCACACCAGCCCCGGTTGAGGAACTCAATACTTACCTTTTTTTTTTTACAGGTCCTCTTTGCCCTCTTCTTCCACCAGATGCTGAAGAGGGTGGCACCATGTGACAATGATCTCTGCAGCAATTACCTGTGATTCCAGGGTAGGGTGAAGCCATCAAGATCCAGCCATCAAGATGATTGCCTGAGATCTCATTGGATTTCAGCATCCAATCAAACAACTTCCTCCCTGAGATGGCCACTAAAGTCTATAAGGGAAGACAAATTGCCTAATCAAACCCCACTCCACCTGTATCAGTGGCACAATGCCACATACAGGCTGGAAGAGAGCCATGGGTGTAGGGCAATGTTTCTCAACTCCAGTCCTCAAGTAACCCCAACAGCATGGGCATCCGCATAACTTTTTTTCAGGAAGCATCATTTTAAGGTTACCCATGCTCCACCCCTTTTGACAATGACATGAAGGGGAGGGGCTTATCCGCAACTCGCAAGTATTTATTTTTAAAGGGGAAACGTCAGACTTTATTCGAGGCATGTGCTATGTACAGGGTGCAGATTTCAGCTGTGTACAACCCATACGCACTACTATGGTGGACACTTTGCTGATCCCTGATTCCAGGGGGGGGGGGCGCTTGTCCCTCTTGCCCCTACCTGCGGACCACCCATGCCCAACCGATCATGCTTTCAGGATTTCTCTCAAATGAAATGGTGGTGGTAATTACTAAGGCAGTGAACCTGATAAAATCACCTGTAGTAATGGAAAAAGCCTGAAAACATGACCTGAGGGGGTACTTGAGGTCTGGAGTTGAGTAACATGGGTGTGGGGTACTACAAATACACATGCTAGAAAGGGGATAGAAACATGTATAGTAATGTAACATATGTTTTACATGAAGGCATAGTTTTCATCCCAGCTAATGAAAGCCATAATATACAGCTGAATATTATAATATAAGGGGCACCACCAACCTTTAAACTTTTACTATTTATATAGCAGCCGCCCCTTTAAGGGGGAGTTCCACCCACAATTTCACAAATATAAATACCCCTGTAATACACAAGCTTAATGTATTCTAGTAAAGTTAGTCTGTAAACTAAGGTCCGTTTTGTTAGGTTGTTACAGCGTTTAGAGTTTATAATCTAGAAATAGACCGTGGCCATCTTAAGTGTGGGCATCATGAAGCCAGACTGTATGACTTCAGCTTTGCATATCTCGCACATGCTCAGTGCTGCACAAGCAATCTAATAGGTTTCAGTCAGGTTTGCAAGGACTACTGGGAAACATGATGCCTATCCCAGAAACCCTTGCGAATAGCCTTGTGACTCTGCCCCCATTTGGGCTATCCCTTATGGCTAGCGGTTGCCGCTATGGGCTACAGTATGCCACCATTTAAAGTTCTTGCCCACATATGCTTATAGCACTCAAGATTCGTTTTGCTGGTCCACCCTGGTGTCCATTATTCATGAGGCACCATCATACAATGTGTACTGTATTTATATGCTACGTCTAACTATTATATTCTTCTTTTAAATTGTTTATTTTATTTCTTATGTTGTTTAATTGTAATTATTCCCTTCATTAGGGCTCAGCTGCTTGCTATCCCCCGTCAGCTCCAGGTGAGGTTTTGCCATCCCTGGCAAGTCCTCCGACGGTTAATCACCCTGGTGAGGTCAACAGCCCCGCCCCCGGGGCTGTAACCTTTCACTTGGTTTCCTGTTCTGGGGCTATTTAAGGCACACTCCATGTGGATGCTTTTACTCACAGCGAAAGGGATGCCGATTCTCGGGATCACTGTGTGATCTACCCAATCCACAGTAAGTTACCCATTTACTTGCATATAGCTGTCTGTTCATACCTGCCCTGGTCGCCCTTCCCCTTCCACGGATCATAATCCTTTATTATACACTTTTTTTCTTTTAGGTGTTAGTGGCTGGCATCATTACCGTGACGCCTCCCCTCCTTCATACGTACTCACTACCGTTGAGGATGTTTTTCCAACTCAACATATGTTTTCAGCACATGTTCAAGCTGGGCCCCTATCCTTGGGGCACCTTCTATGAATCACCATCCTTCTTTGCATTAGGTACATATACCCCCTTCCCCCCCCTATTCCTCCCACCACCTCCCCCCTCTTCTCTCCTCCCTCTTCCGTCCCCCCTCCTTCCTCCACCCTTATCTCTTCCTTTCCTTTCCTTCTTTTGCCCCTGCTCCCCTCTCCCCATTTCTCACCACCCCTCTACCCCCCCCCCACTTATCTCCCCACCCCTTTCCCATTCCTTTCTTTCCCTCTACTCTCCCCCCTCTCCCTTTCCCCCTCTTCCCTGTCCTCCATCCACATCCCCACTTTATTTTTTATCCTTTTATCACGTATATTCAACACGCGTGGTCTTGCACTAATCCCCTCCCCCCCTCTATATTTTTTTTTTTTTTTCCCATGACCAGGCCCTCCCTATATTAATTATTAATATTTTTCACTCTACATACCTGTCTAGTAGATCCATCCCCATGTTCTTGCCCTCTGGCCTCTACATGGGACCTCGTTCGGTGATTCTCCTCTGCGGGATACACCTAGGTAAGCAGCTGAGCCCCCTCTCCCCATTTAAATCTTGTATTCCTAATTTATGTATAACCAATTGTTTTTTAACTTATTTGTAGACATACTTCTGATGAAGCGGTCAATACCGCGAAACCGGTCAAGATTGTCATGACCCCCAACGCATTATTTTGTTCCCCACCGGGATTATTATACTGGCGTTATGTATGGTCGTCACCATTTTAAGCTCTGTATTGTGTTTTTTCTTCTGTGTATTCAATAAAATTATTTTACCCTTATTTAGTAATCTTGTTATCCAATTCTACATGTACCGCAATAGTCCAACTGTGCCCCCCCCTTTTTTGTTTGGTCCTAGGTTTGGGGACCTTAGACCCAATGTTTCTATAATTAATAGCCTAGGCTAATAAGGAGGAGGAAGTAATGAAGGACTACAAAATAAAGTACGACGCTACCCCTCTGAATGCTGGGGCTGCCTACAGAAGGTATTTGTTGAAATGGTGGACACTTTGTAGTCCGTGTGGACACATATTACTTTGAGGAATTCTCACAGTATTTACCGTATATACTCGAGTTTAAGCCGACCCGAATATAAGCCGAGGCACCTAAATTTACCACAAAAAACAACTGGGAAAACGTATTGACTCGAGTATAAGCCCAGGGTGTCCATCTGCATGCCTCACTGTGCCTCACTGTGTTAATGCCTCACTGTGTCAATGCCTCACTGTGTCCATGCCTCACTGTGTCCATGCCTCACTGTGTCCATGCCTCACTGTGTCCATGCCTCACTGTGTCCATGCCTCACTGTGTCCATGCCTCACTGTGTCCATGCCTCACTGTGTCCATGCCTCACTGTGCCCATGCCTCACTGTATCCATGCCTCACTGTGCCCATGCCTCACTGTGCCCATGCCTCACTGTGCCCATGCCTCACTGTGCCCATGCCTCACTGTGTCCATGCCTCACTGTGTCCATGCCTACACTGACGTTTAACATGGGAGTCTATGGAAGGGGTGCCCAGGTTTGAAAAACCGGTGCTCCCCAGCCATAGGTCCCCCAGACATATATACTTGAGTATATAGGGTAATTTATTTGCACCAGTTGTAATAGCGCCTTACCTCCCAGATTTACATAGTAATCAGCTATTTTCGCTAAACTAAATATTGGGTGACAAGTCCTGGTAGTCCGCGGGAGGTGAAAAACACCAGACACTGGACAGACATCAGCGCTTGCCTTCCTCGTGGCCCAATTTCTCTGACTGAAACATTGAAGTGAGTGAATACTAGACATGTTTCGTTCCAAATTAAAATTCAGACAATTTTTTGTTATTCAGAAACTCGGATGTATCTGAATTTTCACTAATTAGAATAGTACCAAAATTAAAACTAATCCGAAATAACGAAATTTAAATTCGGACAAAATTCTAATAGCTTTTGAATACTTTTCGAATACAAAAAGTTTTCACATTTCCAAAAATAATAAAATAGAATAGAAAATAAAGGAATAGAATACAATTTTTTTTCTATTCTACTCCTTTATTTTCTTTTTGGAAATTGGAAAACTATTCGAATTCGAAAACTATTCGAAATTGACTCAAAAACGTTTTGAATTGATTCGAAAACAAATAAACAAAATGAATCCCTAATGAATTAAATGAATGAAACAAATACAGTATAACTAAACAAATGTATGTAAATAACTAATCAAATCTCGTGAATACAATAGAAAAGGAGGAGATGGCGCAAGAATCAACTGAGTAATGTTTGTAATCGCATTCAATAGTCCCAAAAATAGGATGGAAAGAGGGGAGGAGGAGGCAAATATAATCAGTCCAAGCCACATGGGGGCAGCAACCTTGGGAGTGGAAGCACAACTCTGGGAAATACAATTGTCATGGACATGCAATAATGTCTGGCAGCTTACCTTCTCCTCCATGTGTCCATTAGAGGCCTGACTCTCTTTCTGGCTGCCTTTTTATCATCTCTCCTCCCTGTATGGCTCCACCCCAGGCCATCCCAGGAGGTCTATATTAACCACTTCAGCCCCGAGCCTGTTTTTCAGATTCGGTGCTTACGAGACTAAAACAGTTTTTTTTGCTAGAAAATTATTTAAAACCCCCAAACATTATATATTTTTTTTTCTAACACCCTAGAGAATAAAATGGTGGTCATTGCAATACTTTTTCTCACACCGTATTTGCGCAGCGGTCTTACAAGCGCACTTTTTTTGGAAAAAGATCACTTTCTTGAATTAAAAAATAAGACAACAATAAATTTGGCCCAATTTTTTTATATATTGTGAAAGATAATGTTACGCCGAGTAAAATGATACCCAACATGTCACGCTTAAAAATTGCGCCCGCTCGTGGCATGGCGTCAAACTTTTACCCTTAAAAATCTCGATAGGCGACGTTTAAAAAATTCTACAGGTTGCATTTTTTGAGATGCAGAGGAGGTCTAGGGCTAGAATTATTGCTCTAACGATCGCGGCGATACCTCACTTATGTGGTTTGAACACCGTTTTCATATGCGGGCGCTACTCGCGTATGCGTTTGCTTCTGCGCGCGAGCTCGTCGGGACGGGGCACTTTAAAAAATTTTTTTTTTGTTTTTTGTTTTTATTTCTATTTATTTTATAATGTTTAACACTGAAAAAAAAAAAAAAAATTATCACTTTTATTCCTATTACAAGGAATGTAAACATCCCTTGTAATAGAAAAAAGCATGACAGGTCCTCTTAAATATGAGATCTGGGGTCAAAAAGACCTCACATCTCATATTCAGGCTTAAATGCAAAAAAAAAAAGTCAAAATGTAAACAAATTAAATTCTCTTTAAGAGGCTGGGCAGAAATGACGTTTTGACGTCACTTCCGCCCAGCAGAGGTATGGGGACGGCTGAGGGACATTTTTTCCCTCAGTCGCATCCCCGGACAGCCAGCAACAGGACCCGATCGCCTCCGCCGCTACCGACGGCTACGGTAAGCGGCGGAGGGCGCGGGAGAGCGGCGGGAGGGGGGGGCACCCTCTCCCGCCGCCGGTAACGGCGATCTCGCGGCGAATCCGCCGCGATGACCGCCGTTAACGTTAACAGGACCGCCCCACGAAGAGATGGATATCTCGGTTGTGGCAGCAGCTGCTGCCGTTACCGAGATATCCATCTTCAAAAAAATGACGTCTTTGGACGTGGGGCCAGTCAGAAGTGGTTAACTGTTGCACTGCAGGTCTGCTTTGCTGTTCAACTTTGTTTTTTAGCTTTGTTCCTGTCTGCCGTGTGCTACGTTTACCATTCTGTGTTCCGATTTTGGCTTGTCTCTGACTACTCCTGTTTGCCTGTGACCCTAACCTTTGGCCTGTCAGTTGGTTACCCTTGTCTGCCTGTTGCCCTGACCTTGGCTTACCCATCACTATCCATTGTGTCCTCGGTGGCTGCTTCTCCTCTCTCCCTACGGAGCGTGACCTGGGGGACCCCAGGGGCCACGACCTGCGTTCAGTTGCAGCGAAGGCCATCCTCACCACAGAGGCTCTGGTGAACAACTGCTGGACCTTAGACTTTGCACCCTGGGGAATCTCGGGCTCACGTTTCCTGTCCATCCGCAGCAGTCAGCTATTGGGTTCACTACCTTGGGGTGCACCCCTGTCTCCAACAGGATGCACTTGTCACCTGGCCACAGGTGACCTGAAAACAATGTAGGACAGGGCACAGTCTAAAATTTAGCTTGAACTGTTGGCTCAAAAATAAAATAAAATATATTTTTATGCATAAAATAAAAAATGGCCATGATTAACCGCTTAAGGACCACCCCGCATACATATACTGTGGCAGGGAGGCCCTTAAAGGGGAGGTTCCCCTAAAAATAAACTTTTAACATTGCATTTCTCCTCTTAATCACATCTAGAATCGGCTGGTATTTAAAAAAAATCCGTCCGTACATACCATTTTCGTCATGTAGTCTCACCGCCGCTTCCGGATCTGACGGTCGGGTAGGGCGTGCCTACTTGATTGACAGGCATCCGATCGACGCATACAGCGCGTCACGAGATGCCGAAAGAAGCCGAACGTTGGTGCGCATGCGCCGTATATAGAGCCGCACCAACGTTCAGCTTCTTTCGGCATCTCGTGACGCGCTGTATGCGTCGATCGGATGCCTGTCCCCAGCCATCATACCGGAAGCCGCAGTGAGACTACATGACGAAAATGGTATGTACGGACGGATTTTTTTTTAAAATACCAGCCGATTCTAGATGTGATTAAGAGGAGAAATGCAATGTTAAAAGTTTATTTTTAGGGGAACCACCCCTTTAAGTGAAAAATCACGTACCTGTACTTGATTCCTCTCCTCAGACTGGGGCACGTGAGCACGCCACCATTGCCCTGCTCCTGCTGTGATTGGTCACAGCGGGAGCAAATCAGCTGGTCCGATGGCTGCCGGGACCTGCCGATCGTTGACAGGACGAGGCAAGAGGGCAGTCTGTGAGGGGAAAAAAATGGAGATCTTGGGCCAGATTCTCACAAAATGGCGTATCTGGCGGCGTAGCGTATCGTATCGCATTTACACTACGCCTACGCAAATTACTGGAGCAAGTGCTGTATTCTCAAAGCACTTGCTCCGTAATTTTCGGCGGCGTAGCGTAAATGCGGCGTCGTAAGGCCGCGTAATTCAAATAGTAAAGGAGGGGGCGTACTGTATTTAAATTAAGCGCGCCCCCGCGTCAAACGAAGTGCGCATGCGCCGGCTGGGAAAAAAGCTCACGTCGGAAAGCGTCGTTGAAACCGACGTCAAAACGACGGAACTTCGGAAACATACCCCTCATATAGCAGGGGTAACCTTACGCGTACGGAAACCATGTAAACAACGACGGGGCGGCGTAAAAACGTTCGGGGATCGGCGTATTAGGCTTATTTGCATAGGCAAATGAGAAAACAACGTAAAGGCCACCTAGCGGCCGGCGTTGTCATTACATCTAAGATCCGACGGTGTAATTGTTTTACACCTGTCAGATCTTTAGTGTATCTATGCGTAAGTGATTCTAAGAATCACTCGCATAGATAGTATGGTACCCATTGAAAAAAACTGCGATACGACGGTGTATCTGAGATACAACGTCGTATCACCGCTGAGAATCTGGCCCCTTGTGTTTCTGCTAAACAGAAACACAGATCTCTGTTTTCCTCCAGTAACAGCATTCCCCCCATAGTTAGAAAGCACTCCCTAGGAGAACGCTTAACCCTTTGATTGCCCGTGATGTTAACCCCTTCCCTGCCAGTGTCATTTATACAGTGACAGTGCATTTTTTTTAGTTCAGATCGGTGTTTTGATGTCACTAGTCCCCAAAAGGTGTAACTTAGTGGCAGATATGTTTGTCGCAACATCGCAGTCCCGCTAAAAATCGCTGACCGCCGCCATTACTAGTAAACACAATTTAAAAAAAAGTCCATAAATCTATCCCATAGTTTGTGGACGCGATGGTGTTGATTTACTAAAGGCAAATAGACTGTGCACATTGCAGTTGCTCCAATATTAGTAAATGAGGTAAGACTTCACTTTGCAAAGAGTACCCAATCACGTGCAACGAAAATTTAAAAACAGCATTTTTGGTTGCAAATGATTGGATGACGGAAGTTTCTGCTCATTTACTAAACTCTGGCACAACTGCACCTTGCAAAGTGCACAGTCTTTTTGCCTTTAGTGAATCATCCCCCATAACTTTTACGCAAACTACATACAGTGGAACCTTGGATTACGAGCATAATCCGTTCCAGGAGAATGCTTGTAATCCAAAGTACTTGTATATCAAAGCGAGTTTCCCCATAGAGGTCAATGGAAACGAAAATAATTTGTTCCGCATTGACTTCAATGGCATGCAATACCACATGCAGCCAGAGGTGGGGGGCGCCAGATAGCCTCGGAAACACTCGGAAAGACCTGGGGACAGCTTGGCTTAACTGTGCAACGGCTTGGGAATGGAGCATTTCCGAGTTTTTTTGAGCATTACGGAACGGCTCCGATTGGCTCCGCTCGGATCCTGGCACCCCCCCCCCCCACATCAGGCCAAACACGGTACTGCACACTACTGTGGCTTGAATCCTGCTCGTTTTAGGAGACAACACTCGCAAACCGAGTCAGGATTTAAAAAAAACAGTGCTCCTATTGCGAAACACTCGTTAACCACTTCTCTACCGTGGGTGTTTTTCAGATTTGGTGTTTACAAGACTAAAACATTTTTTTTTGCTAGAAAATTACTTAAAACCCCCAAACATTATATATTTTTTTTTTCTAACACCCTAGAGAATAAAATGGCGATCATCGCAATACTTTTTGTCACACCGTATTTGCACAGCGGTCCTACAAGCGCACTTTTTTTGGAAAAAATTCACTTTTTTGAATTAAAAAATAAGACAGCAATAAATTTGGCCCAATTTTTTTATTTATTGTGAAAGATAATGTTACGCCGAGTAAAATGATACCCAACATGTCACGCTTACAAATTGCGCCCGCTCGTGGCATAAAAATCTCGATGGGCGACGTTTAAAAAATTCTACAGGTTGCATTTTTTGAGATACAGAGGAGGTCTAGGGCTAGAATTATTGCTCTCGCTCTAACGATCGCGGCGATACCTCACTTGTGTGGTTTGGACACCGTTTTCATATGCAGGCGCTACTCACGTATGCGTTCGCTTCTGCGCGCGAGCTCGTCGGGACGGGGCACTTTAAAAAAAAAAAACTTTGTTTTTTTATTTATTTTTATTTAGTTTATAATTTTTTACACTGAAATAAATAAAATAAAAATGATCACTTTTATTCCTATTACAAGGAATGTAAACATCCCTTGTAATAGAAAAAAGCATGACAGGTCCTCTTATATATAAGATCTGGGGTCAAAAAGACGTCACATCTCATATTTAGACTTAAAAGGAAAAAAAAAGAACGAAAAAAAAAGTCATTTTTTCAAATCACAGAAAAAAAAATGTTTCTTTAACCACTTGCATACTGGGCACTTACACCCCCCTCCTGCCCAGGTAAAATTTCAGCTTCCGGCACTGCGTCGCTTTAACTGACAATTGCGCGGTCGTGCGACGTGGCTCCCAAACAAAATTTACGTCCTTTTTTCCCCACAAGTAGAGCTTTGTTTTGGTGGTATTTGATCGCCTGTGCGATTTTTATTTTTTGCGCTATAAACAAAAAAGAGCGACAATTTTGAAGAAAAATACAATATTTTTTACTTGTTGCTATAATAAATATCCCAATTAAAAATAAAAACGCATTTTTTTTCTCAGTTTAGGGCGATACGTATTCTTCTACATATTTTTGGTAAAAAAAAAAAAAAAAAAAAATCGCAATAAGCGACTGGTTTGCGCAAAAGTTATAGCGCTTACAAAATAGGGGAGAGAATTATTATTTTTTATTATTTTTTTTTTTTACTAGACATGGCGGCGATCTGCGATTTTTATTGGTACTGCGACGTTATGGCGGACACATCGGACACTTTTGACACATTTTTGGCGCCATTCACATTTATACTGCGATCAGTGCCATAAATATGCACTAATTACAGTATAAATGTGACTGGCATTGAAGGGGTTAACACTAGGGGGTGAGGAAGGGGTTAAATGTGTATGCTAGGTGTGTTCTAACTGTGGGGGGAGGGGGGGGTGACTGGGGGGGGTGACCGATCTGTGTCCCTATGTAAGAAGGAACACAGATCGGGCTCCTCCCCTCCAGAGACAGGACATTGTCTCTGTGTGAGCCGGCAATGAGAGATGATCTATGAGAGATCATCTCTCATTGGCCCACAGATCGCATCGCAAACGGCCGCTCTGATTGGCCGTTTGCCGCGATCTGTGATTGGCCGTGTCCAAGGGACACGGACAACACAGGGCTTCCCCGCAGCGCGCACTACAGCGCGCGCTGGGAACGCCAGAAAGACATGCCGTCAAATGACGGCATGTTGGCTATTCAGGCCCGCGCTGTTGCTGTCATCCGATGGTAGCGCGGGCCTCAAGTGGTTAAGACGCTGGGCGGGACTGACGTTTCGACGTCACTTCCGCCCAGCAGAGCTATGGGGACGGGCGAGGGAAATTTTTCCCTCACTCGCATCCCCACTGAGCAGACGAGTGGACCCGATCGCCTCGGCCGCTACCGACGGCTCCGGTAAGCGGCGGAGGGCACGGGAGAGCGGCGGGAGGGGCCCCCCCCCGTCGCCGATAACGGCGATCTCGCGTCGAGTCCGCCGCGGAGACCGCCGTTATCTTTTACAGGATCGCTCGTACTAAAGATGGATACCTCGGTTGTGGCAGCAGCGTACGGCGGTAGGGAAGTGGTTAACCCTGTTACTCGCAATCCGAGATTCCACTGTACGCTTATTGGGATTTTGTTTATCAAAAACATGTAGCAGAATACATATTGGCCTAAATTTATGAAGACATTCGATTTTTTACAGATTTTTATTGGATATGTATTACCTCAGAAAGTAAAATATATTGTTTTTTTTTTTTTTTCAAAAATTGTCGCTCATTTTGTTTATAGCGCAAAAAAATAAAACCGCAGAGGTGATCAAATACCGCCAAAAGAAAGTTCTATTTGTGGGGAAAAAAGGACGTCAATTTTATTTGGGTACAGTGTCACACGCGCAATTGTCAGTTAAAGTAACGCAGTGCTGTATAGCAAAAAAATGGCCTGATCAGTAAGGGGGGGTAAAACCTCCCAGAGCTGAAGTGGTTAAATTAGATTAAATGATGTGCAAAACCACAATCCTTCCCTTTAATTCTCCCTACCTGTGCTCTGTAGACCAGTGAGCCTGTCCTCAGTACACCAACATCGCAGTTCTTGCTGATGAATGGAGATCTGGGTTAATGTGCTTCCCTGGCACAGAATGGAGTCCATTCATTGTGACCTTACAAACATTTTCCAATGATGCAAAGAGCAAGTCACCCAGATGCCAGCGTATATACGCGCCACGTCGGATGTGGGTGATAATTAGATCAATCACAAAGTTAAAAGCCTCATTAGTCCACTGTCACAGTGAGATCCAGATTTTTACAAATTGCCTCTCTATTGATTCCAAGATGACATACATTACTTGGGATTGAATGGCTTGTTTTTTAAGGAAACTGCAATTTTCTCATATATAAATATATATACACACAGTATAATTTATTTATATTTATGTTATTTATTTGCACAGACGTATGTGTGTGTGTTTGTATTTATACAGTATCTCACAAAAGTGAGTACACCCCTCACATTTTTGTAAATATTTTCTTCTATCTTTTCATGTGACAACACTGAAGAAATGACACTTTGCTACAATGTTGTGTAGTGAGTGTACAGCTTGTATAACAGTGTACATTTGCTGTCCCCTCAAAATAACTCAACACACAGCCATTAATGTCTAAACCGCTGGCAACAAAAGTGAGTACACCCCTAAGTGAAAATGTCCAAATTGGGCCCAATTAGTCTCAGCTGTGAATGGGGAGCAGGTGTGTTAAATTTGGTGTTATCGCTCTCATTCTCTCATACTGGTCACTGGAAGTTCAACATGGCACCTCATGGCAAAGAACTCTCTGAGGATCTGAAAAAAAAAAATTGTTGCTCTACATAAAGATGGCCTAGGTTATAAGAAGATTGCCAAGGCCCTGAAACTGAGCTGCAGCACGGTGGCCAAGACCATACAGCGGTATAACAGGACAGATTCCACTCAGAACAGGCCTTGCCATGGATGACCAAAGAAGTTGAGGTCACATGCTCAGCATCATATCCAGAGGTTGTCTTTGGGAAATAGACGTATGAGTGCTGCCAGCATTGCTGCAGAGGTTGAAGGGTTGGGGGGGGGGGGGGGGGGTGTCAGCCTGTCAGTGCTTAGACCATACGCTGCACACTGCATCAAATTGGTCTGCATGGCTGTTGTCCCAGAAGGAAGCCTCTTCTAAAGATGATGCACGAGAAAGCCCACAAACGGTTTTCTAAAGACAAGCAGACTAAGGACATGGATTACTGGAACCGTGTCATGTGGTCTGATGAGACCAAGATAAACGTATGTGGTTCAGATGGTGTCAGGCGTGTGTTGCGGCAACCAGGTTAGGAGTACAAAGACAAGTGTGTTTTGCCTACAGTCATGCATGGTCTGGGGCTGCATGAGTGCTGCCGTCACTGGGGATTTACAGATCATTGAGGGAACCATGAATGCCAACATGTACTGGCTACAGAAGCAGAGCATGATCCCCTCCTTTCAGAGACTGAGCCGCAGGGCAGTATTCCAACATGATAGGGAGGGAAGGAAGGAAGGAAGGAAGGAAGGAGGAAGGAAGGAAGGAAGGAAGGAAGGAAGGAAAGAAGGAAGGAAGGAAGGAAGGAAGGAAGGAAGGAAGGAAGGAAGGAAGGAAGGAAGGAAGGAAGGAAGGAAGGAATGGAGGGAGGGAGGGAAGGAAGAAAGGATGGAGCGAGGGACAAAAGAATGGAGGGAGGGAGGGAAGGAAGGAAGAATGAAGCGAGGGAGGGAAGGAAGAAATAATGAAGCGAGGGAGGGAAGGAAGGAAGGAAGAATGAAGAGAGGGAGGAAAGCAAAAAAGGAGGGAAACAAGCAAGGAAGAATGTAAGGAGGGAGGAAGGGAAGCCAGGGAGGAATGGAAGGAAGGAAAAAAAGATGGAAAGAGGGAAGGAAGGAAGGAAGGAAGAATGGAGGGAAGGAAGAAGGAAGGGAGGGAAGGAAGGAAGGAGTGGAGGGAGGGAGGTTAGGAAGCAAGAAAGGATGGAGGGAGGAATGAAAGAATGGAGTGAGGCAAGGAAGAAAGGAAAAATGAAGGGAAAGAAAGAAGGAAGCATGGAGGGAGGGAGGGAAGCAAGGAAAGAATGGAGGGAAGGAAGGATGGAGGAAGGGATGAAAGAATAGAGGGAAGGAAGGAAGAATGGAGGGAGGGAAGGAAGAATGAAGAGAGGGAGGGAAGGAAGGAAGAATGGAGGGAGGGAGGCAAGGAATGGAGCAAGGGAAGGAAGGGAGAATGAAGCAAGGGAGGGAAGGAAGGAAGGAAGAAAGGATAGAGGGAGGGACGAAAGAATGAAGGGAAGGAGGGAGGGAGGGAGGGAAGGAATTAAGAAAGTAAGGAAGGAATAATGGAGGGAGGGAAGGAAGAGTGAAGCGAGGGAGGGAAGGAAGGAAGAATGGAGGGAGGGAAGGAAAAAAGAATGCAAGGAAGGGATGGAATGTAGAATAGGAGGGAAGGAAGTAAGTAGGAATGGAGGGAGGGAAGGAAGAATGGAGGGAGTGAGGGAAGGAAGAATGAAGGGAAGGAAGGTAGGAACAATCTAAGTAGTGATATAGGAAACAGAAGCTATTAGAGAGAAAGGGAAACAGCCCAGAATTATTACCCTGTTAATTTAGAGCTGTAGGGAGTGATTTGAATAAGGAACACTCCTGAAGGAGGGATAATTTGCTGCTGAAGAAACATGCACTAAGCACTGACATTTGCGAACGCTGGATTGGCCATGTGGGATGCGTTTTGGGGCACATCAGGCAACAATTAATAAAGAGCGCAGAGTGAATTATCGCTGAACTGCTCTGACGCTGGAGACCTGGGCCCGGTACACAGAATAACATCTATTAATAACGATATCGGTAAACGAGAGCTGAGAGAGTTTAGCAACCTTGGGAATTTAAAAACGCGATAGATCATAAAAAAAATACCCAATTGGGGAATTGTTATGCTGAAATATAGTAGAAAACTTATGAATGCCATCACATTTCACATTCAATGACTACTTTTATAGCTATTAGAACAAGCATATTAAAGAAGCTCTAATCATAAAACACACCCAGTGATAAGATCTGTAAATGTAAAAGATCAGAGATGCTGTATAATAATTGCAGTTGGTACTTCATTAAAGGGAAACTGTAGACACAAAAACTAAAGGAAAGAAAACATAACTATAGTTTTCACCTTTCTAATGCCGCCTTTCTCAACTTTTTTTAACATGGACGAGCCCTTAAAAGGGATGTTTTCTCTTTTTTAAATGTTAGAATCATACTCATCTAGGTGGAGGCAGCATCTGTCCCCTGCCAGCTTTAAAGTCTGGTATACATGTTGGCAGGGGATTGTCTGCTGACAGACTGTTGTCCTAAAACCTTACGCTCCTTTTGACAATTGTTGTCCAACTTTTGGCCAACAAATGTTGGATAGCAGGCTAGTAAATTTTCGTCAGACAACGGCTCCACGTCTGATTTTCATATGGTCAGTACACAAATCCTTACATAAAAGTCGAAAGTACAAACACGCATGCTTGGAATGCTCAACAAACACAAAATTAGCAGAAGGGGCACAAAGGGTGGCACTCAAGAGCTGAAATTCCTTGTAGTACGTCACTACGTTTGTGTTTGTGGCACGAAAATTGTGTACCGTTAGTATGCAAGACAAGATCCTGGGGATCGGGACGGACAGCCAAACCGTGGATCTAAGCCAGCCAGCACTACAGAATGCCACCGCCTGCCCGGGAGGTCACTTAAGCCTGGAGGAGTCAGGAGGTGCTGCTTCTGCGGTCGGAGAAGAAGAGGAGGTGTGTGGACTGGGAGCACAGGGCAGCACTGGGTAAAGGCCTTGCTCCTCTCTTCTTTTGTTAAAAAAAAAAGGCCTTGCTCTTCTAGGCCTCGCTCTGAGACTCAGCGAATGTGACGTCACTGGTTGCTGGACACCAGGCGGGGCGGCCCTAGCAACCAGTTTGGCAGTTGTCTATTAGAGTGGCTGTGTATCCTCATTTAATTCCGGGACACTATATGGTACTCGTTAGGGATGAGCTCCGCGTTCGATTCGAATGTATGTTCGACTCGAACATTGTCCGTTCGTACGTTCGACGAATGTCGAACAAAATGGGTCGTTCGCGCCAAATTCGAGCCAGGGTGGCTTTGGCCAATTATGGCTCAGGGCTTTAGCACACGCCCCACACTATATAAGGCTGCCTGCTGGTCGGCCTCGTGTAGTGTGTTCCAGTGCTGAACAGAGATCAGTCAGAGAGACAGAGAGATAGTCTTTTTATATAGACAGATAGAGCAGGCAGGCTAGTCAGTTTAGCTAAATTTACAGTGTGTAGAGGATGTATATACATCCCAGGTGTTGTACATATATTTATACACTGTATAGCTTAGCTAGATCAGTTCTTCCTAATTTACTGGCAGGCAGGTGATTGTGCTATTTAAAGAGATTATCACAGGTATAGACACCCAGCAGGTACAATATTTAAAGGAATTTTTCTTTTTTTTTCCTTTTTTTATTTAAGCATCATTAAAATCACTGCTCTTGGAGTAGTGATTTTAATAATGTTTAAATAAATAAAAAAAAACAATGAAAAATTCCTTTAAATATTGTACCTGCTGGGTGTCTACAGTTTGCCTGTGAAAATGTCTTTGGGAACCCGGGTCTTGCCCCAGGGAACATGTATCAATGGAAAAAAAGTTTTAAAAACGGTCGTTTTTTTCAGGAGTCCTGCTCCGGAAAAAACGACCGTATTTTTAAACTTTTTTCCATTGATACATGTTCCCTGGGGCAAGACCCGGATTCTCAAAGACGTTTTCCATCAATAACTTCAATATTGGTCTTTAAAATGATCGTTCGAGTCCCATAGACTTCAATGGGGTTCTAAATGTTCGCGCGAACGGTCGGTCTGTTCGACGGTTCTGGTGCGAACGCGGGGGTGTTTGGCTCATCCCTAGTGCCCGTGCACAAATGCGAATTATGGGACAATCCCGGGTAATCCAGGACACGTGGGCACCCTACATATGTATCAAAAAAATTGTAAAATTGATAAATGAACAATTAGAATGATGAATAAATGACTATACAAACTAGGGTTGTCCCGATACCACTTTTTTAGGACCGAGTACAAGTACCGATACTTTTTTTCATGTACTCGCCGATACCGAATACCGATACTTTTTTTAAATGTCATGTGACAGTTTTCAAACCACAATACAGACTAAGGGTATTTTCTTTAGAATTATGAAGAACTCTAACTCAAGACATTATAAAAGAATAAAAATGAGTAAAAATGACTAAAAAAAATGTATTTTCTTGTCACGCAGTAGTAAAAAACTCAAAGAATTTTCACAGAACATGTTGATAAATACAAAAAAAGTATTCTATTTAGGTATCGGGAGCATTTGCACGAGTACAAGTACTCCCGCAAATACTCGGTATCGGTCCCGATACCGATACTAGTATCGGTATCTGGACAACCCTAATACAAACAAAACAAAAAATGGTTTCAAAGTAAAAATTGAAAGCATCTGTGGAAAGTCCGTATAAAACAACAATGGAATTAAATTGACGTGAAAGAGTCTTTCTTGTGTGGTCCAAAAATAATCCTGAAGGTGCAATCAAAGTGGTAAAGTATTCACGCTTACCAGATACAGTGGACACACATACCATATAGCACGTGGGTCAAACGGGCAGTCTTGAGGATATGGCCTCAAACCAGATCTCATGCCACTGGAACAATGGATATAAGGAGGATTCAAGGTAAACAGGCATCCAAATTAGGCTCCAAATCATGTGATAAATCACATCATATGGTATTCATGAAAAACCAGATAGTCCACACATACTGTGATACTGTATGATGTTTAATAGTATAAAAAAAAAGGGGGTTTACGCTTACAGCAAATCCAATAAAACAAGCTTGTACATAAAATAGAACATGAGTAACGATTCCTGGAGCATTGCCCGTGGAATGACTCCATGTCTTCGCCCCCTACCCACCATCAAGCACTGTTCCTTGGTTCCACCCACAACCCACCTCCCAGTACCGCTCTATAGAGAATACAAAACCAAGTATCATTTTGGGGTGCTAAGTAGTTTGTATGGAATGTGTTAATGATAGCAAGAAAAGCAGTAAAATCCTTAGCAACAATAGATCTTCTCAAAATATATTACACCCCCACAAGATCATACCCCACCAGCACAACTAGATCCCCCAGAAGTCAGCATCAATAGAACCTCCAGCTAGGGTTGATGTTACCAGTAGGCAAACTAGGCAGCCACCTAGGGCGCACTACATAGGGGCGCCAGGCCGCTGGTTTCCCAGCATGTAACTAACTTAGTCTCCGGCAGCTGATCCGTCCAGCCAGTAGTGTAATTAGAGGCGCAACGCAGCACTGGAGCCAGCGGCAGAGGAAGCAGAGCCGACGCTTCCTGTATAGCAGCGCCTTCTGTCACATGGGCAGTGCAAAAGGGGTGGAGTGAGGGGTGGAGCCAATGGGGGCAGCACAATTAGTATTCATCTAGGGCAGGGGTCTCCAAACTGCGGCCTGAGGGCCAAATGTGGCCTTTTGCTTGCCTTTATCCGGCCCTTGGGGGGACTATTCCTCCCACTAATAAGAGGCACTATTCCTTCCGCTGACACCAACAATGGGGCACTATTTCTTCCACCAATACCAATCATGGGATACTATTCCTCCTACTATTCCTCCTACTAATGGGGGGACTACTCCTAAATTTCTATTTACCACCAACCCTAAGGCCATATTTATTCTCACTGATGCCAGCCCGGGACATTTTCTACCCCTGCTGGTCAGAATCCAGCCCCCTTAATTTTGAAGGACAATAAACCAACCCTTTGTTTGAAAAGTTTGGATACCCCTGGTCTAGGGTGTAAAACATCTTTGCACCAGCCCTGCCTCCAGCAGCCAGCAACAGTAGACACCTCCTTCAGTAGAAGACCTCTCACAGCAATCATTGACCTCCCGGCAACCATAGATACTTCACCAGCAATAATAGATCCATCAACAGCCAGGATTAATAGACTCTTCAGCAGAGGCGGCTCTAGGCGTTGTGAGGCCTTAAGCAAAACTTGACATGGGGCCCCACTCTCGTCCATGATGGGAAAAATAATTCAAGGACAAGAGCCTCTTCCCCACAACCCTGGCCGGTGGTTGTGGGGGTCTGCAGGGCAAAAAGGCTTATCAGAATCTGGAAGTACCCCAGATCCTGCTCTTTAATAACTAAGGGGCGGGTGCCACCCGGTGATTTCACCCGTTGACATCATTGACTGGGGGCATGCTGGGTCATTGACGTCACAAGAGGGGGGTGTCACCGATATTCACTGATTGTTAGGGACGCTGGGCTCTTAACGCTGCCTGAGCACAGCAGCCTTAACGTCCCCTGTCCCTCAAAACTGGGGTAATGCACTGGGTAAGTTAGGCGGCCGCGAGGCCCCTGTGACCTGCGAGGCCTTAGACAACCGCCTAATTTGCCTAATTAAAGAGCCGCCTCTGCTCTCCAGCATGCCCCCGCATCCCCTTGCCATTACATACATTCAGTGCTGGAGGTGCCAGAACTGTGTTCCCCTGCATTCCTGCAGAAAAAAAGCCCCGCTGGCAATAATTAATCCTACAAAATTCTAGATACTTATCGGAAAAAGAGACAATAAACAGAAAGACAGAGAACCCCCTCAATATCCGAATATCTTTATCTACCCTTCAAAAGCTATCACTGCTCCAAACAAAGTACATTTTTATACTCGTAAAGAGATGTAAATGCATTACAATTAAGAAATAATTAAAAAGCAATGTTCTTTTTTTTCTGGTAGAGAAGCAAATGACACTAATTATTTGATGCTAATGGAATTTTCTTTTGTTAACTTTTATGGTTTAACAAGACTTTTTACATGAATTTCCATTCTATGTGTGTCTATCAGGGACAAGTACCTTTTGCAGAACTCCATGAGCATCTTACAAGTCAAAGTGACACAATCACATACTGAAATCATTTAACCACTTAAGGACCGCCTCCTGCACATATGCGTCGGCAGAATGGCACGGCTGGGCTCTTAAAGCGGAGTTCCACCCTTAAAACCACTTGGTTTCATCCCATCCAGCATACTGGCGTCAGCGCCAGTATGCTGTTTTTTTTGTTTTTTTTGTTAATGCATGTACTTACTTTATAATAAATCATTTAATTCCGTGCGCACCGCGGTATGTCGCCGCTATAAGGCGTCACGCCTTCCGGAAACAGCCGATTAGTGTTCGGCTCTTCTCGGCGCCTGCGCACAGACCCAGGAGCTGACTGCGCAGGCGCCGTAAATAGCCGGTTCGGGTCTTTTCGGAGGGCGTGACACGGCTATATACGGCGCCTGCGCAGTCAGCTCCTGGGTCTGTGCGCAGGCGCCGAGAAGAGCCGAACGCTAATCGGCTGTTTCCGGAAGGCGTGACGCCTTATAGCGGCGACATACCGCGGTGCGCACGGAATTAAATGATTTATTATAAAGTAAGTACATGCATTAAAAAAAAAAACAGCATACTGGTGCTGGGGCCAGTATGCTGGATGGGATGAAACCAAGTGGTTTTAAGGGTGGAACTCCGCTTTAAAGGCGACATACCTGTACATGCATGTGCCCAGCCGTGCCATTCTGCCAACGCATATGTGGGTCGCATGCACGTGACCCGGTCAGAAGCTCCGTGCCCGTGGGACCCGCGGACCCGATCGCCGCTGGTATCCCGTGATCGGTCACAGGAGCTTACAGTGGCAGTGACACTGATCGTCTGTTCCCTGATATAGGGAACGACGATCAGTGACATCACACGTCCAGCCACGCCCCCCCTACAGTAAGAATCACTCCCTTAGGGCAGACTTAACCCCCTTAGCGCCCCCTAGTGGCTAACACCTTCACTGCCAGTGGCATTTTCACAGTAATCAGTGCATTTTTATAGCACTTTTCGCTGTGAAAATGACAGTGGTCCCAAAAATGTGTCAAAAGTGTCCAAAAATGTTGCAGTCACGAAAAAAATCGCTGATCGCCGTCATTACTAGTAAAAAAAAAAATATTAATAAAAATGCCATAAAACTATCCCTTATTTTGTAAACGCTATAACTTTTGCACAAACCAATCAATGAACGCTTATTGCGGGGTTTTTTTAACGAAAAATATGTAAAAGAATACGTACCGGCCCAAACTGAGAAAAAAAAATATTTTTGGGGGATATTTATTATAGAAAAAAGTAAAAAATATTGCATTTTTTTTTTTTAATTGTCGCCCTATTTTTGTTTATAAAAAATAAAAACCGCAGAGGTGATCAAATTACCACCAAAAGAAAGCTCTATTTGTGGGGGAAAAAAGGACGCCAATTTTGTTTGGGAGCCACGTCGCACGACCGCGCAATTGTCAGTTAAAGCGACGCAGTGCCGAATCGCAAAAAGTGGCCCGGTCGTTGACCAGCAAAATGGTCCGGGGCTGAAGTGGTTAATGATGCTGTTTACATTAAGCTGGTTATTCTTCCCTGCAACATTTAGAAAAATACTAAAATGATCTTGGTTCCCCTTTAATAAATGACCTTGCATTGTTAGGCGACTACACAAATAATTGATAACCGGTAGGGTTGTCCCGATACCACTTTTTTAGGACCGAGTACAAGTACCGATACTTTTTTTCATGTACTCGCCGATACCGAATACCGATACTTTTTTTTAAATGTCATGTGACAGTTTTCAAACCACAATACAGACTAAGGATATTTTCTTTAGAATTATGAAGAACTCTCACTCAAGACATTATAAAAGAATAAAAATTAGTAAAAATGAATAAAAATGTTTTATTTTCTTGTCGCGCAGTAGTAAAAAACTCAAAGAATTTTCACAGAACATGTTGATAAATACAAAAAAAGTATTCTATTTAGGTATCGGGAGCATTTGCGCGAGTACAAGTACTCCCGCAAATACTCGGTATCGGTCCCGATACCGATACTAGTATCGGTATCTGGACCACCCTAATAACCGGTATAGTTTATATACAATAAATCATGCTTTGTTTTTTTTTTTTCTTCTGAACAGCAAGTATTTCCGAGACATCAACTAAGAGCAATGACAATCTCTAAACAAGACGTGGTTTATCTCTTGCATCCCCATGAAGTAGCGGCCTGTCAGGGTTCATTAAAGCTGACGCTCTAAACTTGGCAGAGGAGGGCTCTTGAAACGTTGGCTCCGCTACATAAAGCTGCCATCAAATCCCCTTCCGTTCCCTGAGCGCTGCTTGATAAATGCTTTCACACAAACCGTTATCTGAATGTCCAAACATTTAAAGAATATCTTCACCTATGTCATAAAATTCTTACACAACATTTTTCCAAACACCCCCTCCACATGCTGGAGATGCAACTCCGAGGAAGGATCCTTCCTCCACATATGGTGGGATTGCCCGATGATCCAATTGTTCTGGAAAGAGGTTCACTCACTTATTACCCACATCACTACCTACACACCTACATTCTCACCGGCACAATACCTGCTCCATCACACCAACATCCCCCTCTCATCGTACCGGAAATCCCTGATGCTACACCTTATCAATGCAGCCACTCAATGCATCCCTATCCACTGGAAGGACACGGCTCCCCCCACGATAGGGGAATGGCAGGCTAGAGTTTCCAAAATCGAAGAAATGGAAAGGATTATCCATCAATCTAAAGATATGCATGACAAATTCAGACACACCTGGTCTTGCTGGACCCACTATAGGGAATCCCTGCAGCCCCCGCCCCCCTGTACACCCCCTACTCTCCTGTCCGGACCGCCTGGAACGAACCCCCCCTGAACTCGTTGGCCGAGGCACCCCCCCCAGTCACGTCCCCTCCTCTCCCACACTCCTCCTGACGCACGACTGTCTTGGATCAAGCATGACTCCCCATGCATCACTTCCTGCTGTAGTACCCTCCCGCCCACAGTGTGCCCCCTTTAGGGGTGGGCGGATGCTGGGTAGAGCCCCAAAGATCCGAAAACTCCCGTCACATCAGATTTAGGTTATATCCCGCCCAACTGTCTTCCTCCCCCATCCCCCCAAACTGTTTCAATGCTGTTATACTTTGTATTGTTCTTTCTTTTTTTTTTTTTTTCTTTCTTTTGCCATTTACGCAGGTACACCGATCCGTAGAGGAAAGGTTCCCTCCATCCTCCTTTGCATCACAGCAATGCTGTCGAACTGCATGTTATCAGTGACATGTTACTTGTACTCACATGTTTTGTAGACTGTTACTTTCATAATGTCACGTGTAACCACTATATGTCCAATAAAAATCTTTAAAAAAAAAAAAAAAAATTCTAACTAGTATGTCACTCTTCAAAACGTCAAAGTCCGCACCTTGCAGGTCTAAAAATATATCTTTCCTCCTGTGTAGGACAGGGGTGCCCAAGCAGCGGCCCGGGGGCCACATGTGGCCCGCGGAGCCCTCTGATGTGGCCCACGACCTCCTGCTTTGGGATAGCTGGTTCCCAAGCCCAGATTGCAGGTTGCCAACCCATGTGAAAGCAGCCTTAGGCCCATTTAACATGATCGGTTCCACCCACACAGACCCTCCATTCGTCTCTATGGAGCAGCAGATGTAAACGGACTTGTGTCCATTTGCACCCACCTACCTCCAATCCAATCCACTAAAAAAAAAAAATGAAGGGGATCTGTCCCCTTCCACCTGGTTGGATTGGATGGGAGGGCCCACAGAGTAGAGTGGGCTGTGTCCGTGCCCGTTCTGCATATACAGAGCGGACACGGATTCTGTTTTCTGTCCGCTCCACTTATTGTGGCCCGCGATCAATTACCAAGTCGCTTATGTGGCCCTCGCTCTTTAAAAGGTTGGGCACCCCTGGTGTAGGACCTTGCAGTCCCCTGTTCAAGAAAGAAGCCCCCCCCCCCCCCCCAATATATTTTGGGATACAAGCCTGCCTTAACACAGAACGCCGGGCCAAAAAAATAATAATAATATGAATAAAAAAATGACTTTAATTTATCGGCGTATACCGCGCACTTTTTTCCCCTCAAAATATACGCCGCTTCCCGTGCTGTGTCTGAAAGCCTCCCCCGACATTTACCGAGCACAGTACACTCGGCCAGGCTCGGCTCCCTTCTCTGTCAGAAGCCGAGCCTGGCCGAGCGTGCCCGAGTGTACTGCGCTCGGTATATGTCGGCGGCGGCGTTCAAACGCAGCGCGGGAAGCAGGGATCGGCTCATAGACATCGCGGGAGAAGCGGGGAGGACACCACCAAGGCCGCAGATGGACGCCGGACCGGACAAGGCCTGCTGATGGAACGCCGGGCAAGACACCGACGAGGGGCATTCAAACTGTAAGTATTTTTATTTCTAAAATTTCCTTTCTATGTTGGGGGTGCGCGCTATACGCCGGAGCGTGCAATACCCCGATAAATACGGTAAATGATTAAATAAAAAAGAAAATTTGGTTGCAATATTCACTTTCAATCTATAGCAGTGGTCTCCAAACTGCGGCCCTGGGGCCAGATACGGCCCTTTGCTTGCCTTCATCTGGCCCTTGGGTCACTACTACCATAGATACAAGGCACAATTCTGCCAACTGACACCAGCAATGAACCACGATATCCCCCACTGACACCAATAATGGGACACTATTCCTCCCACTGATACTAATGATAGAGCATTATTGCTTTCCAATGATACCGGAGATGGGGTATTATTCCTCCCCTCCCAATGTTACCAATAAAGGGGAACTGTTCCATCCAATTAAACCAATGATGGGGCACTGCTTCTCCCCCCAATATCAATTATGGCGATGTTTACTCCCACCGATGCCAAGAAAATGTCCACTACCAATGGCCATAGTCCGGCCCCCCTAAAGTCTGAAGATCAATAAACTGGCCCTTTGTTTACAAAGTCTGGAGACCCCTGATCTATAGCATTATTCTGCAATACTTTTTGATGACCACTTGATGTCCTTAGTCTGTTGTCTAGCATCAACCCACCCACTTAAATATGGACTGCCCTAGACCCACCCCTAGCCTGTGACTGGACAGTGGGAGTAGTGGAAGGAAGGAGGGCCCCGGCAAGTTTCACAGCTCCGGGATAAGAATGAACCAAAAGCGTCTCCAGGTCTCACATCTTTCTATGCCCTTTGGGCTATAGTCTATTTCTCTGCCCACGTTGCAGTCTGTATCATTTATATATACACTGGGCCAGATTCACGTACATCTGCGCATTATTGGACCGGCGTAGCGCACCGCCTTTACTTTAGACTGGCGCAATGTAGCGGCGCAATCACCCTATTCTCATCGGTTTTACGTAGAAGCTAGCGCCTGTGCAACGTTATTTCAGAGGCGCAAGGCGGAGTAATACAAATTGGGAAGGACGTGGGCGTGTTACATTGAAATGAGCCGTGACCCCATGCAAATGAAGGCCCGGCCGGCTCGCGCATGCGCGCTTGAAGCAGACCATGGTCAGCACCTCTGTGCGCATGCTAACAACTCGGAACCGGCGCAATCAGTGAAATTGGAAGTGGACCCGGGCAAATTAGTGAACTACGCAGACAGCATAAATAGACAGAGACAAACGCCCTTCCTTTGCAAAAGTACATCCCTTTGTATCCCTCCCTATACAGCAAGGTGCTTTTGTTCTGTTGTGTGTTGCGTTGTGGTTTGTCTTTGTTATATTTGTGGACTGTGTGATCTTGTGTTTTGTAGAAGATATTTGATAGTGATTTTTGGTGACTGCTTGTGAGGCTTTTTAGTTGATAGATTTTTGTTTGTTTGTTTTCTTGCTTGATTTTTCCTGCTTGTTTTTGTGACTGATTTTTCCTGCTTGTTTTTGTGACTGATTTTTCCTGCTTGTTTTTGTGAGTGATTTTTGCTGACTGTTTGGGAGAGAGTTTTTGTCTGAGTATGACGGAGAGAAAAAGGAAGTTAAATTTGACTTTGGGGGAGAAACAAATTCTTGCCTGGGCCATTTCCCAATATGGGCGTTTCCTCCACGGCCCGGAGAGTGCCAACACCACCCCGGCCAGGAGGCGTGAGATCTTGCAGAACAATACTGACGAGGTGAATGCATCGGGGGGGGGGGGGAGACCCGGACACGGTCGGGGATTGAAAAGAAGATCAATGACCTCCGGCGTAGGAGGGGGCCCACCATGCCCTGTTCGGCTGACAGCGGAGGAGCGTGTGGTGGCCAACACCTTTCATAGACAACAGGTGGAGGGCCTGCCCGGCTATGACTCAAGTCATGAAGGCGTGATGCCAGGTAAGGTTTTTTTTCCCTATCAGGTGTGTAGCATGTGTGGGGGAGGGGGTGAAAGGGAATATGTGGCAAGTGTGTGGATCCTCCAACCTGTGAATGTTTTGTGTCATCCACAGATGAGCAGGAGGGTGCTGGGCCATCTGGGCTGACCGCACCATCCCAGGGACAACAGCCTGATGAGGACCCCCCGACAAGGCCGGAGTCCTCGGAGGAGGTTGAAGAGGAGGAGGAGGAGTTTAAGGAGGAGGAGGATGTCATGTCAGCCAGTGGATTGCTGTTTTTGGAGGAGTCTTCCTCTCTGGCTGGCAGCAGCCAGCCCTCCATAAGGGCTAGCCCCTCCCACTCCTCCCCCAACAGGGCTCCTCTCCCAAGGGCCTCCCCTTCTCCCCGGCCACAAGCCATCCCAGAAGACCAGGGGGTGGCCGAGCATCTGCCCGCCAATCTGAGAAGGGACCAGGCCCTTCAGACCCGCTATCTGGGACAGGTCAGCCAGACTTTGGTGCGGATGGAGGAGAGCCTGTCCTCCATAAAGGATACGCTTGGGGACCTGGACTGCCACTCTCGGGCTCTTACAAACTGCCTAAACGCACTGCAGACTACAATAGCAGACGTTGGGCAGGATGTGAGGGCCCTCACCCAGGCTATCCAGGCCAACACGGCAACACTAGGTGCTGGCCTGAACAGAATTGCCGTGGCCTTGGAGGGCAGGCCGCCAGGTGGGCAGAGACCAGGGGCTGCTCCTCCTTCCCTGGATTACCCCCCCTCCCCATGAGTCTCCCCTGAGGAGCCAGGGCCATGGCCGTGGGCGCCCTAGGCGTGGCTCACGCCAACGGCATTAATTTGTTTTCCCCCCTTTTTTTTTGCTGGAAATTTTTTTTTTTTGCTGGACATTTTTTTTTTTTATGTGAATGTTTTTGGAATGTGGGGGTGATATTCCTGCCGGCAAAGGGGTGTCACCCTCAATTTTGGTGGAGAAGGGTTCCCCAGGACCAGGGAGAAGTGATCCCCAGGTCCGTGTGAATGGTGTATGAATGTACAGTGACATAATTGGAGCCTTGGCGTGGCGTTGCTGCTCACAAGTCCTGCATGGTGGACTGGTGCCAATCCAATTAGATGAGGATGTGATGTGTCTGTGCTAGGGACCACAGTGGTGTGCATGCATGCATTCTCATTGTGCCATGATTAATGTGTGTGTTTAACGTGCAAAGATGCCTAATGTGAGCTGGCTCCTGGCTGTTCTTCCCTCAGAAGACGGGGTAACCTCGGTTAGGGGGGGATTGTCTGGTTCAGGGGTCAGGTCATCACGTAGGTCAATCTGCAGGCCCTTTCTCACTGCGAAGTTGCGCAGCATGCAACATGCACCGATGATCTGGCACACGAAGTTGGGGGAATACAACAGGGTCCCCCCAGACTTATCCAGGCATCCGAAACGTGACTTCAGGAGGCCAAAGGTGCGCTCCACCACTGCACGGGTTTGGGCGTGGGCTTCATTGTATCTTTCCTCTCTTGGGGTTTGGGGGTTCCGGATAGGAGTCATGAGATGGGGTCCCAGTGCATATGCAGAGTCACCTGTAAGGGAAAAGACAGGAGGATGTTAGTCATGCATGTGCCCCTTGTGATGTGTGCATCATGGGGGGGGACAGTCATGCCTGCCACCCATGTCACTCACCAACCAGCCAGGTGTCCCCATACACGTTCTGTTCGAATTCCATTGGGATGGGGCTCTGATTGTATATGTAGCTGTCATGGCTGGATCCGGGGTGTTTGGCACGGACGTGCCATATGAGGCCTTGGGCATCGACTATCACCTGTAAGTTGATGGAATGCCAATGCTTCCGATTGCGGTATATGTGCTCTGTCTCATGGGGGGGCTGGAGTGCTACATGTGTGCAATCAATGGCCCCCACGGTGCGTGGGAATCTGGCAATTCTGTAGAAATCTGTCATTGCCTTCAGCCGCAGGTCCTCAGTGGTGGGTTTGATGATTTAGTTGGCCATGCATCTGAGGATTGCAGGGATAACCTGATGCACACATCTGCTCACAGAGGATTGTGCCATCCCAGCCACCACTCCACTTGCACGCTGAAAAGAGCCACTGGCAAGGAAATGGAGTGTTGCCATGACCTTAACCAGTGGCTGCACTGCATGTGAGCGGTGTGTTGGGCTGGTGATGTCCTCCTGCAGGGTTGTGGTTAATTCCAGGATGGCATGAAGGGTGAAGCTGAAGATGCGATACACCTCAGAATCACTCATGCCAAAGAGGTCTATGCGGGTGCGGTATATCCTCTCCCGTGCCCTCCTCCGGGCCCTCCTCCTTCTTTGCTCCTCTAAAGTCAGTAGTATAGCTATGAGCGAGGATGTCCCTGGCATGTTGGCATACAGATTGTTGTGCAACACGTGTGACTGCTGAGCTCCTCACTAACAGTGTTGCTTTCTCTGACATGTAGACGAATTGTCTCAGGCGGCATACACACGTACGAGAACCTCGACGGGCGGAACACATCGTTCCGCCCGTCGAGGCTCTCGGCCGGCCGTCGAAATCGGCGACCCGCCCGTCGGGAATGGCAACCAGCCATTCATCCAGGCGGGCCGTCGAGCAAATAGAGAGCCTGCTCTCTATTCGCTCGACGGGATTCCCGACGGGCGGGGCGAGCCAGAAGCGTACACACGGCCGAGGTTCTCGCTGGAATGCAGCTCCCAGCGAGG
Source organism: Rana kukunoris (assembly GCA_029574335.1). NCBI lineage: Eukaryota > Metazoa > Chordata > Amphibia > Anura > Ranidae > Rana > Rana kukunoris. Next base: position 7,033,612 of record CM056053.1, read on the forward strand.
TTCTCGCTGGTTTCTAGCGAGAACCTCGGTCGTGTGTACGCCGCCTAATTGTATACCACCTTTTATATGGTCTAATTTTAGACAGGCCGTGCAGCTGTTGCGCACAGCGCGTAGCCTGCGCTGCACCAACGTTCTTTTGTGGATCCCCGTAACTCACTCATTAGCATATTTGAATAGCAAATCAATGGTGTGTCTAGCGCAGTTTTGCACAGTTTTGCGCGGGCGGATGCGCCTGTCTATCGAAATTACGCTGGACAAAAAAAATTTAGACTTACGCCGCGCATCTCCTGTTACGCCGGCGTAATCGCTCTGTGAATCTGGCCCACTGTCTTTTCCACAGAAACGGTCTGGGAACCTTATACAGTATTTACCAATACTATGTATCCTGCCCCGTGGGTCTCACACTCATTGTCATGTCGTCACACTATGTTTGGTCAGCCAGCACGGCCGTGGACTATGTAGCCCCAGCTCCGGGGGGGGGGGTGGCTTATCCATGGTTTCTCCATCCGTCAACATTACTATATGTATCATTATATTACCCTCGGGTAAGAATGCTTGGGAAATGTTTTGTTCCCCCTCTTCCAATCAGTCCCCCTTGTCCCATCCATGACAGTATTTTGCACTTACTTATTATGTTTTATTATAGATACTTTTGTTTTTAACAGCTCCTGATGATTGGGAAAACCCATGAAACGCGTAGAGCTACTCAACGACTGTTACATGCTATAACATTGCAAAACTATGTCTGAGATTCAACTGTTTACTGTGGCTATGGCAATATATGGTTATATGTATTTATTTGTTATCCCTATCTATGTTGGAATATATGTGTATACACACATATACACATTTATTTGTTACCCAATGCTATTATTATTACAGTTATTACCAATATACAATTATGTATCAGGAATCAATAAACATAAGTGCATCTTTAATTTTTAGCAGTGTGCTTCATTTCCCACCAATCTCTCCCCCCCTTGCAGAGGCGGCTCTTTAATTAGGCGAACTAGGCGGTCGCCTAAGGCCTCGCACCCACAGGGCCCTCATGGCCGCATAACTTACCCAATGCATTACCCCAGTTTTGAGGGACAGGGGACCTTTTTTTTAAAGGTGTTTATTTTAGCTTTTAGGGACAGGGGACCTTAACGCTGCCACTGCTGTGCTCAGGCAGTGTTAAGAGCCCTGACTCAGGTGCGGGCCCGCCAGCGTCCCTAACAACCAGTGAATATCGGTGGCACCACCTCTTGTGATGTCAATGACCCAGCATGCCCTCAGTCAATGACGTCACAAGGGGGTGGGTTCACCAGGAGACATCACCCCGCTCCTTAGTTATTAAAAAGCTGGATCTGGTGGCCGCCTTGTTAAAAGTGGCTTCCAGATTCCGATAAGCCCCCTGCCCGCCGACCCCCACAACTACCGGCCAGGGTTGTGGGGAAGAGGCTCTTGTTCTTGAGTTATTTTTCCGATCATGGGTGTGAGTGGGCCCCATGTGAAGGCCTCACAAAGCCTAGAGCCGCCTCTGCCCCCTTGTCTAAATACATTAGGAACGGAGGCATATGAATCTACCCCATATTGCCTCACACAAAGTCCCACCCTCATTTCCCCCTTTTCTATACTATTTAAATGACAGTTGTGCAGTCATGCAACGCTGAACCCAAATTAAATTTTTAGCATTGTTTTTTCACAGAAATAGAGCTTTCTTTCAGTGGTACTTAAAGGGGATGTAAAGGTACAATTGTTTTCCCTAAATAGCTTCCTTTACCCTAGTGCAGTCCTCCTTCACTTACCTCATCCTTCCATTTTGCTTTTAAATGTCCCTATTTCTTCTGAGAAATCCTCACTTCCTGTGCTTCTGTCTGTAACTCCACACAGTAATGTGAGGCTTTTTCCCCAGTGTGGAGTGTCATGCTCGCCCCCTCCCTTGGACTAAAGGAGAGTCAGGGGGCTCTCTACGTTGCAGATAGAGAAAGGAGCTGTGTGTTAGTGGGCGTCCTGACTCTCCCATAGTCCAGGGGAGGGGGCGAGCACCACACTCCACACCAGGGAGAAAGCCTTGCATTACTGTGTGGAGTTACAGACAGAAGAACAGGAAGTGAGGATTTCTCAGAAGAAATAAGGACATTTAAAAGCAAAATGGAAGGATGAGGTAAGTGAAGGAGGACTGCACTAAGGGAAAGGAAGCTATTTAGGGAAAAAAACAATTGTACCTTTACAACCCCTTTAATCCCACTGTTTATTTTTTGCTACATAAACAAATATTTTGTGCAAATAAAAATTCTTTCTTCATAAATTTAGACCAAACTGTATTCTGCTATATTTCTTTGGTGAAAATAACCCAAATCGGTGTATATTATTTAGTCTGTAGGAAAGTTTTAGAGCCCACAAACTATGGGAAATATCTGAAAATTGATCATTTCTGATGTACTGAAGGTCGATCTCATTTCTTGAGGCCCGAAAATGGCAGGACAGTACAGATATCACCCAAAATGACTCATTTTTGTAAAGTAGACCGTCCAAGGTATTTAGTAAGAGGTATATCGAATGGGAAATCTTCTCCCAGAGATCGCCCCGGGGAAGGGAGAGGAGAGCAGGGCGGCCCAGATTCAGAGTGCAGAGGAACATCGCTGTAACAGCTTTCATTAGAATTGCAGAGTGTTCACCACACTCGCCGCCACACACAGCCCCGCCTTCTGGCCGTGTACTTTGATAGACAGATCACCCAAAGCTGCGGAGGGCCCCCCAAATTACTAGATGCCCCGCCTGTTGAGAAGTCATTTTTGGCCCCTCACCCTGCTTCTCCCATGCTGGCTGCATGGGAGAAGAGGTAAGAAGTCAGCACCCCCTGCTTCTCACTTTAATGTAAGATGTGGGGAACACTCTGCAATTCTAATGAAAGCTGTTACAGCGATGTTCCTCTGCACTCTGAATCTGGGCCGCCCTGCTCTCCTCTCCCTTCCCCGGGGCGATCTCCAAAGGAGATAGAAGATTCGCGATCCAAGGTCCCAGACTATGGAACGCTTTACCAACCAGCATTCGGTTGGAGGAGAACCACCTAGCATTCAGGAGAAAGATCAAGACTCATCTCTTTTGATCTCAAAGGGGACAGGAACAACAAGCGCCCAGAGGCGATTTACTTTGCATGTGCCACGCTATATAAGTTTTCATTCATTCATTCATGTAATTCCTGACAGCAGAACGCCCCCCCCCCCCCCCCGCTTATGACATGTCATTTTGCTTAGGGCCCCAGGGAGGTCTGGATCGGCACTGAGATCACCGGTACAATGCCCGGACGTGTGATGTGTATCAAAGTACTCGGGCCAGGAGGGACTATGTGATAGCGAGCGGCGGGAACACTCAGCAATTCAAATGAAAGCTGTTACAGTGATGTTTCTCGGTGCTCTGATGATCTGTCTGGCAATCCTCTTCCTCTCCTCTCTTCCCCTGCAAAGGTAGGCTGCATTGATAGACACAGGAGGTAGGCTGCATTAATGAACACAGGAAGTAGGCAGCATTGATGGACACAAGAGGTAGGCTGCATTGATGGACACAGGAGGTAGGCTGCATTGATGGACACAGGAGGTAGGCTGCATTAATGAACACAGGAGGTAGGCTGCATTGATGGACACAAGAGGTAGGCTGCATTGATGGACACAAGAGGTAGGCTGCATTGATGGACACAAGAGGTAGGCTGCATTGATGGACACAAGTAGGCTGCATTGATAGACACAGGTAGGCTGCATTGATAGACACAGGTAGGCTGCAATGATGGGCTAAGGTAGGCTGCATTGATGGGCTAAGGTAGGCTGCATTGTTGGACACAAGTGAAGAGGCATTGATGGACACGGGTAGATTGCATTAATGGGCACAGGTAGGCTGCATTGATGGGCACAGGTAGGCTGCATTGATGGGCACAGGTAGGCTGCATTGATGGGCAGAGGTAGACTGCATTGATGGGCAGAGGTAGGGCTTCATTGATGAGCACTGATAAAGTTGTTGTTAATACTTATTTTTGTAACTTAATTCTGCATAAAACATTTAAGTGTCATTTCATGAGATAATTTATGAGGGTGTGTTTAGGGGTGGAACTATGGGTAGGGTAGGGGTGTAGGGCATACATCCATGAATGTATAGGGCCCTAATGGCCCATACACACGATCCGAATATCAGACGAAAACGATCGTCCGATGAAGGATCGTACGATTTTCGGATCGTGTGTACACTACTTTCGAGAGCCGATCACGACCGTTCGTCCGATATTTTTCGATCGGACAAGCGCGAAAATTTTCCTCGTACGATGTCAGATCGTACGATTTTCGTTTAGTCGGTAGAGCCGTCGTCTGACAATACAATACAAATACATTACAACACATGACATCACTTCCGATCTTTTTTTTTCTGTGTGTCGTACGAGAATTTTCGTGAGTTTAATAACCTATTTGATTTTACTTGCGATTATTAAGCGAAAAAAGTCGTACGATCCATCGGCCGATATTCGGATCGTGTGTATGGGCCATAAATGTGAGTACTGATTGGAACAGCATCAAGTAGTGTACAGCCGCTGCGTATTTCAGCCTGTCATTTATTTTGACAAGCAGCTGGCAGTGACATGTAAGCTGTACCACTGTAATACTGACCTTATTCCTTGCTCCCCTAGTCTTTTTTTTTTTTGCTGATTCTGCCAAGTGGTGTTGACCCCAGTATTTTTCTGCCCCATCAGTACAGCTCCCCCCCACCCCCTGTACTTCTTCCCCATCCCCAGTATGGGTCGACCTCCTCCAGTATAGCTATACCCATCAGTGCAGCTCCCCCCACCCCCTGTAATTCTTCCCTATCCCCAGTATGGGTCTGCCTCCTCCAGTATAGCTATACCCATCAGTGCAGCTCCCCCCACCCCCTGTAATACTTCCCTATCCCCAGTATGGGTCTGTCTCCTCCAGTATAGCTATACCCATCAGTGCAGCTCCCCCCACCCCCTGTAATTCTTCCCTATCCCCAGTATGGGTCTGCCTCCTCCAGTATAGCTATACCCATCAGTGCAGCTCCCCCCACCCCCTGAAATACTTCCCTATCCCCAGTATGGGTCTGTCTCCTCCAGTATAGCTATACCCATCAGTGCAGCTCCCCCCACCCCCTGTAATTCTTCCCTATCCCCAGTGTGGGTCTGCCTCCTCCAGTATAGCTATACCCATCAGTGCAGCTCCCCCCACCCCCTGTAATTCTTCCCTATCCCCAGTACGGGTCTGCCTCCTCCAGTATAGCTATACCCATCACTGCAGCTCCCCCCACCCCCTGTAATTCTTCCCTATCCCCAGTACGGGTCTGCCTCCTCCAGTATAGCTATACCCATCAGTGCAGCTCCCCCCACCATACAACACACTTACCAGGGCAGTTCAGAGCAGAGGGAAATCCTTCCTCGGCTGGGTCATGAGACTGGAGCAATGGGGAGCAACCTATGTTGCTCTGAGCTAACAAGATGCTACCCCCCCCCCCTTATCTACGCCCCTGAAGATTAGTGTTGCTCACGAATATTCGCATTGCGAATATTCGCTACGAATATTGCATATTCGAGTATTCGCGAATAACACGAATATCGCGGCGAATATTCGCTATTTTGAATATTCGTATTTTTTCAATTTTTTTTTAGAACAGATCACATCCTAGAGATCCCCATCGACGTCTAAAAGCATTGCTGGTATGATTAGAGACCTTGGGCCGAGTAGCTGCAGCGCTCATTTTATATTCCCGAAAAATCGCAATGCGATTATTCGGCAATAGCGATATCGCGCGATTATTTTGTATTGTAATATATCACGAATATTCTGAGCCAATCAGAGTGCTCCATTCCGCATTTCTCGAAATTTCGCAATTATTTTATATTGTAATATATCACGAATATTCTGAGCCAATCAGAGTGCTCCATTCCACATTTCTCGAATATTCGCAATTATTTTGTATTATAAAATATCACGAATATTCTGAGCCAATCAGAGTGCTCCATTCCGCATTTCTCGAAATTTCGCAATTATTTTATATTGTAATATACTCACGAATATTCTGAGCCAATCAGAGTGCTCCATTCCACATTTCTCGAATATTCGCAATTATTTTGTATTATAAAATATCACGAATATTCTGAGCCAATCAGAGTGCTCCATTCCGCATTTCTCGAATATTCGCAATTATTTTATATTGTAATATATCACGAATATTCTGAGCCAATCAGAGTGCTCCATTCCGCATTTCTCGAATATTCGCATTCGCAATTCGCATTCGCGATAGCGAAAATTCGCAATCATTTCATTTCCAAAAAATATCACGAATATTCGTATTTAGCGAATATATCTCGAATATTCGACTATATATTCGAGATATATCGCGAAATCCAATATGGCATATTCTGCTCAACACTACTGAAGATCCCACAAGACCAAAAACAGAGGGACAATTGGAAAATTGCCCTGAAAAGTTTGGTCTCACAAGAGGCACGGCCTCTCCAAAAGAAGGGAGCTATGGTGTAGCAATCGGGTGCCTTAGTGTAGCTCCCAGGCGCACTGTGTCCGGTCGACCTTAAAAGTCACAAGACGCTATATGTCTTCATGGGGTTTGCTGTTACTGCTGAGACTCGCGATCTGTCACTTGTGATTTATTTTCTTTGCGCGTGTAAGCTCGCACTAGTTTATTCATGGAACTCGGGAGTGTGAGCCCGCAGTAATATTCGCTTTGCGTAAAGATTTCATGTCAAGAAGCATTGTACATGACAGTTGATCTTTCTTGGAACATCTCATCCTCATCTACATCTAAATAACAACTGTCAAACTGGCATCACTGCCCACATGGAGCCGCGTGTAATGAGTTATCTGGATCCCGGCACCACATTGCATTAGGATCTCATCATAAAGGATGATGCGCTGGACCTCTGTAAAGAACGTTCACAGTGAATAATGCCATGCAAAATATCCCTTTTAAATGCAGCAGTCGTAGGTTGCGAGACGCCGGAAAATTGCGATTCAGAAGAAGACAGATCTCGAGGAGGAGCGTATGAATAATTAAGGCTGCTATTTGTAGAGGGTTCATAAACAGGGCAATGTTAGCAGGATCTGTGTAGCTAGAAGACGTCTTATTGCCCTACTTAGAGTGTATCTAAACCCAAGAATTAAGATTTTATATATTGCAGCTTACCAGTTCCAGTGGCGGCTGGTGCAAACGAAAAAGAAAAAATATGCAGCCTCACTGTGCCCATCAAATGCAGCCACTGCGCCATCAATTGTCACCACTGTGCAATGCCATCAAACACAGCCACTGTGCCATCAATTGTCCTCACTGTGCCATGCCATCAAAAAAAGTCACAGTGCCATGCCATCAAACGCAGCTACTGTGCCATTAATTCGCACCACTGTTGTGCCATGCCATCAAACACAGCCACTGTGCCATCAATTGTCCTCACTGTGCCATGCCATCAAACGCAGCTACTGTGCCATCAATTCGCACCACTGTGCCATGCCATCAAACACAGCCACTGTGCCATCAATTGTCCTCACTGTGCCATGCCATCAAACGCAGCTACTGTGCCATCAATTGTCCTCACTGTGCCATGCCATCAAAAAAAGTCACAGTGCCATGCCATCAAACGCAGCTACTGTGCCATCAATTGTCCTCACTGTGCCATGCCATCAAAAAAAGTCACAGTGCCATGCCATCAAACGCAGCTACTGTGCCATCAATTGTCCTCACTGTGCCATGCCATCAAACGCAGCTACTGTGCCATCAATTCGAACCACTGTGCCATGCCATCAAACACAGCCACTGTGCCATCAATTGTCCTCACTGTGCCATACCATCAAACGCAGCCACTGTGCCATCAATTGTCCTCACTGTGCCATGCCATCAAAAAAAGTCACAGTGCCATGCCATCAAACGCAGCTACTGTGCCATCAATTGTCCTCACTGTGCCATGCCATCAAACGCAGCTACTGTGCCATCAATTGTCCTCACTGTGCCATGCCATCAAAAAAAGTCACAGTGCCATGCCATCAAACACAGCCACTGTGCCATCAATTGTCCTCACTGTGCAATGCCATCAAACGCAGCCACTGTGCCATCAATTGTCCTCACTGTGCCATGCCATCAAAAAAAGTCGCAGTGCCATGCCATCAAACACAGCCACTGTGCCATCAATTGTCCTCACTGTGCCATGCCATCAAAAAAAGTCACAGTGCCATGCCATCAAACGCAGCTACTGTGCCATCAATTGTCCTCACTGTGCCATGCCATCAAACGCAGCTACTGTGCCATCAATTGTCCTCACTGTGCCATGCCATCAAAAAAAGTCACAGTGCCATGCCATCAAACACAGCCACTGTGCCATCAATTGTCCTCACTGTGCAATGCCATCAAACGCAGCCACTGTGCCATCAATTGTCCTCACTGTGCCATGCCATCAAAAAAAGTCGCAGTGCCATGCCATCAAACGCAGCTACTGTGCCATCAATTCGCACCACTGTGCCATGCCATCAAATGCAGCCACTGTGCCATGCCATCAAACACAGCCACTGTGCCATCAATTGTCACCACCCAAAAAAAGTGCACTTGTAAGACCGCTGCGCAAATACGGTGTGACAAAAAGTATTGCAACGACGGACATTTTATTCTCTATGGTGTTAGAAAAATATATATTTATATAATGTTTGGGGGTTCTAAGTAATTTTCTAGCAAAAACATTTTTTTAACTTGTAAACTTCAAATCTCAGAAAGAGGCTTGGGGCTTAAAGGGGTTGTAAAGGAAAAAAATGTTTTCCCTAAATAGCTTCCTTTACCTTAGTGCAGTCCTCCTTCACTTACCTCATCCTTCCATTTTGCTTTTAAATGCCCTTATTTCTTCTGAGAAATCCTCACTTCCTGTTCTTCTGGCTGTAACTCCACACAGTAATGCGAGTCTTTCTCCCTGGTGTGAAGCGTCGCACTATCTGCAACGTAGAGAGCGTCCTGACTCTCCTGTAGTCCAAGGGAGGGGGCGAGCACGACACTCCACACCAGGGAGAAAGCCTCGCATTACTGTGTGGAGTTACAGACAGAAGAACAGGAAGTGAGGATTTCTCAGAAGAAATAAGGACATTTAAAAGCAAAATGGAAGGATCAGGTAAGTGAAGGAGGACTGCACTAAGGTAAGCTATTCAGGGGGGGGGGGAAGGTGTTTCCTTACAATCCCTTTAAGAGCCACTTTAACATTTTATTAACTACCAAAGTGAAAAAAAAAATATTTAAAAAGTACAGTGTGGCTTTTCTATCTCTTCTTTGTGGTTTTCAGAAAAAAATGATTAAAGCAGCATCTATAGGAAGAGATTATTAGGCATTATAATGGGGTGAGGAGGAGAGGGGAAGCTTTGATGTAGCGCTGTGCTTGTTCTTTTCACGGAAAGGCGATGGAGGTAGAGCGGGGTGAAATATTCCTGCTGATTTGGTAAAATCTCTCCAGACATATAATGCTTAGCTCGTACAAAGCACTGATGTCTGAAATGTAATTCTGTCAATACTTAGAAAAATCTAACATGTATTATAAGACTTACACCATCAATCACCTGCTAGCTAAATGCACTAGAAGGGATCCTTGTAAGCCGTTGTATTGCCCTGAACATAGGCGTGCGCACAGGGTGTGCCAGGTGTGCACAGGCACACCCTAATCACTCCCTGCAGTGCAGATTCCCCCTGCTGCCCGGGGCACCCTCCCACAGTATGGCTGGCTTCTCTCTTCTTCTATTGGCTACTGCAGTGGGCACACATAGATGATATTTCAGGATTAGTGGGGGAAGGGGGAAGGGGTAATGTCATGTACCGGCCCCTTCCCTTTCTGAATGAACACAGTGAGAGATCTGTACTGTGTTTTTGAGCTTTTAGGTGCACACCCTAATGCAACAGGCTGCGCACGCCTATGGCCCTGAATGATATAGCTAAAAGATCTCAGTGTCCATTTTTGGAGTACAGTATATAATGAGTGCCGAGCAGGGCCGTCTTAATAGCAATATGGGCCCCTGGGCAAAGTAATGCTCTGGGGCCCCTACAATGGAGACAGTGCATGTAAACAGAAATCAAGTAGGTAGAAGGTAGGGGATATCTAGGGTGTAGAGGGGTCAGAGTGCTGGGGGATAACTGGGATGTAGAGGGGCAGCCTGGGCTGCCCCAATTTCGGGGAAGCCCGGGCTCAAGGACCAGCTGCTTTGGGGAAAGGGCAGGGGCCCCCCATGCAGCTGGGGCCCCCCCCCCGGGCAGTGCCCAGGTGTGCCCTCTCATTAAGACAGCCCTGGTGCCGAGAATGACCCGGATTCACAGACATCGGCGCATATTTATGCCGCCGTAGCATTTTTTTTTTTTTACGCTACGCAGGCGCAGCGCAGAGAGGCAAGCATGACATTCACAAAGCAAATGCTCCCAACGTTGCACCAGCGTGGCGTATATTTCGTAGGCGTAAGCTGGCGTAAGTGTAAGTAGGTGGAAGTGGGCGTGATCCATGCTAATTAAAGGTGACCCCATGCAAATGATGGGCCGGGGCGCCAGACAAGTACTTAAAATAAACTGCGCATGCGTCAAGGCGTGGACGTATCCCCGTGCGCATGCGCACAACCACGTCGGAACAACTGCCTAAGATACGCCGGATCCCTGTGTACGCCGTGAACGTAACCTACGCCCAGTCAGACACACGTCGGCCCATATTCACAGACATCCAACGTACAATACGTAGGCTTGTGTTCCCTGGTCCATACCTTTGCATGGGTTGCGCCTCATCTATGGGGAATAACTTTACGCCGGACGTAAAAATTACGCAAACCGCGTATATCATGTGCCGGGCACAAGTACGTTCGTGAATCGCCGTATTTCCCTCATTTGCATATTTGATTGCCTAATCAATGGGAGAAGCAACATACGTCTTGACCATATTTGCGCCCACCCCACGCCGGCGTAAGCAAGATACGTCGGGGTAGGATGGCCTATTTTTAGGCGTATCTTGGTTTGTGACTGTGGCGCACACATACGCCGGGAGCATATTGACGCTACGCCGGGAAAAGGTGAGTTATGTCGGCGTAAGTGCTTTGTGAATCCGGGCCAATGTGTCTGTTCTGATGGGGCTTGGGAAGCCGGGGTGCGTTAGGATTGGAGGGTAGAAATGTGCAATTTGTTTTGTTACAAATTAATTTTGGGGCGAAATTCGGCATATTCATTCATTCGGAACCATCCGAGTGAACAAAAGACTCTTTTAACTACTTGCCGACCAGCCGCCGCTGTTATACGGCAGCAAGTCGGCTCGGCTGCGCGAGATCATGTAGCTACACGTCATCTCGCTATGCAGCCAATAAGGGGCGCGTGCGCGCCGCCCACTCACCCCTGGTCTCGACGTGCATGCCCGAGGCACACTCGATCGCTCGTTACAGAGCGAGAACCAGGAGCTGTGTGTGTAAACAAAAATATTTCGAACATGCTCTATTTTTGAACGACATTTTAAACTATGTAGTTTTTCAGGTTGTAAATAATGATCGTGTGTGGGCTTTAACAAAGTGAAAAACCCGCGCATGCTCAGAAGCAAGTTATGAGACGGGAGCACTCGTTCTGGTAAAAGTAGCGTTCGTAATGGAGTAAGCACATTTATCACGCTGTAACAGACAAAAAAACGCAAATCGTCTTTTACTAACACGGAATCAGCTAAAGCAGCCCAAGGGTGGCGCCATCCGCATGGAACTTCCCCTTTATAGTGCCATCGTACGTGTTGTACGTCACCACGCTTTGCTAGAGCATTTTTTTTTTTCACTATCGTGTGTAGGCAAGGCCGTTTTAATGATGAAGTTTGTTCTAGAGGCTGAAAAACCCGAAAAATGCTGTGAAGCCCACACACGATCATTTTACTTGACATTTTTAAAAAACTTCGTTTTTTACAAGCCGAAAAATGATCGTGTGTACGCGGCATTAGAACAGAGCTTTGCCTTATGTAAACAAGGCAGATCTCCGTTCTGACAGGGAGGAAGTGATGGATTTTGTGTTCCTTTTTCTTCCTCCCTAGAGAAGGAATATATAAAACATTTCCAAAACGTGTTGGGTTTTGGGTTTTGGTGTGTTGGGCTATTACTCCATCATGGCTGACTCGGTGCTACAGTCAACCTCATGAATTGGGTGCTTGTTTTGTATTTTTGTATTTATTTAAATTATTATTAGGGTTGTCCCGAAACCGATATCGGTATCGGGACCGAACTGAGCATTTGCGGGAGTACTTGTACTACCGCAAATGCCCCCGATGCCAGATCCGATACTATCCTCCCTCCCCCTGTCGCCGCCGCCGCATACCGCAACGCCGCCGTTGCCTAGTTAATCAGCGCGGGGACACATTACAGCTTTCATTTGAATAGCTGTGTGTTCCCCGTTGCGCCGCGTATAGACACTCCCCCTTGCTCAGAATTGGACGGGTGATCTGTCTATCAAAGTGCCCGAGCAAGGGGGAGTGTCTATACGCGGTGCGGCGGGCAACACACAGCTATTCAAATGAAAGCTGTAATGTTCCCCACGCTGATTAACTAGGCGGCGGCGGCATCTGCATCTAGGTATGGGGAGACATGTCTGCATATGTGGGGAGACATGTCTGCATATGTGGGGGGACATGGCTGCATATGTGGGGGACATGGCTGCATATGTGGGGGACATGGCTGCATATGTGGGGGACATAGCTGCATATGTGGGGGGACATGGCTGCATATGTGGGGGACATGGCTGCATATGTGGGGGACATGGCTGCATTCGTGGGGGGACATGGCTGCATTCGTGGGGGGACATGGCTGCATTCGTGGGGGGACATGGCTGCATTCGTGGGGGGACATGGCTGCAATATATGTGGGGGGGGACATGGCTGCATTCATGGGGGGACATGGCTGCATTTGGGGACACATTTAAAAAAAAGTATCGGTATTCGGCATCGGCGAGTACTTGAAAAAAAGTATCGGTACTTGTACTCGGTCCTAAAAAAGTGGCATCGGGACAACCCTAATTATTATGCTTTGTTTCTATGCATTTTATTGTCCCTATTTTGGGAATTGGTTTTGCTTTATGCGACGAATACACTTTTTGTTATATTTTTTTCACACTCCCCCAACCTGCCTATAAAGTCCACTCTTGGGCAATTTCCTTTCTAGTTGCATAAGGGAGAGGAAGGGGACACAATGTCACAACCCACAGGTCGGACTTTAGAGGCACAATGAACAGGACAAAAAATGTTACCAAAATATTACAAAATGTATTTTTATTGTATAAATGGTACATAAAAAAAACATTTAGGAGAATTAAAAACACATATAGAGAATATATGAAGAGTGAGCCCCTGTGCGTCAACGCATTTCGTCGCTAGGCTTCGTCAGGACACATTCAGGGATCGGTGGAAAAAGAACGGGTGTCACTATCTTATGGAAAAAGATTTAAACGTATACATAGAGTTGCAAAAAAAATTGTATTCAATGGTATAGAAAATATCCGAATCATTCACAGAAGCTAATCGCTCATATATTCCACACAGTGAATACTGTCGCTGATTTCACTCTTAAAAGGAGGATATCAAATAGGGGGGGGGGGGGAGAAAGACGGCCGTATTTCAGCAAAATAACTAAATATAAGTATTCGTTGAGTTTGGAGGTAAAAATTATGTATAGGCCACTTGAAGTCTAATACCTTAAAGCGGTTGTAAACCGCAAAAAAAAATGTTATTTTATTTTTTTCAGACCTGCAAGGGAAAAGCCATAATGAGCTAATATGCACCGCATATTAGCTCATTATGAAATACTTACCTCGGAACGAGGTGAAGGGAACTTACCTGGTGCACGCCGAGCGAGATCTCATCTTGACTCGGCGTGTCTTCCGGGTATCGCCGCTCCAGCGCTGTGATTGGCTGGAGCGGCGATGACTTCACTCCCGCGCGTGCGCGCGGGAGATTCAAATCCGGCCATGGTCCGGTGGATGCCGGTCCTTTCGCCGTGGATTCCCCCTGTGCATGCGCCGCTGCAATCAGCGGCTCATTGCGGGAGTAATATCTCCTAAACCGTACAGGTTTAGGAGATATTCTTTATACCTACAGGTAAGCCTTATTATAGGCTTACCTGTAGGTACAAGTCAAAAAAGTGGGTTTACAACCACTTTAAGGCTAGCCATGTGCGTTCCCGTTCGTAACAAATGGATTTTCGTACAAATTTGTTAGTATTCGTACATTCGTATCAATTCGAACATGCGAACAGCTAAAAGACCCAAAATCCGAAAATTACGGAATTACGAATAAGCAAAATAACGAACAAACAAATTGATTGGACAATCTTACTAAAATACGAAACACCGAAAAAGCAAAAGAACGAAAATGACATCTATAACAAACGATTTGCATTCCATATTTTAAATCCTTTGTATGTTCGTATTTTCATTTGTGTGTTTTATAAACCCGTTTCTTTGTCTGTTGGTAAATTTGTGTACTTGTATCGTTCTTTCGAATGGGCACTGGGCATTGTAGTTAGTGAGTGATGTATCTTAGTTAATATCTTAGCCAATCGGCTTATCTCTTTTGTGCTGAGTCACATTGGGCCAGATTCAGGTAGATGGGCGCTTCTTTACTTTGGAGTAACGTTTCTCATTTACGTTACTCCGCCGACACTTTCGGCGCAAGTACTGTTATTCACATAGCAGTTGCGCGTAAACTTGCGCCAGAGTAACGATAATGCACTGGCGTAACCCAACGCAAGTGGAAGTGGGTGTGATCATATGTAAATGATGGGCGGAGCCCAGCGCAGAGGCTTACGTTCAGCGCATCATCCACGGAGCATGCACAGTAAGTGAGGCTTCACTCAGCCCCCTTGTGCGCATGCTCACAACTTCCGTCGCCACCACTTCCTTGGAAACGACAGCGCAATGCGTTCCGTTGAGCGTTTAAATGCGCCCGTAGAAGCGCCATTCCAGCACTAAAGTATATCCTGCTCCCCCTCCCCGCAGTTACTTTTGTTCTGAGATGGCTGCTCCCGTTCCCCGCAAACACACAGGAGAAAGCTGAACTCTAAAGGCCAGGAGCTGTCAGCCGTCATCTCGGCTATGGAGACCTATGATGTCTTCCTCCATGGCTGTAAAAGTTGACAGACAAGCATGGACAGAGGTGTTGTCCTGCAAGTGGGGGTGCTCAGCTAGCTCTTATCGTCGGTAACGCTGCTGTAGCTGCTCTCCTGCTGACCTGTGACCGTCTGGAGTAAAGATAAAGCAGCCTTTTGTAGAAATAACTTTGCGCCGGACGGACGAGATACGCGCGGCGCATGTAGCCAGCGTATGGTGCTAATCCGTTCGCGAATCGGGAAATCTCCCTCATTTGCATATTTGCAGGGGAAATCAATAGGCGCGACTGATGCGCCAAGCGAAATTATGCGCTGACGAGACTCTGGCATCGGAAAGTTAAGCCGATCGGAAATGGCCCGTTATTGGGCGCATCTAGTTTGGTGGGTACGGCCACATAGAAACGACGGCGCATCTTCACAGTTACGCGGCGCATATCGAATTACTCCAGCGCAAGTGTTGCTGAATCTGGCCCATTGTTGGCAAAAATTCCAACCATGTGTACGGGGCTTAAGAGAAAGTCTGTCTTACTATGGATTAGCCGCGTGTTGCTATGTATTTACGAAAGTACAAAATTACGAATCCATTAAACGAAAATTATTATCTAACAAAATTACAAATTTCGAATCAATAAATTACGAATCATTCAGTATCAACGAAAATAAAACTGTTACTAAAATACGAACGGGTCCGAATAGGAAAACTTACGTCTTACGAAATTACGAATCTTTACGAATCTATGGAACGAGACGAAACGGAACAAAAAAAATACGAAAATTTTTGTTGTGCACATGTCTACTTAACCTCCCTGGCGTTATGATTCTGTCTGGAATTTTGTACCAAAAGCGTTGCAATTGTTTTGCAAGGAAATGTGGTGTTATGTATTATAGGCCTGCAATTCTTAGTAAGTACTTACTTAAACCTGACCAAACAAGACTCTAGTAGACATCCCAGATGTGATAAAAGATGAAACACAAAATCATAATAACTAATATTATTTTATTTAACCTCCCTGGCGGTATGATTCTTTCAGATTTTAGGTGCTGAAAGCGGTACCATTATTTGCAAGGGAATTTGGCGTTTTATACCGTAGGCCTGTAATTCTTAGGAATAACTCACTGAAATCTATCCAAACAAGAGTCTAATAGGCATCCCGGGTATGATTTTTTTTTTTTTATTAAAAATTATAATATAATAAATAATTATAAAAAATTATAACAAATAATAATATAATTATAGTAAAAATTATTCAATAATGTAATCAAATCAAAATCACTGAAATTTGCTCAGTTGCAGAATTTTTGCTGTCATTATTTTTTTTTTTTTTTTATGACGAATTTCCCCATAAATCGCTATCGCTAAATTCTGCAAGTGATTCTGATTTATTATCGCTGTTTTTTAGCTGCTCTAAAACAATTTTTGCCATAAAGGGACACTTTTGGTTGCTATGGGCAATCTACAGTTTGCAGGGAGAAAGAACAGTTTTTATTATATAAAAGGACATGTAGTGTACAGGGCAGACCACTAGGGACATGGGGGGTGTGTATTTTTTACATACAGTACTGTAATCTATAAGATTACAGTGTACTGTATGTATAGTGTTTGTTTACTTTTTTGAATTTGGCGCCGTTCCCCCCCCTACGTCGCGACGCTCGCAGGGAAGGGAATCGGCGGTACACACAGCATCAGGCGGACATCCGGCCGCCGTGTACTGCGGGGATTCATCGCTGGATCGCAGAGAAAAGGTAAGTAAACTCTTTTCTGCATCCAGCGAGGCAAGTCCGTGTGTGGCACGGGGTTACCGATCTTAGCTTAAAAATCTCACCCCGTGCCACACACGGGAAGACCGCCAGGGAGGTTAAGGCCATTAACCACTTGACCACTGGGCACTTAAACCCCCTTCCTGACCAGACCAATTTTCAGCTTTCGGAGCTCTCACAATTTGAATGACAATTACTCAGTCATACAACATTCTACCCATTTGAAATTGTTGTCCTTTTTTTCACACAAATAGAGCTTTCTTTTGGTGGTATTTGATCACCTCTGGGTTTTTTATTTTTTGCTCTATAAAAGAAAAACGACTGAAAATTCTGTAAAAAAAAAAACGTGTTTCTGTCATATTAGCAGGTTATTTCTCACACACAGCATATGCATACCACAAATTACACCCCAAAACACATTCTGCTATTCCTCCCGAGTATGGCGATACCCCATGTGTGGGACTTTTACACAGCGTGGCCACATACAGAGGCCCAACATGCAGGGAACGCCATCAGGCGTTCTGGAACACCCAGACCAATTCTGACATTTCTCTCCTACATTGAAAAATCATCATTTATTTGCTAGAAAATTACATAGAACCCCAAAACATTATATATGCTTTTTTAGCAAAGACCCTAGAGAATACAATGGCGGCCGTTACAACTTTTTATCTTGCATGGTATTTTCGCAGACATTTTTTGAACGCGTGTTTTAAAAAAAAAAAACAGTTTTGTGCTTAAAAAAAAAAACAGTAAATTTAGCCCAAATTTTTTTCATAATGTGAAAGATGACATTACGCCGAGTAAATAGATATCCAACATGTCACACTTCAAAATTGCGCACACTCATGGAATGGCGCCAAACTTCGCTACTTAAAAATACCCATAGGCAACGCTTTAATTACTTTTATTGGTTACATGTTTTTAGTTACAGAGGAGGTCTAGGGCCAAAATAATTGCTCTCTCTCTAACGTTCGCAGAGATACCTCACATGTGTAGCTTGAACACCGTTTTCATATGTGGGCGGGACTTACGTATGCGTTCGCTTCTGCATGCGAGCACACGGGGACAGGGGTGCTTTAAAAAATGGCTATTGCAGAGTATTGGGGTATTGCAGAGTATTGGGGTATTGCAGAGTATCGTGCAGGGTATTGGGGTATTGCAGAGTATCGCGCAGGGTATTGGGGTATTGCAGAGTATTGCGCGGGGTATTGCAGAGTATTGGGGTATTGCAGAGTATTGGGGTATTGCAGAGTATTGCGCAGGGTATTGCAGAGTATTGGGGTATTGCAGAGTATTGGGGTATTGCAGAGTATTGCGCAGGGTATTGGGGTATTGCAGAGTATTGCGCAGGGTATTGGGGTATTGCAGGGTATTGGGGTATTGCAGAGTATTGCGCAGGGTATTGCAGAGTATTGGGGTATTGCAGAGTATTGCGCAGGGTATTGGGGTATTGCAGAGTATTGCGCAGGGTATTGGGGTATTGCAGAGTATTGGGGTATTGAAGAGTATTGCGCAGGGTATTGGGGTATTGCAGAGTATTGCGCAGGGTATTGGGGTATTGCAGAGTATTGCGCAGGGTATTGGGGTATTGCAGAGTATTGGGGTATTGCAGAGTATTGCGCAGGGTATTGGGGTATTGCAGAGTATTGCGCAGGGTATTGGGGTATTGCAGGGTACTGGGGTATTGCAGAGTACTGGGGTATTGCAGAGTATTGTGCAGGGTACTGGGGTATTGCAGAGTACTGGGGTATTGCAGAGTATTGCGCAGGGTATTGGGGTATTGCAGAGTATTGGGGTATTGAAGAGTATTGCGCAGGGTATTGGGGTATTGCAGGGTATTGGGGTATTGCAGAGTATTGCGCAGGGTATTGGGGTTTTGCAGAGTATTGGGGTATTGCAGAGTAGTGGGGTATTGCAGAGTATTGCGCAGGGTCTTGGGGTATTGCAGAGTATCGCGCAGGGTATTGGGGTTTTGCAGAGTATTGGGGTATTGCAGAGTAGTGGGGTATTGCAGAGTATTGCGCAGGGTCTTGGGGTATTGCAGAGTATAGCGCAGGGTATTGGGGTATTGCAGGGTACTGGGGTATTGCAGAGTATTGTGCAGGGTACTGGGGTATTGCAGGGTACTGGGGTATTGCAGAGTATTGTGCAGGGTACTGGGGTATTGCAGAGTACTGGGGTATTGAAGAGTATTGTGCAGGGTACTGGGGTATTGCAGGGTACTGGGGTATTGCAGAGTATTGTGCAGGGTACTGGGGTATTGCAGAGTATCGCGCAGGGTATTGGGGTTTTGCAGAGTATTGGGGTATTGCAGAGTAGTGGGGTATTGCAGAGTATTGCGCAGGGTCTTGGGGTATTGCAGAGTATTGCGCAGGGTCTTGGGGTATTGCAGAGTATCGCGCAGGGTATTGGGGTTTTGCAGAGTATTGGGGTATTGCAGAGTAGTGGGGTATTGCAGAGTATTGCGCAGGGTCTTGGGGTATTGCAGAGTATTGCGCAGGGTATTGGGGGATTGCAGGGTACTGGGGTATTGCAGAGTATTGTGCAGGGTACTGGGGTATTGCAGGGTACTGGGGTATTGCAGGGTACTGGGGTATTGCAGAGTACATACTATAGAAGGATAGACTTTGTTAATTTTTAATTTCAAAGGTTTACAACCACTTTAGGTGCACTTTAGGCAGCTCTCATGTTACTATCCTCAGAGGTTTATTTGGGAGGCAGAGTTTTTCTGTACCTGGATGAAGAAATCAGGAGCTCATGGCAGTTAGCCTTTGCGACCTTTATACATGAACTTGACTTTCGGTCTTCACTAGACCAGTGGTCTCCAAACTGTGGCCCTTTGCATGCCTTTAATAGGCCCTTGGGAATTCCTCCTACACATAGGTAGCACTATTCCTCCCACTTATATGGACGATGGGGTACTATTCCTCCCACTGACACCAATAATAGAATACTATCTCTCCCACTGACACCAATGATGGAGCACTATTCCTTACACTGACACGAATGATGGGGGTACTATTCCTCTCACTGACACCAATGATGGGGCTCTATTCCTTCCACTGACACGAATGATGGGGTACTATTCCTCTCACTGACACCAATGATGGGGCTCTATTCCTTCCACTGACACGAATGATGGAGCACTGTTTCTTACACTAACACGAATGATGGGGCTCTATTCCTTCCACTGACACGAATGATGGAGCACTGTTTCTTACACTAACACGAATGATGGGGTATTATTCCTCCCAGTGATACCAATAATGGAATACTATCTCTCCCACTAACAACAATGACGGGACAGTATTCCTCCCACTGACACCAAAAATGGAGCACTATTCCTTACACTGACACGAATGATGGGGTATTATTCCTCCCACTGATACCAATAATGGAATACTATCAAAACTATCTCTCCCACTGACACCAATGATGGAGCACTATTCCTCCCACTGACACCAATGATGGAGCACTATTCCTCCCACTGACACCAATGATGGAGCACTATTCCTCCCACTGACACCAATGACGGGGCTCTATTCCTCCCACTAACACCAATGATGGGGTAGTATTTTTCACCGATGGAAAACAAACCGATGGGGCCCACACACGATCGGTTTGTCCGATGAAAACGGTATATCGGTCTGTTTTCATCAGACAAACCAACCGTGTGTACAGGGCTTTAGAGTAACTTGGTTTGAAAGCATTTTGATTTGCAAGATGAGCAGAATTCAAACTAAATAGGCCTGCAGTACCTAATTTGTTCTGAGGTACGGGGGGGCACAGAAGCCGAGCAGAGCCGAAAATAGGCCTGTAGTACCTCATTTGGCCTGAGGTACGGGGGTGCAGGAAACGAGCCGAAGTGTCCTTGGGCCTTTTCGGACGTTTCTGGCGCTCTCTGGCGCCCCCTCCACCTCTGGCCACGTTCGGCATTACATCCCATTGAAGTCAATGCGGAACAAATTATTTTCGTTTCTATTGACTTCAATGGGAAAACTCGCTTTGATGATGTGAGTACTTTGGATTACGAGCATTCTCCTGGAACGGATTATGCTCGTAATCCGGATTATGCTCGTGTGTATGGGGCCTAAGAGTAATAATAATGTATATTTAATGGATACATATGTTTTTTCCTCATAAAGAGCAATGCAATGACACTATTGGTGCTCTGAAAACGCTCTCCAGGCGAAGTGGAATAACAAAATACAACCTGTGCTATAATTTCCTTCCGCCTGCCTGATTCTTACATAAAATTACAGAACCCTCAGCAGAAGGAAAGTGGAGCAGCCAAGACAGATTACAGATTGTGATCGGCGTGTGACATAACAGAACAATAGACACTTCCAGACCTGGTGCCGAGGAGAAGGATCCTGACGCCTTCAATGCTTCCCAGGGGGACCCCAAGCTGATTTACCGTCCCAAAAATAAACTTCAATTCGCTACTTCGGCAAAATCAATGAGGTCATCTACACAGCGATCAATAGAGGCAGAGTGACATTGAGATGGCCATAGGAACGCTCTCTCTCCAGGAGAAGACAGGCGGCTGAGATGTGCACATCAAACAAATAACCGAGCCCGTGCCCGAGACCCAAATACATCGCATTAGTGACCACGGGGGGCTTGTTTAAACACAGCCTCAGCAGAGGGCTAAAGAGAACCAGTCACGGCTGAGCTCAGGCCACAGTTTGGATACTCGGTCTTACATTCTTATAATTCTGCAGGTTTATAGATTTATTGACTTTTTCTCTAGCTTCACTCTTGCTTCAGCTTGAAAAATGGGAGATCTGACAGTGGTTGACTTATCATTTGCCTGTTGTCCTGCTAATGCTGCTCCCAGCCCCTGAGTGTGCATAACTCTACCAAGAGCAGCGCTGGATTACCAAATAGGCAGAGTAGGCACATGCCTATGGGACACCTCTCAGCTCTGATCCTTTAAACCTGAGGCTAATTTAATGCAGATAAGGCACCAAGTGAGTATAATTACCACCTTATACAGCCACCGAACCTGTGTAATTCATATGCGTTTGGTTTTAAAGTTATGAGGTGGCAATCCTAGGAAGGGGGTGCACCTAGGGCTTCCACCTCATCCCTTAAAAACCAAACACATATTAATTACAGAGGTTCAGTAGATAATTAACCACTGCCCGCCCGGCCTATAGCAGATTGGCAGCAGGGAAGTGGTTCTGTTATCCTGACTGGGCGTCATATGACGTCCAGCCGGATAACATGGCGGAGCATGCCCGTGGGGGAGTGCAGCTCTCACTGTCAGAGGGGGGGGGGGGTCTGTGCTGATAATGAACACATTGATTATCAGCACAGCCTCCATCAAATGTACCCATCAGCTGACAATCGGTGCCCAGTAGCTGCCAGTCAGTGCCCCATTATAACCTTCTGTCAGTGACCAATAAAGTGCCAATCAGTGCCCACCACAGTGCAAATCAGTGCACAGCATTAACACCTGTCAGTACCTGCCCAATCAGTGCTGCCCATTAGTACCATCTATTAGTGTCTATCAATGCCACCTGTCAGTGCCCATCAGTGCTGCTTGTCAGTGCCCATCAATGCCACATGTCAGTGCTCATCAATGCCGCCTGTCAGTGCCGCCTGTCAGTGCCCATAAGTGCCGTCTGTCAGTACCGTCTGTCAGTGCCGCCTATCAGTGCCCATCAATTCTACATATCAGTGCCTCCTCATCAGTGCCACCTTATCAGTGCCAACTCAACAGTGCCCATCGGTGCCGCCTCATCAGTGCCCATGAGTGCCACGTCATCAGTGTCATCTAATTCTACACATCAGTGCCACCTTATCAGTGCTAACTCATCAGTGCCCATCGGTGCCACCTCATCAGTGCCGCGTCATCAGTGCCAGTCAATTCTACATATCAGTACCTCCTCATCAGTGCCCATCAGTGCCACCTTATCAGTGCCCGTCAGTGAAGGAGAAAACAAAATTTTATAACAGAAACAAAGAAAAACATATTTTTTTGCAGAAATGTTAGGTCTTTTTTAGTTTGTTTAGCAAAAAATAAAAACCCCATAGCTCATCAAATACCACCAAAAGAAAGCTCTATTTGTGGGAAGAAAATTATAAAAATGTAGTTTGGGTACAGTGCTGCATGACCGCGCAATTGTCATTCAAAGTGCGACAGCGCTGAAAGCTCAAAATTGTCCTGGGCAGGAAGGTGCCGTGTATTGAAGTGATTAAGGTTGTAATTAAACTCACTTGGTGCCTTATCTGCATTAAATTTGCCACAGAACCTGTGTTATTGATTCGGGTTTAGGGGGATGAGGTGCACCCCCGAAACACGTCAACTTGGCTATATAGCTGGACACAATTGGGGCATACATATCTTACACTATATCTATGGCATCTTGTGTGCTTTTACCAGTTGCACTTTTGTAAGTATCCAATTTTTATCCATTTTATTTGTTCAAATACATTTTTTGTGGTAGTGTACTAGGTGCGAATTCGAAAATACGATATTTTCAGAAATCTGGAAATACGAAATTCCCGCAAAATTTCGAAAATCTAAAATTTCAATCTAAAATTTTAAAGACCAAAAATCCAAAAATAAGAACGAAAATCCAAAATAATTAACGAATTAACTAACTGATAGTAACTAACTGTTAAATCGTAGGTATTGGTATTGGAATTTCCTTTTCAAATTTGGCTGTTAGTGAACGTAATGAATAAGAATTTTAAGTTCTGAATTATCAAAAATAACGAATGCCACATCTAAACAAATGGAACATAATGAATTAATAATAAATAATAATAATAAAATATTTTTATTATTATTTATTGTTAATTCGTTACGTTCCATTCCTTCAGATGCGGCATTCGTTATTTCGGATAATTCGGAACTTTGAATAAATACGTATTCTTTATGTTCACTAACAGCCAAATTTGAAAGGGAATTCCAATACCTATAATTTAATAGTAATAGTTATTATTAGTTACCGTATTTATCGGCGTATAATGCGCACTTTTTTCCCCTTAAAATCAGGGGAAAATCGTGGGTGCGCGTTATACGCCGATCCGCGCTGTCTCTGAGCGCCGCCGACAAAGACCGAGCTGAGCCGAGTGTACCAGAGTGTACTGCGCACTCGGCTAGGCTTGGCCACGCTCGGCTCCGCTTGCGGTCACGCCCTGTCCCGCCTCCTAAACTTTATGCGAGAGGAGCCGAGCGTAGCCCAGTGCGCAGTACACTCAGGTACACTCGGCTTGGTCTATGTTGGCGGTGCTCAGAGACAGCGCACTCTGAGCCGGGAGAAGCCGAGAGGACACCTCCCAAGGCCGCAGACGGACGCCAGACAAGGCCACCGAGACAGCAGATGGACACCGACGACGGGCATTCAAAATGTATTTTTTTTCTTAAACTTCCCTTCTAGGCTTGGGGTGCGCGTTATACGCCGGCGCGCGGTATACCCCGATAATTACGGTAGTTATTATTTCAGATTTTTGGGTTTTCTCATTTTTGGATTTTGGTTCTTATTTTCAGATTTTCGTTTTGAATTTCCAAATTAAAAAAATTTCGGATTTCCGAATTTTCTAATTTTTTGAATTGTCAAATTGACAGTTTCCGAATTTACGATTTTCGGAATTTTGAATTTCGGAAAAATGTGTTCATTTGAATATTTACGAATTTGTCGAATTTTGTTGAAAAACAAATTCGGAATAAAACCAATTGTTTTCTTAACCCCATCCAAGTTCAATCCCCTCAATAAAACAAACAACAAAAAAAAAGCATATGGACTGTAAGATGTCTCTGAGTGTTTGAGAAGTGAATTCCGGGCTGGGCAGGGTGACAGACCATCCAACACTTCAGCAGCCCTTACAGGGGTACCGCTACATGTGTGACATAGACAACTGAAACTACCACCAGGGTTCGACAAACCCCAGGCGCCAGGTCGCATTTGCGACTAGAATTAGTGACCTGTCTCCGTGCACACCCTCCCCCCCCCCCCCGGCCGCGCCGGCAATTGAGGCCACGTCTTTGCGTCCTTCTGCAGTCCTATGCTTCCTTCTGGAATCTGGTGCCCTCTTGTGGTGGCCGTTGGTATGACAAGACAACCAGCAATGCTAATGGAGCTTCCCCTGCCTGTTTTCACAGCCCGCCCATCTCCTTCCCTTTCCTTATAACCCTTTACTTAGAACTTGGAACCCTTTACTTAGAACCCCCAAACATTATATATATATTTTTTATTCTAACACCCTAGAGAATAAAATGGCTGTGGTTGCAATACTTTCTGTCACACCGTATTTGCGCAGCGCATATTTTTTGGGAAAAAAATAAGACAACAGTAAAGTTAGCCTAATTTTTTATACTGCGAAAGATAATGTTACGCCGAGTAAATTGATACCCAAGATGTCACGCTCCAAAATTGCGTCCGCTCCTGGAATGGCGACAAACTTTTACCCTTTAAAATCTCCATAGGAGACATTTAAAAAATTCTACAGGTTGCATGTTTTGAGTTACAGAGGAAGTCAAGGGCTAGAATTATTGCTCTCGCTCTACCAATTCGCGGCGATACCTCACATGTGTGGTTTGAACACCACTTTCATATGCAGGCGCTACTCACGTATGTGTTCGCTTCTGCACACGAGCTCGGCGAGACGGGGTGCGTTTTCTGTCTCCGAACTTTTTTAGCTGGCTCCTAGATTCCAAGCAAATATGTCAAGCCCTGACTATTACCACTATTTTATTCTGTAGGGTGTCTGCTTCCAGAAAATATATAGGGCCAAATTCTCGTAGATCAGCATATTTTTCTTCTGGCGTAGCGTATCCCATTTACGCTACGCCTCCGCAGCTTTTACGGGCAAGTGCTGTATACTCAAAGCACTTGCTTCGTAACTTGCGGCGATGTAGCGTAAATGGGCCGGCGTAAGCCCACGTAATTCAAAGTAGGAAGGAGGTGGGCGTCTTGTATTTAATTTTAAACTGCGCATGCGCCGTCCGTGGACGTATTTCACTGCGCATGCTCCAAATTACGCTGCAAATACATTGGTTTCGACGTGAACGAGACTTACGCAAAGCCCTATTCGAGAACGAGTTACGCAAACAATCTAAACGACGGAAAAACAGGACGCTGTCCCGACGTCCATACTTAACATGGCGTACGCCAAACCTACGCAAGGTTACCCCTCATATAGCAGGGGTAACCTTACGCTTCCGCAAATGACGTAAACTACGACGACGGGGCGCAAATACGTTCGGGAATAGGCGTATCTAGCTCATTTGCATATTCGATGCAGAAATAGACGGAAACGCCACCTGGCGGCCAGCGTAAAAATACTTAGATATGACGGTGTAAGTGACTTACGCCAGTCGGATCTACGCCAAATCTATGCGTAACTGATTCTAAGAATCAGTCGCATAGATACACCGCCTCAGAAACAGAGATACGCCGTTGTATCTCTTCTGAGAATCTGGCCCAAAATGTTTGTGGCTTTTGTGTGGTCTTAAGGCCTAAAATAGTTTTTTATTATTTTGTGCAACAAAAAAAAAAAAACGCAAAAACGTCTCTGGCAGCGAAAAGGTTAGGCAGCCATGGTGACAGGCGACTCGCATTTGTTAAAGTTTGTCGGCAATTGTTATTGATAGAACGCAGTGCTCGGGTCTTCATCATAATCAATAAAAAAAAGCAGCCTTTTCCTTTGCCAATGTTTTAAGAATCTGCTGCCAAATGTGAATTCTCCGGATTATAAACAACTCACCGCTGTTTAATCAATGAAGCAAAACTCTGCTTCGATCTTTACAAAAAAATTGCCTTTTGTTTTCCTCCGTTGGGAAGCCATTATTTTGCCTTATTGAAGCCATCCATTCTTTGATAAATAGTCGATCTATAATCAACAACCCATTCAATTGATATGAATGAATGAATGAATGAAAACTTGTATAGCGCGGCACATGCGAACTGAATCGCCTCTGGGCGCTTGTTGTTCCTGTCTCCTTTGATATCAAAAGAGAAAAGTCTTGACTTTTTTCCTAAATGCTAGGTGGTTCTCCTCCAACCGAATGCTGGTTGGTAAAGCGTTCCATAGTTTGGGACCTTGGATCGCGAATCTCCTTTCTCCCTTGGACTTGAAGTTGGCTTTCGGAACCTGGAGCAGGTTCTGATTCGTGGATCGCAAAACGCGATTGGGATTATGCGCTTTTATTATTTCGCATAAATAAAGGGGGGCATTCCATGACACATCTATGTGTAAGACAGAGAGCTTTAAAAGCGATTCTGTCTTTGACTGGCAGCCAATGAAGTGCTCTCAGTGAAGGTGAGATGGATCCCAGGGTTTTTTCCCAGTCACCAGTCTGGCGGCCGTATTCTGAACGACTTGCAGACGAGCGATTTGGTACTTGGGGAGGCCGAGGTAAAGGGCATTTGCATAATCCAGTCTGGAGTTAACAATTGCTCCCACCACGACCGCTAAATCTTCTTTAGGGATGAACGGAGTGAGTCTGCGTAGTAGGCGCAGCAGATGGTGAGATCCGCTGACACATTTTGTGCGTCCATTGTCATAAAGGAGTCAAAAATGACCCTAGGCTTTTGACTTTGGCGCTAGGGGTGATGAGCTTGCCCAGAATGGGCGGGGGGTCCATGCTGTTGAAAGTTGATTCATACGCTTGGCGTGAAACAGGAGAAGTTCTGTTTTCGCTCCATTGAGTTTAAGATAACTCTTTGTCATCCAGTCCTCTATCAAAGAGAGACATGTCTCTAGATTGGGGTGATCTGTCTGTTGCAGATGCGGAAATAGAGTTGTGTGTCATCTGCATATGAGTGGTAGAGCAGTTTTTGGCTGCTGATAATCTCAAAGAGAGGACGAAGATATTGTTAAACAGCACTGGTGACAGAGGCGATCCTTGAGGGACTCCGCATGTTAGTGCGTTTGTCAGACGTGAAAGGTCCTAACTTCACTGTTTGCCGGTTTTCCAGGAGGAGAACCAAGATAGATCGCCTTCTGCGACTTGGCTACTTCAGCAAGCCGAGTCAGTAACAGATTGTGGTCTACAGTAGCGGCACTTAGTCCAACAGAACTAGAAGACAAGATTCTCCTTCGTCTGCGGCCTTGAGAACATCGTCCCATACTTTCAGTAATGCTGTTTCTGTCCCGTGTCCGGGACAGAAGCCTGATTGCAATGGGTCAAGTAGCTTGTGGGTATCTAGATGCTGTTGCAGCTGTTGTACCACTACTTTTTCCATTATCTTTGAAGTACGTTGAGGCTAGTTATGGGACGGCGGTGGAGTGGATCCTTGGGGTCCAGGGAGGGTTTCTTCAGGATGGGTTGGATTACACCCTCTTTCAACTGTGAGGGCACTATGCCTTCCAAGAAAGACTGGTTGATAAGCTGCGTGATGGGAGGAGCCAGAATGTCGGCGCATTCCTTCAGCAGTTTAGTGGGGATAAGCATTTGGCGCTGTGCTTTACGCAGAGTACAAATGACATTTTAGTGGTCTCGATGGAGATGGGTTCCAGGGCGAACTTACCTGATATAGAAGAATTACTATGGGTGTTGTGTGAGAGGCTGCAGGGGGGCTGAGGGGGGAATTGTTTTGCTGAATGCTTTCACGGATCACCTCGATTTTATTAATGAAGTAATCCGATAGTTCATTGCAAAATTCTTGTGTGTCCGAGCGGGGGTTTCAATGCATCCTGGCTTCATGGTCGGGTGACCATCTTGAAGAGTTCCGGGGGCGGTTTAGGGCGCCGTTGATAGCCTCCGAAAAATAATTTTTCTTGGCTTGGAAAATTCCTTTGTGGTATTTTCTTGTAGTCGCCTTGTAGATGGATAGGTTTAGCTCTGAAGAACATCTTTTCCAGGCAGATTCGGCCCTTCTGCGTTCTTGCTTCAGTAACGACAGTTGGTTGCTAAACCAGCTGCGGTTGGTTTTCCGGATGCGGGTTCGTCGCTTCGGCGCTACCAAGTCGGCTGACTGTAGCATGGCCGAGTTTATGGCTTCCAATGTTTCAACGGCCGTTTGATGCGGCGGAGTTGTTTCTATTTTTTTCCTTAAAGTGGTTTTGAAGAGTTCGAGTGGAGCTTCTTCTGACATCTAGTCCAGTGTGTTGTCACTGGATTTGATGTTTTTGTTGCGGGGGGGATTGTGGAAATATTGAAGGTAATTGCATGGTGATCTGTCCATGGCAATTTTTCATTTTCCCAAATTTTTATTTCCAGAGCTTGTCTGAAAATAAGATCAAGTGTGTGACCTGAAGCATGTGTGGGCCCACATACTAGTTGCTGCAATCCTAATCCTTCCAGGTGGTCAATACAGGCGTCGGCAATGGGGTCCTGTGAGGAGTTGGCCCAGAGATTGAAATCCCCGAGCAGCAACAGGTGTTTGCTGTTGAGGGTATAAGTGGAGAAGAAATCCGTCCATGATGATAGCAGCTGCGATTTTGGGCCGGGCGGCCTATAGCAGAGCAGAATGTGGACGGTCTCCTTTGACTTGCTTGAAGTTGTAGAGTAAGGGTTTCCATAGGAAGAGGGTTTTGGCGGACTGTTTGGTGATCGTAAGATGAGTCTTGAGGATCACCGGGCCGCCTCCTCTTTGCCCTATTCTGTTTTCCGTTATGATACGGTAATTTTCTGGCACCAGTTCTCCTAGAATGGTGTTACAGTCGGCTGTGAGCCAGCTCTCTGTAATAAAAAGACAGTCTAGATCCTTTACACATGGGGAAGTAGATTTTAATCAATAGCTGAAGCAGAACTACACTGTATCTGAGCACCACGACTAGGGATGCCACCTGTCCGGGATTCCCCCGGGTTTTGAATCATGTGTCCGGGTTTCCATCCACCTGAAACCCGGACACATTTAGACAGGAATGGGGCTTGGAACAAGGCTTGACAGGAGGGTGAGGGGTCTCTATGTGCCCCACATTACTATTTCTCTATGGAGTGCCCAAAGGTGTGCCAGGTCTGTTACAATCCTATAGTGTTCGGATTTGGCTTGAAGAAAAAGTGGCAACCCTAACCACAACCCAAAAACACTATTTAAAGCGGAGGTTCACCCTAAATATAAGCCCTTTTTTTTTTAATCCATGTACTTACTGTATTATGCTGAATTTTATTTTTTTTACCCCGCGGTGGACGGCGCCAGTATAGCGCGTCACATCTTACGAAAGTACCCGAAAAGGACTCGGGTAATCGCGGCGAAAATGCGGCGCCTGCGCACAGACCTAGGAGCTGACTGCGCAGGCGCCGTATTTCTCCGAGTCATTTCGGCGTTTTTCGGAGGGCGTGACGCGCCATAGCCGTAGGACTCGGAGAAATACGGCGCCTGCGCAGTCAGCTCCTAGGTCTGTGCGCAGGCGCCGCATTTTCGCCGCGATTACCCGAGTCCTTTTCGGGTACTTTCGTAAGATGTGACGCGCTATACTGGCGCCGTCCACCGCGGGGTAAAAAAAAAAAAAATTCAGCATAAAACAGTAAGTACATGGATTAAAAAAAAAAAAAAAAACAGCATACTGGCGCTGACGCAAGTATGCTGGATCACATGGGAGGGCTTATATTTAGGGTGAACCTCCGCTTTAATTATTTTTTAATATTCAAACCAAACTCCTTCATCCAGCCATGTCTCCATGCTTCATTGTGTTGAGAGATATCTTTAAAAAAAACACCCCCCTAGCATTTCTGGCCGTGGCCATCTTGAGTAAGGGCAGATGATTCATGTAGCATTGACTTCCTGAAATCCATCTGCCCTTAGCGGCAGAGCTGTATCCTGGCCTAGGCCAACAAGGCCCAGGCCTAGGGCAGCGCTTTGCAGGGGGGCAGCATGAAAAGAGTCCCCGCCGGCATTCCGCAACTGTGGGGGGGGGGGGGGGGGGGCGCTTCCAATTTTGACTGTTTTGTCATCCTGGACCACAAACCTTCCTCACTGTGCTATATGTTTCTGCTGCACCATCTACTTAAAGTAGAACTATAGGCAACACTTTTATCATCCCTGTCCCATTGCAAAGATTTCCCTTCACTTCCTGCTCTATGGGCAACCAGGAAGTAAGAGGAAATCTAAGTAAATTAAAGGGGTAATTCCCCCAAAAACCTTTTTTTTAACATTGATTGAGGCTCGTTATGTCAAGGGGAATCGGGTGTTTTTTTTTTAGAATCGAAGCAATACTTACCGATTTAGAGATGCATCGTCTCCGTCGCCTCCGGGTATGGTCTTCTGGTCTGGGCGTTCCTATTTGATTGACAGGCTTCCGACGGTCGCATACATCGCGTCACGAGTAGCCGAAAGAAGCCGAGCGCCGGTACGGCTCTATACTGCGCCTGCGCACCGTCGTTCGGCTACTTTCGGAAAATCGTGACGCGATGTATTTGACCGTCGGAAGCCTGTCAATCAAATAGGAACGCCCAGACCCGAAGACCATACCCGGAAGCGACGGAGACGATGCATCTCTAAAACGGTAAGTACTGCTTCGATTCTAAAAAAAAAAACACCCGATTCCCCTTGACAAAACGAGCCTCAATCAATGTTAAAAAAAGTTTTTTGGGGGAACTACCCCTTTAAGGGAATCCATTGCCCCCTCCCCCCAGGCTCTCAGAACTAGTGTCCTCACTCGAACATTTCAGGGCGGGTCTTTAAAAACACAGGGTGTGGCTGTGACAGGAAGGGGTGGGTCATATTTAAATTAGGGGGTGCACAAGTTTAGTCAGGCCTAGGGCAGCACAAAACCTAAATACACCTCTGCTTAGCTCAGGAGGGTGTGCTTAGCTAAGAAAGTCCCTCCTCCCCTCCTGATGACTCCTGGGATGTATAACCATACGGTTATTTGCCTAGGCTAGAAACCAGGAAGTAACTGAAGAAATGTAAAAAAAAATATATTATTTACTAATGCCAGAAAAATTGTCAAAGTTGATTGAGAGAGTCAAGTTCCACTTTAAGGCCGGGTTCACACTGGTACGACAAACGCTCCCATTTGAAGCTCATGTTGCATGGCGAGTGCCCACCCCCCCCCCCCCCTTTGAACCATACCAGGTCAAATGCCCTCAACATGGGGGGGTTGGGTGCTTTGGGGCAGGGGGGGTTCTGCGCCTCGCCACCCCAAAGCAGCTTGTCCCCATGTTGATGAGGACAAGGGCCTCTTCCTGACAACCCTGGCCGTTGGTTGTCGGGGTCTGCGGGCGAGGTAGATGTCGGACTTCAAGTCAAAGCCAGATCCAGAGTTGTACGACTGTCGTGTCGTACCAGTGTGAACCTGGCCTAAGATATGATCATAAATCATGCTAAAAAAAAAGAATTAAAAGGGACAGTGTAAAAAACATTGTAAAAATGTTTTCAAAATTTAAAAGGCACCGTGTAAAAAAGTGTAAAAATAAATTAAATTAAAAGGGACAGTGCAAAAATAAAAAATAAAATAAATAAGAAATTTAAATTGAAAGCGCCTTGTCCCTCCAAACGTGCGCACAGAAGTGAATAAATATGTAAGTCGCGCCCACATATATAAACGGTGTTCAAACAACACACATGAGGTATCACCACGATCATTAGAGCGAGAGCAATAATTCTAGTCCTAGACCTCCTCTGTAACTCAAAACAGGTAACCTGCAAAGAATGTTTAAAGCGTCACCTATGGAGATTTTTAAGTCCTGTAGTTTGTTGCCATTCCATGAGCGGCGCAATTTTAAACTGTGACGTGTTGGGTATCTATTTACCCGCCGCAACATCATCTTTCTCATTTTACAAAAAAATTGGACTAACTTTACTGTTTTTTGTTTTTGTTTTTTTTTATTGCTTTTGTAAGACCACTGAGCAAATACAGTGTGGCATAAAGTATTGCAACATTCACCATTTTATTCTCTAGGGTCTCTGCTAAAAAATATATAATGTTTGGGGGTTTTAAAGCGGAGGTCCACACAAAGATGGAACCTCCGCTCTTCAGAACCCTCCCCCCCTCTGGTGTCACATTTGGCACCTTTCAGGGGGAGGGGGGTGCAGATACCTGTACAATACAGGTATTTGCACCCACTTCCGGGCATAGACCCCCGTAGAATCTGCAGGGGTCTATGTTACTCAACACTGTCTTCTGGGAAACACACATGTCCCAGAATACATCCGGGACCAGTGAGTGCGCGGAGCGCAACTCGCGCATGCGCAGTAGGGAACCAGGAAGTGAAGTTGCAATGCTTCACTTCATGATTTCCTCACCGAGGATGGCGGCGGGGGCAGCCGTGAGCTGAGCGATTGCTCGACTTCGGCTGCCGACATCGCGGGCACCCAGGACAGGTAAGTGTCCATGTATTTAAAGTCAGCAGCTGCTGGCTTTTAATATATATATTTTTTTTTTTAGGCAGACCTCCAATTTTCTAGCAATAAATACTAATTTAAACTTATAAAAAAAACTTACTATCCTTCTGATGGTATTTGCCCTACGACATGGGTCTTCAAACTACGGCCCTCCAGTTGTTCAGGAACTACAATTCCCATAATGCCTAGTGATGTCTGTGAATGTCAGTGTGTTACAATGCCTCATGGGATGTGTAGTTCTACAACATCTGGAGGGCCGTAGTTTGAGGATCCCTGCCCTACGACCACTAGAAGACCCCTTCACTATGTATTTTCAATTACTGGTTCACTTAACCACTTAAGGACCACCTCCTGCATATATGCATCAGCAGAATGGCACGGCTGGGGACAAGCACATACAGGTACGTCGCCTTTAAAAGCCCAGCCATGGGTTGCGTGCGCAGCGACCCAGTCCAAAGCTCCGTAGCCGCGACCGCGGACCCGATCGCTGCCGGTGTCCCACGATCGGTCACAGGAGCTGAAGACCGCGGAGAGGTGAGAGTAAACACACCTTTCCCGTTCTTCACAGAGGCGCTGTCATTGATTGTCTGTTCCCTGATATAGGGAAAGGCGATCAATGACGTCACACGTCCAGCCCCGCCAGCCCTACAGTTAAAAACACATATGAGGTCACACTTAACCCCTTCGGCGCCCCTAAGTGGTTAACTCCTAAACTGCAATTGTCATTTTCACAGTAGTAGTACTTTTCGCTGTGAAAATGACAATGGTCCCAAAAATGTGTTAAAATTGTCCGATGTGTCCGCCATAATGTCGCAGTCACGAAGAAAACGCTGATCGCCGCCATGAGTAGTAAAAAAATATTAATAAAAATGCCATAAAACTATCCCCTATTTTGTAAACACTATGGGCCAGATTCTCATATATATTCGGCGGCGTAGCGTAAGCCATTTACACTACGCCGCCGCTGCGTACTAGAGCAAGTGCTTTTTTCTCAAAGCACTTGCTCCGTAGTTTTCGCCGGCGTCTCGTAAATCGCCAAGCGTAAACCCGCGCAATTCAAATGGGGCGGCTTGTATTTAAATTAAGCGCGCCCCCGCGTCGAACGAACTGCGCATGCGCCGGCCGGGGAAAAAGCCCAGTGCGCATGCTCCAAAGGACGTCACATTTTCTCAATGTAAACGACGTAATCGCAGCGTACGCCAGCCCCATTGAGAATCGACGTACGCAAACGACGTAAACGACGCACAACACGACGCGGTCCCGAGGCCATACTTAACATGGCATCCGACGGGACACGACGGCATCCGACGGGACCTCGTAAGGTTACTCCACATAGAAGCTGGGGTAACCTTACGCGAACGAAAACGACGTACGCGACGACGGGGCGGCGTAAAAGCGATCGAGAATCGGCGTACTACTCCATTTGCATATGCAAATGAAAAAACAACGTAAAGGCCACCTAGTGGCCGGAGTTGTCATTACACCTACGATCCGAAAGTGTAATTGTATTACACTTGTCGGATGTAGAAGCGTATCTATGCAAAAGTGATGCTCAGCATCACGCGCATAGATACGAGACAAAAAAAAAAGGCGATACGACGGGGTATCTGAGATACTCCGTCGTAACGCCTCTGAGAATCTGGCCCTATAAATTTTGCGCAAACCAATCGTTAAACGCTTATTGTGATTTTTTTTTTTTTCTCTCTCTCTCTTCTGCTCAAGTCTTTTTTGTCGTTCTAAAGCCAAGGCATTTCTTTTCTCTTCTAAAGCTTTCTGCTCCTCGGCGCTCCGTTCTCCATTCTTCCTTTTATCGGCTGTGCTCTCTCTTCTCTTCATTTTTACTGATTGGATCAGATTTCCAGAAAATGCTGTAAATTCCTGTAAATTGCTTTCCGAAGTAACTTCAGACGTCAACGCTGAAAATAAACTCAACCAACGCTCTGAATGTGTCTCAGAATTCTGTCACCTCTTCCGGACAAATAATATTGTGATTTTTTTTTTTTTACCAAAAATAGGTAGAAGAATACGTATCGCACTAAACTGAGAAAAAAATGTTTTTTTTATATATTTTGTGGGGGTAATAAATACCCCCACAAAAAATATTACATTCTTTTCAAAATTGTCACTCTATTTTTGTTTATAGCGCAAAAAAAAAAAAAAAAAAGCATGCCTGGTGTGGAGAAAGCCTCTTGAGGGGAGAGGGGGCGAGCAGGAGAGTCAGGACACTCTCTACTTTGCAGATAGAGAAAGGAGCTGTGTGTTAGTGGGCGTCCTGACACTCCTGCTCACCCCCTCCCTCCTCAAGAGGCTATTTCCACACCAGGGAGAAAGCCTTGCATTACTGTGTGGAGTTACAGACAGAAGAACAGGAAGTGAGGATTTCTCAGAAGAAATAAGGACATTTAAAAGCAAAATGGAAGGATGAGGTAAGTGAAGGAGGACTGCACTAAGGTAAAGGAAGCTATTTAGAGGAAAAAAAAAATCCTTTACAACCCCTTTAATATTTATGTTTATTTTTATATATAGGTATTATGGTACAAAGTAGTATTGAAATATGACTGTTCCAGGGGCTACTAAGTAGTAGCTTCCCCGAAGTATCTAGCAGGTGATCCATTTAAACCTGTAAGCAAAAAGTTCCATAAAATCGCACATGGATTGGATTGGATAGTGAAATCAAAGTGTGTATCAAAGTGTGTATGGCCACCAATACAAACTTTTATAAAAGATTGATTTCTTTCCCGATCGATTTTTTACAATAGGAATGATCGATAAATAGTCAGCAACCCATTTGATTGATAGGACAGTCACAGGAAATTGGATTTTGGTCAATAGTAAAGATACGATCAATCAAGTTACCAATCACATCTCTGTGTCCGCCGTGTAATCTCAAAATGTGATCGATTGATATACAATCATATTCATCTCAGTGCTGCCAATCAATACGAAATGATTGATCATTTTTCATCTTGGCTGATAGCCGTAGGTCCGGTACACAGTATCAGTTCTTCGTTTTGTTCAGCCCAGTGGGCTGAAAGAAAAAAAAGCTGAAGAGCTTGGGAGGAGATCCTGTACTAACTAGGCACTGTTAGTACATCGATCTTTCCCACTGAGCGATTGTGTTCTGCCAGGGGGATGGCCCGCCCTCCTGAACACACCAATCAGGGAATGTTGATCAGTGTGCACTTCCCGTCAATGCAGCCGGGAACAGGGAACTGAATCTCGGTCGGCCACGCTGCAGGGAAGGGGAAGAAGTGACGAGAGAGACAGCAGTGCTGCAGCCGCCTGAGGCTCTCTATAGAGCGCTCAGGCGGCTGCAGCATTTATAGGAAGTGCGGCAAGGGCCCTGCTTGGGGCCCTAGGCTAGCTCGGGGGCCCCAAGCAATTGCTTGGTTTGCTTGCCTTGTTGCGAGGGGCCTGGGTGTATGCCTGGGGACCCTTGGAGTAATGGTACTTT
This sequence comes from Rana kukunoris, assembly GCA_029574335.1. Lineage (NCBI taxonomy): Eukaryota > Metazoa > Chordata > Amphibia > Anura > Ranidae > Rana > Rana kukunoris. The sequence continues at coordinate 7,070,181 of CM056053.1, forward strand.
GGATACAAGTCCATGTCACCCCAAGACACACAGACTCAGGGAACCCCGTGTAGGGCCTACATGTCATATTAGAAATAGTAACTGCTTCACACTGTTGGGACTCATAGAAGATGCTGATGTCCTCAACTCCATCCTCCTGTCTGGGGTTGTCTGCTAGAATTTGTTGTAAATAAGTCTAGTGTGGCTTCTAAGGGTCTTTCACCCATTGTTATTTGTGCTAATTAACAATGCGATTGTTTGAGGGAGTTCTGCGTTGATATGATAATGTGTATTGTAGTTAGTGAGCTAGGAGACCACAAGGCTGACCAGAAAGGTCATATCTCTGAGTCACCTAGGCTGGTTAAATGATTAGTTCATGTTAATTTATGTTTCTGGTTACAGTTGTATTGACTGTGTATCAGTTGCTCATACGATGCCAGTATAGTCCAATACAGCCTCCCTTTTTCTTTACAATACAGTTGTATTGATAGAATAATATGATCAGGAGGGGAGAACCACCTACTACTAAAGTGTTTAACCACTTAAGGACCGCCTAACGCCAATATACGTCAGCAGAATGGCACGGCTGGGCACCATTACGTACCTGTACGTCCTCTTTAAGTGCCCAGCCGTGGGTCGCACGTGCGCGCTCGCGACCCGGTCCGAAGCTCCATGACCGCAGGACCCGATCGCCGTCGGAGTCCTGCGATCGGTCACAGGAGCATGCCTCCCAACATTTGAAACATCCACTGCGGGACAAGTCAGTCATTCAACCGATCGAAGTTTGTTGAGCGGGGGGGGGGGGGCGACCGAAGTTGAGTGGGGGGGGCCGCGAACGAGGCTGTCTTAGCTGTTTAGCGGGGGGGGGGGCCTCTAGTCTGTGCTAGCGCTGTCTCTCTCCTCTCAGAGCATTTCTTCCTCGTGCCCTGCTCCACCTTCTTGCACGGCTGTGCGGGAAAATTAAGCCATTCGCGGGACTGCGTTATTAATCGTCTGTTCCCTGATATAGGGAAAGGCAATCAATGATGTCACACGTCCAGCCCCACCCCCCTACAGTTAGAAACACATATGAGGTCACACTTAACCCCTACAGCGCCCCCTAGTGGTTAACTCCTAAATTGCAATTGTCATTTTCACAGTGATCAATGCATTTTTAAAGCACTTTCTTGCTGTGAAAATGACAGTGGTCCCAAAAATTTGTCAAAATTGTCAGATGTGTCCGCCATAATGTCGCAGTCACGAAAAAAATTGCTGATCGCCGCCATTAGTAGTAAAAAAAAAGTTATTAATAAAAATGCAATAAAACTATACATTTTGCGCAAACCAAACGATAAACGCTTATTGCGATTTTTTTAACCAAAAATAGGTAGAAGAATACGTATCGGCCTAAACTGAGGAAAAAAATGTTTTTTATATATATTTTTGGGGGATACTTATTATAGCAAAAAGTAAAAGATATTGTTATTGTTTCAAAATTGTCGCTCTATTTTTGTTTATAGCGCAAAAAATAAAAACCGCAGAGGTGATCAGATACCCCCAAAAAAAAGGAAACCAATTTTGTTTGAGTGCCACATCGCACGACCGCGCAATTGTCAGTTAATGCGACGCAGTGCCGAATTGCAAAAAGGGGCAAGGTCCTTTACCTGCATAATGGTCCGGGTCTTAAGGGGTTAAAAGCCTGTATTCGTGTTCTAATAAACGACTCTATTTCTGTTTTACTCCAAGGCTGCTGTTGTCTGTTTTTTGGGGGGTTACTATAGCCAGATCCATTGGTCTCGTGTTCCAGGACTTGGAAAGCAGCTTCTTGACGCAAATACCCAACAGGGTGTCCAAAGTCCAGCACAGTGACCATCAAAATGCCTTAAAGTGGATATAAACCCGAATTGTCACGATGTAGAGTATAAGATTTCCTACCATCTGTGCCCAGTCTTGCCACAAAGAGTTAATCCAGCTCTGAGCAATCCTCTTTTCTTTTTTCAGTGAGATAAACGGCAAACAGGAGAAAACTTTTGTCCGTTCTTCCCCCTTGCTGTGAATGACAAGGTGATTTACATATCTCATGCACTAGCCTGGAGACATCATTATTTTTTAATTCCCACCCCCACTCCTTTCTGAAGCCATGTGGTTACTTTTCTGGATTTTGACTGGATGTTAGTGATCATAGCAGAATTTAGTGTAAGGGGAGTGAAGAGGTGGGCGGGGAGTCTACTGACATCAGGACTCCACCCACTGAGCTCCAGACAACTCCACCCACAGAATCTGCAGTTTTTCAGTTCTTATAACAGACAGAGGGGAGACATGTGACATGTAAGGATACATGCAGGAGGCATCTATATCCTTATAGATCAGCACTATGGCAGGAGTTTAGAAAGGAGGAGAGTGGGTTTACATCCACTTTAAAGGATGGATGGTAGTCTGGAGGAGTAAAATGCGTGAAGTCGTAGATTGAAGGAGCTGGAACCTTAGGTAGATATACTGTACTTGGGCGGTAACTTAAGTTTTTGACAAAAAATTACAAGAATGAGCCATCTATGTGATGGGTGGATATCAGTCTGGAGGAGTGAAATTCTTGATGTAGTAGAAGGGGTGTTTCTAGGTGGCAAAAAGACCAGGAGCTTCAGCCCGAAGTTAGAGTCCGGCACCAGGGGGGAGGGTGTTACCTACCTGACGCGCACTGACCTACCTGACATACACTGACCCACACATAAATCCCCCCTCCTCTCAGTACAAATTTGCCCCCCTGATGAAAACTCCTCTCCCAGGGCATATCTTTTCCCCTACATTCTCCAAACCACCCCAGCACAAATACCCCCACAAAAAATAATCACCCCACCCCCAAATTTTCCCTCAGAGTGCACATCCCCTTCCCATTTCAAATCCCCCTCTTAGCACAAATATCCCCGCAATACTGCCTCCTAGCACAAATAGCCCCCCCTATTACAGCTTCTAACACAACCCCCCCCCCCTCCCACCACAAATCCCCCCTGAGTCACTACTTCTATCACTCCCCCCCCCCCCCAAATATCCCCATCTAGAACAATTCTTACCTCACCTCCCTAGCCTCAATCTCTTTGTAGTGCCTTCTTACATGATACCATAGTGCCCAGGGCAGCCTCCCTTTCTGCCCGCCCCTTGTCCTAGTCCTACCTGACACATCTGTTCAGCAAAGCCTACCCCACCTTCGTAGCAACTGAACTTTTAGGGCTCTTTCACACGTCCGTTCAGTTTTTTAGATCAGTTTTTTCCGCCTTCAGTTGATCCGTTTTTTCATCAGTTTTTCGTCAGTTTTCCGTCCGTTTACATCCGTTTCCGTTCCGTTTTCCGTCCGTTTTTCATCAGTTTTTTTCATCCGTTTTTTCATCCGTTTTTCTTTTTTTTTAGAACTTTTTTTTTTTTTTTACATATTTCGATGAAAAACTGACGTTAGCGGATCGGATGGTAAACGGATCATCCGCTAACGTCCGTTTTTCGTCCGTTCCGTTTTTTTGACGGAAGAAAAATAGGGTTTTCTTCCGTCCAAAAAAACGGAGCTTACCGCAGACGCATGTTAACGGACGTTAGCGGATCCGCTAACGGACGCTAACACCTAGGGAAGCATTGAGGTCCGTTAACGGACGTCCAAAATGCGGACGAACTGAACGGACGTGTGAAAGGGCCCTTAGGGTCCTTTCACACGTGCGGACCGTTCGTCCGTTTTTAGACGTCCGTTTTTTGACCGCAATGCTTTCCAATGGGTCCTTTCACATGCATCCGCTAACGTCCGTCTCCGTTAGGGCCCTTTCACACTAGCGGACGAACGGTCCGCTCATTACAAGTCCGTTTACGGACTTGTAATAGGTCCCTATGGGAGCGGATCCGTTAGCGGATGATGCATCCGCTAACGTCCGCTCGATCCGCATCCGTTTTTGCGGTCGGAAGAATGTCCTATTTTTCTTCCGTCCGGCCAAACAGATCGGATGCAAGCGGACAGACGGTCCGTTTCCATCCGACTCCCCATAGGGGAGAGCGGAGGAGAGACGGGGCGGTCCCTGCACAGTGTGCGGGGACCGCCCTGTCCGCCCGACAGCTCACCGGAGACCCCCCGCTGAGCTGACGGACACACGGAGTGGACCGAAAAACGGACCGCTCCGTGTGTAAGGACCCTTAAGCTCCGTTTTTTTGAACGGAAGAAAACCCTATTTTTCTTCCGTCAAAAAAACGGAACGGACGAAAAACGGACGTTAGCGGACGATCCGTTTAACATCCGATCCGCTAACATCCGTTTTTCATCAAAATATGTAATAAAGAAAAAGTTCTATTCAAAAAAAAAAAAAACGGATGAAAAAACGGATGAAAAAACGGATGAAAAACTGATAAAAAACTGATGAAAAACTGATCAACTGATGATAAAAAAACGGATCTAAAAAACGGTCCGCACGTGTGAAAGGACCTTTGTTCATCTACTTGTAATGTAATGTAAGTCTCATTAATGGGGGGGGAGGGGCAAAAAGAGGTCCATCAGGAGGCCACTCTGTGGTGCTTGGGCTTCCCCATGACCAGAAGTATTATTATTATTTAGGTACTTATATAGCACCGTCAATTTATGCAGCACTTTACGTTCACATCGGTCCCTACCCTCAAGGAGCTAACAATCTAAGGTCCCTAACTCACATTCATATACTACTACTACAATTTAGGCGGAAGCCAATTAAACCACCAGCATGACTTTGGAGTGTGGGAGGAAACCAGAATACCCAGAGGAAACCCACACAGGCACAGGGAGAACATACAAACTCCAGGCAGGTAGTGTTGTGGTTGGGATTTGAACCAACAACCCTTTTTACTGCTAGGTGAGAGTGCTACTCACTACACCACTGTGCTGCCCAAGTAGAATGAGAGTCCTACGTTCAGGATGAGCGTCTTGGATGGTCCTCAAATGAAGAGTAAAGGAGTGTCGTGTGTTCTGCAGAAATCGACCCTCAAGATACCACATCTTACCAACTCATCTCCACATCCGCTATTACCATTTGTATCACTTGCCCCCCCCCTCTTTTTAGATGGTAAGCTCATATGACCAGGACCTTCCTAACTCTCTTGGATTACATTGTTTTGTACTTGTGCTGTCTCCTATTATAATGTAAAGTGAAGTGCAAACTGTTGTCCCTATAATAACCCTGTATAATATTTTTACTTCTACAGGAAGGAGGTGTTCTGTAGTTCTCAGAGATAGCTGGAAACAATGGGCCAGATTCAGGTAGATGAGAGTATCTTTCCTCTGGAGTAACGCTTCTCATTTACGTTACTCTGAAGACCCTTTCAGCGCAATTCCTGTAATTCACATAGCAGTTGCGCGTAAACTTGCGCCAGAGTAACGATAATGCGCTGGCGTAACCCGACGCAAGTGGAAGTGGGTGTGATCATATGTAAATGATGGGCGGAGCCCGGCGCAGAGGCTTACGTTCAGCGCATCATCCACGGAGCATGCGCAGTGAGTGCGGCTCCACTCGCCCCCTTGTGCGCATGCTCACAACTTCCGTCGGCACCACTTCCTGGGAAACGTCAGCGCAATGCGTTCCGCTGGGCGCTTAAAAGCGCTGGCGGAAACGCCATTCCGGCGCAAAAGTAGTTCCGTTTCCCCCCACCCCAGGGAAGATACTTTTGCTCTGTAATGGCTGCTCCCGCTACCCCCAGAGAGAGGAGGAACCTCAACTTTAATACCCAGGAGGTCTCTGTCATTATCTCGGCTATGGAGACGGATAATGAATTTCTCCATGGGAAAAAAAGCCGGAAGACCAGCCGGGAGAGGAAGCAGGGCATCCTGGAGTCGATTGCTGCCAGGGTCAATGTCCTGGGCTACTCCACCCGGACTGCTGGGGACATACAAAAGAAAATCAATGACCTGCGGCGCAAGGTGAGGGACAAGGTGGCCTCCATCAGGAGGTATGAGAGGGGCACAGGTGGTGGTCCCCCATGTCCTGTCACCCTGACCGCAGAGGAGGAGGTGGTTGCTCGCTGCCTGGAGAGGGAGCAGGTGGAGGGGGTCGCAGGCTATGAATCCGTGGAGGAAGGCACAAGGACAGGTAAGTGTTTTTTAATCCCCTATTTGATGTTTTGCATTTGGGGGGGGGGGGGGTACATGTGCCAAGTGTGTGGGACCACCAACATGTGTCTGCTTTGTGTCATCCACAGATGACGGAGCTGGGCCATCATCTGTCAGCCTGCATTCCACCCCATCCCCCCCACGCCATCATGTGCCCGAGCCACTGGGTGGTGAAGAGGTTGTGGAGGAGGAGAGTGGCCACACCACACCTGCCGAGGTGGTTGTGGAGGATCCTGCTGTGGCAGAGCAGGACTTTTCTTTGGTTTTGTCTGTCTCCTCCCCTTCTCCTGGCCCGTCTGTCGTCCCCTCCCCCATCCTTGGAAGCCCCTCAAGGGCGACTCCTTCCACCCGAGGACATACATCTTCTGGCCCCAGGAAGGCGACCCAGAAGACCAGGGGGGTGTCTGATGGTGTCCAGGACCAGTTGGCGAGGGATCACGCCAGGCAGACGGAACAGATGGGGGCCATAGCGGTGCACTTGGAGAAAGTGGCTGACAGCCTGGGCTCCGTTGCCAACCTCAGCAACGCAGTGCAGGATGTCAGCTCTAATTGCGCTGCAGTGGTCACCACTTTGGGGGAGGTGCAGGGGGATATCCAGCACCTCACTGCAGCCGTCCAGGCCAACAGTGCTGCCATCCGGGAGCAGGGGAGGCTGAGTCGGCGGGCCCAGCATTACCAGGTGACCCGTCAGCTCCGGATGCAGGCCCAGACGAACAATTACCTTGGACGGATAGCCAGGGCCTTGGAGGGCACGCAGGCCACACCTGCCAGGAGTGGCCCACCTGGGGATCAGCCACCTCCAGATGCCCCCCCACCCCCACCCACTCCATCCAGGCAGCTGCGGAGCCAGAGAGGGGCCCCCAGAAGAAGCCCCCGGCATCCCCGATGAGGCCTTTTTTTTTTCTTGTTTTATATTATTGTTTTTCACATACTCAGGTCATGAGTTTATTTTTTATTTTTCTCAGGGTATGAGATTATTTTTCTTTTAATTATCAGGATATGATATTATTAATTTATTTTTGTACTGCACACGGTCAGGAGTGCAGGGGACAGTGTGAATGGTGTGTGAATGTGAGAGGGTGGCACTCCTGAAAGTAAGGGGTGTCACCCTCGGCCGTGGTGGTGAAGTGAACCCCACGGCTGAATGAATCACGTGTGAAAGGTGTGTGAATGGACAGTGACATCATTGGGGCCTTGACGCTGGCGTTACTGCTCCCAACTCCTACATGCTGGACTTGGGCTAATCCAATGCGATGTGGATGTGGTGTGTGTGATCTAGGGACATCAGTGGTGTACACGCGTGCATTGTCTGTGTTATTAATGTTTTGGTTTAGTGTCCAAAGATGCCTACGGCGAGGACCCTCCTGACTGCTCTTCCATCAGCAGACTGGGTGTCCTCTGGCAGGTGGGGACTGTGTGGGTCGGGGGTCAGGTCATCACGTATGTCAATATGCAGGCCTTTTTTCATAGCAAAGTTATGTAGTATGCAACATGCACCGATGATCTGACACACAAAGGTAGGGGAATACAATAGGGCCCCCCCAGACTTATCCAGGCATCGGAAACGGGACTTCAGGAGCCCAAATGTTTGCTCCACCACTGCACGGGTTTTGATGTGTGCTTCATTGTATTTTCTCTCTCCTCTGGTTTGGGGGTTCCGGAAAGGAGTCATTAGATGGGGTCCCAGTGCATATGCAGAGTCACCTGTAAGGTAAAAGACAGGAGAATGTTAGTCATGCATGTGCGATTTCTGTTGTGCATGACGGGAGGGGATAGTCATGCCTGACTCCCATGTCACTCACCAACCAGCCAACTGTCCCCATACATGTTCTGGTTAAATTCTGCTGGGATGGGGCTCTGACGGTATATGAAACTGTCATGGCTGGACCCGGGGTGTTTGGCACGGACGTGCCATATGAGGCGTTGGGCATCAGCTATCACCTGTACGTTGATGGAGTGCCAATGCTTCCGATTGCGGTATATGTGCTCTGTGGCACTGGGGGGCTGTAGGGCCACATGTGTGCAATCAATGGCCCCCACAGTGCGTGGGAATCTGGCAATGTTGTAGAAATCTGTCATTGCCTTCTGCCGCAGCTCCTCAGTGGTGGGTCTGATGAACTGGTTGGACATGCGTCTGAGGATTGCAGGGACAACCTGGTGCACACATCTGCTTATGGAGGACTGTGACATCCCAGCCACCACTCCACTTGTACGCTGGAATGATCCACTTGCTAGGAAATGGAGTGTTGCCAGGACCTTCACCAGTGGCTGCACTGCTTGTGAGCGGTGTGTCTTGCTGGTGATGTCATCCTGCAGGGTTGTGGTTAGTTCAAGTATTGCATCTGGGCTGAATCTGAATAGGCGATACACCTCCTCATCCCCCATGCCAAAGAGGTTCATACGTGTGCGGTATATCCTCTCACGTGCCCGCCTTCTTGGTTCCAGGGGACCCATCAGTAGTTCTAGGACCACGAGTGCCCCTGGCATGTTGGCACACAGAGGTGTTGTCCTTGCAAGTAGGGGTGCTCAGCTAGCTCCGATCGTCGGTAACGCTGCTGTAGCTGCTCTCCTGCTGACCTGTGACCGTCTGGAGTAAAGATAAAGCAGCCTTTTGTAGAAATAACTTTGCGCCGGACGGATCAGATACGCGCGGCGCATGTAGCCAGCGTATGGTGCTAATCCGTTCGTGAATTGAGAAAAATCCCTCATTTGCATATTTGCAGGGGAAATCAATGGGCGCGACTGATGCGCCCAGCGAAAATAAACGCTGACGATACTCTGGCGTCGGAACGTTCCGCCGGTCGCAAATGACCCGTTATTGGGCGCATCTAGTTTGGTGGGTACGGGCACATAGAAACGTCGGCGCATCAGCACAGTTACGCGGCGCATATCCAAATACTCCAGCGCAAGTGTTCCTGAATCTGGCCCAATGTAACTGATAAGACTTCAGCACAGGCAGGATGAACAGTTATGATATTATTAAACACTTTCAATGGTATATTTAACCACTAGCCGACCAGCCGCTGCAGTTTTACAGCGGCAGGTCGGCTCGGCTGCACAAAATCATGTAATATTACGTAATTTCGCATTTCAACCACTAGGAGCGCGTGGGCACCCACCGGACACCCGCGATCGCTCGTTACAGAGCGAGAACTGGGAGCTGTGTATGTAAACAGGGGGAGAAATGACTGATTGTTGTTCATACAATGTATGAACAGCGATCTGTAATTTCCCCCAGTCAGTCCCACCCCCCCTTTAGTTAGAACACAGCCAGGGAACATACTTAAAGCTGGTGTTATCCCTAAAAAAAAAAAAAAAAAAATTACATTACAATGAGCAGACTCCTGAGAGGGACATTATGCTGGTGTGTTTTTTTTAGGGTAAACCCCCGCTTTAACCCCTTCCTAGCCCCCTAGTGTTAACCCCTTCCCTGCCAGTGACATTTTTACAGTAAGCAATGCATTTTTATAGCACTGATCGCTATAAAAATGGCAATGGTCCCAGAAATGTGTCAAAAGTGTCCGAAGCGTCTGCCATAATGTCGCAGTACCGATAAAAATCGGCAGATCGCCACCATTACTAGTAGAAAAAAAAATATTAATAAAAATGCCATAAAACTATCCCCTATTTTGTAGACGCTATAACTTTTGCGCAAACCAATCAATAATTTCTTATTGCGATTTTTTTTTCAACGAAAAATAGGTAGAAGAATACGTATCGGCCTAAACTGAGGAAAAAAAACTTTTTTTTATATATTTTTGGGGGTATTTATTATAGCAAAAAGTAAAAAATATTATTTTGCTTTCAAAATTGTCGCTCTATTTTTGTTTATGGCACAACAATTAAAAACCGCAGAGGTGATCAAATACCACCAAAAGAAAACTCTATTTGTGGGAAAAAAAGGACGTCAATTTTGTTTGGGAGCCACGTCGCACGACCGCGCAATTTTCAGTTAAAGCTACGCAGTGCCGAATCGCAAAAAGTGCCCTGGTCATTGGGCAGCAAAATGGTCCGGGGCTGAAGTGGTTAAAAGACCAAAAGAGAGCCAACGAGGGAAGTTCATTGGTTAATATGCACTTTAAATAAGTCCAGCCGTTTGTTTCCTGCGATCGCTCCTACCTGTTTATTCCTCCGGTAATCAGCGCGGCGGTCGGTCCTCAGACTCGTAGGGAATGTGAGCGCTTAGTGGCTCCATAGTGACATCCGCTCAGGACTCCCGGGGAGAACGCTATGGCAGAGGAGAGAAGATCCGTACGATGACAGTGGAAGAAGGGTGCCAAGGACAGCAGACATACAGACTTTCTGCAGTGCGACTGGAAGAGGCTGAGCAGGCTGCCGGAGGAGGGAGGGGTGCCGGCCGAGGCCAAGAGGGCAAAGAAAGGAGACGGCAAATAGAGTGCCATCATCACAGAGAGGAAACACAGACGCTGCATTTATACTATGGGCTGAGCTCGGCTCTTCAAGGTTATAGAAAGCGTACGTTCACCAATCATATCACTGACATGTACTGTATACATTCAACACGGAGCAGAAACAGGGCTGTCTAAATAGCATCATGGGCCCCTGGGCAAAGTAATGCTCTGGGGCCCCTACAATGATGACAGTGCAGGTAAACAGACATTAAGTAGGTAGGAGGCAGACTGCCTCCCCTGTGTATCTATCACTCTAAGTGCCATCATGGGGCCCCCCCAATTTTGGGGCAGCGTGGGCTCAAGGACCAGCTGCTTTGGGGAAAGTGCAGGGCCCCCCCATGCAGCTGGGGCTCCTGGGCAGTGCCCAGGTGTGCCCTCTCATTAAGACAGCCCTGAGCAGAAATGGTGACCACATACACGTCACCCAATATTCGTTGTCAAGACTGCCGCGCTTTTAATTAACAGAGCCCAGAAATGACCCCGGCATCTAATCTATACCCAACAGAAAACATTAGTACATCCCTGCAATACATGCACATTTCCTCATGTATCCATTTAAACACAGTGCAAGAGCAACAAAATCACTGGATATGTGCCAGAAATATAGCGAGCGCCTCCCTCCCCCTGTGACATGACAACACAGCTCTAAATTCATAACTACCTGGTGTCAGCCCTGCCTACTAACTTTCTGATGAATGACAAAAACACACAGACCTCAACTTATCTCCTCCCCAACTTCTTAACCCCTCCTCATTTCCATAACCCCACCTCCATCCCACCTACCATCCTCATCTCAATAACCCTTTCATATCTCCAAAACCTCTCCTCCCCCTTCTCATTTTATCTCCATAACCTCTCCTCAGCCCCTCACCCCTCCTTATATACACAATCTCCTCATCATGGAGAGGCATGAGATCGAAGCGGAGGGCCGGGCCCCTGGCCTTCTGGCCTGGATTTGATGCAGTTCCTATCTCTGCCTTGCCAGTTTCTAAAGAGGAAAAGCGGGCTCCACCCTTGGGGGGGGGGGGGGGTCTATTGAATCGTTAGTACCTCTTGAGTATAATTAGGTAAGGGGCAAAAGAGGTGTATGGGCACTCTCCCTGAGCCCCCGGAGCTTCTGATCCTTCCTGGTGGGGTTGGGGAAGGGGGCTGTGACTGTCCGGGCCGTGGGTCAGGCTCCGTTAAAAAACCTGTGGAGACAGTGCCCCTGGAGTGGCAGTCTAGGGGGTGCCATACATTGGGGACACTCATCGTGTGGCACCTTGGTCACTTATCTTCACATACACCTTTATAACACCTGCCTCTAGGGCCGAGCCTTTTGGCTAGGACCAGGGGAATTTTTGTTTCCTGGCCCGAGGGCCGGCCAACGTATTGCACGTTGGTCACCTTCCTTCTCCCCCACGTTCTATTTATTTACCCCGTTTGTCACGTTTCGTCTTCTTTTTTTTTGGTGCACTGCACTTTTAGTGTGATTAGTAGATTGCTGGTCCTCAGGTCAGCCCTGAACGTCTTGGGAGTGGGTGGACATGGCCTTCTGGCTTAGTTCGCCTGCTCTCATGGAGTCTCCCTTTGGGGGAGCCCCACCGAGGAGGGTTCTGTTTCGGCAGTCCCTCCAAGGATGTTGGGTCCGTGTTGGCTTCCTCTGCATGGGCCTATTTGGGTTCATGCGGCTTCGGCTACATGGACCACAGTTCACCCCAGTCCCTGTCAGGAGCCTAACACCCCGGGGGATCAGGGTTGGGTCCTTTACGGAGGACCAATTGACGTTGCACCCGTCACAGTTTTTTGTTGAACCTCCTTATGTGTGTGCACATTTTTCCTGCACCGGGAAGTTTTGGGTTGTGTTTTGCACGCCACAGTTTTTTCAATAGAAAAAAATCTCTCTTCATCACCATAAACCCTCCTCATCTCCTCCACTCTCCTCATTCCTCTTCCCCCTCTGTCTCCATAACCCCTCCTCATCACCTCCCTGCTCCTCATTCCTCTCCCCCTTCCGAGTCTCCAAATTCCCCTCCTCATCTTCTCCCGATCCTCACTCCCTCCCGCTCCTCATCACCATAACCCCTCCTTATCTCCTCCCCTCTCCTTATTCCTCTTCCCCCTCCGTCTCCATAACCCCTCCTCATTTTCTCCCGATCCTCACCCCTCCCACTCCTCATCACCATAACCCCTCTTCATCTCCTCCCCTCTCCTCATTCCTCTTCCCCCTCCTTCTCCATAACCCCTCCTCATCTCCTCCCCGCTCTTCATTCCTCTTCCCCCTCCGTCTCCATAACCCCTTCTCATTTCCTACCGATCCTCACCCCCTCCCGCTCCTCATCACCATAACCCCTCTTCATCTCCTCCCCTCTCCTAATTCCTCTTCCCCCTCCGTCTCCATAAACCCTCCTCATCTCCTCCCCTCTCCTTATTCCTCTTCCCCCTCCGTCTCCATAACCCCTCCTCATCTCCTCCCCGCTCCTCATTCCTCTTCCCCCTCCGTCTCCATAACCCCTCCTCATTTCCTCCCGATCCCCACTCCCTTCAGCTCCTTATCACCATAACCCCTCCTCATCTCCTCCCCTCTCCTCATTCCTCTTCCCCCTCCGTCTCCATAACACCTCCTTATCTCCTACCCTCTCCTCATTCCTCTTCCCCCTCTGTCTCCATAACACCTCCTTATCTCCTACCCTCTCCTCATTCCTCTTCCCCCTCCGTCTCCATAACCCCTCCTCATCTCCTCCCCACTCCTCATTAATCTTCCCCCTCCAAGTCTCCAAAACCCCTCCTCATTTCCTCCCGATCCTCACTCCCTTCCGCTCCTTATCACCATAACCCCTCCTCATCTCCTCCCCTCTCCTCATTTCTCTTTCTCCTCCAATTCTCCATAACCCCTCCTCATCTCCTCCCTGCTCCTCATCTTCATAACGCCTCCCTGATCCCCCCCCTCCTCATCTCCATAATCCCTTTCATTTCCAGAACCCCTCCTCATTTCCAAAAGCCCGCCTCTATCACATCCCGCATCCTTTTACAAAAACGATTCCATATTTACAAAACCTTTCCTTCCCATTTTTATCTCCAAAACCCCTCCTCACCCCCTCACCCCTCCATATCTCCATAACCCCCCACCCCCCCCTCCTTATCTACATAACCCCTCCTCACCCCCTCACCCCTCCATATCTCCATAACCCCCCACCCCCCCTTATCTACATAACCCCTCTTCACCCCCTCACCCCTCCTTATCTCCATGCCTCTAATCATTCCCCTTCCCCCTCCTAGTCTCTATAACCCCTTCTCATCTCCTCTCCTCAAATCCATACCCCTCTTCATCTACTCCCATCTCTTCGACTTCATAACCCCTCCTCACCCCCCTTCTTATCTCCTTATCGCCATAACCCCTTTCACCTCCGCAACCCCCCTCCTCATCTCCATAACCCCTCCCCATCTTATCTCCGTCTCTTTGTCTTCATAACCCCTCTTCATCTCCTCCCCTCATCTCATAACCTCTTCTCATCCCCTCCCACTTCTCATCCCCTTTATCTCTCCTCATCTACATAACTCTCATCTCCTCCCCCTTCTTCATTCCCATAAACCCTCTTTAGGTCATTGTACTGAGTGCAGGAGGCAGGCCTTTAACGGCATTACCCCGGCTTGAAACGGCAAAGCGTGCCCTTTCAAGATGGCGCATGCGCAGAAGAAGGAAGCGTCGCTCGGGAAAATTGCAAATATTTCTGAGACCGTGTAGGTCCCGGAGATATTTCTTGCACCTACAGGTAAGTCTTAATCTAGGCTTACCTGTAGGTGTAATGTGTCACCAAGGGTTTACAACCACTTTAACTAACATGCACACATACTAGGGCCAATTTAAACAGGAGCCAATTATTCTACCAGCTTGTCTTTGGAGTTCGGAAGGAAACCCATGCAAGCGCAGGGAGAGTATGCAAACCCCATGCAGATATTATCCTGGCCAGGATTTGAGCCAAGGACCCTAGTACTGCAAGGCAAAAGTGCTAACCACTGAGCTACTGTGCTGCCCATAATTCAGACAAACAACATTTTGAGGGAGATGGAAAATCATTCTCTTATGATGAACCTAAATGACAGATGCCATTAAGGGAAACAATCTTCCCAGGTTCACACTGGGCTGCGGTAGTGAAGCCATGCGAGTTCAGCCGAACTCGCACGATTTCACTCCCGCTGGCAGTCCCGATTTCGGCCGCGATTTAAGAGACATCTGTGCAGGTTTCTGCACAGATGTCACTGTAAATCACGCCCCGAAATCGCAAAAATTAGTACAGGAACTACTTTTTTTAAATCTGTGCAGCGCCGTAGATGCGGCGTCGCACCGATTAGGGCGGTGCCATTGCCGACAATTGCCGGCAAATGCCGCCGATTTGAGATGCGATTTGATATGTGAAATCGCATTTCAAATCGTACCAAAATGTACCCAGTGTGAACCATGGAGTCACTGAGACACCTGCACAAAATCATCAATATCACTAGAAGAAACAGTCAGAATATATAAAAAAAAAAATCTAATTTAATTACACAGCAGTTGAAAAATATTGCACACTCTATGTCAGGGGTCTCTAAACTTTCTAAACATAGGGCCAGTTTACAGTCCTTCAGCAATGCCCCTTCGTTGGTGTTGATGGGAGGAATTGTGTCCTATCTTTTTATGTTATTGTTGGAATCACTGGGAGAAATTGTGCCCCATCATTAAGAGAAATTGTGCCCCATCATTAATACCATTGGGATACACTGTGCCTTTTCATTAGGATAAATTGTGCCCCATCATTGGTGTCATTGGGAGGAACTGTGTCCCACTATTGGTGTCATTGAGCCCCATTGTTGGTGTTAATGTGAAAAATTGTGCCCCAACATTGGTGTCATTGGGAGGAATTGTGTCTGTTCATTAGTAGCAGTGGGGGGATTTTCGCCCCTTTATTGTTGTCTATGGGGGGGGGGAAATTATGCCCCATTATTGTTATCTGTAGATGAAATAGTGCCTCAAGGACCAGTTAAAAGCAAAAGCAAGAAAAGGGCCTTATCTGGCCCTTGGGCCACAGTTTAGAGGCCAATGCTTTATGGCCTCTGTGATGGTCAGGTCTGTGGAGACCCGACCATCACAACTATGGGATCTTGTTGGAAATCCCACTTAAAACCTATTTATGCAAATATGGAGACCCTCCTACTTTGTAACTTAACAACCTCCACTCTTCTGGAAAGACTTTCTTCAAGACTTTGGAGTGTGTCCATAGACATGTGCGCACATTCAGCCAATAAGAACATCTGTGAAGTCTGGTACGGATGTTGGATGGGAAGTCTTGGCTCACATTGGTTTTTCAATTCAACCCAAAAGTTTCAGTAGGGCTGAGGTTACGTCCAAACAAATCTTTAGGTCAGGTACTGATGTTGGATGAGAATTTCCATCCGAAGGATGTTCAATAGGACTGAGGTCCAGGTTCTGACCGGCCACCTCAAATCAAACTCGTTAAACCATGTCATTATGGAACTGGCTTTGTGCACAAGGCCACAGTCATTCTGGAATAGAAAAGGGCCTTCACCAAACCACATGGCATGGATGGAAGGGCATAATGTTTTAAAATGTCTTTGTATTCTGTAGGATTAACAGCACTATATTTTGGGAACACCTTTGGTCATATGGTATATCAGGTGTCCACAACCCATTGGCCATATAGGGCCAGATCCACAAACAATCAAATCTGCGGCGGCGTATCATTGTTTTGTATCCACAAAACAACATACGCCGTTTTTTTGCGTAGATACGCTGTCCTACGCCGTCGTCCTAAAGTGTCATATTTACGCTGGACGCTAGGCGCGCTTCCACGTCGAATATGCAAATGAGGTAGATACGCCGATCCATGAACGTACGTACGCCCAGCGCAGTGTTTTCACGTCGTTTGCGTAAGCGTAAGTCCGGCGTAAAGTTACCCCTGCTGTATAAAGGCGTACGTAATGTTAAGTATGGACGTCGGGCCAGCGTCGATTTTTCCGTCGTTCACGTCGTTTGCGTAAACCGTTTCGGAATAGGGATTTGCGTAGGTTCCGTTCACGTCGTTTTCATTGATGTTTTGCGACGTGATTTTGCGCATGCGCACTGGGATATGTCCACGAACGGCGCATGCGCCATAAAAAAAACAAACGTCAAATACGTGGGGTCATGTTGATTTACATGACATCACACCCACAGCCACCTTATTTGAATTGCGCGGCCTTACGCCGCAACACTTACACTACGCCGCCGTAAGTTACAGCGGAAAGTGTTAGTGGATAAGGATACGCCGCTGTAACTTACAGCGGCGTAGTGTAACTGGGATATGCTACGCCAGCGCCAGCCCTTTGTGGATCTGGCCCATAGTGTATATTTGTAGACTAAGCCCTCGTACACACGATAGGTTAAACAGAGGACAACGGTCTGATGAATCGTTTTCATTGGACAAAACAGATCGTGTGTGGGCCCGATAGGTTATTTAACCACTTGAGATCCTCTGTGTGTAAACACAGAGCTCCACGTGCTGTCAGATTAGAGGAGACCGATGCTGTGTCCCTTGTACATAGGGACACAGCATATGTTACCTCCCCAGTCAGCCCCCTCCCCCCCACACAGTTAGAACACACCCAGGGAATACATTTAACCCCTTCCTCACCCCCTAGTGTTAACCCCTTCCCTGCCAGTGACATTTATACAGTAATTAGTGCATTTTATAGCACTGATCGCTGTATAGATGTGAATGGTCCCAAATTTGTGTCAAAAGTGTCTGATGTGTCCGCCGCAATATCGCAGATCGCCGCCATTACTAGTAAAAGAAAAATCATAATTCTGTCCCCTATATTGTAGGCGCTATAACTTTTGCGCAAACCAGTCGCTTATTGCAATTTTTTTTTTTTTTTTTTTTACAAAAATACGTAGAAGAATACGTATCGGCCTAAACTGAGAAAAAAAATGTTTTAAAAAAAAACATTTTATGTCAACATGTTACACTCAATATTGTAAACGCTTGTTATTATTTGTGCTGTGTCTTATTATTAAAATAAAATATATATTTACCACAAAAAAAAAAAAATTGGGATATTTATTACAGCAACAAGTAAAAAAAATAATTTAATTTTTTTAATTTTTAATTGTCGCTCTTTTTTTGTTTATAGCGCAAAAAATAGAAACCGCAGAGGTGATCAAATACCACCAAATTAAAGCTCTATTTGTGAGGAAAAAAGGACGTCAATTTTGTTTGGGAGCCACGTCGCACGACCGCGCAAATGTCAGTTAAAGCGACGTCAATTAGATATTGTTATTTTAAATTTATGGTCGGCTTGACTTGGATGTTGTTTTTGAAAATCCCATGAAAAATAAACTTGACTTCACTGTTATTGCTCTTCTTTGGGCAGATTTTACCTTTCTATAAAAAGAAAAGCTCCTCTAACAGCAACTGAATTCTCTGATCACATACATGAAATTCTTGGTGATGCCCATAAAGTTGGTTTCGTAATTTCCCATGTAACAATGAATCTTATCTTCCATTTACAGGTCATTCTCGCCGTGTCCTCTCGTTCGGCAACCTAATCCTTATCTGTCTCTATATCTTTGTCTTGGTTATCTCTTTGTAGGTTCAGGTTTGCTGATTTTTATAATGCCCCGTCCTCCTCCATCTCTCAATCGCCGCATTTGCTGGTCAATATTTTATTTACTGTGATCTTTACTCCTTACGACATTGCATTCCAACTAGAGGTTTTGCTGAGACGTCTGCATGTAAACTCTTCTTAAAAGGGAACTATAATGGCTTTGAGTCAGTTCTATTGTTAGTTTTTATATTTTAAACTGTTTATGTATTAGGGGTGCAACGGATCAAAAAACTCACGGCTCGGATCGTTCCTCGGATCATTTTTTGGATCATCAACCCCCCCCCCCCCCCCCACTGTAATAACCACATCTCCCTCCCCCACTGCAGTGGCGTCACTCGGTGTAAAAAATAAATAAAAATTGTGTCACCCCCCCACCCACTATGGTCCCCCCTCAGTACAGACCCCCCCTCAGTACAGACCCCCCTCAGTACAGACACCCCCCAGTAGTGCAGACCTCAGACGGTAACCCCCCAGTAGTGCAGACCTTAGATGGTAACCCCCCCAGTATTGCAGACCTCAGACGGTAACCCCCCCAGTAGTGCAGACCTCAGACGGTAACCCCCCAGTAGTGCAGACCTTAGATGGTAACCCCCCCAGTAGTGCAGACCTCAGACAGTAACCCCCTCAGTAGTGCAGACCTCAGATGGTAAGCCCCCCCAGTAGTGCAGACCTTAGACGGTAACCCCCCAGTAGTGCAGACCTCAGATGGTAACCCCCACAGTAGTGCAGACCTCAGACGGTAACCCTCACAGTAGTGCAGACCTCAGACGGTAACCCCCCAGTAGTGCAGACCTCAGATGGTAACCCCCACAGTAGTCCAGACCTCAGACGGTAACCCCCACAGTAGTGCAGACCTCAGACCGTAACCCCCCAGTAGTGCAGACCTCAGATGGTAACCCCCCAGTAGTGCAGACCTCAGATGGTAACCCCCACAGTAGTGCAGACCTCAGACGGTAACCCCCACAGTAGTGCAGACCTCAGACGGTAACCCCCACAGTAGTGCAGACCTCAGACGGTAACCCCCACAGTAGTGCAGACCACAGACGGTAACCCCCACAGTAGTGCAGACCTCCGACAGTAACCCCCATAGTAGTGCAGACCTCAGACAGTAACCCCCATAGTAGTGCAGACCTCAGACAGTAACCCCCATAGTAGTGCAGACCTCAGACAGTAACCCCCATGGTAGTGCAGACCTCAGACAGTAACCCCCATAGTAGTGCAGACCTCAGACAGTAACCCCCATGGTAGTGCAGACCTCAGACCTCAGACAGCGGCGCGTGTTTCCTTCGAGCGCAGGCTCCCCTCCTCTGTGGGTGTAACAGAGAGGAGGGCTGCCGCCGGGTGTACCAAGATGGCCGCAGATCGCATAGCGTGCCGATCCGAAGGGGGTGACCAGTTTGGATCACGGATCAACGGTGATCCGTTGCACCACTATTATATATATATATATATAAATATATATATATATATATATATATATATATATGGGTAGAAAGAGAGGAGATTGGGACTTTAAATGAGGATCCGGACAGGGTGGGAGTATATAAAAGAAAAAACATGTTTATTGACATGAAAAATGATGGGTGAATGGGGCTGTACATAGAAAAACATGACTAAGATGAACATTTAAAGGTACATATTAATGTCGACTTGGAAAACGCATGACTAGTGTAGATTAGATAGTCCAACCTTTTACTCCCCACCTTTAGAACCCCCCAAATTCTTTAAACATTTTTCCATTTACCCATTAACGAGATAGACACAGGAGTTGGAGTAAACTCGGCCACGACAGCCTATTTATTTTTTCAAACCAAATTAAATATTTAAATCCAATTAACTAATTCCAAGTAACCAAAACTTTATTCATTAACATTTAACCCAAATAACTTTATTAACACCCGTCCAATTTGGTCTTTGACAGCAACCCCACTTAAACCTTTTTATTTTCCATTACACTGCGTTACCATTACCATATCTGGCCCCCAGCCGACTCCAGCTCGGAGACACCCCCTTTTTACACCGCAGTGTACCATAACCGTATTCCAGCGGACACCGTTCCACTGGAATAACACCATACGGGGGCCATCCCACCGATGAGCCCCCCCACCATTTCCATTCCATCTGTTAACTGTTACCATCAAAGACCAAAGGACACCGCCAACACTGTCATGACAACCTTTCTTCAGAACCTGAAAGAAAAGAAAACAGACGCACAACACCAAAATACCACAAAACGGGAGGTTGGGTAGCACCCCCACGTAAACCTTTTTTATTTTCCGTTACACTGCGCTATCATTACCATCTCCGGCCCCCAGCCGACTCCAGCTCGGAGACACCCCCTTTTTACCAGTGTACCATAACCATATTCCAGCGGACACCGTTCCACTGGAATAACACCATAAGGGGGGCCATCCCACCGATGAGCCCCCCCACCATTTCCATTCCATCTGTTAACCGCTACCATCAAAGACCGAAGGACACCCCCAACACTGTCGTGATGACCCCTCTTCCGAATCTGAAAGAAAAGAAAACAGACGCACAACACCAAAAATACCACAAAAACAGGGAGGGTGGGTAGGAAAACCTGCCTCCCAGCGTGCTGCACTTCCCTGAGTGTCCCACGTGTGCCCCCGCACCCCTTTATAAAGGGGGTTCCTCCTACCCAGTCACCAGACCTCCTACAGCCACTCCCCTGAAAGCACCCCCTTCCTTCCTTAACCCTTTTGTTGCACTACTCCTCACACAGTCATGCCCAGCCCTCCGTTATTTGTCTTTTTTGTCATGTCACTCTGGGCTTTCCTTGACATATGGCTTAACATATGAAACATGGACTTAAAGGACATACAATGCCAATCAATAAATAATACAAAACAGTATGGAGATCAGTGGACAGCTACCCATGAATTCAAGATATGACACACATACTTCCTTAGGCCTCGTACACACGATCAAATCTGTCTGCTGGAAACGGTCTGCTAGACCATTTCAGCAGACAGATTCGATCGTGTGTACGGGCAAACAGACGGATTTGGCCACCCGACAGATTTCAAAGCATGCTTACCAATCTGTCGGCTGGGAACCCGTCCGCCCGACATGTCTGCTGGTTAGTACGCTAACCAGCAGACATGTCTTCTCGCACGCGCGCCGAATGGTTTCGACGCATGCGCGGAAGTGTTTTACTTCCTGGTGCGGTGACGTGGCGGCGTCAACGTCACCGCCACGTCACCGACGCGTCAGCGCGCTGTCTGCTGGCGGGGATTTTGGTTTGCTCGTGTGTACACGCGAGCAAACCAAAATCCCAGCAGACAGATCTGTTCAAATCGGTCGGTCCGACCGATTTGAACAGATAGATTGCCTCGTGTGTACGAGGCCTTAAAGTGGCACAGTGCGATTAAAAAATGACATGAGGTAGAAAGTTGTAGATCATTATTGCTAGTGGATCAGATAAGGAATGGATTTGCATCTTTAGATTACCCAACGCGTTTTGTGCTAAATCCAAATCTGGGGAATGAAATTATATATTAGTCTACAATAACATTGAGCATAAGATGAAAAATCGTACATACCAGTCCTACACTTACATACCAAATACATGGTGTAGGTCAAGGATCCTCAAACTACGGCCCTCCAGGTGTTGCAGAACTACACATCCCATGAGGCATTGCAAAACTCTGACATTCACAGACATGACTAGGCATGATGGGAATTGTAGTTCCTGAACAACTGGAGGGCCGTAGTTTGAGGACCCCTGGTGTAGGTAGTGGGAGCGAGTGAATGCTGAACCACAGCCAAAAAGAAGGTGTCAGTCCCGGAAGCTGAGGTGAGTACGCCAGAGGCAACTGTAAACACAGGACTTAGGCCGCGTACACACGAGCAAATCGATTTGTTCAAATCCGTCGGACAGACAGATTTGAACAAATCTGTCTGCTGGGATGTATTGGTTTGATCGCGTACACACGATCAAACCAAAATCCCCACCAGCAGACAGCGCGCTGACGTGTCGGTGTTGTGGCGGTGACGTTGACGCCGCCACGTCACCGCACCCGGAAGTAAAACACTTCCGCGCATGCGTCGAATCCATATGTCTGCTGGTTAGCGTACTAACCAGCAGACATATCTGTCCGATGGGTTTCCAGCAGACAGATTTCAAAGCATGCTGATCCGTCGGTTTGCCCGTACACACGATCGAATCTGTCTGCTGAAACGGCCCGTCAGACGGGTTTCAGCAGACAGATTTGATCGTGTGTACGCGGCCTAAGATATCTCATAAAGGCAGGTAGCCAGAACGGGGGGGTGTATTGAACCAAATTGGTGGGCACATAGAAGGAAATGCCCAGGGATCTGCCTGAAAAGATAATAATGATAATAATAAATAGAGTATGAGCAAAATGAACCAACTAGATTGGAGTCTAATGGCAAAAGTAAAAAAAAATGCAAAAAATAGCAAAAAATACCTGGGTAAAAAAAAAGCGGAGCGCTTAGATTTTCCCGTAAGCATAAATTCCACAAATCCGTCTCCCTGCTGACATCCCCACTCCCAGAACAAATCTTTGCCCCCCCATCCCCTAAATCCCCCCAGCACAATTTCCCCCCCCCCAAAAAAATCGCCCATCCTAGCACCCTCTTTCAACACAAATCCCTCCCCCCTCCCAATCCCCTAATGGTGCCCCCCCATCCCCTAAATCCCCCCCAGCACAAATGCCCCCCCCCCAAAAAAAACACCCCTACTAGCACCCCCTTTGAACACAAATCCCTCCCCCTCCCAATCCCCTCATGGTGCCCCCATCCTCTAAATCCCCCCCAGCACAAATGCCCCCCCAAACAAACAAATCACCCCTCGTAGCACCCCCTTTCAACACAAATCCCTTCCCAATCTCCTCATGGTGCTCCCCCCCATCCCCTAAACCCTCCAGCACAAATGCCCCACCCCCCAAACAAACAAATCACCCCTCCTAGCACTAGAGTGACCTAATTTCCAAACTGCCATTCAGGGACACACCCCATCTCTTACCTTCCCTTCAAAGATATGTAGTCTCGGTATTGATGGCAAATTTGGCGGCAAATTATTTGTCAGGTTAATGTGCCACTTGCCACCAGATGCAGTGCCGCTTGCCACCCATAGCCTGCTACCAGATGCAGTGCCGCTTGCCACCCATAGCCTGCTACCAGATGCAGTGCCGCTTGCCACCCATAGCCTGCTACCAGATGCAGTGCCGCTTGCCACCCATAGCCTGCTACCAGATGCAGTGCCGCTTGCCACCCATAGCCTGCTACCAGATGCAGTGCCGCTTGCCACCCATAGCCTGCTACCAGATGCAGTGCCGCTTGCCACCCATAGCCTGCTACCAGATGCAGTGCCGCTTGCCACCCATAGCCTGCTACCAGATGCAGTGCCGCTTGCCACCCATAGCCTGCTACCAGATGCAGTGCCGCTTGCCACCCATAGCCTGCTACCAGATGCAGTGCCGCTTGCCACCCATAGCCTGCTACCAGATGCAGTGCCGCTTGCCACCCATAGCCTGCTACCAGATGCAGTGCCGCTTGCCACCCATAGCCTGCTACCGGATGCAGTGCCGCTTGCCACCCATAGCCTGCTACCAGATGCAGTGCCGCTTGCCACCCATAGCCTGCTACCAGATGCAGTGCCGCTTGCCACCCATAGCCTGCTACCAGATGCAGTGCTGCTTGCCACCCATAGCCTGCTACCAGATGCAGTGCCGCTTGCCACCCATAGCCTGCTACCAGATGCAGTGCCGCTTGCCACCCATAGCCTGCTACCAGATGCAGTGCTGCTGTCACTCCCTCTGCATGAGCCCAGTGCATAGAAGGAAAGGAGTGGAGTCACTATTCGGAGAGTGAAGATCACACCAGTCCCTGCTGCTTGCCGTTGGGTGCCAGAGAAGGAGGAGGTTCGGAGGTGGGACAGCAGTGCTGCACTAGGTGCAGGCCTCGCTCCCGGTCTCACTGTCTGAGAGTAAATTGTCACTGGTTGCAAGATGCCAGGCAGCGTTGGCCCGAGCAAGCAGTTCCGGAAACGTAGATATTAGTTAGTAGGGGGTGGCTGTGTCCTCGATTTCATTCCGGGACATTGTATTGTCCTAGAATGAAGGTGCCCGGTACCCAGGACAGACCTGTCAATTGCGGGACAGTCCCAGGCAATCGGGGAAACGAGGACACCCTAACTAGCACCCCCTTTCAACACAAATCCCTTCCCAATCTCCTCATGATGCCCCCCTACCTCACATGATACCACAGTGCCCAGGGCAGCCGTCAATCCTGCTCACCCCTTGTCCGGGCCCTGCATGTGTTCACCCCTGTCCACTGCCTTTGCAGCTAAAGAGGGTAGCGGTTGGGTTGCGGTCAAAGGGCAGATTTTATCACCCCCCAGTCTCACGTGTGAACGAGCCCTAGGTCAGTTATGGGGGGGGGGCTACCCCCTACATAACTGTATAATACAGGAAGTGATTAACCTTTTTTAGTGAATAATTGGCCGCATAAACAACATAATTGTAGGACTGCCCAGCCGCATCTGGCTCTGTAATCCCGTCTTCGCTCGGCGCAGTTCAGACTCAATCCAGGTGGGAATTAAAATCATTTGCTCATTGATTTCTTTGGTTAGACCTCCGCTTCCAATAAAAGAGGCTCTCCATTCAGCAGACAATGGCACGCCGAGTCTTTAAGTAGCTGGAGTGCTGTACATGTTCGCCAAGTGGCTATCAGCCGGTCACACGGGCCCTTCCCTACGCCGCCGATCCGCGGTGAGATGTAATGGGTGAATTGTGAAGGGAACAGAAAGCACTTGCCCTGATTGATGGCTTTCCATTGTTCACCACTTCCTTCTGTTTACAGGAGGACTAAAAATAGTGATGTGGGAATGTATGAGCCGAGGAGCAGAGTGCCGGCCAGCGGTCCCTGCCTACCGAGACAATGCAAATGGATAATTGTCATCGCTGTCTGGAGAAAAGCTAAAGCCGGCGCTGCTAATGACGTCTGCTGATTGGTTGACGTGGTGTACAGCACTCCGTCCAGTGAAGGATCCCAAGAGCATAAGGGTTAAAGACACATTTTTATTTTATTTTAAAAGGAAAGTCTACTCTTTGTTTGTTTTTTTTTTATTTTATTTTTTTAGATGCACCAATTGGAGGAAGGCTGTTCTATAAAAGATACATTTTGAATTTTCATTTATGTGATTACTCTGGATGAGTTTAAGGCCCCATACACACGAGCAGACAGATTTGTTCAAATCGGTCGGGCAGACCGATTTGAACAAATCTGTCTGCTGGGGACGTATTGGTTTGATCGTGTACACACGATCAAACCAAAATCCCCGCCGGCAGACGGCGCGGTGACGTGGCGGTGACGTTGACGCCGCCACGTCACCGCACCAGGAAGTAAATCACATCCGCGAATGCGTCGAATCTAGGGTTGTCCCGATACCGATACCAGTATCGGTATCGGGACCGATACCGAGTATTTGCGGGAGTACTTGTACTCCCGCAAATACCCCCGATACCAAAATAGAATACTTTGCCCCCGCCGTCGCCGTCGCACCCGCCACTGCCGTACCCGCCGTCGCTGCTGCCGCCGCCGCTACAACGAAAGCCGCCGCCACCGCATGTTTAAAGCGCACGGGAACATCACAGCTTTCATTTGAATAGCTGTAGTGTTCCCGCCGCGTATAGACAGACACTCCCCCTTGCTCGGGATTGGATGGGTGATCGTAATCTGTCCAATTACGAGCAAGGGGAGTGTCTATATGCGGCTGGGAAAACAGCTATTCAAATGAAAGCTGTGATGTTCCCCGGGCGGCTGCGACGGCGGCTGCTGCTAGGTATGGGGGAAATGGCTGCGGGGACATGGATGGATGGAGGGACATGGATTGTGGGGACATGGATTGTGGGGACATGGATTGTGGGGACATGGATTGTGGGGACATGGATTGATGGGACATGGATTGTGGGGACATGGATTGTGGGGACATGGATTGATGGGGACATGGATTGTGGGGACATGGATTGTGGGGACATGGATTGATGGGGACATGGATTGTGGGGACATGGATTGTGGGGACATGGATTGATGGGACATGGATTGTGGGGACATGGATTGATGGGACATGGATTGTGGGGACATGGATTGTGGGGACATGGATTGATGGGACATGGATTGTGGGGACATGGATTGTGGGGACATGGCTGGAGGGACATGGCTGGGGGGACATGGCTGGGGGGACATGGCTGCAATATGTGGGGGACATGGCTGCAATATGTGGGGGACATGGCTGCAATATGTGGGGGACATGGCTGCATATGTGGGGGACATGGCTGCAATATGTGGGGGACATGGCTGCATACAGTATGTGGGGGACATGGCTGCAATATGTGGGGGACATGGCTGCAATATGTGGGGGACATGGCTGCATTTGGGGACACATTTAAAAAAAGTATCGGTATTCGGTATCGGCGACTACTTGAAAAAAAAGTATCGGTACTTGCACTCGGTCCTAAAAAAGTGGTATCGGGACAACCCTAGTCGAATCCATTCGACACGTGTGCGAGAAGACATGTCTGCTGGTAAGTGTACTAACCAGCAGACATGTCGGGCGGACGGGTTCCCAGCCGACAGATTTCAAAGCATGCTTTGAAATCTGTCGGCTGGCCAAATCCGTCGGCTCGCCCGTACACACGATCGAATCTGTCTGCTGGGAGGGTCGGGCCGACCGTTTCCAGCAGATAGATTTGATCGTGTGTACGAGGCCTTATAGTAAGATATCTCATACATTCCTTCCGGAGTCCACACCCATATGAAATCTCGATATGCTATATACCGGGTGTATATTATCATTGGCAGTATATACTTGTCCCCAGCAGGGCCGTCTTTAATATTGATTGGACCCTGGACATACATTTTCTTGGGAGTCCTGCCCTTGTCACCAGCAGTGTTAATTTTGTCGACTAAAACATTTTAGTCGACTAAATGAATACTACAGTATATACTCGAGTATAAGCCGAGTTTTTCAGCCCTTTTTTTTAAGGCTCAACATTTTTGGGGGGGCGCAAACGGAAAAAAAAAAAAACAATTGCAGCCTCACTGGGCCCATCAAACGTAGCCACTGTGCCATCAATTGTCACCACTGTGCCATTCCATCAAACGCATCAACTGTTGCCACTGTGCCAATTGTTTCCACTGTGCCCTTTAATTGTCACCACTGTGCCAATTAATGCCACTGTGCCCATTGTCGCCACTGTGCCAATTGATACCACTGTGCCCATTTTCGCCACTGTGCCCATTCATGCCACTGTGCCCATTGTCGCCGCTGTGCCCTGTAAAATGCCCCTCTCCCCGCCCGGCATGAATCTATGTTATTGTAATCAGTGGCGATGCGAGAGCTAGAGGGGGCGGCGCTCTATAGACACAACGCCACTGATGAAAATACCGCCCTCCGCTTATACTCCAGTCAGTGTACCTGAAATTATTGACAGGCTGCGGGCGTCCGTTGTTTAAAAGTCGCAGTCTCCTCCTGGTCCCTTCCGTGATAGCCGTTTCTTAGCAGATGCAGTCCTGCCTATCACAGAGGTTTTCTCTTCCTTGGACTCAGTTTTCCAGCAGACACTGTGTTCAGTGTTCTGCCAAATTGCCAATCACGTCTTTTCATCCTCGGACAAGAGGAGGTCCGTGATTGGTGGAACACTGAACACAGTGTCTGCTGGGAAACTGAGTCCGAGGATGAGAGGACGTCTGTGATAGGTGGAACTGCGTCTGCTGAGAAACGCCTATCATGGAAGGGACCAGGAGGAGACTGCAATTTTTAAACAATGAATGGGTGCCTGCAGCCTGTCAATTGCAGGTACACTGACTAGGGCACAGTGAGGATGGGCACAGTGAGGATGGGCACAGTGAGGTTGCAATGGGCACAGTGAGGATGGGCACAGTGAGGATGGGTACAGTGAGGATGGGCACAGTGAGGTTGCAATGGGCACAGTGAGGATGGGCACAGTGAGGATGGGTACAGTGAGGATGAGCACAGTGAGGTTGCAATGGGCACAGTGAGGTTGCAATGGGTACAGTGAGGTTGGCACAGTGAGGTTGCAATGGGCACAGTGAGGCGTGAAAAAGGGCATTGTTGACCCTCTTTTCCTCCTACAGTAGCTGCTGCATTTTGACCCTAGGCATATACTCGAGTCAATACGTCTTCACAGTTTTTTGTGGTAAAATTAGGTGCCTCGGCTTATATTTGGTCGGCTCATACTCAAGTATTTACGGTATTTTAGTCTTCTAAAATACAACTAAGACTTAAACATTTGAGATGACTAAAATAAGACTAAAACTAAAATGGCATTTTAGTCAAAAGACTTATGCCGTGTACACACAATCGTTTTTTCCGCATTAAAAAAAAAACTTTGTTTTTCAGCATGTCGAAAAATTAAGTTTTTTCCAAATTCATCACTAAAACGAGGTTGCCCACACATTTTTTTTAAAAATGCTCTAGCAAAGCGCGGTGACGTACAACACGTACAACGTCACTATAAAGGGGAAGTCCCATGCGGATGGCGCCACCCTTTGGGCTGCTTTAGCTGATTCCGTGTTAGTAAAAGACGATTCGCGCTGTTACAGTGTGATGAATGTGCTTACTCCATTATGAACGCTAGTTTTACCAGAACGTGCGCTCCCGTCTCATAACTTGCTTCTGAGCATGCGTGGGTTTTTCACATCATTAAGGCCCACACACGATCATTTTTTACAACCCGAAAAACGACATTGTTTAAAACGTCGTTAAAAAATGCAGCATTTTCGGGGAAAAAATTTGTCGTTTTTCAGAACCCAAAAAATGATGTGAAGCCCACACACAATCATTTTAAATGATATTTTTTTAAAACTTAGTTTTTTTTTTCATGCCGAAAAACGATTGTGTGTACGCGGCATTAGGACTAAATTGGCATTTTAGTTTTAATCCCATTTTAGTCTTCTGCAATTGTTTTAGTTTTAGTCGTATTAAGTCAACTAAATCTCCAGTACATTTTAGACGACTAAAACAAACTTTAGTCCTCTAAAATAGAATGGGTGTAATTAACCACTTCCTTACTGGGCATGTAAACCCCCTTCCTGACCAGGTGAAATTTCAGCTTGCGGCACTGCGTCGCTTTAACTGACAATTGCGCGGTCGTGCGATATGGCTCCCAAACAAAATTGGCGTCCTTTTTTCCCCACAAGTAGAGCTTTCTTTTGGTGGTATTTGGTCACCTCTGCGATTTTAATTTTTTGCGCTATAAACAAAAAAGGACGACAATTTTGAAAAAAAAATACAATATTTTTTACTTGTTGCTATAAAAAATAGCCCAATTTAAAAAAAAATTCAGTTTAGGGCGATACGTATTCTTCTACATATTTTTGTTTAAAAAAAAAAAAAAATCGCAATAAGCGACTGGTTTGCGCAAAAGTTATAGCGCCTACAAAATAAGGGACAGAATTGTTATTTTTTATTATTTTATTTTTTTTACTAGTAATGGCGGCGATCTGCGATTTTTATTGCGACTGCGACGTTATGGCGGACACATCGGACACTTTTGACACATTTTTGGCACCATTCACATTTATACTGCAATCAGTGCTATAAATATGCACTAATTACTGTATAAATGTGACTGGCAGGGAAGGGGTTAACACTAGGGGGTGAGGAAGGGGTTAATGTGTTTCCTGCATTGTGTTCTAACTGTGGGGGGAGGGGGGGTGACCGATCTGTGTCCCTATGTACTAGGAACACAGATCGGTATGCTCTCTCTATGACAGGACGCTGTCATTGTGAGAGCAGGCAATGAGAGATGATCTCATATGTTTACATATGAGATCATCTCTCATTGGCCCATCAGATCGCATCGCAAACGGCCACTCTGATTGGCCGTTCGCGGCGATCTGTGATTGGCTGTGTCCAAGGGACACGGCCAGTACACAAGTTCCCCGCTGCGCGCTCTGGAGCGCGCGCTGGGAACGAGGAAAGGGGCCGCCGTGAAAACACGGCAGCCCAGAGATTTAGAACCACCCTGCGGCCGTATATACTCGTACAGCCGTAGGGAAGTGGTTAAATTGTAATGCATTCCCGGCCAAAAGCACTCCTCACAGTTTTCCTGTAGGGAAACCCGCTCATGTGTATGGGGCATAAGACTAAAACTAAATCGAAATTTGCTGCCAAAATTAACACGGGTCACCAGATGCCCGGCCACCTAGTGACAGAAGAGAGAAGTGCAGCAATTCCAGATTTAGGGTGGAAATCAATTGACCTCCTGACAATTAGTTTGGCAGATAAATGTAAAAGCAATCCTGCCTAAACATCAGGGTGCTACATTGGATGTGTTTTTTAACAGTAAAAAATACTGTTCTTTTTTTGTTTTCAAACTTGTCTGGCTTTTTTTTTTAATAGCGCAAAAAAAATTGTAGATTTTTTTTCCAGCACCATTAAACCCATTAAGTGTAAATTCCCAGGGGCCCCAGGTGCATAGGGGCCCCATGATAATCTTGCATAATATCATACTTGGCTATGGTCCCGGATGTGCCGGGACAGTCATGCTTTTTACCAATCTGTCCCAGGATGGCAGCGTCCCGGAGCCTGTACTGTGCCCTCCTGATCGCCCCCTGTACTGTGCCCTCCTAATTCTCCTGTACTGTGCCCTTCTAATTCTCCTTTACTGTGCCCTCCTGATCTCCCTTGTACTGTGCCCTCCTGATCCCCCCCCTCTGTACTGTGCCCTCCTTATCCCCCCTATTCTGTGCCCTCCTGATCCCCCCCTGTACTGTGCCCTTGTGATCCCCCCTGTACTGTGCACTTCTGATCCCCCCCTGTACTGTGTCCTCCTGATCCCCTCTGTACTGTGTCCTCCTGATCCCCTCTGTACTGTACCCTCCCGATTCCCCCCTGTACTGTGTCCTCCTGACCCCCTCTGTACTGTGCCCTCCTGATCCCCCCTGTACTGTACCCTCCCGATTCCCCCCTGTACTGTGCCCTCCTGATCCCCCCTGTACTGTGCCCTCCTGATCCCCCCTGTACTGTGCCCTCCCGATTCCCCCCTGTACTGTACCCTCCCGATTCCCCCCTGTACTGTGCCCTCCTGATCCCCCCTGTACTGTGCCCTCCTGATCCCCCCTGTACTGTGCCCTCCTAATTCCCCCTGTACTGTGCCCTCCTAATTTCCCCTGTACCGTGCCCTCCCGATCCCCCCTGTACTGTGTCCTCCCGATTCCCCATGTACTGTGCCCTCCTGATCCCCCCCTATTCTGTGCCCTCCTGATCCCCCCCTGTACTGTGCCCTCCTGATCCCCCCTGTACTGTGCCCTCCCGATTCCCCCCTGTACTGTACCCTCCCGATTCCCCCCTGTACTGTGCCCTCCTGATCCCCCCTGTACTGTGCCCTCCTGATCCCCCCTGTACTGTGCCCTCCAAATTCCCCCTGTACTGTGCCCTCCTAATTTCCCCTGTACCGTGCCCTCCCGATCCCCCCTGTACTGTGTCCTCCCGATTCCCCATGTACTGTGCCCTCCTGATCCCCCCTGTACTGAGCCCTCCTGATCCCCCCCCGTACTGTGCCCTCCCCAGGTGCATAGGGGTCCCATGACAATCATGCATAACACCATACTTGCCTATCGTCCCGGATGTGCCGGGACAGTCATGCTTTTTACCAAGCTGTCCCAAATACCACCAAAAGAAAGCTCTATTTGTGGGGAAAAAAGGGACATCAATTTTATTTGGGTATAGCGACGCACAAACCGTGCAATTGTCAGTTAAAGTAACGCAGTATCGTATCGCAAAAAATGATCTGGTCATGAGGTGGGGAGGGGGTGAATCTTTCAGGGCTGAAGTGGTTAAATTAAATAAATAGACCTGTATATGTGTTCCATTTTTGTATTTAGCCTTTTTGCTGGATTTCGGCTTTAACCACTTTGAAACCGCACATAGACATATGACGTCCAGAGAGGGGATCTCCCATCCTGGGTGGGCATCATATGACGTCCTGTAATTTGTGCAGTGATATCTGAATGATGGGGGTAGCTAGAGGCATCATTCAGATATCATTATGTTTCGGCGGCAGTCCTGCGCACCATAAGAATGATCATAGTGGTGGTTCCCTCCCGCCGCCATCCGATGCTTCTCCGGGCTTTCCTGTGCCATCGGGGGCCCAGAGAAAGAATCGCCCAGCGCCGGAATAGGAAGCATAGAGATGACTGGTGACCAGATCGTCACCAGTCATCTCTATGACCATCGGAGGCCCGGGCGCGATGTGCTGACGTCACGACCAAGGTTCCCAGAAGTAAACAAAGTAAGCATGAGATTGGTGAATTTTTTTTCATGATCTCATGCTTTCCAGCCTGGAGGAGAGATGTGAGGTCTTATTGACCCCACATCTCTCCATAAAGAGGACCTGTCACACAATATTCTATTACAAGGGATGTTTACATTCCTTGTAGTAGGAATAAAAGTGATCAACAATTATTATTTTTTTTAAAGTGTATAAAATAAATAAATAAATTAAAAAAAAAATGTTTTAAAATACCCCTGTCCCCGGTAGCTCGCGCTCAGAAGCGAACGCACATGTAAGTCCCGCCCACGTATGTAAACGTCGTTCAAACCACATATGTGAGGTATCGCCGCGTGCGTTAGAGCGAGAGCCACAATTCTAGCACTAGACCTTCTCTGTATCTGTAAACTGGAAACCTGTACTTTTTTTTTCAAATCGTTGCCTATGGAGATTTTTAAGTACCAAAGTTTGGCGCCATTCCATGAGTGAGCGCAATTTTAAAGCGTGACATGTTAGGTATCTATTTACTCGGCGTAACATCATCTTTCACATTTTACAAAAAAAAGGCGTTTGAAAAATGATTGCCCAAATACCGTGCAAGATAAAAAGTTGCAATGACCGCCATTTTATTCCCTAGGGCAGTGATGGCGAACCTTGGCACCCCAGATGTTTTGGAACTACATTTCCCATGATGCTCAACGACACTGGAGAGTGCATGAGCATCATGGGAAATGTAGTTCCAAAACATCTGGGATGCCAAGGTTCACCATCACTGCCCTAGGGTGTCTGCTAAAAAAAAACATATATAACGTTTGGGGGTTCTGAGTAATTTTCTAGCAAACGAATGATGATTTGTACATGTAGGAGAGAAGTGCCAGAATAGGCCCGGTATGGAGGTGGGTATAAAAGCCCGGGATTGAAGGGGTTAAATGTTGAGCTCCGAGCCGTAGCACTTAGAAGAGCGGAAGACGCTGGAATTAGGAACCGTTCGCTATGCCTGATTGAGGTCTGATCCCCCATTACCGTATTCGGAGCAGAGAGGTTTTGTGACTCGCTATTTTCTTTTTCCTGCTCAATCAGTCCGTTAGAATGGCTGCGCTGAGCGCGGCACAATTAAGGTGCGCTTACTCTCCTCTCCATTCCACAATCCGCCCGGCAATTCTAAAAGCACAATTTATGGGTTTAATGGCGCCGGAACAAAACACCTAATGTAGTGTGCTTTCAGAGAACGTGTCAACGCCGCTCCCAGCTATTGATGGGCTTTTATTGAGTGACGGCTTCTGCAATGATGTATTCAGCGCGCTTCGCATTCTGCTGATATGTACATTATTAGAACCCTATAGACGCCAGCAAATCCGCCAGATTTCATTGTATATTTCATTCTTTGTGTACCATAATGGGGGAGCCTGTTTATATAATTAGCTCAAATCTGAAAATAGTGGGGGTCTGTTATTAATGGTCTAAATGTCACATTTAATGTCACCATTTGCTGACGCGTTTACCTCCACCCAAGTTTGCTCCTATGTTCTTGTTCATGTTAAAGCTGAACTCCAGTCAAACAGATGAATACACTAATGAAATGCATATAAGAGAGCGGGTTTACCTTCCAAAAGTGCAAATTCATACATTGGGGTCCCAAACCCATAGTGCTACTTTGACACCTCCCCCAGGGTGCAGGGCCATCTTAATGCATGAGCACCCCTGGCCACTTCCCAGGGGCCCCAGGTTCATAGGGGCCCCATGAGAATCTTTCATAAAATCACACTTGCCTATTCTCCCGGATGTGCCGGGACAGTCATGCTTTTTACTAAGATGTCCCAAGGTGGCAGCGTCCAGGAGCCTGTACTGTGCCCTCCTGATCCTCCCCTGTACTGTGCCCTCCTAATTCCCCCCTGTACTGTGCCCTCCTGATCCCCCCTTTACTGTGCCCTCCTGATCTTCCCCTGTACTGTGCCCTCCTGATCCCCCCCTTTACTGTGCCCTCCTGATCTTCCCCTGTACTGTGCCCTCCTGATCCTCCCCTGTACTGTGCCTTCCTAATTCCCCCCTGTACTGTGCCCTCCTGATCCCCCCCTTTACTGTGCCCTCCTGATCTTCCCCTGTACTGTGCCCTTCTGATCCCCCCTGTACTGTGCCCTCTTGACCACCCTGTACCATGCCCTTCTGATCCCCCTGTACTGTGCCCTCTTGACCCCCCTGTACCGTGCCCTTCTGATCCCCCCTGTACTGTGCCCTCCTGATCCCCCCCCCTGTACTGTGTCCTCCTGATCCCCCCCTTTACTGTGCCCTCCTGATTCCCCCCTGTACCGTGTCCTTCTGATCCCACACGTTTTGTGCCCTTCTAATCCCCCCCTGTACTGTGCCCTCCTGATACCCCCCGTACTGTGCCTTCCTGATCCCCCCTGTACTGTGCCCTCCTGATGCACCCTGTACTGTGCCCTCCTGATCCCCCCCCAGTACTGTGCCTTCCTGATCCCCCCTGTACTGTGCCCTCCTGATCCCCCCCTGTACTGTGCCCTCCTGATCCCCCCCTGTACTGTGTCCTCCTGATCCCCCCCTGTACTGTGCCCTCCTGATCCCCCCTTTTCTGTGCCTTCCTGATCCCCCCCTGTACAGTGCCCTCCTGATCCCCCATGTATAGTGCCCTCCTGATCCCCCCCTTTCCTGTGCCCTCCTGATCCCCCCTTTCCTGTTCCCTCCTGATAGCCCCCTGTACTGTGCCCTCCTGATCCCCCCTTTCCTGTGCCCTCCTGATCGCCCCCTGTACTGTGCCATCCCTTTCCTGTGCCCCCCTGATCGCCCCCTGTACTGTGCCCCCCCTTTCCTGTGCCCTCCTGATCGCCCCCTGTACTGTGCCCTTTGTGTTGATTAGTGTTTGATTTATGGCATACACATGAAAACCAAGGGAACCCTGTAGGTTTGAAAAAATAAATTGACTGTGATGATTTTACTAAGTGATGTGCTGGTTTTTACTTCCTACTTTGCCAACACAGGGCAAGCCAGTAAAAAAAAAGGGAGGACAGGGCAGCCACGGCTCTGTGTCTGAATAGACACGCAGAGCGAGCCTGCTTGGGTGCCCCCACAGCAAGCTGTTTGCTGTGGGGGCACTTGGCAGGAGGGAGGGGCCAGGAGTCCCGGTGGGGGACCCGAGAAGAAGAAAATCCAGGCTGTTCTGTGCAAAACCATTACACTGAGCAGATAAGTGTGACATTTTTGTTATAAAAAATGTAATAAAAATTGATTCAATAACACTTTAATAACCCCCCCCGACTGAAAATGCTGCTGACTGCTGTGCCTCCTGTGTTTATTCATCCAGAGCTGTGTCTCACTAATACAGGAGATGTATTACTGACCAGATCACCAGGAGAAAACAGAGGGGAAAAACGCCAATGAAAGCAAAAGCAGCCACCACATTTAATGATTGGTAAGCTGTACTATAATAATTTGGGGATCCGGAGGGGATATCTGATTGCCTCTCGGGGATCGGGAAGGAATTTTTTTTTCCTTGCAGGAGCAAATTGGATCATGCTTTTCTGGGGGGATTTATTTTTTTGCCTTCTTCTGGATCAAATGTGGGTATAGCATTGTATATATGGAGGTTCTCTGTTTCTGTTTGTGTTTTTATATATATTTTATATATATAATGTTGGTTGAACTGGATGTGTTTTTTTCCAACCAGATTAGATGTAAATAATAATAACTATGTAAAATAAATGAATAAATAAAATTAATAGATAAATAAAAAATAAAATAAAAATAACTAATAAAATAGATAGAAATAAATAATAAATTAATAAATAACAACAACAACAACAACAATACTACTACTACTACTACTAATAATAATAATAATAATAATAATAAATACAATACATTTTTTTTAAAATAAAATAATAATGAATAAAAAAAAACGATGTAAAATAAATAAATTAATTAATAAATAAAAATAATAAATAAATAAGTAAATAAAAAAATAATAATAATAAATAAAATAAACAGATAAAAAATGTTTTAAATAAAATAATAATTAATAAATAACTATGTAAATAATAACTATGTAAAATAAATAAATAAATAATAAATACAAATAATAAATAAAATAAAATAAAATAGAAATAGATAATGATAATAATAATAATAATAATAATAATTAAAAAAATATATATTTTTTTTTAATAAAATCATGTAAATAATAAATAAATAAATAAAATAAAAATAAATAACAAATAAAATAGATAGAAATGAATAATAAATTAATAAACAACAATAATAATAATAATAATAATAATAATAATAATAAATACAATAATTTTTTTTAAATAAAATAATAATAAATAAAAAATAACTATGTAAAATAAATAAATTAATGAATAAATAAAAATAATAATAAAATAAAAATAAATTAATTAATAATAATAATAAATAAATAAAATAAACAGATGAAAAAATGTTTTAAATAAAATAATAATAAATAAATAACTATGTAAATAATAACCATGTAAAATAAATAAATAATAAATACAAATAATAAATAAATAAAATAAAAATAAATAAAAAATTAAATAAATAGAAATAGATAATGATAATAATAATAATAATAATAATAATAATAATAATAATAATAATAATAATAATAATATCATTTAGAAAAAATATATTGTTTTAAATAAAATCATAATAAATAAATAATTATATATAATAACTATGTAAATAATAATAATAACTATGTAAATATGTAAATAAACAAATATCGGAGCATTTTCTATAGATAACATCACCCATTTCCAGTGTAAAGCAATAGATTGTAGAATAAACTCTTATAAAAATAAGATCAGAATGGAGCAACACAAATACATTTGATAGGTACATAGTATAAATCCGCTTGCAGAGGTAGATTAAAAGCATGACATAAGGGGGCGTGGCTTGCACGCGATCTGAATGGCCGCTTGAGCACGGAGCTCCGACAGAACACCGGGGAAAACAGCGGCGAAACGATCGATTTTCGATACAAGATCGGATATAAAGTATCGAATTCCCGTGGCGGAACACATCCGATGCTGACTCGAAAACGTAAGGACAAAAAATCAGCTGAAAAGCTTATAAATCCCTGCGCCATGTCAGCCTCTGTGGGGAAACTGCCTCATGACAGGAATGGCAACACAACTGCGTCACAGCCTTCCTCATACACAGACCTTCCTGATGACAACCCTGATCTATGGGGCTCTGTACAACCAGACACTCAGGATTTGAATTCCCCTCCACATAGTCCATCATCGATTAGCCCGGCTAAATCTAAGAGGAGAATTGATGACGCATTGCAGATATCCCTTCCCAATATGGCTGTTTTACCTCATGTCCAAATGGGTCATAACGCTGCATCTATAGCTAACTATCCTACCTCAGGGATGCCAGTACTAGATACCACAATGAAAGATATGCTCTTGACACTGCAAACATCCCTCATGACAAGCTTTTCAGTAATGATGAATAACATATCAATTGAACTGAAAGGTCTGGGAGACAGAGTCCTTACTGTTGAAAACAAAATGGAGGATCAATCTGGTACCATTGATGATCTTGTTGGTGCGTACAAGGACCAGGCTGATGATACTTTGTGGGTCAAAGCCAAGCTCGCGGACCTCGAGGACCGTTCGAGAAGAAATAATATTAAGCTGAGGGGGATACCTGAGTCTGTGTCTCCGAGTGATCTGCTTAAATATGTGGATGACTTGATAGTTAAACTTCTGCCTGAGACTTCTCAAATAGAGCGCATGATTGATCGCATACACCGTATACCCAAACCGAAATATATGGATGCATCTATCCCAAGGGATGTTCTTATGAGGGTTCATTTCTTCCCTACCAAAGAAAAGCTTCTGACACAGGCTAGAATACTATCAACGCTGCCTGACCCGTATAACGATATTCATCTATACGCTGACTTGTCACAATATACATTAAACCTGAGGAGGCAACTGAGATCAATCACAAAAGCCTTGATCGATCATAAAATACCATATAAATGGAAACACCCTGCTACATTGCTTATCACCAACAACGGTATGACTGTCACAGTTTCAAGGCCTCAGGAAGGACTGCAACTTCTGAACTCCTGGGGTATAAATCCGGATGTCTCCGCTGGAGAAAGGAAAGCTATGGAAAAATCACGCTTCGGGCGCAACTCACGCGAAGGTTACCACCCTCCTAAAGGGAAATGAATGTCTTGAAACTTTTCCCTTGTTTTTGCAAATTCCTTTCTTGTTTACGTGTCAACAAATTCCCCTGGTGTTCTGTTCTGTAGTGATCTAATATTTGAATATTTTTGAACTAATACCCCTACACAGTCGGTTTAATATTGTACCCGACTCTTGCTATTTGTTTTCTTTTAGTTGTTTTACTCATACAAATATTCTGTTCTACACAACTAGGGACTGTCCCTACAATCCCTGAATATTTGTAATTATTTATTTGTCTTGATTTTGCTTTAAGTTTTTTTTTTTTTTTTTTTTTTTGGTTGTTTATTTGTTGTTTGGCTTAGTTGTTTGTCAAGTACCTGATTGGGACGCTTTTATCGGCCTTGTCTGATATTGCACTCCCCTATATCTTCTGGGAAGTAAGGACAAAAGAGAAAAAACAAAAAAAAAAATCATATTTCCCACAAGACTTCTAGATTTGTGAGTGTATTCAAATAGCTTAACCAACTCACATCACGCTAGAATGTCCATTAATTTTCTATCAGTCAATGCCAATGGCTTAAACCATCCAGCCAAAAGAGCATCCATGTGGAAAACGGCATTGACTAATAGTTGTGATGTTTTATGTGTACAGGAAACCCATTTTTCTTTAGAAAATTCGCCTGTATGCTTACATAAATCTTTCCCTTATATATTTAAGGCTAGTTACTCCCGTAAACAGAGGGGAGTTATGATAGCTATACGAGATTCTTTGTCCTTCCAAGAGTTAGGTTGCACCTTGGATCCTGAGGGCAGGTTTATCATTTTGGTCTGTTCCCTGGATAATGTTATCTACACGCTTGTGAATGTATATGCACCCAACATTCGACAGATGAAATTCCACAAAGCTGTTCTGAAGAAAATTAATGAAATTCAGCAAGGTCATCTCTTAATATGTGGGGACTTTAATTTGGTCCCAGATATTATTATGGACTCTTCTTCCAGTGCCAAAAGATTTGCTTCTCCCCTTGCGTCCTTTCTTATGGATAATGATCTTTATGATGTATGGAGGTGTTATCACGCGGCTGAAAGGGACTACACGTTCCATTCCCCGCGTCATAACACTTACTCTCGGATTGATCTGTTTATTTCTGATAAATGGCTGCTACAAAATGTAATTGACACCCGCATCCATGATATCACCTGGTCGGATCATGCACCCATTAGCATAAAATTGAAAAATGCAAATTCTCATCAAAAATCACACTTATGGCGTATAAATAACTACCTTCTACAACTACCGGATAATATTCGATATATTTCTGAAAAATTAGTTGAATTTTTCTCTAACAATGTGGGCTCCGTATCCGACCCGACGGTATTGTGGAATGCACATAAGTCCTATGTACGTGGTCTTTTGATCCAACTTGGATCGCAATACAAAAAGAAACGGACTGCAAAACTAGATAAACTAACGAAGGAATTGAATGACATTGATTCAAAAAATAGGGCTAACCCCTCTCCGACTCTCCAATCCCAACTTTATGACTTAAGACACGAATTACGCTCTATGCTCCTGGAATCTTATGACCTCAAACTTAGGAAGTTAAAGGCGCGCTCCTACGTCACCAATAATAAGGCAGGTAAAGTTATGGCATCTCGTATTAAAGGACACAGACAAAAGACTAAAATCTCGCACCTTATTGACCCCGTCACTCGAGAAAAAATTATAAATCCGCAAAAAATGGCTGATTTATTTAGCTCGTACTATAGTGATTTGTATAACCTTAACAATGACGGCACTATTCAACAGCCTTCCATTGACGAGATTCATTCCTTCCTCTCTCCTTTAAAATTGCCTAAATTATCAGATGATCAACTTGACCTACTGAATACCCCTTTCACCGACATTGAAATTATACATTCCATTAACTCTATGCCCAGCGCCAAGGCACCAGGCCCTGATGGTTTCTCTGGAGAATATATTAAACTGTTTAAGGAATTGTTGGTACCCCATATGAGAGACCTTTATAACCATGTTGCATCCTCGTCGTCCTTTCCGAAGGAAATGCTCTCCGCATTGATTATCACGCTTCCCAAACCTGGCAAAGATCCTACCTCCCCCCCAAATTTTCGACCCATTTCTCTACTCAACATTGATCTTAAGATATATGCTAAAATAATTGCTAATAGACTGATTGATATTCTCCCTAACCTTATAAATATAGACCAAACTGGATTCATCAAGGGACGTCAAACATCTGATGCGACTAGAAGACTAATTAATGTTATTCACAATATTAATATGACTGGAACGCCTTCTCTGCTCCTATCATTGGACGCAGAGAAGGCGTTCGATAGAGTGAACTGGTCCTATTTATCATTAGCTCTACAGAAATTTGGATTCCAGGGACTTATTCTTAAAGCTATACTTGCCTTATATTCATTCCCAAATGCAAGAGTTTTTACTTCTAATCTACTATCCCGACCTTTTGATATCACTAATGGAACTCGTCAGGGTTGCCCTCTGTCGCCCCTGATTTTTAACTTAATGATAGAACCTTTGGCGGAACATATCAGGTCTCATCCTAAAATTTCGGGCATTACTATTGGTCCTCAAGTCCATAAGATCAGTCTATTTGCTGATGATATTATATTAATGTTGACTGACCCATGTACATCTCTAGTGGAAGTACAAAATATACTGTCATGGTTTGGAAGGATCTCCTATTATAAAGTAAATACCACAAAATCCTATGTGCTAGACATTGGAATTGACGCTATATCAAACAACATTCTCCAAAACACATTCCCCTATGTATGGGCGGAGAACAACATTTCATACCTTGGTATAAACCTTACGAGAACAACTAAATCCCTATTTGTACATAACTATGTTCCCCTAAAAAATAAATTACAATTGGATTTGCTCAAACTAGGAAGGAATGAATTCTCTTGGTGGGGTAGACTCTCTGCGTTTAAAATGATCCATCTGCCGCAAATTTTATATGTATTTAGAAGTGTGCCCATCCCAGTCCCTATTAAATTTTTTAAATCTCTTCAATCTTTATTGTCTAGATACATATGGAATGGCAAAAAATCCAGGTGTGCCCAC
The DNA here is from genome assembly GCA_029574335.1 of Rana kukunoris. NCBI lineage: Eukaryota > Metazoa > Chordata > Amphibia > Anura > Ranidae > Rana > Rana kukunoris. The sequence continues at coordinate 7,111,847 of CM056053.1, forward strand.
CATAAACTTATCAAACATAGGATGTGGGGTGGAGTGGGCTATATCGACTTCCAGGATTACTTTTATGCATCCATTATGACACAAGCTAAAGAATGGTTTCGTTCTTCTCCAACAACAATGTGGGGAATGATCGAATCCACTTATGTCAAAGAGGGTCAGACTTCTTTATGGCTGTTTGGAGCACATATGGGCATCAAAATCCCTACACATTTGTCCCCGACGATAAAGGTGTCTATCACGACATGGCTGAAAATTCTTCAGTCTGCTGAAATTCTAGACTCTAAAATTGACGTGAAAATACCACTTCGAGTGCTGCGTTTAATTGTGAACCAAGTTCCCTTTGACCTTTGGAGTGAGAAAGGCATTGTGTATATACAAGACTTATACGACAAAAACGGAATCAAATCATTCCTTACATTGCAATCGGAATTTGCCTTGCCTTCAACATACTGTTCTCATTATACTCAAATTACACGCTGCTTACAAAAATTGAATACTGCCCCTATTTACCTCCACACATCAGCATGGTCCTTCTTAAATTCTTGTGATACAAAGAAGGGAGGGATTTCCCTTTTTTATAATTTATTCCAACTTAAGAGAACCTTTGTGAAATCTCCCTCCCATATACAATGGGAGGAGGACCTAGGACAGTCATTTTCCTGTGATGAATGGCTTACTGCATGTAAAATCAATCAATCAGTATCCAAGTGTACGTCCCTGTGGGAATTGTCAGTTAAGATAACCTTACGATGGTACTATACACCGGCTGTACTGTCCAAGTTCAGCAGCCAAAACTCTGATAAATGTTGGAGACTTTGTGACATTAAGGGTGATCTACTACATGTCTTATGGAGTTGTCCCCTACTTGCAAATTATTGGAAAGCCATATTTAACATCATATCTGCTTTGATTGGCTCCCCGATAAAACCTGACCCAGCTTTGGCTTTACTAACCCTGGGGATCAATGATTTTCCAACTCATGTACGCAGTTCTGTCACCCACTTTCTTCTTGCTGCCAGGTTATCCATCACTAGAAAATGGAAAGACTCTCATCCCCCATCTGTTATTGAAGCTATAGATCTGACCAATTTACATATGACGTATGAACGCATGTTAGCTACTTCTATGAATACTTTGCATAAACATGATACATTATGGCATCCTTGGGTAATATGGAACGACCAAAATGATAAACGTTTATATGTTTGAATGCCCTTTTATTTATTTTTTCTGAGGTTCTCTGGTTGCAGCAGCACCTATGCCTGCTGTGAACATTTCTTTGTTTATTGTGGGAGACACTGTGTTCTATATTCTGACTGTTTCCTTTTACTGCATGTATTGTTCCTTGATGGTACTTGAAGTTTGTATTGTAGATACTTTTGATTGTCTTCATTTAAAACTAGATTCTATGCTTATGAGAATATTCCTGTGTATTAGATTGTTTATTTGCGACCTCTGTATTGCTGTGTATTGCTACTGTATTTCATGATGTATCTTACTGCATATGTATACTAGATATGTGTAATTTTCTAAAATCCAATAAAAATCTATTGAAAAAAAAAAAAAAAAAAAAAAAAAAAAAAGCATGACATAAATAAGTGGCTTGTTAGAGGGATTTCCAACGGAAAAAGGGACGTATTTGAGAAAATCTTCAGTATGATCCCCCATCTCTGTCACATTGATGTTTTTCTTCTAAAGTGCTTTGGCCCATTTTCCGCCACAGGCTGCTAATCAAACAGAACATTCTGACATTTCTCCTATACTCCCAAGTCCTCTTTGAAGGAAAAAATATCTATATTTTCTGCAGTCACACATTGGGCTGAATCAGGCGTTTGCTCTCATTCTGCAACATCTACAAAAAATAGAAATAGGTAAAACAGCGCCCCCTGCAGGACAACGTCACCCCCATCCAGCACTTACTGTACCAGACAGCCAGCGGGCGGCAGCTCTGTAAAGTTGTCAGTGATGGATTTGACAACAAAATTGTTGCATTTATAAATCAGATCTGCAGTCTGCTTTGTCTTTAACATTTGCGAAGAAAAAAAAAAAGTCTCCTTCTCCAGATTTTAGCATTTCCAAAATGACCAATGTTACAATCGGTGGCAGTGATTGCGTGGACGAAATGCTGAATCTTTTGGTTTTATTAAAGCGGAGGTTCACCCAAATAACATCTATATAAGACTAAATTCTTTATACTTCTAACATACAGTAGGCACTTTTTTTTTTTTAGGCTGTACATGCCTTATCATCCCTATTTTTAATCCGGCTTCTGGGTACTCTCTCCCGCGGGAGTAGGCGTTTCTATGCTGTGCCACAATGTGGCGAGTTCGCCCAGATTGATGTCCTTCAGAAAAAGTTCCCCCCGGCGGATAAGGCCCCCCCCCCCGTATTGCGTAGGCGCGTCACGAGAGTCATGGAGTTTCCGAAAGTTGCCGAACATGTGGAGCTGCGAGTTTCCCCTGCAATACCGCATGTGGCCAGAGGAGGGGGGGCACCGGAGAGTCTCGGGGACAGCTCGGTTGATCTCAGGAACCCTCAGAAGGCCTCGGAAACACTCAGGAACTTAATATTTTCGGAGTATTTCCAAGTGGTTCCAAGTATTTCCAAATAGCTCCGAACCTTCCAGAGTGTCACCGGCGCCCCCACACCTCTGGCCAAATGCGGTACTGCACACCCTATTAGCTTGAATTCTGCTCGTTTAGTGAGACAACACTCACAAACCGAGTCAGGATTTAAAAAAAAAAGTTGCTTGTCTATCAAAACGCTCGTTAACCACATTACTCGTAAACCGTTATCTTTATATTGTTGTTGAGGTGCTCTGTGTCATCTAGGACTGTGCTGTGTATTATCCTGAAGCAGCAGTCATATATTTGTTATACAATGTATCATTTATTGTCGTTGCCATTTTTTTTTACATACTTTGCTTGTTATATGCCATTATATAGACACAAACTTATGAATTCATTTTCCTACATGTTATGTATTATTTAGCAAAAAAACATTGGGCCAGATTCACGTACATTGGCGCATATTTTGATCGGCGTAGCACACCTCCTTTACGTTAGACCGGCGCAATGTAGAGGCGCAATCACCGTATCCTTGTAGTATTTGCGCAGAAATTTGCGCCGGTGTAACGTAAATTCCGAGGCGTAAGGCGGAGTAATTCAAATTGGGAAGGACGTGGGCGTGTTACATTGAAATGAGCCGTGACCCCATGCAAATGAAGGGCCAGCCGGATCGCGCATGCGCACATGAAGCAGACCATGGTCAGCACCTCTGTGCGCATGCTCACAACTCGGGAACGGCGCAATCAGTGAAATTGGAAGTGGACCCGGGCAACTTAGTGAACTACGCAGAGAGCTTAAATAGACAGACACAAACGCACTTCCTTTGCAAAAGTACATCCCTTTGTATCCCTTCCTATACAGCAAGGTGCTTTTGTTCTGTTGTCCCTCTAGCCATGTCCCTCACATATGCAGCAATGAGCCATGTCCCTCACATATGCAGCAATGAGCCATGTCTCTCACATATGCAGCAATGAGCCATGTCCCTCACATATGCAGCAATGAGCCATGTCTCTCACATATGCAGCAATGAGCCATGTCCCTCACATATGCAGCAATGAGCCATGTCCCTCACATATGCAGCAATGAGCCATGTCCCTCACATATGCAGCAATGAGCCATGTCTCTCACATATGCAGCAATGAGCCATGTCCCTCACATATGCAGCAATGAGCCATGTCTCTCACATATGCAGCAATGAGCCATGTCCCTCACATATGCAGCAATGAGCCATGTCCCTCACATATGCAGCAATGAGCCATGTCCCTCACATATGCAGCAATGAGCCATGTCTCTCACATATGCAGCAATGAGCCATGTCCCTCACATATGCAGCAATGAGCCATGTCTCTCACATATGCAGCAATGAGCCATGTCCCTCACATATGCAGCAATGAGCCATGTCCCTCACATATGCAGCAATGAGCCATGTCCCTCACATATGCAGCAATGAGCCATGTCCCTCACATATGCAGCAATGTCACATGTCCCTCACATATGCAGCCACGTCCCATGTCCTCTAGCCATGTCCCTCACATATGCAGCAATGAGCCATGTCCCTCACATATGCAGCGTTGAGCCATGTCCCTCACATATGCAGCAATGTCACATGTCCCTCTAGCCATGTCCCTCACATATGCAGCAATGAGCCATGTCCCTCACATATGCAGCAATGAGCCATGTCCCTCACATATGCAGCAATGAGCCATGTCCCTCACATATGCAGCAATGTCACATGTCCCTCACATATGCAGCAATGTCACATGTCCCTCACATATGCAGCAATGAGCCATGTCCCTCACATATGCAGCCACGTCCCATGTCCCTCTAGCCATGTCCCTCACATATGCAGCAATCTCCGTTCAGCCATTTCCCCCATACGCAGCCATTTCCCTTACCTTTGCCTCAGAAGCCGCATGGAGAGAAAACCACAGCATTAATTTGAATAGCCCGCCCGTATAGACACTCCCCCTTGCTCGCTATTGGACAGTTCACGATCACCCATCCAATCGCGAGCAAGGGGGAGTGTCTATATGGGCGGGAACACTACAGCTATTCAAATGAATGCTGTGATGTTCCCGCACAGCGTTTAACCCTTTGCAGCGGCGGCGCGATGCGACGGCTTTCGATTCGGCGGCGCGATGCGGCGGCAGCGGCGGGGGGCCGGGGGAGTATTCTATTTAGGCATCGGGAGTATTTGCGCGAGTACAAGTACTAGCGCAAATACTCGGCATCGGTCCCGATACCGATACTAGTATCGGTATCAGGACAACCCTAATAGAAACCAATCCGCTTCCAGGTTTTTTGTCAAAGCTTAATTGAATCCAGCGGGGTCCTCTTGTCTGAGTCTAATGACAGGTCATCCCGCTGGGACTTTATACACGCTTGTAAATATATTAGACATTATTGTGAAGTTATGCATTGCGGGACTACAAGTAGCAGGAGATATGGACTCCATTGACTCCATTGAAACCGACTACATTTCCTGCAATGCTTTGCCCATTGGATCATGTGACGCTTTCACACAGACTTGTGGGGGAGGTTACTTAAGGAGAGGGAGTGGCGCCTTTTCTCTCTCTCGGGACCAGCCTTCTCTCCTCTGCGGAGCTGCAGACAGAGACAGCCGTGTTACTAGGCCCAGAAGCCTGGGTCTAGATTCACCGAGAGACCAGCCATCCGGAGGGAAGCAAGACTCCATCATCCGTCGGTGTACCCAGAGATCGAAGAGGCAGCCCAGCTGACAACCGAAACAGTGAAACGCCCTCGTCCGGGACCCTTGTGTTGTGGTACAGTAATTTACAGACGCGCCCTCTGAGAGGAATCCAGGCGGATCGGCCTGTCGTGTGAGAGAGCACATGCTCAACTTCTAACTATCTCTCTAGACAGACACTTGAGTGCCATCTCACAGGCCGCCCGCCTTTGTTGGGCCTCAGCTTAAACTTGGAGGCCTTTCATTGTTCATAGTGTTTAAGCAGACGTGACTGACGCTGGCTAGCGATCAGCTCACCAACGTTGATGTTCCTCACCCCTTGCCGGATTAAGTTCCCTTTGTTTCCTGTTCCTTGTGGATTACAAATTTAACGTGCACCATCCCGGCCGCAACGTGAACTTTAGCTGCTTGCCGGATCGCTCGCTAGAGGGAGCTCACGAGCACAGACTGTTTCACTTTAGTTTATCTGAATGGTACCATTCTTTAGCATCGATCTGTTTCATTCATTAGTGTTCTTTGTTGATTTCTGCAAGGGCCCTTGCGAAATCATATTGTGTCGTTGCATAGCAACTATTCATTTGCTGATTTAAGTTTATGCTTGTTCTCTTTGAGTGTTTATGAAGTAAACTCTCCCCTTTTGATTCAAATATAATACTGTGTGAAGTGTATTCTTCTTGTCTGGAGGGACCATCCAAAATTCAGGTAATACTGTTACTACATTGCTATTGAGTATTGTATGCCCTGTCATTGTACCCTTTAGACAAATAGGGGCTACAATACACCTACCAGACTTCTGATGTGTCAAGGGAGGGTTCGAGCTAGTTAAAGAGGGGTGAGCCAAACAAAGAGAGTAGATCCAAAACAACAACCAGCGGCTCCTTCAGGGGTAGCGCTACATTAAAAAAAAGCTAAAGTTTGAAGCAGTGGTGTTGCTACAGGGGGGCAAAGGGGGGTAACTGACCCCCCCAGATTATTTCTTGCCATACCGTGTGCCCCACACTAAATTAGGCTGCCGGGCTGTTTCTTTTATACAGAGCTTCTGTGTGTCCACCCAAAGCCCTTGTTCCCTAGCCACGGCTCACTTGCGTGTCTCCTGGGGAGCAGAGAGTCAGACCGCCAGTGCTCACAGCCCAGAGCTATCACTGACACTGACAGTTCCCCCATCCCCCTCCCACATGGACGGGAGAGGAGAGGGAACTGGTGCAGGTAAACAGACATCAAGTAGGTAGGAGGCAGAATGCCTCCCCTGTGTATCTATCACTCTCAGTGCCATCATGGGGCCCCCAATTTCCAGGAAGCTTGGGCTCAAGGACCAGCTGCTTTGGGGAAAGTGCAGGGGCCCCCCATGCAGCTGGTGCCCCTGGACAGTGTCCAGGTTTGCCCTCTCATTAAGACAGCCCTGTGATTGTGTGATTCCTCCCAAAAGGGTACCAACATGCTTATCGTGCCTCAAGAGGAGTGGGGGTCACAAGGGCGGGGGACCCAAGCCCACGGTTGCAATTTAAGATTAGCCTAGCAAACTTGTAGAAGCCTAGAGCGCCATCTGTGGGCAGTATCTGGGTAAGCATGTTCTAATACAAAAGGATAATATATTTTAGAATTTTTTTTTTTTAGTCTTGAACATACTCAATAAATGAAATCTATTTACATTTCCTTTAACTCTGTACTTCTTGCTGTACACCAACCTAAAACCTTCTTATCATTCTTTCTGTATCCCAGCTCTCTCTATACCCTGCGTTTAAAACAATTACTCTTTCTTTCTGGATATCTTTTCCCTGGTACAAGGCACGAAATATCACATTAGCACTTGGAAGAAGAACACGAGCAAGAAATTGTGCGGAGAGTTTGAAATAAAAGAACAGTTTATTGTTGGCTAATCCTCACTGTAAGCGCCACGATGAAAGCTCCTCGCCTTGCATAATTTCCCGTTGCGAAGGGCAGATAAATTAACACGGTTCAGGGCGCTGGGAACCACGGTTCCTTCATCGCATTAGCAAAGTCACTAAGACCTTGAATGACCCGCTGTGTAAATGTCAGTGCGACGGGCGCTTAATCCGCCGTTTCACTTGGCTTGTGAGGGAGGGGGAAGGAGGAAATTTGCATTTGTTTGAAATAAGAAGTAAAACAGAAGATTTAACATTATGTATCCAGGCAGGTGTAAGAACGGTGAGATGCCAAGACACAACCTTCAGTAATGACAGGAGATGGAAGGAAACAGGAAACAATAGCGGCTTACAGGGAAACCATAATGGCTTTCCGTCAATTTCATCCTAAAGCATATCTAAACCCTAAAACTAAAATGTATTATATTGCAATTTGCGAGTCTTAAGATGTGGCGGCTTCATACGTTTTCTTTTTTTTTTATGTCTTTTTTTCATTATTTGCACCTGATGATCCTGCAAGTAAAACACTTCTTGTCCTAGGGCAGTGATGGCGAACCTATGGCACGGGTGCCACAGCTGCACTCCAGGCCCTCTCTGTTGGCACGCCAGCCAGGCAGTCAATTGCACTGACTCGACAGGACTCCGGCTCCCTTCCTTGCATCAGTGCCAGTGATGTCGGCAGGAGGATGGGTCAGTCATCATGTGTGCTGTTTAGGGGGGGGGGTGTAAAATTCTTCCTCCACTGTCCCGACTCTGTTCTGCAGCTTATTGCCTCCCCCGAACCCCTAAACCTCTGGTAAGGCATTCGGGCATTCCTTTCTGCAGGCACGACATTCCAGCTCCCCCTGCTCCAGGACGACTTTGGTTCAGTCTGTCCTTCTAGTGCAGCCTGTGAAAAAGCGGAGGGGGAGGAGCTATACTCTGAATGGGGAAGGTAGGTGAGTGCATGTGTCAGGTGAGTGCATGTGTCAGGTAGGTCAGTGTAATGGTCAGGTAGGTCAGGTAGGTCAGTGTATGTTGCACAGTGCATTGTAAGCACAATGCATTCCTTAACCCTGCATTCTGATTTTTGGTCCCTTGGGGCTCATTCAGAGGGATGATCAGTCCCATCCTCTTTACAGAGCCGCTGGTAGGTTTAATTCTGTGTTGGCACTTTGAAAGAAATAAGTTGGTTTTGCGTCGCGGTTTGGGCACTCGCCATCACTGTCCTAGGGCAACAATACTTTTAGGTAGGTGCAGCCTGTCCTCCTCTCTGTAGGTGGCGCTAGAATTGAATGGCTATACAGAAGGGGAGGAACTTATGAGGAAGGTGCGAGGAACCCAGTTTCTCTATGACTTCCTTGGTCTTCAGCAGAGCAGCTGTCCAATCAGACGCTGGTGCCCTGCTTGACCCCTGTGGCCATCTTGGGTGGTGGCAGTGCTTATTTAACCACATCAGTACTGGCAGCAGTAGTGTATTCAGGTTTTGTGCTGCCCTTGGGCTGACTAAACTCATGCACCCCCTAATTTAAATATGACCGACCCCTTCCTGTCAAGGCCACACCCATTTCTATTTAAGTCCCACCCTGAAATTGGGGACACTAGAATTTGGGGCCTGGGGGGGGGGGCATTGGATTCCCTTAATTTGCATAGATTTCCTCTCACTTCCTGTTTGGCTATGGGGCAGGAAGTGAAGGGAAATCTCTGCAATGTGGCAGGGATGGTAAAAAATAAACTGACAGGGGCTATAACCCTCCCTTACTCTATCCAAAAAAAAAAAAAAGTGCTGCCTATAGTTCTACTTTAATTTCTGATAATTTTATGGAGAGGACTAAGAAGATATAACATGTCAATGGTGCAGCAGAAGACATATAGCACAGTGAGGAAGGTGTGTGTTCCAGGCTGATAGGACAGTCAAAATTAGAAGCAGCTTGCGTTACACTAACAGTGCCGGCGGGGACGCTTTCCGTGCTGCCCCCCTGCAAAGTGCTGCCCTAGGCCTGGGCCTTGTTGGCCTAGGCCAGGATGCAGCATTGACTGGCAGGGCTTTTTATCTCAGAGAATAGGTGCTGGAACTCCCCCTACTGAGTCACTACTTGTCTCCAACCCCTACCCACCTCTGAGTACCATCTCTTGTTTACACCCCCTACCTGCCTCCCAGTACCAGCCCTTTTTAGAGAGCACAGAACCTAGTATAACTTTACACCGCCTCAGCAACAATGGACTGCCCGTTACAAAATACCACCCCTGCAACAATAGACCCTTAGTAACATCAACAGATTTCCCAGCAGCCAGCAACAACTTTCTCCCTGACCATCTCAGCAACAATACACCCCCACACAAAAATGTATTCCCCAGCATATCCCAGTACCCCTTGCCATCACATACATTCAGTGCTGAAGGTGCCGGAACTGCGTTCCCCCACGTTCCCGAATCCCGCTGAAAAAAAGCCCTGAGTACTGGGCACTTTCACTACCTTCCTTCCCAGACCAATTTTCAGCTTTCAGCGCTCTCGCAATTTCAGTGACAATTGCGCGGTCATGCTACGCTGTACCCAAATTAAATTTGTATCATTTTGTTCACACAAATAGAGCTTTCTTTTGTTCGTATTCCACCTCCTATCGGCTCCTTGGTTCCACCTCCTATCGGCTCCTTGGTTCCACCTCCTATCGGCTCCTTGGTTCCACCTGCTATCCGCTCCTTGGTTCCACCTCCTATCGGCTCCTTGGTTTCACCTCCTATTGGCTCCTTGGTTCCGCCTCCTATCGGCTCCTTGGTTCCACCTCCTATCGGCTCCTTGGTTCCACCTCCTATGGGCTCCTTGGTTGCAGCTCCTACTGGCTCCTTGGTTCCACCTCCTATCGGCTCCTTGGTTCCACCTCCTATCGGCTCCTTGGTTCCACCTCCTATGGGCTCCTTGGTTGCACCTCCTACTGGCTCCTTGGTTCCACCTCCTATCGGCTCCTTGGTTCCACCTCCTATCGGCTCCTTGGTTTCACCTCCTATCGGCTCCTTGGTTCCTTGGTTCCACCTCCTACTGGCCTCCCTGTACCACCTATTTTAAAGAATACAGAACCAAGTATTATTTTTGCTACTAAGTGATTTGCATGGAATTTATTAATGATAACAAAGAAAGACAGTAAAATAGATCCCCTGCAGAGAGCAACAATGGACCCTACCCCAGCAACAGTAGACTCCTCCAGCAATGATAGACCTCACCCCAGCAAAAATAGAGCCCCCACACAACAAAATACCACCCCTGCAACAATAGACCTCCCGGGAGCGACAACAGATGTCCCAGCAGACTGCATCAATAGACCCTCCAGGAGGCAGCAACCATAGACCTCTCGTTCAACGGTAGATCCCTCCCAGCAATAACTAGATATGTGCATTCCCGTTCGTACGAATGTCATTTTCGTACGAAAATGTTCATTTTCGTACCCGCGGGATAATGTGTACATACGAAAATATTAAAGCACCAAAATACGAAAACGACGGGATAACGGATTAGCCGCATAACGAACGACCGCAATTACGAACGATCCGACGGGAAAAAACGACAAAACGAAAATGGCAAAATAACGAAAATTAAATCTGTATCAAGAGGTTTGCATTGTGTATTTTGTTTGAATCCGTTTTGTGTTCGTTTTCAGTTGTATGTTCATTGTTCAATGACATCTATAACAAAAGAATTTCATTATGTATATTGAATGAATTCCTTTTTTTTTTTTCTGTGTATTCAAAATACTGAAGGCAATTTTTTTGTTATAGGTGTCAGGCCGCGTACACACGACCCAGAACCTCGACGGGCAGAACACATCGTTCCGCCCGTCGAGGTTCTCTCCCGGCCGTCGAATTCGGCGACCCGCCCGTCGGGAATGGCAACCAGCCATTCTTCCAGGCGGGCCGTCGAGGAAATAGAGAGCGTGCTCTCTATTTCGGCTCGACGAGCTTCCCGACGGGAAGCTCGCCGAGAGCGTACACACGGCCGAGGTCCTCGCTGGAATGTGCATTCCAGCGAGGTTCTCGCTGATTTTCAGCGAGAACCTCGGCCGTGTGTACGGCACCATATATCAACATACGAAAATAACAAAAGAAACGGGTTCAAATGCAAATCTTTTGTTTATGTTTTTTTTAATGGCCAGAGAGTTAGGCTGGCCATACATGATACCATTTTCTGTGCAATTTTCTTTAGATTTACCTTCAACTATGTAGTGCAAGGGCCTGCCTGATTGCATACAATTGATAGTGTTGTTTAGTTTGACCTCATATATGGTTTTTGGTAAATCTAAAAGAAAATTGTACAAGAAAATTGAACATGTATGGCCAGCCTCAGTGACTGAAAGCAGCTTCTCTTTTGTGCTGAGTACTAGAGTAGTGAGTACACTTGTACAGTAAAGCCTAATAAACTTTTCTGTGGATTTTCATCAGAAGGGAGATCAGTTGGCCAGACTTCTGAACCCAAAAATGGTTTTCTGATGCAGTTTAAAAACGAACAAATTTTCTGAGAACGATCGGAAAATGATCGTTTTTATGTTTGTTGTTAAAATAGTCTGACCAAGTGTATGGGGCTTAACAATAGTATTACACAGCCCCATACACTTGGTCAGACTATTTTAACAACAAACATAAAAACGATCGTTTTCCGATCGTTCTCCGAAAATTTGTTCGTTTTTAAACTGCATCAGAAAACCATTTTTGGGTTCAGAAGTCTGGCCAACTGATCTCCCTTCAGATGAAAATCCACAGAAAAGTTTTTTAGGCTTTACTGTACAAGTGTACTCACTACTCTAGTACTCAGCACAAAAGAGAAGCTGCTTTCAGTCACTGAGGCTGGCCATACATGTTCAATTTTCTTGTACAATTTTCTTTTAGATTTACCAAAAACCATATATGAGGTCAAACTAAACAACACTTTCAATTGTATGCAATCAGGCAGGCCCTTGCACTACATAGTTGAAGGTAAATCTAAAGAAAATTGCACAGAAAATGGTATCATGTATGGTCAGCCTAACTCTCTGGCCATTAAAAAAACCATAAACAAAAGATTTGCATTTGAACCCGTTTCTTTTGTTATTTTCGTATGTTGATATGACACCTATAACAAAAAAATTGCCTTCAGTATTTTGAATATGCAATCAGGCAGGCCCTTGCACTACATAGTTGAAGGTAAATCTAAAGAAAATTGCACAGAAAATGGTATCATGTATGGCCAGCCTAACTCTCTGGCCATTAAAAAAACCATAAACAAAAGATTTGCATTTGAACACGTTTCTTTTGTTATTTTCGTATGTTTATATGACACCTATAACAGACAGGAATTCATTCAATATACATAATGAAATTCTTTTGTTGTAGATGTCATTGAACAATGAACATACAACTGACACTAACAAAAGAAAAGCATTCAAGATACACAGAATGCAAATTGACGAAAATTCACGATAATTATTGTCTAACAAGAAACGAACATGAATTAAACAGAATAACGAATCATCCCGCATGTACGAAAATAAAACGGTAACGGAAATACGAAACGATCGGAATACGAAAAAATCACGTCGTACGGCAAACGAACGGGAACGAACGGGAAAACGGGCGTCTTACGAAAAACGAACGGAAACGAACAGACGGGACCATACGAAACGGAACAAAAAAAAACGAAATTTTTTTCTGTGCACATGTCTAGCAATAACTGCTCCCCCTCAGAAACATAAGACCCCCCACTAGCAACAATAGATCTACCCAGAAACAGAAGACCCCCACCAGTGACAATAGATCCCCCAATAGCAAGCATCAATAGACCCTCCAGCACACCCCAGCACTCCTTGCCATTACATACATTCATTGCTGGAGATGCTGGAACTGCGTTCCCCCGCGTTCCTGCAAAAAAAAGCCCTGGTATAAAGTATAAAGAGCATTCTTCCCACTATCCATCATATTAATCATGAGTTGTAGATATAGTAATTCTTAGCTGGTGTTCCCTGAGACCTGAAAGTTATTTCAAGGGTTCCTCTGTGTTGAAAACGTTGGGAAAGGCCATTCTAAATGTTCACAATTGATTGCACTATACCTTCAATTTGCATCAGTAAAGATAGTCGCAGCACAATTCACAAGGATCCCTACCTAAGACCCTTCTCTATTTTATAGAATGATAAAACCCCCGCTCACTGTACTACGCATTCCATTGTCCCTAATTCCTTCCTTCTATTGCCCATTTGTTTTTCTTACTCTTCTCTTTCTTAAACTGTATTCTGTGACAGATCATTTATCATGAGACCTCGAGCTCTACATGATGGCGCTGAGATCTTCTAATGAAGGTCACGTTGTCCTCTGTCATGACAGATGACATCATTATAGTCAAATTCCACTGAAAACCGAAATCGCAGATGCTACCCAGCAGACATGCCACGATCCTTACATTTGAGCGGAGCCGAGAGACGGCCATGTGTGACGCTCTTTCAAGAAAACCCGTTTTGATTAATTAATTGTCAGATCTGTCTTGGATAAATATTGGTTGAAGTGAGGACTGGTCACTCAGGTTATATTATGCAGAAAGATTGTACATCTTCATACAGTTCTCCGATATCCTATAAAAATATCAGCAATTGTGTATTCACACCGTACTATAAACCACACAACAGGCATCAATAGGGACTTCTTACATTATATTTCTGTCTTGAAGATTATTTTTATAAAAATATATTTAAAGTGGGCCTGTAATATTGTAGATAAGGTTACAACATCCAGATAAGGTTACAACGCAATAAGCGTAGCATTTGTAGCATTTACAAAATAGGGGATAGTTTTAATGCATTTACCGTATTTATCGGCGTATATCGTGCACTTTTTTGCCCTGAAAATCAGGGCAAAATCGTGGGTGAGCGATATACGCCGATACCCGCTTTCACGCGCCGAGTTTTGAACACTGCGCCGACATATACCCAGCGCAGTACACTCGGGTATATTCGGCCAGGCTCGGCTTCTTCCGCGGTCACGTCCTGGACGTACAGGACGTGAGCGCGACAGTTGCCGAGCCTGCCCGAGTGTACTGCGCTGGGTATATGCTGGCGCAGTATTCAAAACTCGGCGCGGGAAACGAGCGGGGAGGACGCCGGACCCGCCGCAAGGACGCCGGACCCGCCGAAGAGGACACCGGACCCGCCGAAAAGGACACCGGACCCGCCGAAGAGGACATCGGACCCGCCGCAGAAGGACACCCGAAGCCGCAGAAGGACACCCGATGCCGCAGAAGGACGCCGGACCCGCCAAAGAGGACACCCGAAGCCGCAGAAGGACGCCGGACCCGACGAGGCCGCCGATGGACGCCGTGCAAGACACCAAAACTGTAAGTACAAAAACAAGACTTTTTTTCCACAGGATTGGGGGTCACTTTAGGGGTGCACGGTATACGCGGGAGCGCGTTATACCGCGATAAATACGGTATATAAAAACATTTTTTACTACTAATGGCAGCGATCATCGTTTTTTTTTTTTTTTTTGTGACTGCGACATTATGGCGGACACATTGGACAATTTTGACACATTTTGATGCATTACAAATGCACTGATTACTGTGAAAATTACAATTGCAGTTTGGGAGTTAACCACAAGGGGGCGCTAAAGGGATTAAGTGTGACCTCATCTGTGTTTCTAACTGTAGGGGGGTGTGGCTGTAGGTGTGACGTCATTGATTGTGGCTGATTGATTGCCACCATTTTGCCTTTAAAAGTCAGCAGCTGCAGTGACACTTTGCTGTCTGATCTGCAGCGTTGTACCAGTATTCTGTGACCCTGTTGAAACCTGCTACCAGTGCCGACCCGGCTCCGCCTGACCACCCGAACCTCTCCACTCCGACCTTTGGCTTGTTCTGACCCCGCTCTGCCGCCTACCGTAGCCAGACCCTCTTGCCTAAACCTTGACCACGCTTATAGCCTTCAAGTACCTCTGTCTGATCACCTGCTTGACCCGGCCCATCTGACCCCGCTACTTTCTGATTGCGCTGTACCTAACCCAGCTTGCCTCATCCAGCTCCTGCTGCTGCTGTTCCAGTACCTGTGCCAGCCAATGCTGTATCCTGGCCTAGGCCTAGGGCAGCACTTTGCAGGGGGGCAGCACGGACAGTGTCCCCGCCGGCTTGCGCTACACTGTTAGGCAAATTAGTTTAGCGCCCCCATAAATCGGCCCCACTGCTTCCAGTATGTGGGCGGTTGGCATTCTGCAACTGTGGGGGGGGGGGGGGGGCGTCGCTTCAATTTTTTTTACCATCCCTGTCCCATTGCAGAGATTTCCCTTCACTTCCTGTCCCATAGCCAAACAGGAAGTGAGATGAAATCTATGCAAATTAAGGGAATCCATTGCTCCCCCCCCCCCCGCCAAGGCCATCATCAGAACTAGTGTCCCCACTTGAAAATTTCAGGGTGGGTCTTAAACTGGAAGGGGTGTGACCTTGACAGAAAGGGGTGAGGCATATTTAAATTAGGGGGTGCACAAGTTTAGTCAGGACTAGGGCAGCACAAATCCCAAATACAATAAACCCCTGGTGCCAGCTCCAGAGTCGCTGACCTTTCACTTCTGCAACAGCTGTCTCTTGTGCCAGCCATCCCTGAAGGATCACCGTCCTGTGCCTGACTGCTACCATCACCCAGGCACTCCTACTGCACTGTGCTCCCGAGCTTGCTGTCCCCACTCCAGCGGCTCTTGAGCCAGGAATGTAAAAGAGGCCTCCTCCTGCAAACCAGGCTCCGGTTACCAGGTACGTTCTCATACATAACAGGATGATACAAGGGAGATTGTTTACCTTAATGCAGGTAATGCATTAACCACTTATGGACCACCCACCCGCAAAGTACTGAAGACAGACGGCCCGTACAGGCACAGTGATATATCTGTCGCTGCCTGTTTCCAGACATTCTACAGGAGACAGAGACTGCAGACATACTACAAGAGAGGGTCAGAGACTACAAACAGTCTACAAGAGAGGGTCAGAGATTGCAGACATACTACAAGAGATAGTCAGAGACTGCAGACATACTACAGGAGATGGTCAGAGACTGCAGACATACTACAGGAGATGTTCAGAGACTGCAGACATACTAGAGGAGATGGTCAGAGACTGCAAACGTGAAAGGAGAGATGGTCAGAGGCTGCAGACATGATGCAGGAGATAGTCAGAGACTGAAGATATGATACAAGGGATAGTCAGAGACTGCAGACGTGATACAAGAGATGGTCAGAGACTGCAGACATGATACACGAGATGGTCAGAGACTGCAGATATGATACAAGAGATGGAGACTGCAGACATGATACGAGAGATGTCAGAGACTGCAGAAATGATACGAGAGATAGTCAGAAAATACAGACATGATACACGAGATGGTCAGAGACTGCAGATATGATACAAGAGATAGAGACTGCAGATATGATACGAGAGATGTCAGAGACTGCAGAAATGATACGAGAGATAGTCAGAAACTACAGACATGATACAAGAGATAATCAGAGACTGCAGACATGATACATGAGATGGTCAAAAACTGCAGATATGATACAAGAGATAGAGACTGCAGACATGATACGAGAGATAGTCAGAAACTACAGACATGATACAAGAGATGGTCAGAGACTGCAGACATGATACAAGAGATGGCCAGAGACTGCAGACATGATACAAGAGATGGTCAGAGACTGCAGATATAATACAAGGGATGGTCAGAGACTGCAGACATGATACAGGAGATGGTCAAAAATTACAGGCATGCTACAGCAGGTTGGCCTCCACAGCATTAAACTGTAAGCCCCATTCAAAAGCAAGTACTACCATGAATGATCCATTTTTGGCTCTAGTGATGCTGAACATACCTGCTTTATATAAATGAATAAACATACAAGCCATGGAAATGTTTTTTTTTTTTTTTAATATTCTTAAAATCCCAAACAAGCCTAATTAATGTAGCAGGGACGGTTCTAGCTGCGGTACTTTGTTTGTTTTTGTGTAGAAAATAAAAGACAACAGGAACAATTATAGCAGCGCTGCCCATCCATACATAATAAATGTTGCTCTCATCTATTTTCTGCACACAGAACAGGAACAAAGACGAGGCATTTATCTTACATTAAAAGAAATTATGTTTAATTATGGAAGTAGGTAAATATCGAGCACGGCTGTAAATCAAGTTCACTGCGGCCTAAAAGCGTTAGAATGGAGCATTGGAAGAAATGTCCGCGAATGTTTATCCTGCGGGGAGTGCAGGTTATCACAGCGGTGGGGCGGATTGACGTTACGTAATCCCTTCTCAGCGCATAAACCTGGCCAGTTGTATCTGTCTTGTCTATAGCCTTATATATATATATCTTTTAAAATAAAGTATTCATCTTTTTTATTTTTTTCACCTATTTATAGGGGTACCCACCAGGTGGGAGGGGTCAGGAGCTCCAGCCAGGGACCCGAGAAGAGGAGTATATGGGCTGCTCTGTGCAAATCCACTGCACAGAGCAGGTAAGTACAGGGGCCCGGATTCACATACATTGGCGCATATTTATGCGTATCTTCTTTACGCTACGCCGACGCAGCGCAGAAAGGCAAGCACAGAATTCACAAAGCACTTGCTCTCAAAACTACGCAGAGTTTCTAAGGCGTAAGCCGGCATAGGTGGAAGTGGGCGTGAGCCATGCAAATGAGGCGTGACCCCATGCAAATGATGGGCCGAGTGCCAGACAAGTACTGAGAACGGACTGCGCATGCGTCGTGTCGTGGGCACCTCCAAGTATGCATGCTCACAATCACGTTGAAACAACTGCCTAAGATACGTCGGATCGCTGCCTACGGTGTGAACGTAACCCACGCCCAGCCATATTCACGTACTACGTAAACTACGTAAAATTCGCCGGCTTGTGTTCCCTGGTCCATACCTTTGCATGGGTTGCGCCTCATCTATGGGGAATAACTTTACGCCGGAAGTACGACTTACGCAAACCGCATATATTATGCGCCGGGCGAAAGGACATCCGTGAATTGCCGTATTTTCCTCATTTGCATATCAATTGGAGCGCCACATGCGCCCAGCGTAAATATGCGCCCATTCTACGTCGGCGTAGGAAAGTTACGTCGGTGGGATTAAGCCTATTTTTAGGCGTATTTTAGTTTGTGGGTCGGCGCACAGATACGACGGCGCACATTTGTACTTACGTCGGCGTATCTGGAGATACGTCGGCCTAAGTGCTTTGTGAATCTGGGCCAACATGTTTATTATTTTCAGGGTTTCCTTTAAGGCAGGGCAAAAGGGGAAACTGCCTTATACTTGCCAACTATCCCAGTTTAAATTCCCTTGTCCCTTGAAGTTTTAGTCCTGTGCTGTGTCCTGATATCTCAGTGTGAAGTGCTGCTACTAATACTGCCCAGCTCTGCCCTATTGTTGTGTACAGATGACTAACCTGCAGACCCATGTAAATAGCTGTCATTCATATGCAAATAATGGGAGCATTCGTATGTGAATAGCAGCGGCATTCATATGTTGGAAGCGGCCGGCAACATTAATATGTAAATAACTGTCATTCATATGTAAATATCGACAGGATTCATATGTAAATAGCTGAGGCCGGCGGCATTAATATGAAAATAAAGGCGACATTCATATGTCTATCATGCCCCTCTGCAGTGAAGAGATGATGTGCTGTAACCTCTAGCAACCATTTAGAGAGCAGTATTACTGTACAGCAATCTCTAGCAACCAATCAACAAGAAGAAATCATGTGCTGTAACCTCTAGCCACTAATCAGTGAGCCGTAATGTGTGCTGTAACCTCTAGCAACCAGTCAGTAAATGGTAATGATATGCTGTAACCTCTGGCAACCAATCACAATCACTGCCTGATCTGATACAGTAAACTGATTTTAAGTCTAGCTGATATTTATTGTATGTCTCAGAGCAGGTGGAGAGCAAAATTGCATGGGGGGGGGGGCAATAAAATAAAACCTGGAAACACCTTAGTCCATCCCGCCTCCTTGCTGTGAGTGACAGGTTATTTACATATCTCTGCACTAGCCTGGAGACAGGCATTATTTTTAAATTCCCACCCTCACTCCTTTTCTGATGTGGTTATTTTTCTGGATTTTGACTGGATGTTAGTGATCATAGCAGAATTAAGTGTTAGGCCGTGTACACACGACCGAGGTTCTCGCTGGAAGCTGCATTCCAGCGAGGACCTCGGCCGTGTGTACGCTCTCGGCGAGCTTCCCGTCGGGAAGCCCGTCGAGCAGAAATAGAGAGCACGCTCTCTATTTGCTCGACGGCCCGCCTGGAAGAATGGCTGGTTGCCATTCCCGACGGGCGGGTCGCCGATTTCGACGGCCGGCAGGGAACCTCGACGGGCGGAACGATGTGTTCTGACCGTCGAGGTTCTCTGCCGTGTGTACACGGCCTAAGGAATACACAGGGAAAAATGCATGTTGACAAGGGTAGTGTAGAGGTGGGCGAGGAGTCTACTGACATCACGACTCCACCCACAGAGCTCCAGACAACAGATCCACCCACAGAATCTGCAGTTTTTCAGGTCTTATAACAGACAGAGGGGAGACATGTGACAGGTAAGGATACATGCAGGAGCAGAGGCGTATCTAGTGAAAATAGTGCCATGGCAAGCACTGAAACTGCGCCCCTGTCGAAACTTTTGAAACCCATCTTTCAGATAACCTTAACAAAAAAAACAACTAACAAAACTAGTGATATTTATTATCCCTCGTGATACCTTAGGTAGTGACATATCCTCTTTATGGAGAAATCTGGGGTTTACTAGACCCCTGATTCCTCCTCTGCCCTCCAAGGCCAAGTAAATGCAGAACCAATACTGACGCTCTCAAACGAGTCTCTCTCTCAGGGATAGTGCAGGGTCCTCCCACTGTGCGGCTTCGGCCTCACAGACAGACAGGCAGGCAGGAGTTCCACCTCCCTGTCATCCATCCACCCTCCACTGGCCACTCGGACGAGCCTCTCTCCCCCCTCCTGGACTTCCACGGCTTCCCCCGGCTTTCCCCGGCTTCCCCCGGTGCACCGGACCTGGTAAGCCTTCTCTTGGGAGCGGCAGGCGGCCGTCCTTTTCAGGACAAGCCGCAGCAGCCTCCCCCAATCCCCACGGTTTCTTCCCCGCTCCTTACCTCCACCCCCCGCGGGCGTCCTTGCCGGCAGCTAGCCCTACAAACCACCGCTGCCCTCGGGAGCGGTGTTTTCTTTCATCCGCGCTGATCGGTGGAGGTTCACGGCAGCCGCTACTCAGGAAAGGCCGCGGCTTCATCCGCGGCCTAGCGGCGCGCCGCTCTCCACCCCCCAACAGTCGGCTCTACCTCATTAACTGAGCCACATAGCCCCCCCCCTACCCCAGTAGAGCCCCCTTGCTCTCCTGGATTCTGCTGCCAGGTCGGCGGCCATCTTGCTCCACCCTGCCCCATCCCTCTCAAAGTCATTACAACTTGATCCAGGACTCAACCCGATCGCCTCTTTAGGGGTCAGGAAGGAATTTTTTTTCCCTACCACAGCATATTGGCACAGCGTGGTCAGGGTTTTTTTCGCCTTCCTCTGGACCAAACCAGGATCAGAGGATTCAGTTATCCTTGTGAATCCACCCCCCCCCCCGCCCCTGGTTCCACAGCGGTCATGGTTAATCGGCAATACTCGGCAGAGAACATTTGGGATCTCGGTCGATTTGCCGCAATTCTGCCGGACGCCACCAAAAAAGCCCTAAGAAATCTGCGGCTTTTGAGGATCGATCGACGATCGACTGCCAGAAATCGCCATTTACCCCGGCCCAAGCACATATCATGTGCTTTGATCAACACGAGATCGGCAGTAAAACACCGATTAGAAATCCATGATTTCTTACTACAACATGACTTAGACTGCCTCTTTATTACAGAGAGCTGGATCACAGCCGACTGTAACACCATTCTAGGAGAATTGGTGCCAGAAAACTATCGTATTATAACGGAAAACAGAATAGGGCAAAGAGGAGGAGGACTGGCGGTGATCCATAAGACTCATCTTGCGAT
Source organism: Rana kukunoris (assembly GCA_029574335.1). Taxonomy (NCBI): domain Eukaryota; kingdom Metazoa; phylum Chordata; class Amphibia; order Anura; family Ranidae; genus Rana; species Rana kukunoris. Next base: position 7,133,026 of record CM056053.1, read on the forward strand.
CACAAAACCAAGCCTCCAAAACCCTCTTCCATTCATGGAAACCCTTACTCTTCAAATGCAAGTAAACGGCCAGGAGACCGTCCGGATTCTACTCTGCTACAGGCCACCTGGCCCCAAGTCGCAGCTGCTCCCATCCTTGACGGACTTTGTCTCCACTTATACCCTGAATAGCAAACACCTTTTGCTGCTCGGGGACTTCAACCTCTGGGCCAACTCCCCGCAAGACCCCATTGCCGACACCTGCATCAACCATCTGGAAGGATTAGGGCTTCAGCAACTAGTATGTGGGCCCACACATGCTTCAGGTCACACGCTTGATCTTATTTTCAGACAAGATCTGGAAATAAAAATCTTGGAAAATGAACCATTGCCATGGACAGATCACCATGCAATTAAATTCATTATTTCCGAATTCCCCCCCTTAACTAAAACATCAAATCCAGTGACAACACACTGGACCAGATGTCAGAAGAAGCTCCACTCGGAACTCTTCAAAGTCACGTTAGGGGGAAAAATAAACACAATTCAGCCGCACCAAACAGCGGAAGAAACACTGGAGGCCATAAACACAGCACTATTGCAGTCAGCTGACTTGATAGCGCCGAAACGAAAGACCCAGATCAGGAAAAATAACTCCGGCTGGTTCAACAACCAGCTGGCGTTACTGAAGCAAGAGCGCAGAAGGGCAGAAGCAGCCTGGAAAAGAAGCTCTTCAGACGAGAACCTCTCGATCTACAAGGCAATAACCAGAAAATACTACAAGCAAATCTTCGAAGCCAAGAAAAACTATTTTTCTGAGGCTATCAATGGTGCCCTAAATCGTCCCCGCGAACTCTTCAAGCTGGTCACTCAGACCATGAATCCAAGATGTCTTGAGGCCCCCAACTTGGATACACAAGAATTTTGCGATGAGTTATCGGATTGCTTCATTAACAAAATCGAGGCAGTCCGGCAAAGCATTCGGCAAAACAATTTCTCGCCCAGCCCCCCCCGTAGCCATTTACACTGCACCGACAGCTATTCACCACAGGTAGGTGAGTTCACGCTGGAACCCATCTCCATTCAGACCACTAAAAATATCATTGGCACTCTGCGCAACAGCACTGCGCCAAATGATATTATCCCCACCAAACTGCTGAAGGAATGCGCCGACATCCTGGTACCTCCTGTCACGCAGCTTATCAACCAATCCTTCAGGGAGGGCAAAATGCCCTCCCAGCTGAAGGAGGGCTTCATTCAACCTATCTTGAAGAAAGCCACTTTGGATCCTAAGGATCCACTCAACTGGCGCCCCATAACAGGCCTAACTGTTCTCTCCAAGGTAATGGAGAAAGCAGTGGTACAGCAGCTGCAACAGCATCTAGATACCCACAACTTACTCGACCCATTTCAATCAGGATTCCGTCCCGGACACGGGACGGAAACAGCATTGCTCAAGATATGGGATGACGTTCTCGAGGCCGCAGACGAAGGAGAATCTTCTCTTCTGGTTCTGCTGGACCTAAGCGCAGCCTTTGATACAGTTGATCACAAGCTGTTATTGTCTCGACTGGCTAAAATAGCCAAAGTCGCAGAAAGCGATCTATCCTGGTTCTCCTCTTTTTTGGAAAACAGATCGCAAATAGTGAAGCTAGGACCCTTCTCTTCTGAACAACGCACATTATCGTGCGGGGTCCCTCAAGGCTCTCCCCTGTCGCCAATGTTATTCAACATTATTGTTTGTCCTCTTTTCGAAATCATCAGCAGCCAAAAACTGCTATATCACTCTTATGCAGACGACACGCAACTGTACTTCCGCATTTGCAATAAAAAGGATCACCACCTCAATCTAGAGACATGCCTCTCTTTGATAGAGGACTGGATGACAAAGAGTTATCTTAAACTCAATGGAGCGAAAACAGAACTTCTTCTGTTTCACGCCAAGCGTAGGAATCAAGCGACAACAACCTGGATCCCCCCGCCCATTCTGGGCAAAATTATCACCCCTAGCGCCAAAGTCAAAAGTCTTGGGGTCATCTTTGACTCCGACATGACAATGAACGCACAAATAGGGTCAGTAGTCAGCGGATCTCACCATCTGCTGCGCCTACTACGCAGACTCACGCCATTTATTCCCAAGAAAGACAAAGCGGTCGTGGTGGGAGCAATTGTAAACTCCAGACTGGATTATGCAAATGCCCTTTACCTCGGACTCCCCAAGTACCAAATCGCTCGTCTTCAAGTCGTTCAAAATACGGCCGCCAGACTTGTGACTGGGAAAAAACCCTGGGAATCCATCTCACCTTCACTGAGATCTCTTCACTGGCTACCAGTTAAAGACAGAATCACCTTTAAAGCTCTCTGTCTAACGCATAGATGTATCCATGGGAATGCTCCCCATTATCTATGCGAAAAATTAAAAGTTCACAAGCCCAATCGTATTCTACGATCCACCAATCAAAATCGGCTTCAGATACCGAAAGCCAGATACAAGTCCAAAGGTGATAGGAGATTCGCTGTCCAAGGTCCCAAACTATGGAATGCCTTACCAGCGAGTATTCGGCTGGAGGAGAACTACTTGGTCTTCAGGAGAAAGATTAAGACTCATCTCTTTTGATCTCAAAGGAGACAGGAACAACAAGCGCCCAGAGGCGATTTACTTCGCATCTGCTGCACTATATAAGTTTTTCATTCATTCATTCATTCATTGAAAGTGATGAAATCTTCATCACTTAAGGCCTCAGTTTTCACAGAGGAGAGGGAGAAACTGATGTTCCTCCTTCTTCTTTCTGTGCTGCCAATCTGACCAGATGGAATGAGAGAACGAGGGGAGGGGGCTGTGGCTGAACGCAGCAGGGACAGCGCTGCCATTGTCCATTAGCAAAGGTGCTGAAAAGGAGATCCTGCCTATGCTCGGGAGGAGGACAGAAGAGACCCTTGGACCCTGGTAAATGCCTTGCTGCCCAGCCACTCAACAGCGCCCCCTTCATATGACGCCCATGGCACTTGCCATGGCTGTCATACCCTAGATACGCCACTGTGAAGGAGGCATCTATATCCTTATAGATCAGCACTATGGCAGGAGATTAGAAAGGATGAGAGTGGCTTTACATCCACTTTAATGCTGGAAGAGGCAGCGGTAGAGCAAGCAAAGACAGTGAGTAATATCAGCACATTGCAGGGACAACGCAAGGGGGAGAGACTGTTGGCTGTAGCAATGCTCTCTGAAGACAGCATTGTGCTCAAGTCTTCATCCTTGCCCTGGGGAATCTCCATGGAAGTGTGCCAGTCAAGAAGGATTGGCAAAGCAAGCAGTCAGGTGGGCTGGTATCTTCTGCGGATGTAGAACTGGGTTCAGGGTCTACAGAAAGGCAGAAGGAGATTCTGTTTACTCCATATTGTACTACTTTATGCTGAGGGGGACCACGTGTCTCGGATTGCCCGGGACAGTCCCGCATTTTGCAGGTCTGTCCCGGTCACCTTCATTCCAGGACAATACAGTGTCCCGAAATGAAACTGGCACAGACACCCCCCGGGCCAATCTGATGCCCCCAAAAAAGGCCGCCACATCACCTCTTTACTCACTGACAGTACTTGTCCTGGTCGGGAATGCCTGGAGGAGCACAATCCCCGCCCCCTGCTTGCGATTGGAGAAATCATAAATCCCGCCTCTTGTGTCCAATCACTGCGCTGTGATTCGTTACAGCACAATCTGATTTTTGGGAAGGGGGGTGTCCCTGAATGGTAGTTTGGAAATGTGGTCACCCTAGATCCCATAGATTTAACAGGTTTATGCTGGGACCTGTAGTTCTTCACTATTTGGGGGGCAGGGGGTCTCACATGAATAAATGAAGAACTTGAATGAAGAACTTATATAGCGCAGCACATGCGAAGTAAATCGCCTCTGGGGGGGGGGGTCATGCTGGGACCTGTAGTCCTTAACTTTGGGGAGGTCCAACCCCAAAGTAAAGGACTAACAATCCCAGCATGAACCGATGATATCTAAAGATGTGCCCCCCCCCCCACAATTTTGAAACTTCCAGCATGAACCCGTGAGATCTAAGGGTGTGACCCCATAGATTTTACAGATCTATGCTGGGACCTGTAGTTCTTCACTAGTTTGTGGGGGGGGGTGTCACATCTTAAGCTCTGAGGGGTTCATGCTGGGACCTGTGTCAGTTTCATTCTGGGACACTGTATTGTCCCAGAATGAAGGTGCCGGGACAGACCTGCAGAATGCGGGACTGTCCCGGGCAATCCGGGACACGTGGTCACCCTAATGGGATCACACCCTTAGATCTCAGGGGTTTCATTCTGGGTGTTGTAGTCCTTCAAATTTGGGGGGTCACATATTTAGATATTATGAGTTCATGCTGGGACTTGTAGTCCTTCACTTTTAAGGGGAATGTGACCCCCAAAAGTGAAGAACTACAGGTCCCACCTTGAACTCGTCAGAGCTGAAGATGTGACCCCCACCCCCCAACTAGTGAAGAACTACAGGTCCCATGATGAACCACTATAAAATATGGGGGGGTCACAATTTCTTTTAATAAAAAGTAATCTTTTTTTTTTAGGAGGGGGGGGGGGGGTCCCTGAATGGCAGTTTGGAAATGTGGTCATCCTAGTCACGGAGCTCGCCCGGCGTCAAATTCAAAGTGACGTAACGGGTAGGTTACTTTACGCAGCCGTGCCATTCTGCCGACGTAAATGTACAGGCGGCGGTCGGCAAGTGTTAAGGCACTGCAAAGTAGATAGGATACAACGTAAATGTACAGGCGGCTGTTGGCAAGTGTTAAGGCACTGCAAAGTAGATAGGATACAACGTAAACGTACAGGCGGCCGTTGGCAAGTGTTAGGGCACTGCAAAGTATATAGGATACAACGTGAATGTACAGGTGGCGGTCGGCAAGTGTTAGGGCACTGCAAAGTAGATAGGATACAACGTAAACGTACAGGCGGCCGTCGGCAAGTGTTAAGGCACTGCAAAGTAGATAGGATACAACGTAAATGTACAGGCGGCCGTTGGCAAGTGTTAGGGCACTGCAAAGTAGATAGGATACAACGTAAATGTACAGGCGGCGGTCGGCAAGTGTTAAGGCACTGCAAAGTAGATAGGATACAACGTAAATGTACAGGCGGCCGTCGGCAAGTGTTAAGGCACTGCAAAGTAGATAGGATACAACGTAAATGTACAGGCGGCCGTTGGCAAGTGTTTAGGCACTGCAAAGTAGATAGGATACAACGTAAATGTACAGGCGGCCGTTGGCAAGTGTTAAGGCACTGCAAAGTAGATAGGATACAATGCAAGCAACGTTCCTGGCAAATTCCAGTTTCTAGGATGCATTCCATAATATCCTGACCGCACTCCATTGTACGTAAATGAATCAATTTCATTGCTTCGCTGTTCTTTTCCAATAATGGGCAGCTGATTCTGAAATTCTACAAGACCTTGTCGAAATAAATTGGCCATGTAGTGTATAGATGATTGATGATGCGACATTCTCCCAGCACATCCAATTCTGTTAATTGACTATAAGTCGTTCAAATGCTTCCTATTCTATTCTATGGAATTTTTGTTTGTTTTTTCGCAAATTTACCGACCACCAATTTTCCTTCCAAATCCGATTATTTCATCGCTAACATAATTGTAGGGCCAATAAATATGAGCCATGATACTTCTCTTACAGACCCTCTCCAAGCAGATCAATGATGTCCTGAGGGATGGGAGTCGTCTGCCCAGCTGTCCGAGGTCTTTCTTCCCCGGCTAGCCTCCAGTGATGTATTGGACAGGACAAGTAATTAGTCATTGTCATTATTCTATGGTATAAATTGAAACTGGTACACGTAGCTGCCTAGTAAATAAACTAACAGACACTTGTGACAGTCACATCTGTCCCCAGGTTTCTAGAATAATAACCTTTGCTCTTTCTTGTCTTGGAGAAAGCCCAGAGGTCATCAACGTATTCATTCCCGGGGACGCTGTATTGGTAAGCAGAAGACGGAGAACCTTTGATCTGGCTAAAATATGCAACTTGAAGAAATTATTATTTCAATCGGTTGGCGCAATCCATTTTTTTTCTCAAAATCATATAAAGTGGAACTTCTAGACCGGCCAAATGTCGATCAGTCTGTGACCGGCTTAATTTCTGTCACTCTTTGGGCCAGATTCAGGAACAGTTAGGCTGGCGGATCCAGTGATCCGCCAGCCTAACTGTGACTTTGAGCCGGCGTTTCTGTTTTCTGTAACCAGAAAACAAGAAACGCCGGGTTGAAGCTCCGATGCGAGCAGCGTAACTGAGTTTCGCCATCGCATCGTTACTTCAACTTAAAAATGGCGCCGGGGGCGTTCCCGCCGATTTCCGCTCAAAAAATATGTTAATGAGCGGAAATCGGCAATTCACGATCGCATTCCGGCGCGACGCAGTGACGTTACGACGTTTCCGGACGGGATACGCGGCGCATAGTTATACCTACATGGGGTTGGAATATCCTATGTTAGGTATAGGCGTCGTCATCGCGTCGGAAAAAAAAAAAAAAAAACGTCGCTTGCGTAAAACGGTCATGAATGGGAATGTGACGTCATTGACGTTCATTCACAGATTTTGGAGCATGCGCACGGGGATGTTTTGACACTCGACGCATGCGCAGTACGTTGGCGGCGGGATCGCGCTTAGTTAGCATACTACACGCCCCGTACCCGCCCAATTTGAATTCCGCCGGCTCATTTGCGATGCGCTGCCGCAACTTTAGGAGCAAGTGCTTCGTGAATGACAGCACTTGCTCCTAAAATTTCTGCAGCGCAACGCAAATGAGAAGCGTTACTCCAGAGCAAAGATGCTCTGGACTACCTGAATCTGGCCCATCTCCAACTTGCCATGACTTACTATCAAGGCTGAAAATGTACATACCGTATTTTTCGCTCCATAAGACGCACTTTTTCCCCCCCTAAAAAATGTGAGAAAGTGCCTCTGCGTCTTATGGAGCGAATATTGAGCAGGAGTCGGCGCCACCGCCGCCGCCGCTCGCTTCGTCCATACGCACGGGACACACCACTTACAGGGGGCCCGCCCTCTCTTACTCCAGCTAACCAGAAGCCGGCCCCGCCCAAGGCAATGCTGTGTCGCCTCCAATCACGGCACCGCTAGCCCAACATGGGGTGACGCTGTCACCACTCGCGGCCATCCCCATGACGTTTCTGGGAACGCCTACCTCCTGGGCTGCTGCGAGCCAATAGGGCAGAGGGAGACAAAGCCAACTGCCATAATGAATGGGATGTGCACAGGGGCGGACTGACAACTCATGGGGCCCCCGGGCAATAGAAGATTATGGGGCCCCTGGGCTTACAGATGGTCACCATGCCAGGAAGCAGTGCAGAAGGCAGGGCAGCTAAAATCTCAGGATTTTCACATCAAAAGCATGTCTGTTTAACCACTTCCATACCAGGCACTTACGCACCTTCCCGCCCAAGCCAATTTTCAGCTTTCAGCACTGTCGCACTTGCAATGACAATTGCGCGGTCATGCTACACTGTACCCAAACAAAATTGGCGTCCTTTTTTTCCCCCACAAATAGAGCTTTCTTTTGGTGGTATTTGATCACCTCTGCGGTTTTTATTTTTTGCGCTATAAACAAAAATAGAGCGACAATTTTGGAAAAAAAAAAATCTTTAATTTTTTCTGTTAACTTTTTTGTAAATAAGTACGTTTTCTCTTTCAATTATGGGCACTTATATGGCGGCACTGATGGACACTGATGAGGTAGTACTGATGGGCACCGATGAGGTGGCACTGATGGACACTGATAGGCGGCGCTGGTATGCGGCACTGATGGGCACTCATAAGCGGCACTGATGGGCACTCATAGGCGGCACTGATGGGCACTCATGGGCAGCACTGGGCACTCATAGGCGGCACAGAATGGCACTCATGGGTGGCACTTATGGGTGGTACTAATGGGTACTTATGGGTGGCACAGATAGGCACTGATAGGTGGGCACTGGGCATGGATTGGCACTGAGGGGTAGCACTAAAGGACACTGTGGGGTGGCACTGATGGACTTTGAGGGGTGGCACTGATGTATCTGTTGCCAGTGAGTGCCCATGTGTGGGCACTGACTGGCATCTTTCTTTTTTTTTTTACTTGGAATGTTTTGTTTTTATCCTGATTTTTTTTTTTTAAGTTTTTTTTTTGTCCTGCCAGTGTGGGCATCCCTGGTGGTCTAGTGTGGGCATCCAAGGGGGGGGGCTGTGCTGATAAACAATCAGCGTGAACCCCCCCCTGTCAGGAGAGCCGCCGATCGTCTCTCCTGTACTCGCGTCTGTCATCTACGGCTCTTCCTGTTTACATCGTGATCAGCCGTCATTGGACACGGCTGATCACGTGGTAGCGAGCCTCCGCCGGAGACTCGTTACCGAGATCGGAGGTGCAGGGTGTCAGACTGATACCCCGCACCACCGATCGCCACGGGCGCGCGGCATGAAATCCTGCAGGACGTTGGACAACGTCCAGTCATGATTTCATAACCACTTCCCGGCCGTCAATCTCCTATTGACCGGGCGGGAAGTGGTTAAGACATATCAGGGTCAGATGTAAAGAAAACACAGATTTTGACATACTGTCCCTGGTTTTATTGAGCCTGGCAACCCTGATGGGGCCCCCTAGTGGCATGGGGCCCTTGGCCAGTGCCCGAGTGCCTCAATGGTCAGTCCGCCCCTGGATGTGCAGTGAGATGGAGAAGTGGCGCGTGTGTTGAAATATGTGTGTAGCGCCATGCTCCCATTGACTTGGCGCTATGTGTTAAATTATAGATGTCTGAGCAGTAGTTTGGCTCAGAATAATTATTCTAAATTGATGGTTCTGTTCAGTTCAGCTGGGTTGCATAAGTTTCCCCCTGACGGTGGGTGTCGCTGTCACCGCAGGTCAGGGTTGGAAAGGCAACAGGCTGGATGTATTGGATATCTCTCTCCCAGAAGTGGCTCAGAGGGCGTGGTCAACCCGCTGTGCATTCTGGGGAGAGGTTCTTAAGGGACAGACACCGTTTTGGCGGGGTTCGTCTCCCAATCCCGACCTGATGGCCCTCATGGCCTCAGGGGTGTGTGAGCTATTTCGTAGCCTTGGGGCTGGCTGGCCCAAGGCCTAGCAACTGAGAGTAGGCCCAGGAGTTTCTGGGGCCTATTAAGCCAGGGATGGTCCTTCGCTACCTTATCTATGGAAGGAAGCTGAACCAGTGGGATTCAATTGATGGACCTACCCTGGCGGATTAGCCTAACTGTGCTGCCGGTCTGGCTGAAAGATTCTTGGCACCGTGAGTTGTGTACTGTATTGGAACTATACAAAGTGTGCGAGTGGTTACGCGATCTTGTGGCAGAAGATAATGGGACGGCCTGACAACACTTATCAAGTCTGTGGCAGAGACTTTGATGCTAGGCCGGTGAGAGTAGGCCTATCTGGTGGGTGCTAAAATCCAGTGTGGAGCTGAGTAAATCCTCTGGATCTAAGTTGTACCCGTGATCCGCAAAGGTACCTGAGTCTTTTCCCATCCCAAAATAGGTGATAGATTTATGGCATTTTTATTTTATTTATTTTTTTAAAAGAGGAATGTTTGTCCCCGCCGACCCTAATACCTAAATATTTGAACTCCTCTACCCAACCAAGCGAGGTACCCGATGGTGGCTTAGGGTGCGCTGGATGGAGAGGAAAGAGAAGGGATTTCCCCCAATTAATTTTATTCCCTGGGAAAGAGACAAATATGTCCAGAATTTGGAGAGCTGCGGGAAGGGATGATATGATGTCAGACAAATAAAGGAGAGCGTCGTCAGCATATAACGATCCTTTTTCCTCGAGCACCCCCACAGTAATTCCCTTATCTGCACACTTCACCCTGATTGTAGCAGCAAGGGGTTATATTACCAGAGAGAACAACCCAGGGGACAGTCAACATCCCTGCCTGGTCCCCCTGCCAAGAGAGAAGGGTCGGGTCAGAGAGTTATTTGTACTTATACGAGCAATTGGATCAAAGTATAGCTTAGGAATCGATGCAATAAGGTGGGAGCCAGCCCAAACTTTTGGAGAACGGCCCAGAGGTAGGTCCACTCCACAGAATCAAATTCCTTTTCGACGTCTAAGGAGACCACCACCCCCGAGCTGTGTTCATCCGCCAGATGTGCAAACGATCTACGGATATTGATGTCAGTTCCCATGGGCGTCCGCTCCATAGGGCAAGGGGGGTCGTTTGCCCCCCTCTGAAATTGCCAGGGAGAGCCAGGAGCAGGGCCGAACTGGCCCTGGGGACGATTTAAGCGGTGACTGCAACTCTCCCCTCCCCTCTAGTTGTCCCTTATTAAGAGTGCCTGTCCCTCTTCTGGAATCAAATCCATTTGTCCCTCATTCCAAAAGGTTTCTTTTTTAGACCTGAAATACTGTAAATATACTGTCAATATAGTGTAGTGTTTTAGTCAAGGGAAAGGGGTGCTGTGTAATGTAAAGGGGTCCAGTGGTGCAGGGTGCTGTGTAATGTAAAGGGGTCCAGTGGTGCAGGGTGCTGTGTAATGTAAAGGGGTCCAGAGATGTGGGGAGCTGTGTAATGTAAAGGGGTCCAGTGATGCAGGGTGCTGTGTAATGTAAAGGGGTCCAGTGATGCAGGGTGCTGTGTAATGTAAAGGGGTCCAGTGATGCAGGGTGCTGTGTACTGTAAAGGGGTCCAGAGCTGTGGGGTACTGTGTAATGTAAAGGGGTCCAGTGATGCAGGGTGCTGTGTAATGTAAAGGGGTCCAGTGATGCAGGGTGCTGTGTACTGTAAAGGGGTCCAGAGCTGTGGGGTACTGTGTAATGTAAAGGGGTCCAGTGATGCAGGGTGCTGTGTAATGTAAAGGGGTCCAGAGGTACAGTTGTGGAGAGGGGGTACACAATAGTGACAAAGAGATATTGAAAGATGCAGGGGACACAGTGGGGTGTTTAACATGGGGGGGGGGATTTTAACCCCCGCTAGCAGTCGAATAAAGAGTAAAATGCGACTGTGTATTGCCGCTGCCGAAGCGCCCCCCTCTGAAAAAATGTCAGCGGATGCCCATGTCAGTTCCCCTGCCCGGCATGAACCCAGTCTGATCCAGATGCTGTAATAACTTAAGACGTAAGGCCAATAACCTTAGCCCAAATTTTTGCATCTTCGCTAAGAGATTGGCCTATATGAGGAGCACAGGTGTGGGTCCTTTCTTCTAGGGTAATAGGGCTGTCTAGCTTATCCCTATAAGAGATAATCGCTGTAAAAATGTCAATGGTCCCAAAAAAGTGTCAAGTGTCTGATCTGTCCGCCACAATGTCGCAGTCCCACTAAAAATTGCTGATCACTGCTATTACTAGTAAAACAAAAATGAATAATAAAAATGCCATAAATATATCCCCTATTTTGTAGACGCTATAACTTTTGTGCAAACCAATCAATATACGCTTATTGCGCTTTTTTTTATTTTTTTATGTAGAATACATATTGGCCTAAGCTGATGAAGATTTTTTTTTTGGGGGGGGGAGATATTTAATATAGCAAAAAGTAAAAAAAAAAATGTGTTTCCACCCCTGGACGGCAGCTGGCGCTAGAGGGGTTCTGGCGGACTCGTTTTCCTCATCAGCCAATCAGAGGTGTTGGTTCCCTCGCTAAGGCATGCTGAGGGAGGCTATATCTGGGGCAGCCGCAGCTTTATGCGGGGTCCGAGTTCCAGGTGCGGCACCCACCTTCAGGGTGCGCGCATCCATGGACCCCGCAGCCGTGGCCTACCTGGCCGAAGTTGCGCACCATGCGGAGCTCTATTCTGACATAGAGAGGGATCCCAGTAGCTGCTGGGTCCCAAACCTTTTCTGAAAGGAGGCAGGTGATCCAATAGGGCTTGAACGAACCATCGGGGGTCCAGTGACTCTAACTAAATTCTTTGGGAGGACTCGCTCATTTAAATTTCACGCTCACTCAAGTACTAGGCCTGTGGCAGAGGCCCGTGCCAGGCCTGTGGCAGAGGTCTGGTCCTCCCAACATTTGAAAGTGACGTTCCGGCTGCCAGGCCTGTGGCAGGGGTCTGTCCGGGGGCACTTTACCCATTCCGACTGGAGTGGCGACGAACTGAGTTTATCACTGCTGAGAGCAAGTCTGCTCCCTTGTCTTCTTCATATCCAATGCCTGACACTCAAGCTCTCTCTCTCTGCTCATCTACCTTTCCTGTCCTGTACCATGTTGATGTTGGCCATGTTGGGCCTTGGAATAAAGCATTGAAGAAAACCCAACTAAAGATTGGACATTCGCTCTCTGTCTCAACTCACAAGCATCACCCCTAGACATCTGCCAGGTAACACAACACGCCGATCCCTCTTATACTCAGTGGCTCCTGAATGGGGTAGCACTACATATATATATATATATTATATATTGAAAATTGTCGGTCTTTTTTTGTTTATAGCGCAAAAATAAGAAACACAGAGGTGATCAAATACCACCAAAAGAAAGGTTATTTGTGGGGAGAAAAAGGTACATCAATTTTGTGTGGTTACAACGTCGCACGACCACTCAATTGTCAGATAAAGCAACGCAGTGCTGTATCGCCTGGTCATTAAGGGGGTAAATCTTCTGGGGCATAAGTGGTTAAAGCGGAGGTTCACCCTATATATAAGCTCTCCCATGTGATCCAGCATACTGGCGTCAGCGCCAGTATGCTGTTTTTTTTTTTTTAAATCCATCACTTACTGTATTATGGTGTATTTTAATTTCTATCCCCCGCGGTGGACGGCTCTAGTATAGCGCGTCACATCTTACGAAAATACCCGATAAGGACTCGGGTAATCTCGGCGAAAATGCGGCGCCTGCGCACAGACCTAGGAGCTGACTGCGCAGGCGCCATATTTCTCCGAGTCCTATTTCGACGTTTTTCGGAGGGCGTGACGCGCCAAAGCCGTAGGGCTCGGAGAAATACGGCGCCTGCGCAGTCAGCTCCTAGGTCTGTGCGCAGGCGCCGCATTTTTGCCGAGATTACCCGAGTCCTTATCGGGTATTTTCGTAAGATGTGACGCGCTATACTGGCGCCGTCCACCACGGGGGTAAGAGATTAAAATACACCATAATACAGTAAGTGATGGATTTAAAAAAAAAAAAACAGCATATCCTGGCGCTGACGCCAGTATGCTGGATCACATGGGAGGGCTTATATTTAGGGTGAACCACCTCTTTAAGGAACGTATACCTATAATAGGACAAATAGTAGAGAAAACCTGCTATTATCCTAATTTGTCACACAATAAATGGAAAAAACACAACATGGGATAATGTTAATAGTTTTATTTGTTATACAATGTAAGTAATTATCATACAATGATCAGGATTGTAATATGAGGGAAGACATTATCCTTGTACAGAGGGATCAGATTAAACTAAAGCAGAGGGGGGCACAGACAAGGCTTACCTGACTAAAAAAGATATGACATATTATTATTTTCTTATTTTTACACTGATATAATGACTTTGCTATTTTGTTACATAATTTATTAATATAGGAAGCGTTGGCACAACCAGCGAGCTGACTGCAAAGAGACCAAAGAATACATTTTGTTTTTTTGTATTTTTTTTTATATTATATATTTGACAATAGCCGCTTAAAGGGGAGGTTCCCCTAAAAAGAAACTTTTAACATTGCCTGTGTCTTGTTAATAACATTTAGAATCGGCTGGTAGTTTAAAAAAAAAACACCCGTACATACCATTTTCGGCATGTACTCTCACCGCTGCTTCCGGGTCTGGCGGCCGGGGATGGGAGGGCCTGCTTCATTGACAGGCATCCGATCGACGCATACAGCGCGTCACGAGATGCCGAAAGAAGCCGAACGTTGGTGCGCATGCGCCGTATAGAGCCACACCAACGTTCGGCTTCTTTCGGCATCTCGTGACGCGCTGTATGCGTCGATCGGATGCCTGTCCCCGGCTGCCAGACCTGGAAGCGGCGGTGAGAGTACATGCCGAAAATGGTATGTACGGGTGTTTTTTTTTAAAACTACCAGCCGATTCTAAATGTTATTAACAAGACACAGGCAATGTTAAAAGTTTCTTTTTAGGGGAACCACCCCTTTAAGATCCAGAGGTATAATTTGGATACCTACCTAGTTTTGACAGGTATCCAGCTCCCACTTCCACCTCTCCCCCCTCCCTTTCTCTCTGCAATCTTGGACACGTCACAGGTCCCAAAAGATTGCTCGGCCATTCAGGACAGCACAGCGTGACTCGCGCATGCGCTGCGCGCACCCAGCTGTGGAGCCGCAAGCTGTCACAGCTGGGTGCCCACACTAGTGATGCTGGCGCAAAGGAAAGGCAGGGGAGAGAACCAAGACTTTGGGCGGCCGCATTGCGGACAGGTGAGTGTGTGTATATTAGATACACTTTTTGTAGCTGCTGACTTTTAATAAACTGAAAAACAAGTGGAACTCCGCTTTAAGTCTTCTCTGGGGTCAGCGAAAGATGGTCTGTTTTAAATAGAAAGAGAAAAAAAGGAGTGGGAAAGAAAGATAGGGAGAGAGGTACAGAAGAAAAGGAGATGGGAGAGTGGGAGAAGGAGGGAGAGTGGGAGAAGGAGAGAGGGAGAGAAGAAGGGGGGAGAGAAGTAGAGGGAGAAGAGAAGAGGGAGAGAGGAGAAGAGGGAGAAAAAGGGGGAGGGTGAAAGGAGAGGTAGAGGTAGTGAGGGAGAGAGGAAGAGGTAAAAGAGAAAAAGAGAGAGAGGTAGAGAGAGGGAGGGGGAGAAGAAAAGGGGGACAAAAAGAGGGAGAGGAAGAAGGAAGATGAGAGGGAAAGGAATAGGCTGTATGCAGGCTGTGCTGGAACTGCCTACAGTGCTAAGCAGACCCAAATGATCACATAACTAGACAAGAGGATCTCCTAAACACACCTAATTAACCTCCTGAACAAATCTGAGGTCGTGTACACACGGCAGAGAACCTCGACGGGCAGAACACATCGTTCCGCCTGTCGAGGTTCCCTGCCGGCCGTCGAAATCGGCGACCCGCCCGTCGGGAATGGCAACCAGCCATTCTTCCAGGCGGGCCGTCGAGCAAATAGAGAGCGTGCTCTCTATTTCTGCTCGACGGGCTTCCCGACAGGAAGCTCGCCGAGAGCGTACAAACGGCCGAGGTCCTCGCTGGAATGCAGCTTCCAGCGAGGTTCTCGCTGGTTTCCAGCGAGAACCTCGGTCGTGTGTACGCCGCCTAGGTAAAGCAAAAAGAAAAATGATAAGAATTGCAATCAGGTCTCTGCAGTGGCTTCAACAGGTTGTGAGCAACAGAACCACGGCAAGGTCCTTCCCAAGTCTGTTGAAAAATGTGTTTGGATTTCCTCTCTGCCCCGGCTAACATAATACATGACATAATACAACATCAAAGCTTTGAAAAGATATCGAGACTCCCCGCCACTTCGTATTGGCTGCAGCAATCTTCCATGTACTGGCCAATAAGCACAATACAGCTCCCAGGTGTGCCCGGTGCTGCTCTTCTCCCTTCCATCCAGTAGAGGCAGGGCGTGCCAGGATGATGTAATTGATGATGTAATTCGCGCAATCGCGATGCAGCCGTTCACTGCATGCAGAATTCTTCAAGGCTGCATGTGGATTCATCGATACGCACATTATAATCAACAGCCCTTCTGAGCAGAGAGCTGGTGACTGCCAATCACCTGGTGCTCTGCCCCTCCCGCCGCTTACTGGAGCATTGGTCTGTGGAGGGGGCAGGAAGCTCCCACTTCCTCCTGGGGCACAGCGGCACCGGAAGGAAGTTCACCTCTCCCCCCCCCCCCCCCTCTCGGCAATGATCTGGGACACATTACAGGTCCCAGATGATTGCCCGGCTAGTCACAGTGTGTAGCCCAACTCGCGCATTCCTGGCTGTGACGCCACGGTCGGGCGCCCCACAGTGACAATGCCGGCGCCGCAGAGAGGAGGGAGAGACGAGCGGGGCTTCGTTCCTCCGCATCTCTGGACCCTGGGACAGGTGAGTGTCCGATTATTAAAAGATTATTAAAAGTCAGCAGCTGCAGTATTTGTAGCTGCTGACTTTCAATATATGTTTTTTTTAGTAGGAACTTCGCTTTAAAGTGACAACTTTACAATATATATATATATATATATATATATATATATATATATATATATATATATATATATATTTTTGTCATTAGAGCTTACCTCTCAGCAAATACCTTGTGGTGTCTATTTTCCAAAAAAAGGAGTCACTTGGTGGGCTGTTTGAACTGCCCTGGCATTTTATGCCCAACATTAGAATCTTCCGCCACACATCCACCCACTCTTCTAATGTTGGGCATACATGTCATGTTCTTTTTTTTTTGTTGAGCCTGGGTTCACACTGTAGAGAATACAAACATCGCATGTGATTCGCATGCTGATTCAGTGCTGATCACATGCAATGCCCATGCAATGCGAGTTCAGCCATACAGTATTACTAAACTCGCATTGGATTTGCATTCAAAGAGGTGCAGGGACTTTTTCAGACCCCTTAACCTTCCGATGATTCAGAGGAAGGCAAAAGCCCCCCTTGGTCAAATTGGCTCCAAAAGGGGAAAAAATTCCTTCCTGACCCCATAAGGCGATCGGATTGTCCCTGAATCATCAATCTAGAGCACCCAAATCGACAGCTGCTGTGTCCTAATGTGACATCTGTGCAGGTGCCGCCCTAAACGCACCCAGGGTGAGTTCTGGGACATGCACCCGCACCCCTGGAGATATCACATTAGGACTCAGTGGCTGTGTCTCTGCTGCTGCTGTACAATCGATTTGCAATGCCTATCCATTTCAATGGGCATGGCGGTGTACACAGCGCTCCTAAACAGCTCCAAAGATGCTGCTTGCAGGACTTTATCCAACGTCTGGCAAGCACACTGTACACGGCTAGGCTCCCAAACAGTCTCTCACTTGTGGTCTCTCCATATTCGGGACAAGTAGCTAAATGTGTTTTGAGGTGTAATTCCGTGTGTCACCCATGGCAAAAAGGAGTCACTTGGTGGGCTGTTTGAACTGCCCTGGCATTTTATGCCCAACATTAGAATCTTCCGCCACACATCCACCCACTCTTCTAATGTTGGGCATACATGTCATGTTCTTTTTTTTTTGTTGAGCCCGGGTTCACACTGTAGAGAATACAAACATCGCATGTGATTCGCATGCTTAATGGTGCTGATCACATGCAATGCCCATGCAATGCAAGTTCAGCCATACAGTTGTATGTCTAAACTTGCATTGGATTTGCATTCAAAGAGGTGCAGGGACTTTTTTAGACCCCTTAACCTTCCAATGATTCAGAGGAAGGCAAAAAAAACCTTGGTCAAATTGGCTCCAAAGGGGAAAAAATTCCTTCCTGACCCCATAAGGCGATCGAATTGTCCCTGAATTATCAGTCTAGAGGACCCAAATCGACAGCTGCTGTGTCCTATTGTGACATCTGTGCAGGTGCCGCCCTAAACGCACCCAGGGTGAGTTCAGGGAAGTGCACCCGCACCCCCGGAGATATCACATTAGGACTCAGTGGCTGTGTCTCTCCTGCCACTGCCAAATCGATTTGCAATGCCCATTAATTTCAATGGGCATGGCGGTGTACACTGCGCTCCTAAACAGCTCCAAAGATGCTGCTTGCAGTTGCAGGACTTTTTTCTAACGTCTGACAAGCACACTGTACACGGCTAGGCTCCCAAACAGTCTCTCACTTGTGGTCTCTCCATACTCGGGACAAGTAGCAGAATGTGTTTTGGGGTGTAATTCCGTGTATACTCATGGCAAAAAGGAGTCACTTGGTGGGATGTTTGAACTGTCCTGGCATTTTATGCCCAACATTAGAATCTTCCGCCACACATCCAACCACTCTTCTAATGTTGGGCATACATGTCATGTTCTTTCTTTTGTTGAGCCTGGGTTCACACTGTAGAGAACACAAACATCGCATGTGATTCGCATGCTGATTCGGTGCTGATCACATGCAATGCCCATGCAATGCGAGTTCAGTCATACAGTATGACTAAACTCGCATTGGATTTGCATTCAAAGAGGTGCAGGGACTTTTTTCAGACCCCTTAACCTTCCGATAATTCAGAGGAGGGCAGAAAAAAACCCTTGTTTAAATTGGCTCCAAAGGGGAAAAAATTCCTTCCTGACCCCATAAGGCGATCGGATTGTTCCTGTATCATCAGTCTAGAGCACCCAAATCGACAGCTGCTGTGTCCTATTGTGACATCTGTGCAGGTGCCGCCCTAAACGCACCCAGGGTGAGTTCAGGGAAGTGCACCCGCACCCCCGGAGATATCACATTAGGACTCAGTGGCTGTGTCTCTCCTGCCGCTGCCAAATCGATTTGCAATGCCCATTAATTTCAATGGGCATGGCGGTGTACACTGCGCTCCTAAACAGCTCCAAAGATGCTGCTTGCAGGACGTTTTCTAACATCCGGCAAGCACACTGTACACGGCTAGGCTCCCAAAAAGTCTCTCACTTGTGGTCTCTCCATACTCGCGACAAGTAGCAGAATGTGTTTTGGGGTGTAATTCCGTGTGTCACCCATGGCAAAAAGGAGTCACTTGGTGGGGTGTTTGAACTGCCCTGGCATTTCATGCCCAACATTAGAATCTTCCGCCACACATCCACCCACTCTTCTAATGTTGGGCATACATGTCATGTTCTTTTTTTTGTTGAGCCCGGGTTCACACTGTAGAGAACACAAACATTGCATGTGATTCGCATGCTGATTCGGTGCTGATCACATGCAATGTTCATGCAATGCCCATGCAATGCCTATGCAATGCAAGTTCAGTCATACAGTTGTATGTCTAAACTTGCATTGGATTTGCATTCAAAGAGGTGCAGGGACTTTTTCAGACCCCTTAACCTTCTGATGATTCAGAGGAAGGCAAAAACCCCCCTTGGTCAAATTGGCTCCAATGGGGAAAAAATTCCTTCCTGACCCCATAAGGCGATCGGATTGTCCCTGAATCATCAGTCTAGAGCACCCAAATTGACAGCTGCTGTGTTCTATTGTGACATCTGTGTAGGTGCCGCCCTAAACGCACCCAGGGTGCAAGGACATGCACCCGCACCCCCCGGAGATATCACATTAGGACTCTGTGGCTGTGTCTCTGTTGCCGCTGCCAAATCGATTTGCGGTGCCCATTCATTTCAATGGGCATGGCGGTGCATACAGCACTCCTTAACCGCTCCAAAGATGCTGCTTGCAGGACTATTTCTAACGTCTGGCAAGCCCACCGCACTCGGGCTCTCGCAATGAGACTGCACGGAGTTCCAAAATTGACAGCTGCTGTGTTCTAATGTGACATCTGTGCAGGTGCACAGCCCTAAACTCACCCAGGGTGAGTTCAGGGACATGCACCCGCACCCCTCGAAGATATCACATTAGGACTCAGTGGCTGCATCTCTACAGCCCTATGTCCCAGTAGACATGTATGGGACTGCCAGCACAGGGATGCACACAACACCTGTGCATCCCTGTGTCGGTAAAACATGGTTCAGCATTGCACACGGAGGTAATCCACCATGTGAAGGAGCCCTTATGTGCCTTTTAGACTCCTCCATGGCCCACCCAGCCGCCGCATATCCTGGCAATGGCATGCATGGCGATGACTGTTTGGGAGTGATCTGGGCGGATTGTTCCCAGGATGGATGGAGCTTGAGATCATGCCCGTCTCTGGATTGCCTTCCAGTGTGTGGCCTGTTTCACCCCCTCCTACTTAATTTATACATTTATAGACCCAAAGTCAATTTCCGGGAGTGGCGGTCTCTTCTTTATCTTGGCCCAGTCGAATTCCTTGAAGAATGGGTGACTTCTGAGGGCCCTTACCTGGAGCTTTCGTATTTCTTGTTGGACGCATAAGAGCTAAAAAAGAGAATGAAATAACATAAGAAACATTGAAACAACAATAACAATAGCTTAACAGTAGAATTCCCACCCCACTCAGTTTAAATTAGATTATGTCCGTTATATTTTTCAGCTTCCTTTGACTTTCAAACCTGTTACTATGTCAGGAATGGATTTATTCTTAGTGTGGTCCCTTATTTGTGTAATATTAGCTTCTAATAGATTTTATTAGCAATTACTAATGTATTAAAAATGATCTTTTTTATATAAATCCGTAACTGCCATTCTTTTTTATTAGAACAATGGCAATACCAGGAGAAGTTTAAGGAATGTCCCGTAAAATCAAATTTTCCAAATATGCGACAGCCCCATCGCTTTCCAGATTAACCACACAGACCGCAAATTCAAGTTCTACACATCCTCTGCAATAGAATTTTAGGGGGCACAAGGGCTGCTGCTTTGTTTACACAAATGTTGGGGCACTATTCCTCCCTACCAATGATCGGGCACTATTCATCCCTACCACTGATGGGGCACTATTCCTCCCTACCAATGATGGGGCACTATTCCTCCCACTAATACCAATGATGGGACACTATTCCTTCCACTAATACCAATGATGTGGAACTATTCCTCCCACTAATACCAATTATGGGGCACTATTCCTCCCACTAATACCAATTATGGGGCACTATTCCTCCCACTAATACCAATGATGGGACACTATTGCTTCCACTAATACTAATGATGTGGAACTATTCCTCCCACTAATACCAATGATGTGGAACTATTCCTTCAACTAATACCAATGATGGGACACTATTCCTTCCACTAATACTAATGATGTGGAACTATTCCTCCCACTAATACCAATGATGTGGAACTATTCCTTCAACTAATACCAATGATGGGGCACTATTCCTCTCTACCATTGATGGGGCACTATTCCTCCCTACCAATGATGGGGCACTATTCCTTCCACTAATACTAATGATGTGAAACGATTCCTTCCACTAATACCAATGATGGGGCACTATTCCTCCCACTAACAATGATGGGGCACTATTCCTCCCTACCCATGATGGGGCACTATTCCTCCCACTAATACCAATAATGTGGAACTTTTCCTCCCACTAATGCCAATGATGGGGCACTATTCCTCCCACTAATAACAATGATGGGGCAACAAATACCAATGACGGGACACTGTTCCTCCTACTGACACCAAAGATGAGGCCAGTATTTCTCTTCCTACTGACCTCAGGCACTCGGGGAGATTTACTAAAACGGTGCACTTAGAATCTGGTACAGCTGTGCATGGCGGCAAATCAGCTTCTAATTTCAGTTTGTGGAATTATACTTTGGCACTGGTTAGTTTCTGTGCAGAGATGTTGACCTCTCCAGTTTTAGTAAGTCTTCCTGCCAATGGTATGCATATATGCGGCCCTATGTAAACACTTTTCTGTGCTGAGATCACGCGCCCTGAGCGCTCCCAGCACAGTCACCGGCAGGGACCAGATAGCTCCCGATGCAAACTTGCGATTGGAAGCTTTCTGATCATTTGACCGCTGTGACAGGCACAGGCAGCAATCACATGACCCAAAATGCCAGCCCACATTTAGGTGCTCTTAAAGGGCCAGGAGACAGTGGCAAGAAGGGGTTAATTCTACTTATGCTGGGGCACTTTCTATTTCCACTGGTAACAGACTGGCCCCCTTAAAGTCTGAAATACAGTAAACTGGCCCTTTGTTTAAAACATAGAGGCCCCTGATCTACATAAATGTGTGAAGGTAAGAATGTGAAATTATATTTTCTAAAATCCTAACAACAATATATATAACCTGGAAAGGATTTTGTCCCTTCCCAATAGCTAAAGCTTTACGTATACTTACCCTGTTTATGAGGTCACGGAGATGACGGTTCAGTCGTGGTGGAATATAAATCTTCTTAGAGCGCACTGCCCTCAGCATTTCCTCTGGGGTTCTCTGGCCCGTCCAGAACGGGTGTTTCCCTACAGCCATCTCGTATACTATTACTCCCAGCGAAAAATAATCAGCCATAGTATAGTATGGAATTTTTTGAAGAACCTGTAGAAACATAAGAAAGGAGTATGAGAACATTGTTGGATCAAACAGAGGACAGACATGACTCCATGTTGGCATATGTGGTGTAAGAAGTCTGCCAGGAGTTCCAAAATCTTGATCAAAAGACATCAAGCTGGGGCAGAACGTGTGAATATTGGAGGTGGGGCTTAAAGTGTATGTACAGTCAAAACTGTTTTTATTTGTGTTGGAAGGGGTGGATAAGATAATATAGCAGTTTTATGTATTTGATTGGTTGGGGTCGGGTCAGAACTTCCAGGTTCTGACTGAAGCCAAGTTCATCCCTGGTTAACACGACAAATAGAAAGAGTGAACTTGCCCTTTATAAAGAAATGTTGACCCCAACAGCTCAATATTCAGAAGCCTCACTATGTTAAAGTGACTACAGCAGGTGAGCTTTTATCTTATTTGCACGTCTCCATTGAGTCCTACAAAGTACCTCCAACACTGCTGCTCAGAACTTCCCGCCTTTATTGGGGATATAGTTCTGGCCTTGAAACCCACTGAGAACAACTGGACTATCAGTGGAAAAATTCTCCATTTAGTAAAATGGGGGGGGGGGGGGGGCACAACTTAACTTTCTATATACAATAAGGATAATTGGTATATCTGAATAGATGACCTAAGTCTAATAGCAGGCGAGTTGTAGGCTACTTACCTCTGGGGCCATGTAAGGCACTGTCCCGGCTAGTCCTCGAATTTTCTTCTGTTCTGAAACACCGCTTTTTGACACACCCAAATCTGCAATTTTAGCACGTCCGTCGCCATCCAATAGAATATTAGCTGGCTTTAGATCTCTGAAAAGAAAAGAAGTAGATGGTGAGTTATGCATATCAAGTTCACTAAAGATGGAAAACAATTACAATTTTATATACAGTATATATGACATAATATTTATGGGTTGGTAATGGTTTCTTATAAATTCGCCTTCAGTAGGATCGCTGTTACTGAGTTCTCAGCTCCGCCCACCTGCTATATTCATTATGAGGAGCTCTCACTCCTCTTATTGAATTTTTTATTAATAGATTGTGGCGTGAGCCCTGAGACGTCTGCAGCAGATGGAATGAGACATCATGGAAGGCTGAAATAACTAGGAATTGTTCCGATTCACCAAAAATTTCAAGAAGCCAACAGCATTCCTCCAGCGTTATTCCTACATCATTATTTACCCATAAACAAAAATTATTTAGGTGCAGTGACCCATTATATATGCCATTGTTAATCAGTTAATGCAATCATTACCTGTGCACGATGTCCTTAGAATGCAGGAACTGCAGGCCGCATAGTATGTCCGCAGTGAGATTTCTGATGGAGAAAAAAAGAAATATATTAGCATTGAAAACCATCACAGACTTCTTATAGAGCATAGGTGTATGGATGGACGGGGCTGAGTTGGAAGGGCCTGGCTTTGTCACTGCCTGTCCTCAGTGGTCCGCCACCCCCAACCCTAGTGTGACCCAGTCATTGGTCTTACCTTAAGGTGTCTTCAGGAAGTGGAGCTGAATGCTTGATCAGTTGCAAGAGATCCCCTCCGCTCATATATTCCATGACAAGAACAAGTTGGTCCTGTGTGAAAAAGAAAGAGGTAAGTTGCATGACATTTCCAGAACAATTTTATGGGGTCGGGATCAGTAGGGAAGTGCAATACAGGAAAGAGATAAAGAAATAGGAAGATAAAACGACTTACCTCTGATTGGAATGAGTCATACAGATGGGTAATAAACAAGTTGTTTCTGACTTCTTTCAGCATGCGATCTTCTGGATAAAGGTAATTTTTCTTTTCAATTATCTTCACTGCCAGTATTATGCTAGTGGAGGGATGAGAGGCCAACATCACCTTACCGAAGGCCCCCTGTCCAAGTATCTTATGGAAGGTGAAGCCTTTTTCCATGGCCAGGCTGTATGACTTGTCCCATATGACATTGGTTTTGGAGGCCAATGTAGGTGACTGGTCATTTATGATACCAGGTGGTATGGGGACCACTAAACATGACTGATTCTCCATGGCACCAGCAATTGGCAGCATTGCAGGTGATCGATCCAACATGGCACCAGCAATTGGCAGCATTGCGGGTGATCGATCCAACATGGCACCAGCAATTGGCAGCATTGCGGGTGATCGATCCAACATGGCACTAGCAATTGGCAGCATTGCGGGTGATCGATCCAGATCCAACATGGCACCAGCAATTGGCAGCATTGCGGGTGATCGATCCAACATGGCACCAGCAATTGGCAGCATTGCGGGTGATCGATCCATCATGGCACCAGCAATTGGCAGCATTGCAGGTGATCGATCCAACATGGCACCAGCAATTGGCAGCATTGCGGGTGATTGATCCAACATGGCACCAGCAATTGGCAGCATTGCGGGTGATCGATCCATCATGGCACCAGCAATTGGCAGCATTGCAGGTGATCGATCCAACATGGCACCAGCAATTGGCAGCATTGCGGGTGATTGATCCAACATGGCACCAGCAATTGGCAGCATTGCGGGTGATCGATCCAACATGGCACCAGCAATTGGCAGCATTGCAGGTGATCGATCCAACATGGCACCAGCAATTGGCAGCATTGCAGGTGATCGATCCAACATGGCACTAGCAATTGGCAGCATTGCAGGTGATCGATCCAACATGGCACCAGCAATTGGCAGCATTGCAGGTGATCGATCCAACATGGCACCAGCAATTGGCAGCATTGCAGGTGATCGATCCAACATGGCACCAGCGTTTTGCAGCATTGAAGGCGACCGATCTTCAGTGCTCTTCATGGCACTGTTGTTGGAAACCACTGTGCATGACTGATATTTCATGGCACCTGTCTTGGTGACCACTGTGGGTGATCGGCCCTCCTTGACTGGGACTGGTATAGATGAATTGTGTTTTTTGATGATGTAAGTTTTGAAGGGTAACAATGTGCACGATCGGTCCTTTGTGTCAACGGTGTCGGGTAGCACTGTGCGTGCACTGTTGTTGGGAACCACTGTGCATGACTGATATTTCATGACACCTGTCTTGGTGACCACTGTGGGTGATCGGCCCTCCTTGACTGGGACTGGTATAGATGAATTGTGTTTTTTGATGATGTAAGTTTTGAAGGGTAACAATGTGCACGATCGGTCCTTTGTGTCAACGGTGTCGGGTAGCACTGTGCGTGCACTGTTGTTGGGAACCACTGTGCATGACTGATATTTCATGACACCTGTCTTGGTGACCACTGTGGGTGATCGGCCCTTCTTGACTGGTGATCGATCCAACATGGCA
This sequence comes from Rana kukunoris, assembly GCA_029574335.1. Lineage (NCBI taxonomy): Eukaryota > Metazoa > Chordata > Amphibia > Anura > Ranidae > Rana > Rana kukunoris. The sequence continues at coordinate 7,158,256 of CM056053.1, forward strand.
CCAGCGTTTTGCAGCATTGAAGGCGACCGATCTTCAGTGCTCTTCATGGCACTGTTGTTGGGAACCACTGTGCATGACTGATATTTCATGGCACCTGTCTTGGTGACCACTGTGGGTGATCGGCCCTCCTTGACTGGGACTGGTATAGATGAATTATGTTTTTTGATGATGTAAGTTTTGAAGGGTAACAATGTGCACGATCGGTCTTTTGTGTCAACGGTGTCGGGTAGCACTGTGCGTGCACTGTTGTTGGGAACCACTGTGCATGACTGATATTTCATGACACCCGTCTTGGTGACCACTGTGGGTGATCGGCCCTTCTTGACTGGTGATCGATCCAACATGGCACCAGCGTTTTGCAGCATTGAAGGCGACCGATCTTCAGTGCTCTTCATGGCACTGTTGTTGGGAACCACTGTGCATGACTGATATTTCATGACACCTGTCTTGGTGACCACTGTGGGTGATCGGCCCTTCTTGACTGGGACTGGTATAGATGAATTATGTTTTTTGATGATGTAAGTTTTGAAGGGTAACAATGTGCACGATCGGTCCTTTGTGTCAACGGTGTTGGGTAGCACTGTGCGTGCACTGTTGTTGGGAACCACTGTGCATGACTGATATTTCATGGCACCTGTCTTGGTGACCACTGTGGGTGATCGGCCCTTCTTGACTGGGACTGGTATAGATGAATTATGTTTTTTGATGATGTAAGTTTTGAAGGGTAACAATGTGCACGATCGGTCCTTTGTGTCAACGGTGTTGGGTAGCACTGTGCGTGCACTGTTGTTGGGAACCACTGTGCATGACTGATATTTCATGGCACCTGTCTTGGTGACCACTGTGGGTGATCGGCCCTTCTTGACTGGGACTGGTATAGATGACTTCTGGTTTTTGATGGTATCAGTGTTTGAGGGTAACACTGTGCGTGATCTATCGCTCCTAGCAACGTTGTTGAGGAGCACTGAACGTAATAGGCTCTTTGCGGCACTGGTGTTGTGGACCACTGTGCATGACCAGTCATTCTTGGCACTGTTGGATGGGACTGGTGGAGATGGCCTATGGTTTGTGGTGGTGTCAGTGGTGTAAGGTATCAATGCGGCTGACTTATCCTTTGATGCAACAGTGTTGAGAAATTTGCGTGATCGGGTCCATGTAGGACCATGTTTGCTGAACACTGGGACTGGCCAGTCCTTCTTGGCACTGTTGGATGGGACTGGTGGAGATGGGTTATGGTCTGTGGTGGTATAAGTTTTGTAGGGTATCCAAAAGGCTGACTTATTCACGCCAATAGTGTTGAAAATTGGGCGGAATTGGTCCATCATGATATAGGTGTTGGAGACTACTGGGCATGACTGATCTTTCACACAAGTGTTTGTGACCACTGCGCATGACGAATCCTCCTTGGCACTGTAGGATGAGAGTGATGTGAGAGAGTCATGGCTCGTGGTGGTGTCAGGCATTCCAGTGTGTGACTGGTCCATAATGGCACCAGTGTTCGGAACCACTGCATGTAACCAGTCCTTCTTGATATTGTTGGATGGGACTGGTGATGATGGCTTCATGGTGGTGGTATCAATAGTGCCAGGTATAACAGTGTGTGGCTGGTCCTCAATGGCACCAGTTGTGGGCATAACTTCACATGACTTGCCCTTGATGTCACTGTTGAATGACCCATGTGAAGGTTGGGTGGTTGGAGTTTGATGGTCGTCCTCGGTGGTAGTCCATGGAGCTCGCTCTCTGTCTCTGGTGGATAGGACATCATTTACTCCTGGAGAGAGAAAAAATAAGTTGTTAGTCCTGATATTTATACATCCATCACCTATTTATGTTACACAGAATTTGTGGACATTTCAAATAATTTACTTTTACACATTGTAATAGTGAGAGTCCCTGTCACTGTGGAAAGGAAGCTAAAATGGGCACAGAGGGCCAGATTCAGATACAAATGTGTATCTATCTGGCGGCGTAGCGTATGCTCTTTACGTTACGCCTCCGCAAATTTTATGGGTAAGTGCCTTATTCAGAAAGCACTTGCTCCATAAGTTGCGGCGGCGTATCGTAAAGTGTCCAGCATAAGGGCGCCTAATTCAAATTACTAATGTGGGGGCGTGATTCATGTAAATAAATCATGACCCCATGCAATTTACGTATTTTCTGAACGGCCGTGGATGTATCCCAGTGTGCATGAGTGAAATCACGACGCAACTAGTCAATGTAAACGACGTGTACGTAAATGATTGTCCAGCCCCATTACCGAACGATTTGCGCGAACAACGTAAATGACGTACAATTCGACGCTGTCCCGACGTCCATACTTAACATTGGCTGCGCCTCATATAGCAGGGGTAACTTTACGCCGGATTAACGCTTACGCAAACAACGTAAACTACGACGCCCGGCCACAAGTACGTTTGAGAATCGGCGTAACTCCCTAATTTACATATTTGACCCATAGAACGACGGAAGTGCCACCTAGTGGCCAGCGTAAATATGCAACTAATATACGACGGTGTAACAGACTTACGCCGCTCGTATATTAGCTGAATTCCGGCCTATCTTGTTTTTGAATACAGAAAAAAGATACGCCGGCTATTCCCATTTTTTACGCGGCGTGGGGTAGATTCATGTAGATCAGCGGATCTTTTGATCCGCGTGATCTATCTTTTTTACGATCCGCCTGCGCCAGTTTTTGAGGCAAGTGCTGTATTCATTAAGCACTTGCCTCGTAAGTAGCCCTGGCGGATCGTAACTCCCCCGGCGGAATGCAAATTCCGCGGCTAGGGGGAGTTTACTATTTAAATCGCGCGCGTCCCCGCGCCGATCGTAATGCGCATGCGCCGCCGCGAAATTTCCCAGCGTGCATTGCTTTAAATGACGTCGCAAGGACGTCATTGTGTTCGTCGTTAACGCTATTAACGTATGGCCGTATTCCCGAACGACTTACGTAAACGACGTAAAAAATTCAAAATTCGACGCGGGAACGACGGCCATACTTAACATAGGATCCGCCGCACTTACCCCGCATATAGCAGGGGTAACGATCCGCCGGAAAAAGCCGAACGCAAACAACGTTAAAAAAAAACGACGGCCGGGCGTTCGGTTCTGAATCGGCGGTTCTCCTCATTTGCATATTCGGCGCGTAGAAAAAAAGAAGCGCCATCTAGCGGACGGCGGGAGAATGCAGCCTAAGAGCCGACAGTGTAACTCACTTACACCAGTCGGCTCTAAGGGAGATCTATGCGGAACCTGATTCGAAGAATCAGCCGCATAGATCCGAGCGTCGGATCTCACAGATCCGACGGTGTATCAGTAGATACACCGTCGGATCTCTATGTGAATCTACCCCCGTATCTCTAGATACGCCAACGTAAATACTTTCTGAATCTGGCCCCTTGTGTCCAGGTCTTGTTGATAACCAGCAGGTTGGGTGCCCAGGTGCAAACAACCAATATAATGAGGGACTGGTGAGAGCACAGGGGAGAGGAAGGTGGAGTGTGTGCAGCTGGCTGCTGGCTCAAAACACATTGGCCCGGATTCACATACATCGGCGCATACATATGCCAACGTAGCGTATGTCTTTTTTCCTACGCCGGCGCAGCACGGAGAGGGAAGCATGGAATTCACAAAGCAAATGCTCCCAACGTTGCGCCGGTGTAACGTAAATTCGTAGGCGTAAGCCGGCCTAAGTCAAAGTAGGTGGAAGTGGGCGTGATACATTTATATGAAGCGTGACCCCATGCAAAAGATGGGCCGAGCTTCAGACAAGTACTTTTAAACGAACTGTGAATGCGTCGTGCTTTGAACGCATCCCAGTGTGCATGCTCACAATCACGTCGAAACAACTGCCTAAGATACGTCGAATCACTGCCTACGATGTGAACGTAAACTACGTAAAATTAGACGGCATTCGTTCCCTGGTCCATACCTTAGCATGAGTTGCGCCTCGAATATGGGGAATAACTTTACGCCGGACGTACGACTTACGCAAACCGCGTATATTATGCGCCGGGCGCAAGTACGTTCGTGAATCGTCGTATTTGCCTCATTTGCATATTTGCATCGAAAATCAATGGGAGCGCCACATGCGCCCAGCGTAAATATGCGCCCACTCTACGCCGGCGTAGGAAAGTTATGTCGGGTGGCTGAAGCCTATTTTTTGACGTTTCTTGCTTCGTGGGTCGGCACATAGATACGACGGCGCACATTTCTACTTACGTTGGCGTATCTGGAGATACGTCGGCGTAAGTGCTTTGTGAATCCGGGCCTCTGTGTGGAAAAGCTGTGTGCCCTGGAAGACTACATCCCTGGTGTGGGGGGGGGGGGGGGGGGGGGACTTTGTGCCTGAAGGACTGGGAGGCTGGTAGACCTGAGGTAACTAGCGAGTCTAAAGGGGGCTGAAGGAAGTCCGGGAGACAGTGGGCTGGAGAACCCTGTAGAGGCCAGGAGTGGGCCAAGGTTTACCAGGTACTGCAAGGCTAAGTAAGCCTAGGAGCCAGGAGGCTTGGCATTTTTGGTTCTGTGAACTGTACTGGAGAAGAACCCCTGCGTGGGAAATCCTGTATCTGAACTGTTTTGTTTCCTTTCAATAAAAATGGGCTGCCATGCCCTCAAACCTAACGTCTGACTGCTGAAAATGCATTTACCACTTGAGTTAAACACCCCCAATGTTTACAACATATAAGTGAATGTTGTCTGTGTTATTAAATAATCTTGTGTTTCACATTTTCCTGTAAATACTCTTTGTACATGGCTTTTTGTGCCAGAACAAGTATAAGGCCTCTTTCACACTGGGGGCCCCTTTCACACTGGGCCCCTTTCAAACTTTGATAACTAGTATTACATCAAAGTTTTTTTTTTCCTTTTGGTATAAAAGTTTTGCATGAATAATTAAAAGCGGATTATTTTAATCACCCCTGACAGTGGTATGTGGATGGCCTCATCCATAGGTGTGCACAGCCTATTGCATTAGGATGTGCACCCCAAAGCTCAAACACATGCATGTATGTGCATGTGTATATATACTGATGGTGTTAATAAGGTAGTGGAAGGTCTTTTTTTTTTATTATTATTATTATTTAACCACTTAAAACCCGGACCAAAATGCAGGTAAAAGACCTTGCCCCCTTTTGCGATTCGGCACTGCGTCGCTTTAACTGACAATTGCGCGGTCGTGCGACGTGGCTCCCAAACAAAATTTGCGTCCTGTTCTTCCCACAAATAGAGCTTTCTTTTGGTGGTATTTGATCGCCTCTGCGATTTTTATTTTTTGCGCTATATACAAAAATAGAGCGACATTTTTGAAAAAAAAAATCAATATTTTTTACTTTTTGTTATAAGAAAAATCAAATAAACGAAATTTTAGTCAAACATTTAGGCCAAAATGTATTCAGCCACATGTCTTTAGTAAAAAAAAAAAAAAAAAAATCGCAATCAAAAAAAAAATTAGCTACCTAGCGGGAACAGCGACACTAAAGCCCCATACACACGGTCAGACTTTTGGCCAACCAACTTCAAAATCTGCAACTTTTCAAATTTGTCTGATCGTGTGTACGCTCCATCAGACCAACTTTTTCAGGTTTCATCTCACAAAAAGTTGGGTCTGTGAACGGACCAACTTTTCAGCAACAAAAGTCTGATGGTGCTTTGTGTGACCGTGTGTACAGCAATCCAACCAACTTTTGTGCAAAGTGCAAATACGCATGCTCAGAACCAATGTTAAAATCAACCAACAATAGCAGAAGTTAACCAAAGGGTGGCGGTAAAGAGCAGAAAAACCATGTGATGATGGGAAAGTTTTAGAAAAGTTTGCAGAAAAGTCTGACTGTGTGTATGCTATAGGTGTGACCGGACAAATCAATTAGGACAAAAATCCAAGGGAAATTTTGTTGGATGTCCTACTGTGTGTATGGGCCTTAATACAGCGATCAGAAAAATGATCGCTTAGTGACGCTGGCAATAGGGAGTGAAAGGGTTAACTAGGGCGGTGATCAAGGGGATAAAACTTTCTATACCAGATTACCAGGTAAAAAAACACACAGGGGAAAAGCCTTAAAAGAAAACTAAAGCAGCTGTCGCATCCAATCAGGGCCGGCGCTCCCACTAGGCGAACTAGGCAGCCGCTTAGAGCGCATTCCTGCCAGGAGCGCAACCACAGCTGCTAGGTCCCCTCCAGAGGATCGGATCCCTAAGAGTGGTGGCTGGTGCGTGCGGAGTGTAGCGGGAGGCAGCTCCAGATGGCTAACTGCAGTGCAGAGTCGCTGGGTGGGGAGAATGTGCAGTCAGATCCCCCCCTTCCCTAGAGCCAGGGTGACCATGCTGATGTCCAACAGCAGCTGTGGGTGTCAGCTCTCTGCCCGCCCCGCCTCCCTCCCTTAGTCCCTTGGTGATGTGCTGCAATTGGAGGAGCAGGGCGGGCGGGCGAGAGAGACATGCGGGAGGGATCCACCCAGCCTGGTACATACTGGACATGATGGGCTGAGGCCGCCAGGAGCTGGAGTCCAAAGTAAAGATTCTCCTGCAGCCCGCCCCCGTTAAAACATCCAGCATCTCCGCGGCCAGCAGCCGAAGCCCGGGGGTGGAACGGAATGATCAGCTGATCTGAACAGGGGAGGAGCTGGAAGAAGTCTCTCGTGATCCTGGGACTGGTGACAACGACTGACGCCCACTGCCTGACATGTGGAGGGAGCTGGAAAAAAGTTCCACAAGGTAAGAACTTGTCAGGTGGTGGGGGGAAGCGCAGGGGATGAGGGCTTCCAGTCAGACCCTTTAACTGGTGTGTGACCCCCCCCCCCCCCCCACCTGACTCATCCATCCACCTGACTCACCCCCCCATCTGACTTATCCATCTAAATGGCTCATGCCCCCCACCTGGCTCATCCCCCCCCATCTGGCTCATCCCACCCACCTGGCTCATCCTCCCCACCTGGCTCATCCTCCCCACCTGGCTCATCCATCCACCTGACTCATCCATCCACCTGACTCATCCATCCACCTGACTCACCCCCCCATCTGACTTATCCATCTAAATGGCTCATCCCCCCCACCTGGCTCATCCCCCCCCCCATCTGGCTCATCCCACCCACCTGGCTCATCCTCCCCACCTGGCTCATCCTCCCCACCTGGCTCATCCTCCCCACCTGGCTCATCCCCCCATCTGACTTATCCATCCACCTGACTCATCCCATCCACCTGACTCATCCCATCCACCTGGCTCACCCCCCCACCTGGCTCATCCATCCACCTGACTCACCCCCCCCCCCATCTGAATTATCCATTCATCTGACTCATCCCATCCACCTGACTCATCCCATCCACCTGACTCATCCCATCCACCTGGCTCACCCCCCCACCTGGCTCATCCATCCACCTGACTCACCCCCCCCCCATCTGAATTATCCATTCATCTGACTTATCCATCCACCTGACTCATCCCATCCACCTGACTCATCCCATCCACCTGGCTCACCCCCCACCTGGCTCATCCATCCACCTGACTCACCCCCCCCCCCCCATCTGAATTATCCATTCATCTGACTTATCCATCCACCTGACTCATCCCATCCACCTGACTCATCCCATCCACCTGGCTCACCCCCCCCCACCTGACTCATCCATCCACCTGACTCATCCATCCACCTGACTCATCCATCCACCTGACTCATCCATCCATCTGACTTATCCATCCACCTGACTCACCCCCCCATCTGACTTATCCATCTAAATGGCTCATCCCCCCCCATCTGGCTCATCCCACCCACCTGGCTCATCCCACCCACCTGGCTCATCCTCCCCACCTGGCTCATCCTCCCCACCTGGCTCATCCCCCCATCTGACTTATCCATCCACCTGACTCATCCCATCCACCTGACTCATCCCATCCACCTGGCTCATCCATCCACCTGACTCACCCCCCCCCCATCTGAATTATCCATTCATCTGACTTATCCATCCACCTGACTCATCCCATCCACCTGACTCATCCCATCCACCTGGCTCATCCATCCACCTGGCTCACCCCCCCCCCATCTGAATTATCCATTCATCTGACTCATGCCATCCACCTGACTCATCCCATCCACCTGGCTCATCCCCCCCACCTGACACATCCATCCACCTGGCTCACCCCCCCCACCTGGCTCACCCCCCCCACCTGGCTCACCCCCCCCCCCACCTGACTTCTCCACCCACCTGACTCACCCATCCACCTGACTCACCCATCCACCTGACTCACCCATCCACCTGACTCACCCATCCACCTGACTCACCCATCCACCTGACTTATCCATCCACCTGACTTATCCATCCACCTGACTTATCCATCCACCTGACTCATCCCGTCCACCTGGCTCATCCCCACGCCTGACTCATCCATCTACATGGCTCATCCTCTGTCTCACTTACCCCCCCACCTGACTCATCATCCCCCCCACCTCATCTATCCCCCCCACCTATCTATCCACCTGGCTCATCCATCCACCTGTTTAATCCCCTCTCCTGTCCTCCTGTCTCCATCCCTCCACCTGGAGTTCTGGTGCCAAAATTATTTATTTATTTATTTATGTTTTTTTTTGGGGGGGGGGGGGGGGGCGCAAGTAGCTGGTCTCGCCTAGGGTGCAAAATAGTCTAGCACCGGCCCTGCATCCAATGATCAGTAAGCTGCAATATAATACAGTTTGGGATTTGGGTTTAATACCAATTTAAATGGATAGATTTCTACCTGAAATGTCCATAGCCAGCACAGGCTCACATTATAGTACAACTGCACCCTACAATAGGCTACATTTTTAACCTCACACACAATAATAACAGACTTTTTTTGTTTGAAAAAGTGACAGTTATTTTTTGCTGAGGTCACTGAGATTTGAAAAATAACTGCCAAATAACTGCCACTTGGCTAACTGTTTTTTTTTCTTCAAATCTCAGTGGCTGTTGCCTTGTGTACCAGCTTGGTGCAGTGAGGGTAATATGTCTTAATGTTTAATTAGAGATTTGTGTATATAGACACAGGAGAGACTCTAATCCAGGTATATAGTGGTGATTGTAGTGTGTGTATAGGAATGACACCCCCCTTCTATTATATTATATATACACTAAGTATAGATTATTATGGCTTCTGACCTGATGGCTCTTCTGTTTCTTTTTTAACAATCTTTTTAGGTTTGAAAAACCTTCTGATGTTGCGCCCAGCTGCCCTAATACCTCGCACTATTCTGCTACCAATACCCTTCTTCCGGGCAGCTGCTACATTGGGCTGTGCAACATTTTGTAGAGCAGGCTGTAAATCCTCCGGGGAGGAAATATTCCTCTGCTCTGTAGAATCCTCTTTGATGACCAGAGGATGAACCGTATCTCGCTTACGGAATCGCTTCATTATAATCGGATAGATTACAATCGAATATAAACGCTACTAATCGCTAAGAGCTTAGGAATCGCTTCCTCTCTCTTCAAGTCTCAGTAGAGTTGTGAACGGCAGTTGGGCTGCTCTGACTTATAAGCCGGCAGTTTATGAGTCATGTGACCAGCCAAGTACAACTGCACAGAGATTCAAATTTTTTTGAATGATGGTCTCCTAGCAACAGAGCACAACACTTGCTATTTTTTTTTTGATGGGTGGTCTCCTAACAGCAAAGAGTTCCAATGTTTGGAAGTTGGTCTCCTAGCAACAGAGCACACAGCAAGTAAACAAGTCCCAACTGCCACTGAGGGGTTGTTGAAGTGTAAATTTTGAATGGCACTTTTTGGAACTTGAAGATTATATAAAAGTCCTCCAGTGATATATATTTTCCAAAAGCAGAGAACCTGTAGAATAGAATTCTGTACCGACTGAAGACAAAATCCCATCGTATGGACCAGAAAATAATGTAAATAATAAAGTGCTATTTGTAAGTGTCAGTGTGACACCAATGGGATTTAAGATCACAGCTCAGCACAGTCCTACATATGACTGATGGGGAATCATGGGATCTATACAGGAAGATTATATCTCTTATCAAGTCCCCTAGGGGGTTATTAGGATGTAATTATGTGTATAATTCATAAGATATACAGTATATATACGTGTATGTATGTATGTGTGTGTATATGTATATATATATATTCTGTGAATGTGTGTATAATACAGTATCTCACAAAAGTAAGTACACCCCTCACATTTTAGATTTTCTTCTCATGTGACAACACTGAAGAAATGATACTTTTGCTACAATGTAAAGTAGTGAGTAGACATCTATCATTTCTGTAAATTTTCTGTCCCCTTCAAAATAACTCAACACACAGCCATTATTAACCACTTCAGCCCTGGAAGAATTTACCCCCCCCCCCCCCCTCCTGACCAGAGCACTTTTTTTGCGATTCGGCACTGCGTCGCTTTAACTGACAATTGTGCGGTCGTGCGACGTGGCACCCAAACAAAATTGACGCCCTTTTTTTCCCACAAATAGAGTCTTCTTTTGGTGCTATTTGATCACCTCTGCGACAATTTTGAAAGAAATGCAACATTTTTTACTTTTTGATATAATAAATATCCCCAAAAATATATAGAAAAACTAATTTCTTTCTCAGTTTAGTCCGATACGTATTCTTCTACATTAGATGTTGGTTAAAAAAATCGCAATAAGCGTATATTGATTGGTTTGCGAAAAAGTTATAGCATCTACAAAATAGGGGATATTTATTATTGCATTTTTATTATTATTATTTTTTTTTCTAATAATGGCGGTGACTGCGACATTATGGCGGACACATCGGACACTTTTGACGCTATTTTGGGACCACTGTCATTTATACAGCGATCAGTGCTATAAAAATGCACATATTACTGTGTAAATGACAATGGCAGGGAAGGGGCAATTTAATGGGGCAGTTTTCATGGGGGCAATTTGATGGGGCAGGTTTGATGGGTCAGTTTTGATGGGGCAGTTTTGATGGGGCAATAGGACTGGGGCAATTTTCATGGGGGCAATTTGAGGGGGCAATTTTCATGGGAGCAATAGGATAGGGCAGGTTTGATGTGGCAATAGGAATGGGGTCAGTTTTGACAGTTTTTGACATTGTGCATGCGCGGTGCACCCTCCACAAGCTCCGTGACACCGATCGCAGGTCCCGCGGACTCGATGTCTGTGGGCATACCCGCGATCGTGTCACGGTGAGGAGGAAGAGGGAAATGCTTATATAAACAACCACTTCCTCAGTCCTCCTAGTGACAGGACACTGACCACAGCTTCCTGTAATCGGAAGCAATGATTACTGTCCTGCCACACACAGCCCATCCCCCCTACAGTTAGATGCACTCCCTAGGGCACACTTAACCCCTACAGTGCCACCTAGTGGTTAACTCCTTCACTGTCAGTGTCATTTTCACAGTAATCAGTGCATTTTTATAGCACTGATCGCTGTATAAATAGCAAAAAATTCTTATGTATTTTTGGGGGATATTTATTTTAGCAAAAAGTAAAAAATATTGCATTTTTTTTCAAAATTTTCGCTCTATTTTTGTTTATAGCGTTAAAAAATAAAAACCGCAGAGGTGATCAAATACCACCAAAAGAAAGCTCTATTTGTGGGGAGGAAAGGACATAAATTTTGTTTGGGAGCCACGTCGCACGACCGCGCAATTGTCAGTTAAACCACGCCGTGCCGAATCGCAAAAAGTGGCCAGGTCTTTGACCAGCAAAATGGTCCAGGGCTTAAGTTGTCATGGCGATAACCCTCTCTCCCAGTTATGTTTAACCACTTAAGACCCGGACCATTATGCAGCTAAAGGACCTTGCCCCTTTTTGTGATTCTGCACTACATTGATTTAACTGACAATTGCGCGGTCGTACGACGTGGCTCCCAAACAAAATTGGCGTCCTTTTTTCCCCACAAATAGAGCTTCCTTTTGGCGGTATTTAATCACCTCTGCGGTTTTTATTTTTTATGCTATAAACAAAAATAGAGCGACAATTTTGAAAAAAATTCAATATTTTTGCTATAATAAATATCCCCAAAAAAGATTAAAAAAAAAATGTTTCCCTCAGTTTAGGCCGATACGTATTCTTCTACATATTTCTGGTAAAAAAAAAAAAATCACAATAAGCATTTAACGATTGGTTTGCGCAAAATTTATCGCGTTTACAAAATAGGGGATAGTTTTATGTCATTTTTTTTAATAATCATTTTTTTACTACTAATGTCGGCGATCAGCGATTTTTTTTTTTCGTGACTGCAACATTATGGCGGACACATTTTGACACATTGTTGGGACCATTGTCATTTTCACAGCAAAAAAGTGCTATAAAAATGCATTGATTACTGTGAAAATGACAATTGCAATGAAGGAGTTAACCACTAGGGGTAAAGTGTGACCTCATATGTATTTCTAACTGTAGGGGGTGGCTGGATGTGTGACATCAGTGAGCGCCTTTCCCTATATCAGGGAACAGACGATCAATGCCACAGTGAAGAACAGGGAAGGTGTGTACACTCACCTCTCCCTGTTCTTCAGCTACGGAGCTTCCGACCGGGTCGCGGGCGCGCACCAGTGACCCACGGCTGGGCACTTAAAGGGGACATACCCTTACGTGATTGTGCCCAGCCGTGCCATTCTGCCGACGTATATCAGCGTTAATCGGTCATTAAGTGGTTAAGAGACAATAAATCTCTTTTTGCATTCTAAAAGTGTCTGACACCCCACACCCTTTCATCCTGCATTACAGCCACCATGCCTTGCAACCCCCTCTACACTGAAGGATGTCAGCTCTTCCTAACTCTGGAGGTCCCCATTAGGCCTCAAGGGGCCAAGGACTTTGCTACATTTATTTAGGGGCATTTAATTTGGATGGGGAAGGGTGCGTATGGGATGACCATTTGATCGATGAAACTCTGTAGGTACTTAAACTATATACATTCCAGTATGTACATTCTCTCCTCTCTCTACCTCCAGCACACACTTGCTTCCAGTCTATCACTCCCAGGACCAGCTACCGTGTTTTCCCGAAAATAAGGCGGGATCCTATACTAATTTTGGCCTCAAAAGACACAGTAGGACTTATTTTCAGGGTAGGTCTTACCATGTAACATGCTCCCCTTTCTCTCCCCCTGCCTGACAGGAATCCACAGCATGATCCGAGTTAAAATGTTTGTAAAATTCTATAATCCACTCTATTACAGTATTATATAATGTACAAATGTGTACTTCTGTAATAAAATTGTGCCAAATACCTTCGTTATAACGGGTCTCTGTGCTTCTGTGACCCGCCGGAGCTCTCTTCCCCGCTCTGAGCACTGCATAGGGGGGGAATCCCTCCGCTGACAGCTGGGAGAAGAGGAGAGCAGTGGGAGGTCAGCTTATATTACAGAAACACACACATTGTACATTATATACTACTGTAATAGAGTGGATTATAGGATTTTACAAGCAATTTAAACTAGGGTTTATTTTCAGGGGTAGGGGTTATATTGCAGCCGTATTGGAAAACAGCGCTAGGTCTTATTTTCGGGGTAGGTCTTCTTTTTGGGGAAACATGGGTAGCACAGGTTTCAGACTGTCCTATCTGTGGCTACTGCTACAAGTACCACTTATTCAGGCACTGCCAGCCCTCCTGGCTGCAGCTGCCCCTTTCCACTGCCCGTGCCACTACAGTCCTCCTGACTGGCCCTGCACCCATCCCAGACTGCTTCATCGTTTTTTGCGCTATAAACAAAAATAGAGCGTCAATTTTGAAAAAAATGCAATATCTTTTACTTTTTGCTGTAATAAATATCGCCAAAAAGATATAAAAATACTTTTTTTTCCCTCAGTTTAGGCCGATACGTATTCTTCTACCTATTTTTGGTAAAAAAAATTGCAATCAGTGTTTATCGATTGGTTTACGCAAAATGTATAGCGTTTACAAAATAGGAGATAGTTTCATTGCATTTTTATAATTTTTTTTTTTTTTACTACTAATGGCGGCGATCGGCGATTTTTTTTTTCTCGTGACTGCGACATTATGGCGGACACATCGGATAATTTTGACACATTTTTGGGACCATTGTTATTTTCACAGCAAAAAATTCTATAAAAATGCATTGATTATTGTGAAAATTACAATTGCAGTTTGGGAGTTGACTAGACTAGACTAGGGGGGGGCGCTGTAGAGGTTAAGCGTGACCTCATATGTTTTTCTAACTGTAGGGGGTTTGGGCTGGACGTGTGACATCATTGATCGTGTTTCCCTATATCAGGCAGAGCTTTTTTTCTCAGGAAATAGGTGCAGGAACTCAACCATGACCCCATTCAGATTTCAAAAACAGTAGAAGGATCTTAAAGGGGCATAATACCAGGATTGCATTACATACAAAGTGCAGAGTTCAGGGGGTTACACACAGAGTGCAGAGCTGTCACTTGTAAACACAGAAACCAGACTTTTACAAGTGATTGTATCGAGCAGGCACCAAAGGGTCTGAGCCAGGGGTGGTGGAACTGAATTTCCCCCAAGTTCCCCCTGAAAAAAAGCCCTGATATTAGGGAACACACGATCAATGACTGCAGGGCCGCCATCAGGAATTTCAGGGCACCTTACACAGCGTCAGGCATGGGCCCCCTGGAGCAGAGGATCGGGGGGGTGCTGCCGCCTGAAATTGAGAAGCGGGGGGCCCTTTACGAAAAGAAGAATTAAAGAAAAATATATATAAAAAAGGGGGGTAGCCATCCGGGGCCCTTTAATCATTTTTTTTATAAAAATAAATTAGAAAAAGGGGGGCTTCCCCTCCGGGACCTCTGGGCCCTTTAATAAAAAATAAATAAAAACATATATATATATATAAAAAAGAAATAAACATTTTTATAAAAAAAAAAAAACAAGGGTTTGCCTTTCAGGGCCCTGGGGACCTCTGGGCCCTTTAATAAAAATAAATAAATAAAACATTTATAAAAAAAGAGGGTTTGACACATGGGGCCCTATATATACAGGGAGTGCAGAATTATTAGGCAAGTTGTATTTTTGAGGATTAATTTTATTATTGAACAACAACCATGTTCTCAATGAACCCAAAAAACTCATTAATATCAAAGCTGAATATTTTTGGAAGTAGTTTTTAGTTTGTTTTTAGTTTTAGCTATTTTAGGGGGATATCTGTGTGTGCAGGTGACTATTACTGTGCATAATTATTAGGCAACTTAACAAAAAACAAATGTATACCCATTTCAATTATTTATTTTTACCAGTGAAACCAATATAACATCTCAACATTCACAAATATACATTTCTGACATTCAAAACCAAAACAAAAACAAATCAGTGACCAATATAGCCACCTTTTTTTGCAAGGACACTCATGCAGCCTGCCATCCATGGATTCTGTCAGTGTTTTGATCTGTTCACCATCAACATTGCGTGCAGCAGCAACCGCAGCCTCCCAGACACTGTTCAGAGAGGTGTACTGTTTTCCCTCCTTGTAAATCTCACATTTGATGATGGACCACAGGTTCTCAATGGGGTTCAGATCAGGTGAACAAGGAGGCCATGTCATTAGTTTTTCTTCTTTTATACCCTTTCTTGCCAGCCACGCTGTGGAGTACTTGGACGCGTGTGATGGAGCATTGTCCTGCATGAAAATCATGTTTTTCTTGAAGGATGCAGACTTCTTCCTGTACAACTGCTTGAAGAAGGGGTCTTCCAGAAACTGGCAGTAGGACTGGGAGTTGAGCTTGACTCCATCCTCAACCCGAAAAGGCCCCACAAGCTCATCTTTGATGATATCAGCCCAAACCAGTACTCCACCTCCACCTTGCTGGCGTCTGAGTCGGACTGGAGCTCTCTGCCCTTTACCAATCCAGCCACGGGCCCATCCATCTGGCCCATCAAGACTCACTCTCATTTCATCAGTCCATAAAACCTTAGAAAAATCAGTCTTGAGATATTTCTTGGCCCAGTCTTGACGTTTCAGCTTGTGTGTCTTGTTCAGTGGTGGTCGTCTTTCAGCCTTTCTTACCTTGGCTATGTCTCTGAGTATTGCACACCTTGTGCTTTTGGGCACTCCAGTGATGTTGCAGCTCTGAAATATGGCCAAACTGGTGGCAAGTGGCATCTTGGCAGCTGCACGCTTGACTTTTCTCAGTTCATGGGCAGTTATTTTGCGCCTTGGTTTTTCCACACGCTTCTTGCGACCCTGTTGACTATTTTGAATGAAACGCTTGATTGTTTGATGATCACGCTTCAGAAGCTTTGCAATTTTAAGAGTGCTGCATCCCTCTGCAAGATATCTCACTATTTTTGACTTTTCTGAGCCTGTCAAGTCCTTCTTTTGACCCATTTTGCCAAAGGAAAGGAAGTTGCCTAATAATTATGAACACCTAATATAGGGTGTTGATGTCATTAGACCACACCCCTTCTCATTACAGAGATGCACATCACCTAATATGCTTACTTGGTAGTAGGCTTTCGAGCCTATACAGCTTGGAGTAAGACAACATGCATAAAGAGGATGATGTGGTCAAAATACTCATTTGCCTAATAATTCTGCACTCCCTGTAATAAAAATAAAATAAAAAATAATATAAAAAAAATGTAAATCATTTTTAGAAAAAAAAGGAGGGTTGTCATCTGGGGCCCTGGGGATCTCCAGGCCCCTGGGGACCTTCAGACCCCTAAAAAAATGGCCCTTTAATAACAAAATAAAATACAAATATATAAAAACAAAATTGGGGAAAAAAAAAGGGGGGGGTTGCCATCTGGGGCCCTGGTGGCCTCCGGGCCCCTGAAGACCTTCAGACCCCTAAAAAAATGGCGCTTTAATAACAAAATAAAATACAAATATATAAAAACAAAATTGGGAAAAAAAAAAGGGGGGGTTGCCATCTGGGGCCCTGGTGGCCTCCGGGCCCCTGGAGACCTTCAGACCCCTAAAAAAATGGCGCTTTAATAACAAAATAAAATAAAAATATATTAAAAAAAATGTGGGGGAAAAAAAAAGGAGGGGGTTGCCATCTGGGGCCCTGGTGGCCTCGGGGCCCCTGGGGCCCTTCGGACCTCTAAAAACAAAAAAAAATTCCATCCAGGCCCCTTACAGGTGTACTGCCTGTACCCCCCTGATGGCGGCCCTGAATGACAGCGCCACTGTGAAGAACAGGGAAGCTGTGTTTACACACACCTTTCCCCGTTCTTCAGCTCCGGAGACCGATCGCAGGACTCCGGCGGCGATCAGGTCCACGGGTCCTGCGGCCGCAGTCACGGAGCTTCAGACCGGGTCGCGGGTCGCTGGGAACTTCAAGAGGACGTACAGGTACGTGCTTGTGCCCAGCCGTGCCATTCTGCCGACGAATATCTGCAGGAGGCGGTCCTTAAGTGGTTAAAATCCTATTCTTCTGTCGCTGTGGCCCCCAATATTGTACTCTATGGCATTTTTCTTTTATGTTTCTTTCCTTTCCTTTTTGCTGCAATTATTTTGCTTTTAGAAACATTAAACTGCGGTTTCCATGGCTTTCACCAATTTTCCAGCAACGCTAAATCATGTTCCATGTTAAAAAGCAAACGCACCTAGGAGACTATTTCTTTTTTGCGGGTGCTAGGTGAGGGAATTTTATTATGTAGATATGCACTTTATAAGTATTTATATTTTGTGTCCTCAATTCCTCTTTTTCAAAAAAATAATTCTGAATGGATGTCAAATACTCGGCCCTGAGCACACTTCAAAGAAAACAACTGCTGCAAGGCATAGGAGGGGGGAGGAGGCGGTTGCTATGGAGACACGTTCTTCTGTATCAATGCAAAGAGCTGCAAAAAAAAAACATGAAATGATGATAGATTCTCATTAATTATCTTTACTACACTAACAAGCAGGAGTTTATTAAAATAGTCAATTAATTTACAACAAAGACCACAGAACTTTTCTTTGAAGAGCTGCTGTACGGTGTGGATTGACGGCACCTATTGGGTCGCTGGTTTTCGGAAAGGGTAGCAAAGTCTCCACCTACAGGCAATGAGCGTATATTGCAATAGAGTACCTTAAAGCGGATTTCCAACCACAATTAGAATTTTTTTAAATGTATGTCCTTTCATCATGCGTTTTTATACTATAAATCCCGTCACTTACTATTTTACAATCCGCCGCCGCTCCACATAGTTATTCAAAAAAGATAGTTTATAAAACTATGTCCACACCGTTGTCATTTTGCTTGTGGGCATTGTGAAGCCCACAAGCATTTACTTCCTGGAAGTCTTGGATAGGGAGTGATAATTGGACAGCGCACTGCATCCTGGGAAATGATGACACACATTTCCCAGGAGCATTAGAGGGAGATGTCAGAATCCTAGGTGATTTCAAAGGCAGATTTCGTGGGACCGCATAGCAACAGGCATTTCCAGATGAGTAAAAAAAACAATTTTTTTTTCTTTTCCTTTTTTAGGTCTAATGAGCACAATAATGAAAAACAAGTTTGGGATGGAAACTCCACTTTAAAGGGACTACAGTGGAACCTTGGGTTACGGGCATAATCCGTTCCAGGAGAATGCTTGTAATCCAAAGCACTCGCATCTCAAAGTGAGTTTCCCCATAGAGTAGGGCACGGGTGTCAAACACAAGGCCCACGGGTGGAACCCGGCCCTCCAGGCTATTTCATATGGTCCTGGTCCTCCTCTGGTCCTTCTCAAGGCCCTTACTTTCTGCTTTTAAGCAATGCATCCAACTTCTTCCCAGCAGCAGCTTAAAGAAAGGGGGGTGCACTGTGATGTAATGGAGAGTGGGGGACTCAACTTCTGATGGTGGGGTGGCTCCTAACATCTAATGTAAGGGGAGGGAATGCACTGGACATCTAATCTTACAGATACAACCAGCCCTTTTGAGGGCAATCCCTGATATAGGGTGACCAGACATCCCCGGTTTCCGGGGACAGTCCCTGGTTTGAGGACACTGTTTCCGGACCAAGTCTGTCCCCGGGTTTTGTCCCCAGAATGGATTTGAACAGGGGCTGGGGCAAATTTAAAGACAGTCAGTGCAAAATAAAAATAAAATAAAAACAGAATTACACACCCCCGCTCTAGCTTAGGGGGGAGTGGGCGTATTATTTTCCATTATTTGTGCCCCTTTCTGATGATCATGTGCTGGTCGGAGCGGATGGAATATTTACTGTATTTATCGGCGTATAACACGCACCCTAACTTTAAGGCCTCGTACACACGATCGGACATTTCCATCGGATATGTCCGATCGGGAGTTTGATCCGATGGCCGCCACGTCACCGCCACGTCACCGCACCAGGAAGTTAAACACTTCCGCGCATGCGCCGAATCCATTCGGCGGCGGCGGTGGGGGACGACATGTCTGCTGGTAAGTGTACTAACCAGCAGACATGTCGGGCGGACAGATTCCCACCCGATAGATTTCAATGCATGCTTTGAAATCTGTCGGGTGGAGAAATCTGTCCGCTAGCCCATACACACGAGCGGAGATGTCTGCTGAAACGGTCCATCGGACCGTTTTCAGCGGACATATCCCCTCGTGTGTACGCGGCCTTAGAGGGAAGTTTCCGGAAAAAAACTTTCCACAGCCCCCTGCGTATAACACGCAGACACAGTTTACCCTCCTATTTTCAGGGTAAAAAAGTGAGTGTTATATGCCAATAAATACAGTATTCAGTTTCGGGTGCATGCCCATTTAGCTTCACTCACGTGTTCTTCTGCCTTGGCTCAAGTCTTGGCCAGCCGTCTGCCTATCTCCTTGCCTTCCCTGGGGGATTGATCTCCCTCTGCTCCCCACCCAGTAGTAGCCGGGGCCTGGAGGGTAAGACTTTATAGGCTGTGAGGCGGGCAGTGGCAGCGACGGGCAGAGAGAATCGCTGATTGCTGCCATCCATTAATAGTAAACATATTACATTTTAGTGTGTAAAATATGGATGCGCTAGTGTTAACTTACAAGTGTAAACGTACAAAATTATAAATAGGTGAAAAATATAAATGATCAGGGAGAGACAAACTCCATGTGCTATAGGTCAATGATATAAACATACATCAAATAATAAGTCCAAACCAAGTGCACATTGTGAAAGTTCCAAACAGAAAAAATCTTACAAAGCCTTCCTCCACTGGGAATGCGAGTCCCAAACACTCCAACGCTGCAATCCGTTGAGCAGGCACTCACAGGTGGATGTGTTATGAAAGAAAAAGGAAAAAAACCTCATTGCACAAACATCAAGCAAAGCGGTCGTACGATCCTAATGTAACAGCAAATGCACTCACGGATCCCCGCTTAATGCAAGCATTGAACACCGCTCAGTGTGTAGTCCTCATCAATCCGATCCGATGAACTCGAATCCGATCGTAAGCTCGTCCCTACGCGTTACGTCACGGTCACGCGACTTATTCATGGGATTTTTCACTTATTATATTACATTTTAGTAGTGCCCCTCCCGAGACTAGGCTCTGGATCCGCCCCTGATCCCAGAGGATACTTGTGAAGCAGGGTTCTGGGAGGATGTCTATGGTCGCCCTCCCTAAATTGGAAGCCCGGGGGCAGATGGAAGGGGCAGCGTCAGGAGGGCCCATGATAGTTTCTTGCACTGGGGCCCTGATGGTTCTAGTTATGCCTCTGATTTATAGTTCTAATCGCGGGACGGTGGGTTTTACCGCGAATCGCGGGAAAGTCCCGTGAAAACCGGGACGGTTGCGAGGTATGGCCAACTTTTGCAGCAGACACATCTCTAGAACAACTGTTAAGAGGAGACTGTGTGCTGCTAGGAAACCACTGCTAAAGAAAGGCAACAAGCAGAAAAAACTTGTTTGGGGTAAAGAACACAAGGAATGGACATTAGACCAGTGGAAATCTGTGCTTTGGTCTGATGAGTCCAAACTTGAGATCTTTGGTTCCAACCACTCTTTGTGCGACGCAGAAAAGGTGAACGGATGGACTCTACATGCCTGGTTCCCACTGTGAAGCATGGAGGAGGAGGTGTGATGGTGTGGGGGTGCTTTGCTGGTGACACTGTTGGGGATTTATTCAAAATTGAAGGCATACTGAACCAGCATGGCTACCACAGCATCTTGCAGCGGCATGCTATTCCATCCGGTTTGCGTTTAGTTGGACAATCATTAACACACCTCCAGGCGGGGGAAGGGCTATTTGACCAAGAAGGAGAGTGATGGGGTGCTGCGCCAGATGTCCTGGCCTCCACAGTCACCGGACCTGAAGCCAATCGAGATGGTTTGGGGGTGAGCTGGACCGCAGAGTGAAGGCAAAAGGGCCAACAAGTGTTAAGCATCTCTGGGAACTCCTTCAAGACTGTTGGAAGACCATTTCAGGTGACGAGAGAATGTCAAGAGTGTGCAAAGCAGTAATCAAAGCAAAAGGACCTAGAATATGACAGATTTTCAGTTGTTTCACACTTTTTTGTTATGTGTATAATTCCACATGTGTTAATTCATAGTTTTGATGCCTTCAGTGTGACTCTACAATTTTCATAGTCATGAAAATAAAGAGAAGGTGTGTCCAAACTTTTGGTCTGTACTGTATATATAATTGTAGCACTGGTGTCCCAACGAGTCAGGCACTATTGTTAATTTAGGGAGTGTCTGAGCGAATAGTTGGGCTCAGACTCTGTAATTCTATTTGAATTTGCCTCTGTTCTGGCTGTGGTTGTGCTCGGTAGAAGTTTTCCCTTGTTGCCTCTAGGTGGCGTTACCACTTCAGACCCATGTTGGAACTCAGGCAAACCATAGTGTGTTGAGTGACCCTTCTCGGCAGCAGCCCAGTGGGAGTGGTGCCCCGCTGTGCATGCTGGAAGGGGATACTTAAGGGGCAGTCCAAGGGAGGAGGTGAGCATGACACTCCACACCTGGAAGAAAGGAGAGTCAGGACGCCCACTAACACACAGCTTCTTTCTTTATCTGACTCTCCAGTATATTTAAAATGAAAATGGAAGGATGAGGTAAGTGAAGGAGGACTTCACTAAGGTAAAGGAAGCTATTTAGGGGAAAAAAAAAATCCTTTACAACCCCTTTAAGGGTCTAAGTATAAAACATTCACTGTGCTAAGTAAATATCAAAACAGAATGAGCAAAAATGCATCATATTTCCTATAATATGATTTGTTTCTATACTGACAGCACCATCTAGTGGTCATAATTCTTTTTTTTTCCTTTGCCAAAAAAAACCACATGTTGCCTCTAGATGGTGCTGACGACACAGGAACACCACGTATTAGAGAAAATCCGGCAATTTTAATTGTCATTGTGTGAATGTTTGTCACTTCCACACAGAGAATAATGCACACCTCCCAACATTTTGAGTTGGAAATGAGGGACACCTATTAGCAAAGTATGCAGGCATAGGACACACCCCTTGCCACGCCCCCTTAAAGGAGAATTGAACAAAAAAAATGATTGGTTAAACCCACAAGTACTTTTTTTTACCACTGCTATTC
Organism: Rana kukunoris; assembly: GCA_029574335.1. NCBI lineage: Eukaryota > Metazoa > Chordata > Amphibia > Anura > Ranidae > Rana > Rana kukunoris. The sequence continues at coordinate 7,180,633 of CM056053.1, forward strand.
CGTTATTCTGTCTTTTGGCATTTACAGATGCAGCAATTTAGAAATTGGATGAAAGGTTTAGTATTGGGAACACTTGGGAACACTTTTTGATGGATAAAAAGTGCATTTTATATACAACTGTATAGATCAGACCAAAATGAGGGAAGAATAAAGAGGGACAGAGGGACATTGCTTCAAATCAGGGACAGTTGGGAGCTATGAGCAGAGCTTTTTTTCTCAGAAAATAGGTGCAGGAACTCAACCATGACCCTGTTCAGATTTCGCAAACAGTAGAAGGGTATTAAAGGGGCATTAAATACCAGGATTGCATTACATACAGTGTGCAGAGTTCAGGAGGGTTACACACAGTGCAGAGCTGTCACTTGTAAACACAGAAACCAAACTTTGTTTACAAGTGATTGTGGTGAGCAGGCACCAAAGGGTCTGAGCCAAAGGTGGTGGAACTGAGTTCCCCCAAGTTCCCCCTGAAAAAAAGCCCTGGCTATGAGAATGTTTTATACATAGACTCCAAAAAGTTGAACCAAAAATTCCCCTTTACTTACAATCACTCCAATGATGCAATGTCTGCCCTCTCCCTTGTGTTTCTATCTTTGTCCAGTTTTTTTTTATGGGTTCGGTAGCGTTGATCTTGATTGGATAGCCCAGAAGGACGTAACTCCCTCACTAACCCCGCGATTGCCGCGATTCGGTGAACCCCCCCGCACAACAACTCCGATCCGCGGAACCCCCCCCCCCGCTCAACAACTTTATCCGCGGAACTTAACCCCCCCGGCTCAACAACTCTGATCCACGGAACCCCCCCCTGCTCAACAACTTCGTTGGGAGGTATTCTCATTTGTCCCTCATTCTGAAAAGTTGGGAGGTATGGTGGTAGTAAACCTAGTTTTTTTTTTACTTGTACCTACAGGAAAGTCTATAATAAGGCTTTAGGTACAGTGAATATCTCCTAAACTTGCACTTTAGGAGATATTCAGAGTGCGTGCCGCCGGTGATGTCACCTTCAGAGCTGGCACCCGTGCAGCGGATTACTACAGCTTCAATTCATCCCAGCACCAGTGAATGTCCTAATTGTACCTTGAGCCGCACATACTGATGGCTCAGTCAGTGGCGGCCCCATCCATTCTCGGTCCAACACGATCAACAGCCAACTTGGAATAGATAGGACAGGTTGGCGAAAAAGAGCAACTTTGCAGATTCAGGCTATGGATAGGAAAGGAAGCAGTCCTGCCTCCAACAAGTATTCTCGCTTTCCTTTGCCACCCCAGCTGGGATGGGTGCAGTGCATCTACAGTACATCACCAACCTCATCTAGGAAACGCCCAAACAGTCCCCTCCGCTCCTCCCAGGACCTCCTGCTCTGTAGCTCCCTTGTTACCTCCTCCCATGCTCACCTTCAGGACTTCTCCAGAGCCTCTCCCATCCTCCGGAACTCCCTTCCCCCGGTATGTCCGATCAGCCCCTACCCTGTCCACCTTTAGGAGATCCCTAAAAACGCATTTATTCAGGGAAGCCTATCCTGGTCTACACCTACCTAACAACTGTCCCTGAGCCACCCTCATCAAATCATTCCCCACAGCTATTACCTTTTGTACCACCACCCCCTCCCTTTAGAATGTAAGCTCTACATGCGGGGCCCTCCTGTACCTTTTGTATTGAACTGTACTGTAATTGTGTTGCCCCCCTGCGTAAAATGTTGGCACTATATAAATTGTGTAAAATAATAGGAAATAATAAAAATGATGATAATAATGATAACAATAATAATAACAGTAATAATAATAATAATAATGAAAATGATGATGATAATAATAGGAACAATAAAAATGGTGATAATAATCGTAATAATAATAATAATAATGATAGGAACATAAAAAATTATGATAATAATAATAATGGTACTACTACTACTAATAATTAGGGTTGTCCCGATACCACTTTTTTAGGACTGAGTACAAGTACCGATACTTTTTTTTCAAGTAGTCGCCGATACCGAATACCGATACTTTTTTTTAAATGTGTCCCCAAATGCAGCCATGTCCCCTACATATGCAGCCATGTCCCTCCAGCCATGTCCCTCCAGCCATGTCCCTTCAGCCATTTCCTTTCAGCCATGTCCCTCACATATGCAGCCATGTCCCTTCAGCCATGTCCCTCTAGCCATGTCCCTCACAAATGCAGCCATGTCCCTCTAGCCATGTCCCTCACATATGCAGTCACGTCCCTTCAGCCATGTCCCTCTAGCCATGTCCCTCATATATGCAGCCATGTCCCTCCAGCCATTTCCCCCATACCTTTGCTGCTGAAAGCCGCCATGCCGCCGCATGGAGAAAATCACAGCATTCATTTGAATAGCTGTTTTGCCCGCGCATATAGACACTCCCCCTTGCTCGGGATTGGACAGATCACGATCACCCATCCAATCCCGAGCAAGGGGGAGTGTCTATATGCGCGGGAACACTACAGCTATTCAAATGAAAGCTGTGATGTTCCCGCACGCCATTTAACCCATGCGGCGGCTTTTGATGCGGTGGCGCGATGCGGTGGCTTTTGATGCGGTGGCGCGATGCGGCGGCGGGGGGGGGGGGTATTCTATTTAGGTATCGGGGGTATTTGCGGGTATCGGGGGTATACTGGTATCAGTATCGGGACAACCCTACTAATAATAATGATGATAATGATATTAGGAACAATGAGAATTATGATAATAATGGTAATAATAATGATGATGACAATGATGATAGGAACATTAAAAATTATGATAAAAATAATAAAACTAATTATATTAGGAACATTACAAATGATGATAGTAATAATAATAATAATTATAATAATAATAATAATAATATGATATAATAATAATAATAATAATAATAATATGTTGATGATAATAGGAACAATAAAAATAATGATAATAATGATGATAATAATAATAATAATTTTAATAATGGTAATAATAATAATAAAAATAGTAATGATTATAGAAACATTGCAAATGATGATAATAATTATAATAATAATAATGATGATGATGATAATGATTTGTATTATTATTATTATTATTCTGTGTTGGTGAGAGATCTCCTGTGGATGTCACGTGCTGATCTCTGTAAACACAGAGAAGAGTCAGGCTCCGCCCCCACGCACAGCTCTCACCGAGTCATGTGAGGAGGATTGTCCTCAGCGCCTCCCCGTAGTGACGTCACGGACACGGCCTGGCCGATCAGAGACTCGGGAGAGATCGGAGCGGTGAGTATTCTCCGGATTGTATCCCCCAGAGACCCCCCGACCTTCCATCACGTGACCCGCACCTGTCCGGCCACCTGCCCCCCCCCCCCCCCCCCCCCCCCCGGACAGAACGGTCATGTGATCACAGCGCCCCATCATTGTGTACAGAGCGCACTACAAGTCCCAGCATGTCCGGACACTGAGTACTCTGATCACCGGCTGATCCGTGACTCGGTGTTATAGTGATCCTCCTAGGGTAGGAGTGTTGGGGGGGGGGCTATCAGCTGTGTGTGGAAAGGGGGAGGGGATCAGTCTTCCTCTGTCGGTGGGTTTCTGATCTGGTATGAATCTTCACTGGCTACATGCTTCTTTCAGACCCATGACTATTGTACAGAGGTAAGACAGTGCCCCCCCCCTTTAAACCAGTGCCCCCCCTTAACCAAGTCCCCCCCCCCTTAACCCAGTCCCCCCCCTTAAACCAGTGTCTACCCCCCCAAACCAGTGTACCCCGTACATCAGAGTCTTCTCCTTATATCAGGGTTCTCAGAGCACCACTTACATCAGAGTTCCCCTTTACACCACAGTGTCCCCCCCTTACATCAGAGTCCTCTCCATACATCAGAGCTCCCAATGGCAATCTCTTATTGGTCAGTGTGATCACATGACTGCGCTCACCAATGTCAATGTACCGGGAGGGGGGGAGGAGGGGGCGTCTGATTAGAATATCATCAAAATGTTCAATTATTTCAGTAAGTAAGTGAAACTCCCATATTTTATATAGATGCAGAGTGATTATAGTGCAAGTATTTCTTCATCTTAATGTTGGTGATTATGACTACATTTTTTTTTTTTAACCCCTTTAATACCGGGCTTTTATACCCACCTCCATCCCGGGCTTTTATACCCACCTCCATCCCGGGCTTTTATACCCACCTCCATCCCGGGCTTTTATACCCACCTCCATCCCGGGCTTTTATACCCACCTCCATCCCGGGCTTTTATACCCACCTCCATCCCGGGCTTTTATACCCACCCCCATCCCGGGCTTTTATACCCACCTCCATCCCGGGCTTTTATACACACCCCCATCCCGGGCTTTTATACCCACCTCCCTCCCGGGCTTTTATACCCACCTCCCTCCCGGGCTTTTATACCCACCTCCATCCCGGGCTTTTATACCCACCTCCATCCCGGGCTTTTATACCCACCTCCATCCGGGGCTTTTATACCCACCTCCATCCCGGCTTTTTATACCCACCTCCATCGCGGCCTTTTATACCCACCTCCATCGTGGCCTTTTATACCCACCTCCATCGCGGCCTTTTTTTTTTTACCCACCTCCATCGCGGCCTTTTTTTTTACCCACCTCCATCGCGGCCTTTTTTTTTACCCACCTCCATCGCGCCCTTTTTTTTTACCCACCTCCATCGCGGCCTTTTTTTTTACCCACCTCCATCGCGGCCTTTTTTTTTTTACCCACCTCCATCGCGGCCTTTTTATACCCACCTCCATCCCGGGTATTTACACCCACCTCCATCCCGGGTATTTACTCCCACCTCCATCGCGGCCTTTTACGCCCGCCTCCATCGCGGCCTTTTGCGCCCACCTCCATTGCGGCCTTTTGCGCCCACCTCCATCACGGCCTTTTGCGCCCACCTCCATCGCGGCCTTTTGCGCCCACCTCAATACCCTAGGGAATAAAATGGCGGTCATTGCAACTTTTTATCTCGCACGATATTTGCGCAATAATTTTTCAAACGCCTTTTTTTGGGAAAAAAATGGTTTCATGAATTAAAAAAATAACAAAACAGTAAAGTTAGCCCAATTTTTATTTTTTTTAAATATGAAAGATGATTTTACGCCGAGTAAATAGACACCGAACATGTCACGCTTTAAAATTGCGCACACTCATGGAATGGCGCCAAACTTTGTTATTAAAAAAATCTCCATAGGCGACGTTCGTTTTGAAATTGTTTACAGGTTACCAGTTTAGAGTTACAGAGGAGGTCTAGCGCTAGAATTGTTGCTCTCGCTCTAACACACACGGCGATACCTCACATGTGTGGTTTGAACGGCGTTTACATACGTGGGCGGGACTTGGGTGTGCGTTCGCTATTGAGCGCGAGCTACCGGGGACAGGGGCGTTTTTTTATTTGTTTTTATTATTGTTTACTTATTTTATATACTTTTTTACATTTTTTTTTGATCGCTTTTATTCCTATTACAAGGAATGTAAACATCCCTCGTAATAGGAAATGTGTGTGACAGGTCCTCTTTATGGAGAGAGGCGGAGTCAATAAGACCTCCCCTCCCCCCACATCTCTCCTCCAGGCTGGAAAGCATGAGATCGGGAAAAAAAAAATTCACCGTTCTCATGCTTACTAGCCGCAATTGCGGCTTTGTTTACTTCCGGGTACCCGGGCGTGACGTCATCACCCCGGGCCTCCGACGGTCATAAAGATCCGTCATCGGTCATCTCTATGCTTCCTACCAGCGCCGGACGATTCTTTCTCCGGGCCCCCGATGGCACGGGAGAGCCCAGAGAAGTAGCGAATGACGGCAGGAGGGGGGGATGTCCCCTCCCGCCGCCTATAAGAATGATCAAGCGGCGGAACCACCGCTATGATCATTCTTATGGGGCGCATAATCGCTGCCGGCAAACAATGATATCTGAATGATGCCTCTAGCTGCCCCCATCATTCAGATATCACCTCACAAATCCCAGGACGTCATATGACGCCCACCCAGGATGGGAGATCCCCTCTGTGGACGTCATATGACTATGGTACAGAAATGTTGAAATACTAAAAGGTATATCTGTGTACAGTATAGTATGCACTTGGTTGGGACTCCTTTTGCATGAATTACTGCATCAATGCGGGGGGGGTGGCCTGGAGGACCCCCGGAGTCAATACTTTGTAGAACCCCCTTTCTCTGCAATTACAGCAGCAGTCTCTACCAGCTTTGTACATCTAGAGAGGGACATTTCTGCCCATTCTTCTTTGTAAAATATGACAAGTTCTGTCAGATTGGATGGAGAGCGTCTGTGATCAGCAATTTTCAAGTCTTGCCACAGATTCTCAATGTGATTTAGGTCTGGACTGTGACTGGTCCATTCTAACACATGAATATGCTTTGATCTAAACCAGGGATCCTCAAACTACGGCCCTCCAGCTGTTGCAGAACTACACATCCCATGAGGCATTGTAAAACACTGACATTCACAGACATGACTAGGCATGATGGGAATTGTAGTTCCTGAACAGCTGGAGGGCCGTAGTTTGGAGACCCCTGATCTAAACCATTCCATTGTAGCTCTGGCTGTATGATTAGGGTCGTTATCCTGCTGGAAGGTGAACCTCCGCCCCAGTCTCAAGTCTTTTGCAGACTCTAAAGCCATGTACACACACACATATAACATATTGGCCTAAACCAGGGGTGGGCAACCTCGGCCCTCCAGCTGTGATGAAACTACAAATCCCATCATGCCTCTGCTTTTAGAAGTCATGTCTGTGATTGTCCGGGTCCTGCAATGTCTCATGGCACTTGTAGTTTCACCACAGCTGGAGGGCCGATGTTGCCCACCCCTGGCCTAAACTGATGAAGAAATTATTATTAAATTTTTTTGATATTTATTAAAGCAACAAGTATAATATCTATCTATCTATCTATCTATCTATCTATCTATCTATCTATCTATCTATCTCTCTCTCTATCTATCTATCTATCTATCTATCTATCTATCTATCTATCTATCTATCTATCTATCTATCTATCTATCTATCTAATTATACTTGTTGCTTTAATAAATATCAAAAAAATGATATAATTTTCTTTCTAAATGTACACAGTTTTTTTTTTTGGAGGGGGGGGGGTTATAGCGCAAAAAAAAAAAAAACGCAGAGGTGATCAAATACCACCAAAAGAAAGCTCTATTTGTGGGGAAAAAAAGGACGTCAATTGACCGCGCAATTGTCAGTTAAAGCGATGCAGTGCCGTATCACAAAAAATGGCCTATATGTGTGTATCCATAGAGAGAAATAGATTCTCTATCTCTCTCTCTCATAGTTTGATGCTGCCACCACCATGCTTCACAGTGGGTATGGTGTTCTTTTGGTGCTGTGGTGGTGTTTTTGTGGCAAACATCTTTTGGAATTATAACCAAAAGGTTCAACCTTGGTTTCATTAGACCATAACGTTTTCCTGCATGCTTTTGGGAGACCTCGGATGTGTTTTTTTGCAAAATGTATCCAGGGTTGGGTGTTTTTTTTTTTTTTTTGTAAGAAAAAGCTTCAGTTTTGCTCCTCTTGGCTAGGCGCCCTGTGAGAGGATATGGGGTCTGGGGGCATTGCGGAAAGTTGAAAGGCACTGTGGACCACAACCTCCAGTTGTTCAGGAACTACAATTCCCATCATGCCCTAGTCATGTCTGTGAATGTCCAGTGTGTTACAATGTCTCATGGGATGTGTAGTTCTACAACAGCTGGAGGGCCGTAGTTTGAGGATCCCTGAGTTAGAAGGTAAGGGATTCGCAGCTGACTGGGGGCCCAGACCCAGCTGTGGTCCATGGCCTGGCAGTTCAGGACCACTGCCATAGAGCAGGGCTTGACAAATTTACTATGAAACTAGGAGCCAGTTTTTTTTTTTTTAAACGAACAACACCTTTTTTTTCCTCCCAACGACTAAATTAACCGATCTTACATTTTCACAGAAAACTGTTTCTATCTTTGTGGGGGAGGGGTGTGTAAACGAAACTAAAACGGTTCCAACCAGCTGCCCCATAATCCCTGTCCACTCGTCGTTATGGGCACCAGATCAAGCCCGCCATCTCCGTCAGGCAGAGAGAGTAGGCAGGGGAATCCCTCGGCGCAGCCAGTGACTGCTTGTAGCAGCCCCTGTCACCAGGAGAGGGCGTCGGTTCCCCAGCAGTGTGAGCAATGCAAGGGCAATGCCCTCAGTCAACAGAGCGAGCAGAGGCATCTTAGTCCGCGAACCCGCCAGGTGAGGGGGGAATGTGGTCTTGCATGGGGACAAGGCACCTGCTGCAGTCTAGCCCAGGCGCCAGGCTGTCAATTCTAGGCGCCAATGCGACCCGGCGCCTGGGGTTTGTCAAGCCCTGCCATAGAGTGTCACTGAAGTGACCGAAGTGAGTGCTGGGGCTGCATCCAAGATGGCAGCAGTCTCTGGGCTCTTGGATTTCTACACAAGGAAGGAGTTTGTCAGGTTATTACCATGGATAAATATATTAAATGCACATAATATCTTATGGCAGGGTTTGACCATTTTATTTATTTTTTTCACAAGAAATGGGGTTTGACAAATTTGCTAAGAATCTAGGAGCCGGCTAAAAAAAGTTAGGAGCGAGAAAACCTGCCAAGCGAACGCATACGTGAGCAGCGCCCGCATATGTGAAAGGTATTCAAACCACACATGTGAGGTATCGCCGCGATCGGTAGAGCGAGAGCAATAATTCTAGCCCTAGACCTCCTCTGTAACTCACAACATGCAACCTGTAGAACATTTTTAAATGTCGCCTATGGAGATTTTAAAGGCTAAATGTTTGTCGCCATTCCACGAGCGGACGCAGTTTTGAAGCGTGACATGTTGGGTATCAATTTACTCGGCGTAACATTATCTTTAACCACTTCCCGCCCGGCCAATAGCCGATTTACGGCAGGGAAGTGGTTATGAAATCGTGACTAGACGTTCTCAAACGTCTAGCACGATTTCATGCCGCACGCGCCCGTGCGGGCGCGCAGCGCGGCGATCGGTGATGCGGGGTGTCAGTCTGACACCCTGCACCTCCGATCTCGGTAACGAGTCTCCGGCGGAGCCTCGTTACCACGTGATCAGCCGTGTCCAATCACGGCTGATCACGATGTAAACAGGAAGAGCCGCCGACGGCTCTTCCTCACTCGCATCTGACAGACGCGAGTACAGGAGAGCCGATCAGCGGCTCTCCTGACAGGGGGGGTTCGCGCTGATTGTTTATCAGCGCAGCCCCCCCTCGGATCGCCACACGGACCACCAGGGAGTGCCCACACTAGACCACCAGGAAAATAAAAAAAATACAAAAAAAAAGACACAAAAAAATGACAAAAAAAAAAAAAAGGGGTGGCAGTAAAAAAAAATGATGCCAATCAGTGCCCACACATGGGCACTGATTGGCAACATTGATCCATCAGTGCCACCCCTCAGTGATCATCAGTGCCACCCCAGTGTCTGACAGTGCCAATCCATGCCCAGTGCCCACCTACCAGTGCCCACCTGTGCCGCCTATCAGTGCCCACCTGTGCCGCCTATGAGTGCCCACCTGTGCCGCCTATGAGTGCCCACCTGTGCCGCCTATGAGTGCCCACCTGTGCCGCCTATGAGTGCCCATCAGTGCTGCCTATGAGTGCCCATCAGTGCCGCCCATGAGTGCCCATCAGTGCCGCCCATGAGTGCCCATCAGTGCCCAATACCAGCGCCGCCTATCAGTGCCCATCAGTGCTACCTAATCGGTGCCCATCAGAACTACCTCATCGGTGCCCATCAGTGCCACCTCATCGGTGCCCATCAGTGCCACCATATCAGTGCCCATAATTGAAAGAGAAAACATACTCATTTACAAAAAAATTAACAGAAAAAAATAAAAACTTTATTTTTTTTTCAAAATCTTCGCTCTATTTTTAGTTGTTGCACAAAAAAAAAAAAACGCAGAGGTGATCAAATACCACCAAAAGAAAGCTCTATTTGTGGGGAAAAAAGGACGCCAATTTTGTTTGGGTGCAGTGTAGCACGACCGCGCAATTGTCATTCAAATTGCGACAGTGCTGAAAGCTGAAAATTGGCTTGGGCGGGAAGGTGCGTAAGTGCCTGGTATGGAAGTGGTTAACAATATAAAAAAAAAATTGGGCTAACTTTACTGTTGTCTTCTTTTTTAATTAAAAAAAAGTGTATTTTTTTCCTCAAAAAAGTGCGCTTGTAAGACCGATGCGCAAATACGGTGTGACAAAGTATTGCAACGACCGCCATTTTATTCTCTAGGGTGTCAGAATAAAAAATATATATAATGTTTGGGGGTTCTAATTAACCACTTAACCCCCGGACCATATTGCTGCCCAATGACCAGAGCACTTTTTGTGATTCGGCACTGCGTCGCTTTAACTGACAATTGCGCGGTCGTGCGACGTGGCTCCCAAACAAAATTGACGTCCTTTTTTCCCCACAAATAGAGCTTTCTTTTGGTGGTATTTGATCACCTCTGTGTTTTTTTTTTTTTTTGCACTATAAACAAAAATAGAGCCACAATTTTGAAAAAAATGCAATATTTTTTACTTTTTGCTATAATAAATATCCCCAAAAAATATATAAAAAAAACATTTTTTTTCCTCAGTTTAGGCCGATACGTATTCTTCTACATATTTTTCGTAAACAAAAATCATAATAAGCATTTGATTGGTTGGCGCAAAAGTTATAGCGTTTACAAAATAGGGGGTAGTTGTATGGCATTTTTATTAATATTTTTTTTTTTTTTACTAGTAATGGCGTCGATCAGCATTTTTTTTCAGTACTGCGACATTATGGCGGACACTTCAGACACTTTTGACACATTTTTGGGACCATTGGCATTTTTTTAGCGATCAATGCTATACAAATGCATTGGATTACTATAAAAATGGCATTGGCAGTGAAGGGGTTAACACTAGGGGGCGGGGAAGGGGTTAAGTGTGTTCCTGGGTGTGTTCTAACTGTATGGGGGGGTGGACTCACTAGGGGAAATCACTGATCTTCTGTTCATACATTGTATGAACAGAAGATCAGCGTTTCCCCTGCTGACAGGACCGGGAGCGTTGTGTTTACACACAAAGCTCCCGGTCCCCGCTCTGTAACGAGCAATCGCGCGTGCCCGTCGGCAATCGGGACTCGGGGGCGCGCGGCCGTATAGCTACAGGCTCTCGCCCAGGAGAGCCGATCTGCCGCCGTAAAATGGCGGCGGCAGGTCGGCAAGCACTTAAAGGGAAGGAGATGGCAGTGAAAACAGTGAAAAAACACATAACTGCTGTTTTACTTGTAATGCCAACGGCCACCACCAGATGGCGCCAGATCACAGAAGGAAGCTTGGGCCTTCACAAAGTCGCAAAGCCGCGGCCTCAATTACCGGCCGCTGCGATCAAGCGGTGGGGGGGCACGGAGACACAGGATCCTGTGCCTCCGTGTGCCCCCACCTTTCCCGCCGCGGCCGGTAATTGAGGCCGCGCCCTTGTAGGCCGCAAAGCCACGGCCTCAATTACCGGCGGGCGCCAGGTCACAATTTCTTGTCACAATTGCGACCGGGCGCCTGGATTTTGTCAAGCCCTGTCTTATGGGAAAATTGTCATTGGAATGAATGTTCTGGGGTCTACAGTGCAGTGGAATTTTATATTAATTCTATGTGATGGGATCACCCGGCATCCTCCCTACAATGTCCTCCAATATCTGATCACATAACAGTTGTGAAAACAAGGAAACCTGTAAACACAGCTGTTGTCATTCCACAGAACCGGCCGCCCTCCGGGGGGCCACGTCACCCGGCAATCTTATGGCGACTGCAAATCTCTCTAATTATTTCTTCTAGCGATGTGCTGCTGGCTGCAGAGCCGCCACTGTCATGGTAAACCATTCTGGTCCAGAGCGCTACAGATAGCTGATGCCCCGTTATCCTCGGCGTCTGCACTGGAGAACCTGATTGGAGTCTGCAGCTGGTAATTCTGGAGCTACAAATCGCTGGATTCGTTGTGACGGATTTCAATGACTGCAATTATTTATTTATTTCTGCAGCAAGAACGCGGAGCGGAGCAATTGTGTAGCTGCTACATCGTTTTTCATACGGATAAGATAAAAGAAGGGCGCTTCTGGATAACAGGAAGTGTTCCCAATGAGACTGCTAAAGGGGTTGTAAAGGAAAGATTTTTTTTTTTTCCATAATAAGCGCCCTTTACCTGCAGAAATTCCTATTTTCACTTTTTCATTGTTCGTTTTTGCTCAGAAGTTGCTCTATTTCTTCTCTGTTCTGTTCACTTCCTGCTTGTCTGATTGTTACTGACCACCGTGAAGGGAGGCTTTACTGCGGTGGTCAGTGACGTGCTCGCCCCCTCCTGGGAACTACATCTGTGCGGCAGGACGCTCTCTACGTGTTGGAGACTTCAAGGAGGTGTGAATTACTGGGCGTGCCGCAATGCATACTGGGAAATGTAGTTTTTACATGAACGAGCGCCGCAAACCAGGAAGTGAAGGAGAGAACAGAAACTAGAACGCCTCAGGTGATATAGATGAAGGAATTTAATAGGTATTTACTCGTTTGTTAACCACTTAAGACCCGGACACATACGCTGCTAAATGACCCAAGGTGTTTTTACAATTCGGCGCTGCGTCGCTTTAACAGACAATTGCGCGGTCGTGCGACGTGGCTCCCAAACAAAATTTGCGTCCTTTTCTTCCCACAAATAGAGCTTTCTTTCGGTGTTATTTGATCGCCTTTGCGATTTTTACTTTTTGCGCTATAAACTAAAATAGAGCCACAATTTTTTTACTTTTTGTTATAAAAAAATCAAATAAACTAAATTTTAGTAAAACATTTAGGCCAAAATTTATTTAGCCACATGTCTTTAGTAAAAAAAAAAAAATCGCAATAAAAAAAAATAGCTACCTAGCGGGAACAGCGACACTAATACAGCGATCAGAAAAATGATCGCTTAGTGACGCTGGCAATAGGGAGTGAAAGGGTTAACTAGGGCGGTGATCAGGGGGTTAAAACTTTATTGGGGGGGGTGGGGGGGGGGGGCTATCCTGAACCTAACACTAACTGTTTTTTACACTGCCTGTCACACTGACACTAAATGCAGTGATTAGATCACTGCATTCAGTGACACTGTGACAGGGGGGTGGGGGGGGGGGGGGGGCGATCACAAGGGGTTAATGTGCCTATGTGAGTGTGTGTCAGTGTTGTGTTGGTGCACACTTACTTGTGATGTCTTCTCTTATCAGCAGCGCTGGGAAACAGCACTGCGATGAGAGATTACATCATTTCCTCCTTCCTGTGTAAACACAGGAGGAGGAAGTGACAGGATGGGAGCGCGCTCCCATTGGCTGGGAGCGATCGCGGGGGGGGCGGATATCACGGACATCCGCCCGCAGATCCCGGATCGCTCCCAGAGGCAGGGGGACCCCCGCACGCCGTGGAGGGGGTCCCGATGGGACCCCCGAACCGCACGAAGGCGGGGACGTAAATTTACGCCCTTGTGCCTGTACGAGCCATTCTGTGGCCGTATATGTGCGTGCGGGGGTCCTTACGTGGTTAACAGAATCATTACACTATTCTGTCTGTCTACCTTGCAGACAATAATTTTAGGCAAAACGTTTTTTTCCTTTAATGCAAAAACAGGTTCATAGGTGCAGGTTAAAGACACCAATCCAAGAGGAAAGCAAGGACTCTAAAACGGTAAAAACAGAAAAAAAGGCGATCTAATGCCGCGTACACACGATCGGAATTTCTGACAAGAAAGGTTAGATGTGAGCTTTCGGTCGGAAATTCCGACCGTGTGTAGGCTCCATCTGACTTTTTCTGTCGGAATTTCCGACAACAAAAAAATGAGATCTGGTTCTCAAATTTTTCCGACCAAGAAAAGTTCCTGTCGGAAATTCCGATCGTCTGTATGCAGTTCCGACGCACATAAATTCACACATTCCTGGATTCGAGCAGAAGGGCAGCACTGCCTATCGAACTTTATTTTCTCGGCTCGTCATAGTGTTGTACGTCACCGCGTTCTTCACGGTTGGAATTTCCGACAACATTTGTGTGACCGCGTGTGAATGCGACACAAGTTTGAGCCAACGTTCCGTTGGAAAAAAAATCCACGGTTTTCTTGTCGGAATTTCTGATCGTGTGTACACGACATAAGTCTAGAAAAACCTTTAACTTTAATAACCAGGAGATTAAAAACACTTATTAGAAGTAAGAAAATAATCGATTCATCATATGGTGAGAGGAATACAGCATCTTATAGTCCCAACATGCTCCAATCTGTAGGGGGGTGTCAGGGGTCCCAGCCATCCAAGAGGGGGAAGTTGCGGAGAAAGGACCAGGGAGGAAGCGGCCACTGTGTAGAACCAGCGTGGAACACTGGACATCAGCGGAAGTGTGCCCGGAACCAGCGTGGAACAGAGTCCCGGAAATGACGTCTAATGGACGCAACGCGTTTCAGAGCATCTATTAGGCTCGTTAGTCATGCCGTTGGTGCCTGGTAACTAAAATCTAGAGGAACCAATTGCCACCTCTGTGTAATTTATTCTCGGTAGAAATACAGCTGTTCTGTGAAGTCCTCGGTTTTGTTAGAGAACCTTAGTGAACAAACAGCATCATAAAGGCCAATGAACACACCACACAGGTCAGGGATAAAGTTGTGGAGAAGTATAAAGCAGGGTTAGGTTATAAAAGAACATCCCAAGCTTTGAACATCTCACGGAGCTCTGTTCAATCCAACATCCGAAAATGGAAAGAGTATGGCACAACTGCAAACCTATCAAGACATGGCCGTCCACCTAAACTGACCGGCCGGGCAAGGAGAACATCCATCAGAGAAGCAGCCAAGAGGCCCATGGTAACTCTGGAGGAGCTGCAGAGATCCACAGCTCCGGTGGGAGAATCTGTCCACAGGACAACTATTAGTGGTGCTCTCTAAATATCAGCCCTTTATGGAAGAGTGGCAAGAAGAAAGTCATTGCTGAAAAAAAGTCATAAGAAGTCCAATTTGCAGTTTGTGAGAAGCCATGTGGGGGACACAGCAAACATGTGGAAGAAGGTGCTCTGATCAGATGAGACCAAAATTGAACTTTTTGACCCAAAAGCAAAACGATATGTGTGGGGGAAAACGAATGCTGCATATCACCCTGAACACACCATCCCCACTGTGAAACATGGTGGTGGCAGCATCATGTTGTGGGGATGCTTTTTTTCAGCAGGGACAGGGAAGCTGGTCAGAATTGATGGGAAGATGGATGGAGCCAAAGTCTGACTTGAGACGGGGCGGAGGTTCACCTTCCAGCAGGAACACGACCCTAAACATACAGCCAGAGCTACAATGGAATGGTTTAGATCAAAGCATATTCATGTGTTAGAATGGCCCAGTCACAGTCCAGACCTAAATCACATTGAGAATCTGTGGCAAGACTTGAAAATTGCTGCTCACAGACGCTCTCCATCCAATCTGACAGAGCATGAGATATTTTGCAAAGAAGAATGGGCAGAAATGTCCCTCTCTAGATGTGCAAAGCTGGTAGAGACACCCCCAAAAAGACTTGCAGCTGGAATTGTAGTGAAAGGGGGTTCTACAAAGTATTTGACTCCGGCGGGCTGAAAACAAATTCACAATTTGTCTTGACTGTGGCATGTGGCGCCATGCTGACATCCCCCCCCCCCCCTAATGTATGGCTGGCATCCAGTGCAGAATGCACCCTCGCCCCCCCCTTGGTACGCTGTGTGGGCGGTGATGCGGGCGAGCAGTGGGAGATGATGCCATCTCTCTGCTCGCCTCCTTCACCCCTAACAGTGTAGCGGCAGAGCTGTGTGGACGGAAGTGCGGCGATCTCTTTGCTCGCCCGCCACCGCCGCACACCGCAGGCTTCGCGGCCCAGGTTTTACCCTCTTCCTGCCCAGGCGAAATTTCAGCTTCCGGCACTGCGTCGCTTTAACTGACAGTTGTGCGGTTGTGCGACGTGGCTCCCAAACACAATTGGGGTCATTTCTTTCCCCACAAATAGAGCTTTCTTTTGGTGGTATTTGCGGTTTTTATTTTTTGCGCTATAAACAAAAATAGAGCGACAATTAAGAAAAAAAATGCAGTATTTTTTTCTTTTTGCTGTAATAAATATCCCCCAGATTATATATTAAAAAAAAAGTTTTTCCTCAGTTTAGGCCGATACGTATTCTTTTAGGTAAAAAAAAAATCGCAATAAGCGTTTATCGATTTGGTTTGCGCACAATTTATAGCGTTTACAAAATAGGGAATAGTTTTATGGCATTTTTATTATTATTATTATTTTTTTACTAGTAATGGCGGCGATTTTTTTTTTTTTTTTTTTTTTAATTGTGACTGCGACATTATAGCGGACACATCGGACACTTTTGTGACATTTTTGGGACCAATCACATTCATACAGTGGACAATGCTATAAATATGCACTGATAACCCCTTCCCTGCCAGTCACATTTATACAGTTAACCACTAGGGGGTGAGGAAGTGGTTAAATGTGTAGCCTAGTTTGTGTTCTAACTGTGTGGGGGAGGGGGTGTGACTGGGGGAGGTGACCGATTTGTGTCCCGATGTACAAGGGACACAGATCGGTCTCCTCTCTCCCTGACAGGACGTGGAGCTCTGTGTTTACACACAGAACAACACGTCCCTGCTCAGTTACCGGGCAATCGCGGGTGCCCGGCAGCGATCGTTGCCACCGGGCACGCGCATCGTGATCCCAGCAAAGGGGCTTTAAAAGACACGACGTCATATGGCGTCCTGTCAGAACAACAGAGCTACCTTGCCGCCATTTGGCGGCGGCTGGTAGACAAGTGGTTTAATAATAATAAAATATATTAAATAATATAATATAAATATATACACACACCACAGACCAAAGTAGTACATGGACTACTTTTGAAGTCACAAAGTTATGAATGGTTTTCATCAGTAATCACGGGGTATGACTTGTCATGCAACTCTGATGCACAAAGTCGCACAAGAGCGAGAGGGGCATAACATTGAGGTTTTGTCAAAATAAATATACAGTGTGTGTGTGATATATAGTAAAACCTTGGTTTGAGAGCGTTCTGCAAGACAAGCAAAATTTCTTAATAACTTTTGACTTGCTATAAGAGTAGCGTCATGTCACAACTGAGTAAAAAGAGAAGAGAGGCGCCTCTAAGTGTAGCAATTGGTAGAAGAAAAAAAGGGATGGACAGCCGCACTCCAAATAAACATAAGGTTGTCTTTAATATAAAAAATGGAAAAAATGCACTACAATACAAGCAGAGAACGGGAATAACAGCCTACGCGTTTCACACTCCAAATCCGTGCTTAATCATGGCTCATGATTTAGCCGTGATTAACTACTTGAGATCCGCGCTATAGCTGAATGACGGCTTTAGCGCGGATCTAAATTGCCAACAAGCCGTCAATTGACGGCCTGTCACTAGCACGTTCCCCGCACGCTCCAGAGCGCGCTGCGGGGAAACACTGTGTTGGCCGTGTCCCTTGGACACAGCCAATCACAGATCGCCGCGAACGCCCAATCAGAGTGGCCATTTGCGATGCGATCTGTGGGCGAATGAGAGATGATCTCATATGTAAACATATGAGATCATCTTTCGTTGCCGTTTTACACAGAGACAGCGTCCTGTCTCTGGAGAGGAGACCGATCTGTGTCTCTTGTACATAGGGACACAGATCGGTCACCCCCCCTCCCCCCACAGTTAGAACACAATGCAGGGAATACATTTAACCCCTTCCTCACCCCCTATTGTTAACCCCTTCAATGCCAGTCACATTTATACAGTAATTAGTGCATATTTATAGCACTGATCACAGTATAAATGTGAATGACGTCAAAAGTGTCCGATGTGTTCGCCATAACGTCGCAGTCCCAATAAAAATCGCAGATCCCCGCTATTTCTAGTAAAAAAATTAATAAAAAATAATAATTCTGTCCTCTATTTTGTAGGCACTATACATTTTGCGCAAACCAGACGCTTATTGCGATTATTATTTTTTTTTTTTTTACCAAAAATATGTAGAAGAATACGTATCGCCCTAAACTGAGAAAAAAAGTTTTTTTTTTTTTGTTTTTTTGTTTTTTATTGGGATATTTATTATAGCAACAAGTAAAAAATATTGTATTTTTTTCAAAATTGTCGCTCTTTTTTGTTTATAGCGCAAAAAATAAAAACCGCAGAGGTGATCAAATACCACCAAAAGAAAGCTCTACTTGTGGGGGGAAAAGGACGCCAATTTTGTTTGGGAGCCACGTCGCACGACCGCGCAATTGTCAGTTAAAGCGACGCAATGCCGGAAGCTGACATATCACCTGGGCAGCAGGGGGTGTATAAGTGCCCAGTAAGCAAGTGGTTAAGCACTGATTTGGAGTGCGAAACGCGTAGGCTGTTATTCCCGTTCTCTGCTTGTCTTGTAGTGCATTTTTTATATGAAAGACAACCTTATGTTTTTTTTGGAGTGCGGCTGTCCATCCCTTTTTTCTTCTATCAATTGCTTCATGCATTGCCGGTGTGTTGTCATTTTCTGCTCCCCATCACAGAATGGTCCGGAAGTGCTGGGCGGCCAACTGCGCATGCGCGATGCGTTCCAAACGCATCTGCGATGCGTTCCAAACGCATCTGCGATGCGTTCCAAAGCATTTACGACGTTCGACATCCAGGCTCTTTCCTTAACATCCCCGTCATCCCCGTCAATTGGAGGATGTTAAAAAAAGAGCCAGGAGGCCGAGCGAGCGCAGCGAGCCGTCCGAGCGAAGCTAGCCGTCCGAGCGAAGCGAGGACGTGAGGCCGACTGGCCACTTTCCCCTAAGTCCACATCGCTATGAATGATGGCTTCGCTGGTGTGCAGTGTCGTAAAGCCATTGGAACGCATCGCGCATGCGCAGTTGGCCGATGCAGCACTTCCGGAGCACTCTGTGATGGGGGAGCCGAATATGACACGTCACCGGCACCCTTGATTCCCTGAAGTTCAACATGCCCACCTGGAGCGGTTACTTCCTTCTCTAAGTGTAGCAATATGTTGGTAAATGTTGTGCCTTCATTAAATGTAACCATATTGCTACACTTGGAGTCTCCTCTTTTCTCTTTTATACTCATTTGTGAAATGACTCTACTCTTATATCAAGACATCGCTTGTATATCAGGGCAAAAGTTATTAAGAAATTTTGCTTGTCTTTTAAAACGCTCTCAAACCAAGGTTTTAATATATAGCCGTGCCCCATAATTCCAGATGAAAAGCATTCATATCTGTGCGACTTCAAAATATTCGCTGTACTACTTTGGCCTGACTTTGATGCGAGTTGAGGTCCATAGACACAGGCATTCCCTAAAAACGCTGCAGCAAAACTGCGCAACTTTTAAGTCATGGCAGTGTGAAAGGGGCCTTAGATGGGATAAAAAAATAGACTTTTTTTTAAAGGCTGCTTATGCAACAAATAGATTTTTTTTTTTTTTTTTAATTCACGGACATTCTGTACATTTTGAATATAGTTCCATTTACTTGAAAATGTTTCCTCCTCTCCCGTTCCTCCAGGAAGAGTAATGGGAAAATCGTACTCTCAGATGCCGCCGCACGGTGGAAAGGAGGCTCTGAGTGAAGGCGGCGCACCATCAGAAGACACTAGCGCGCTCGTGAACTCCGAGGCCCACGAGGAAGGAAGGAACGGTGACGTGTCCCATTTCCCCTATGTGGAGTTCACAGGGAAAGACAGCGTGACCTGCGCCACGTGCCAAGGGACGGGACGCATCCCCAGAGGTGAGAACTGATTAGCAGAACCTTCCTTGTTATTTAAAAGCTCAAATTTTTATTGCTTTAGAAAGAAAATCTGTCACTTTGCCCATTCAGGCTTTAACCTCTTCTTACCCAAATTCTGTATAATGTTCTCCAGCATGGATACGTTATTTATTCTTCACTTGAGAGTCGCTGACCGCGGTAATCATGGCTGCTGATCCCTGATTACTGTGGTCAGTTTACATGGCTCTGTCAGCCCACTACTCTCTTCTCCCCCTCCCTCCCTGCCTGTCAGCTCCTGTGTGTGTGTGTGTGTGTCATCTCCTCCCCTCCCCTTCTACTGCTGTTCCAAGTGGCAGTAAAGTAACTGTTTACAATTACTGATGTGAAAAAGTGCAGCGCCAATTGAACCGAGGTGTCCCTAGTTGGGGAACCAATATGAAGTGAGAAAGTTACAATGTAAGAGGAAGCACTCCTGGTCCCCAATAAGTGTAAATCCACAAAAATTGTAAATTAAATGTGCAATAGGAAAATATTTTCCTATTGTTGTGTTGGCTGCCTTGCCATTTTTATTAATTTATTTTTTTGGTTTTCTATTGATTTTGGGAGTAGCGCAATATATTTTCACACAATAATGTTTACAATTACTGCCAGCCCCTCCGCTAGGAATTTATTATTTTTTTTATTTCTCCTTGTAAATGCCTTATTCTACCTCGCCGATCTTCGGTCACGTGACTGTCCAGCAGACTTCAGAGGGGCATCTCAGCCCCTCCCTCTGTAGTGCATAGATCGGAGAAAGGGAGTAGCAGCAGGAGCTCATGGCGAGGTGGTATTTAGCAGAAGTATTTAAGGTAAAAAAATAATAATTTTGTCCTAGAAAAGGGTCTGGCAGTAATTGTAAACAGTTACTTTACTGCCACTTGGAACGGCTGTAGAAGGGGAGGAGATGGTTCACACACACAGGAGCTGACAGGCAGGGAGGGAGGGGGAGAGGAGAGCAGAGGGCTGACCGAGGCATGTAAACTGACCACAGTAATCGGGGATCAGTATTAAAAAAAAGACACCATGTAGTACATTTTGTCATAGCAGAGGGGCTGAAAGTGATAGTGAGCACTGCTTTTACAGCCACTTTAATAAAATAATACAATTATTTTTTCATATAATTATTATTTAAATGTATTTGTAATAATTACATTTTAATATATCATTTTTTAATATTTTAATAATATTTTTTTTTGTTTTGTTTTTGTATATACAACCACTTTAATAAAATAAATAATTTTTTCATTCTTTTTTTTTTTAACTTATTTGTAATAAATGAATGCAAATTACATTTTAATATATATTTTTTTTAATATTTAAATAAAAAAATATTTGATTTTTTTTTTTTTTGTAGGCTTGTTTCTTTTTTTGTAAATTTGTTACAATGTTTCTTATCTAGAGATCCTGCCAAGTATAGCACTTCCCATTTTCAGGTTTGCCATACTGGCAGCAGCATGTCCGCCTGTGTGCACTAGGTGGCCAATGTGTTGCCTATTATATAGTCGGAACGAGCAATTATTAGCAAACCTCATTGAAAGCCCAACAGTAAATTGAAGGATCTTTGGGTAAGAAACATTGCAAAAGATTAAAAAAAAAAAATAAGTATATAATGAAGCATGATATAAACATGATAAAATGTTTGCATACCCTTTAAATGACGCTGGGCTGGAAGGGGTTAATCAAAAATCAGAACTTTAATTCTGTTGTAAAATCAGTAAGCCGGACTTGTTGCCAGAACACAATGTCTATAGACGGCCCATTAGTCAGGCTAAGCTGACCTAAATAACACCTCGTGCCTCTCCCCGCCATTTGTCAGTTGTGCTGTATTAAGTAAGCTTTTAATATGTTGGCTTTTTTTTTTTTTTTTTTTAATCCCTTTGTTTCAATAAGAATTTTATTTAGGGGAAAAAAAGGCATTAAATTGTTACATGGGTCCAGAGGCCAAACAGTATATATACAATAGGAAAAATAATTATTTGATCCCCTGCAGATTTTGTAGGTTTGCCCACTTACAGAATAAATTCAGGGTCTATGGTTTTTATCATATGTGTATTTTATATAATAGAAACAGAAAATTAACCAAAAATCCAGAAAAAACACATGATACAAATGTTATAAGTTGCAGTTCAGTGAGTAAAATAAGTATTTGATCCCCAAGCAAAACAAGACTCAGTACTTGGTGGAGAAACCCTTGTTGGGAAGCACAGAGGTCAGACGTTTCTTGTAGTTGGTGATCAGGAGGGATTTTGGTCTCCACTCTTCTCTACAGATCTTCTCTAGATCCTTAAGGTTTTTTGACTGTCGCTTCGCAACTTGAAGTTTCAGCTCCCTCCATACATTTTCTATAGGATTAAGGTCTGGAGACTGGCTAGGCCACTCCATGACGTTAATGTGCTTCTTCTTAAACCACTCCTTTGTTGCCTTGGTGGTATGTTTTGGGTGATTGTCATGCTGGAAGACCCATCCATGACCCATCTTCAGTGTTCTGGCTGAGGAAAGAAGGTTCTCATCCAAGATTTTACAATACCTGGCCCCATCCATCAGCCCCTTTAATGCGGCAAAGTCGGTCTGTACCTTTAACAGAGAAACAGCCCCAAAGCATAATGTTTCCACCTCTGTGTATGACTGTAGGGATGGTGTTCTTAGGGTCATAGTCATAATTTTTCTTCCTCCAAACACGACTAGTCCCTCTCTTCAAAGGCGTATGTATGTACAGTCATGCCAATGAACATCTAAATGATTCAGAGAAGGATTGGGAGAAAGTGTTGTGGTCAGATGAGACCAAAATTGAGCTCTGCGACATTAACTCGACTCGTCGTGTTTGGAGGAAGAAAAATGCTGACTATCAACCTAAGACACCATCCCTACAGTGAAGCACGGAGGTGGAAATATTATGCTTTGGGGCTGTTTCTCTGCTAAAGGTACAGGCTGACTTTGCCGCATTGAAGGGCTAATGGACTGGGCCACGTATTGTAAAATCTTGGATGAGAATCTTCTTCCATCCAGAACGCTGAAGATGGGTCATGGATGGGTCTTCTAGCATGACAATGATCCAAAACATACCGCCAAGGCAATGACGGGGCACATTAAGGTCATGGAGTGGCCTAGTCTCCAGACCATAATCCTATAGAAAATTTATTGAGGGAGATGAAAGCTCGAGTTTCCAAGACACAGCTAAGAAACCTTAAGTTTTTAGAGAAGCTCAGTAAAGAAGAGTGGACCAAAATCCCTCCTGAGATATGTGCAA
Organism: Rana kukunoris; assembly: GCA_029574335.1. Lineage (NCBI taxonomy): Eukaryota > Metazoa > Chordata > Amphibia > Anura > Ranidae > Rana > Rana kukunoris. The sequence continues at coordinate 7,203,660 of CM056053.1, forward strand.
ACCTGATCACCAACTACAAGAAACGTCTGACCTCTGTGCTTGTCAACAAGAGTTTCTCCACCAAGTACTAAGTCATGTTTTGCTTGGGAATCAAATTCTTTTTTACTATTGGTGGCCAGCGGGGAGAAGGCTCCTTAGATTGGTGGCCAGCGGGGAGAAGGCTCCTTGCATTGGTGGCCAGCTGGGAGAAGGCTCCTTACATTGGTGGCCAGCGGGGAGAAGGCTCCTTACGTTGGTGGCCAGCGGGGAGAAGGCTCCTAACATTGGTGGCCAGTGGGGAGAAGGCTCCTAACATTGGTGGCCAGTGGGGAGAAGGCTCCTTACATTGGTGGCCAGTGGGGAGAAGGCTCCTTACATTGGTGGCCAGTGGGGAGAAGGCTCCTTACATTGGTGGCCAGTGGGGAGAAGGCTCCTTACATTGGTGGCCAGTAGGGAGAAGGCTCCTTACATTGGTGGCCAGTAGGGAGAAGGCTCCTTACATTGGTGGCCAGTAGGGAGAAGGCTCCTTACATTGGTGGCCAGTGGGGAGAAGGCTCCTTACATTGGTGGCCAGTGGGGAGAAGGCTCCTTACATTGGTGGCCAGTAGGGAGAAGGCTCCTTACATTGGTGGCCAGTAGGGAGAAGGCTCCTTACATTGGTGGGGAGAAGGCTCCTTACATTAGTGGGGAGAAGGCTCCTTACATTAGTGGGGAGAAGGCTCCTTACATTAGTGGGGAGAAGGCTCCCTACGTTGGTGGCCAGTGGGGAGAAGGCTCCTTACGTTGGTGGCCAGCGGGGAGAAGGCTCCTAACATTGGTGGCCAGTGGGGAGAAGGCTCCTAACATTGGTGGCCAGTGGGGAGAAGGCTCCTTACATTGGTGGCCAGTGGGGAGAAGGCTCCTTACATTGGTGGCCAGTGGGGAGAAGGCTCCTTACATTGGTGGCCAGTGGGGAGAAGGCTCCTTACATTGGTGGCCAGTAGGGAGAAGGCTCCTTACATTGGTGGCCAGTAGGGAGAAGGCTCCTTACATTGGTGGCCAGTAGGGAGAAGGCTCCTTACATTGGTGGCCAGTGGGGAGAAGGCTCCTTACATTGGTGGCCAGTGGGGAGAAGGCTCCTTACATTGGTGGCCAGTAGGGAGAAGGCTCCTTACATTGGTGGCCAGTAGGGAGAAGGCTCCTTACATTGGTGGGGAGAAGGCTCCTTACATTAGTGGGGAGAAGGCTCCTTACATTAGTGGGGAGAAGGCTCCTTACATTAGTGGGGAGAAGGCTCCCTACGTTGGTGGCCAGTGGGGAGAAGGCTCCTTACGTTGGTGGCCAGCGGGGAGAAGGCTCCTTACGTTGGTGGCCAGCGGGGAGAAGGCTCCTTACGTTGGTGGCCAGCGGGAAGAAGGCTCCTTACGTTGGTGGCCAGCGGGAAGAAGGCTCCTTACGTTGGTGGCCAGCGGGGAGAAGGCTCCTTACGTTGGTGGCCAGCGGGAAGAAGGCTCCTTACGTTGGTGGCCAGCGGGGAGAAGGCTCCTTACGTTGGTGGCCAGCGGGGAGAAGGCTCCTTACGTTGGTGGCCAGCGGGAAGAAGGCTCCTTACGTTGGTGGCCAGCGGGGAGAAGGCTCCTTACGTTGGTGGCCAGCGGGGAGAAGGCTCCTTATGTTGGTGGCCAGTGGGACATTCCGACACATTTCTTATTCCACAGGAACATGAATGGTCAGTCATTGTTTAATGCTTTAGTATAAGGCCGGAATCACACTCGTGCGATGCGAATTTCAGCTCTGTATTCTCTACAGATAGATAAGGGAAGTGTTCAGCAGATCCATTGCGTTTTGGCTGCGAATTTGGAGACCTGGGAGAAGTTCCGGGTGAGAGGGGAGTGGGGGAGAAGTGTATTGAGCTGAATGAGAGAAATTCCTGAAGAGAACTGAACACATCTGCGAATCAGCTGCGTACCCATAGAAGATAATGGATCTGAGCCGCACCGCAAGGCATAAAATCCGCACACGTTTTTACTGCAATGCGCAGTGCGAATGCATCGCACATATGTGAACCAGCCTCATTGAAAACAATGTATTTAGAAATGTTCTGCGTATTAGATGCGGTTTAAGCCGCAACCAATTCGCATAGGTGTGAATCCGGCCTAAATGTTGCAATCTGTAATACTGCAATGTAACAATTCAGGGTGTTTTTCAGGCTCATTGTCTTGGGAATCCGTCAAGCACTAATGGTTGGCTGGTTGATGGTTCCTGGCCCCTCCCTGTAGAATGGATGACTCAGTACTATGTGGTTGCTGATACCGGGGATATGCAGACATAACTAAACTGAGATCAAAGTTTACCTAGAGGATTCCTGTTTATCCCTCTCATGGGTTCCAAACACTCCAAAAAGAAAAACACCAAGTAGATTATTAATTCTTATCCAATATAATTGGGGCCCTTTGATCTGTCTCTGTCCTGCCTAACCTGTTAAAGTGTGTTTGCCTATACAATGCATGTGATAATAGATGCCTTGGGGTGTAATAAAATAAAGCAAAAGCATTTAGATGTGAGATCAGTGCGATAACACCAATGAACAATTGTGGTTTTATAAGATGGGTTTGTTAAAGCCTACATTTAGTAAGAAATAAAAAAATCAGCACAAGGGACCCAGCTTACTATCCATCCAATGTGTCCTACGTGCTGCAGGATCCTTCGCTAGTTAAAATCCTCCTCAGTTAAGCCCCCCCTATCATTCATCCACCTGTCCACCATTCATAGATCACGTTTTATTTATAGAAGCTATAGTACAACTTCTGTGAATAGAAGAGGGGGGCAGAAATGGTGGGCATAGTTGGCAATCTTGTGGAGGGCATATGGCAGGTCCCTTGACTCTGGCAACCCCAGGCCACACTGGAAGATTATGGTGACTGGGGGTTAACAGAGTCAAGGGACCTACCATATCCACTCATCAAGAGTGCCGACTATACCCTTTCTGCCCCCCTCCTCTATTCATAGTAGTTGTACTACAGCCTCTATGAATGGAGGACAGTTGGAAGAATGAAAGGTCTGACTCCCCCATTTATAGATCACCTTTTATTCATAGACGCTGGATTACAACTTCAGTGAATGGAAGGTTGGGGAGCGGAAAGGGCGTGCACAGTTAACACTCTCTTGATATGCATATGGCAGGTTAACCACTGCCGCACTGGAAGATTAACTGAGTCAAGGGACCTGGAACTGGAAGATTAAGAGTCGAGGGACCCTCCATACGCTTTCATGAAGAGTGCCGACTGTGCCTGCCCTTTTTTCCATTCATCAAAGTTGTACTACAGCTTCTATGAATGTGGTCAACGAAGGGAGGAGGTAGACCTTTCATTCACCTGCCTCTCCTCCATTCATAGATCAAATTTCATTGATAGAAATGATAGTGCAGCTTCTATAAATGGAGGAGGATAGGGAAGCCATAGCTGGACACTCTTGATCCATTTGACAGGTAGCTGAAAGGAAGATTATTGGGTTGGGGGGGGGGGGGTAATCGGAGGAGGACGTTTTCTACTAAAGCAGGGGCCATCGGCACAAGGGACACATCAAACTTAAGATAAGTAACCTCCCTTGTGCTGATTTATTTTAATTAAACTTGAGCTTGGCCTTACCTTTTTATTGATGTTTTCTCTTATTGCGTTTTCTAACCATTTCTTTTACCATAGGTCGCGAAAATCAGCTGGTGGCTTTGATACCGTACAGCGACCAGAGGCTGCGTCCGAGAAGAACGTAAGTAAAGCCAGTTGGGACCAATCTAAAATATCAGTTTGGAGTTTGAAAAGGCACATGGTGACATCAGGATGCTGATCATTACCTCCACATGTAGTTTTAGTGTATTTCTGTGTCCTTCAACCGAGTACAACCACCATTCACATCAGTCGGAATTCAAAGAAGTTTAACCACTTCCCGACGGCCGTACGAATAAATGCGGCCGTCGGGCGGTCCTGAATCTCTGACAGGACGCAAATAGGCGTCCCGTGCTCTTAATGGCCACTAGAGGGCGCGCGAGCGTGCCCGCTGCATTCCTGAGATACCGATGCGCGTGCCTGGCACTCGCAATCGACGGTTACAGGGACAAGACGTGGATCTCTGTGTGTAAACACAGAGATCCATGTCCTGTCAGGGGAGAGAGGAGACCGATCTGTGACCCTTGTACATAGGGACACAGCATCGGTCACCTCCCCCCGTCGCCCCCCTCCCCCCACACAATTAGAACACACCCAGGATACATATTTAACCCCTTCCTCACCCCCTAGTGTTAACCCCTTCCCTGCCAGTCACATTTATACAGTAATCGGTGCATTTTTATAGCACTGATCGCTGTATAAATGTGAATGCCGCCAAAAATGTGTCAAAAGTGTCCGATGTGTCCACCATAACGTCGCAGTCCCAATAAAAATCGCAAATCGACGCCATTACTAGTAAAAAAAATAGTTAGAAAAATTAATTCCGTCCCCTATTTTGTATGCGCTATAACTTTTGCGCAAACCAGTCGGTTATTGCGATTTTTTTTTTTTACCAAAAATATGTAGAAAAATACGTATCGGCCTAAACTGCAAAAAAAAAAAAAACATGTTTTTTTTTTTTTTTTAAATGGGCTTTTTATTATAGTAACCAGTAAAAATTATTGACTTTTTTTTTCAAAATTGTCGCTCTTTTTTTGTTTATAGCACAAAAAATAAAAACCGCAGAGATGATCAAATACCACCAAAAGAAAGCTCTATTTGTGGGGAAAAAAGGACACCAATTTTGTTTGGAAGCCACGTTGCACGACCGCGCAATTGTCATTTAAAGCGACGCAGTGCCAGAAGCTGAAATTTCACCTGGTCAGGAAGGGGTATAAGTGCCCAGTAAGGAAGTGGTTAAAATCTAATATAAGGAAGAGTTTTTGGAAAAAAATCCAATACTTGATCCCCAATTCCCTCGGATTGCACAATCCTCTGCAGATCGGAGAGACTCAGAAAATTGGCGAATTTAGTTGTTCTTCTCTATTTTTGCTAATCTCTTAGGCTCACAACTGTCCTACAGATGTAGCAATGGGACCAGTTTGGTGGGATGCTGATTAGCCCACCACAATGTGTTTTAGATGAGAACTGGAAACCCAGCCAAACACCTAAAGATGGAGTTTCTTTTGGAAATTGAACCCAGAACCCCAGAGGTGCAAGGCAAGAGTGCTACGCAAAGGCCAGTTTGTATGAAGCCTTGAAGCCCAATTAAACTTTTCCAGCTAAATACATTCCAGGTGTGCTAAAACAATAAGTGTGCAAGTTCTTACAGTTTGTTTTATTAAAAAAAAAATAAAAACAGCCACAGCCTGAGCAGAGAAGCCTATCCTTTGCTAGCATGATGCTCTCTTGGAAGCAGTAGTTTCTCTGCAGAGGTCTCCTTGTTCTACCATGGCTTTTTTCCTGGTATTTTGGTTTCCTCCATGTGCTTGAGAGGATTTCCACGGTACCCTGGCATCCTCCATGTGCATTTCTTCAGATTACGCCAATTTTCTTGTGTGGATTTCCTCCTTGTTCCCCTCTTTGTTCTTGCATTCATGAATCCTCCTCAGGGTTATCCAGTTTCCAAGCAGTGATTTCATCCCTGGTTTTCTTGTGTTTGCTTTGGTTTCCCTTCCTGTGCATCGGCCGATTTTCTTCTGGGTTCCTTGCATGGCTTTCATCCTGTGCACCCGTGGATTTCCTCCGGGTATCCTTGTTTCCTCCCTGTGTTTGCATGGATTTCCTCTGGGTATCCTGTTCCTTGCATGGATTTCATCAATAGTTTTCTCCATGTGCTTGCTTTGGTTTTATGCAGGTTCCCTGGTTTTCCCCATGTGCTTGCATGTATTTACGCTTGGTTGTTTGCGTCCTTTGCATCAATGTCTTCCCAGGTTTCCTCCTTGTTCCTGTGTGGATTTCCTCCAGTTATCCTGGGTACTCTGGTTTTCTCACTGTGTTTGCATGGGTTTCACTGGCGTTATCTGAGTTGTTTTCATGGATTTCCTCACTAGTTTTCTCCTTGTGTGTGTGTGTGGGTTTCCTCCAGGTACCCTGGTTTCCTCCCTGTGCTAGTGTGGAATTCCTTTGGTTACCCTGGTTTCCTCCCTTTGCTTGTGTAGAATCCCTCTGGGTACCCTGGATTTCCTTGCATAAAATCCCTCTGGGTACCCTGGACTCTCCCTGTGCTTGTGTAGAATCCCTCTGGGTACCCTGGACTCTCCCTGTGCTTGTGTAGAATCCCTCCGGGTACCCTGGATTTCCTTGTGTAGAATCCCTCCGGGTACCCTGGACTCTCCCTGTGCTTGTGTAGAAACCCTCTGGGTACCCTGGATTTCCTTGCATAGAATCCCTCTGGGTACCCTGGACTCTCCTTGTGCTTGTGTAGAATCCCTCTGGGTACTGTGGACTCTCCCTGTGCTTGTGTAGAATCCCTCTGGGTACCATGGATTTCCTTGCATAAAATCCCTCTGGGTACCCTGGACTCTCCCTGTGCTTGTGTAGAATCCCTCCGGGTTCCATGGATTTCCTTGCGTAGAATCCCCCTGGGTACCCTGGACTCTCCCTGTGCTTGTGTAGAATCCCTCCGGGTTCCATGGATTTCCTTGCGTAGAATCCCCCTGGGTACCCTGGACTCTCCCTGTGCTTGTGTAGAATCCCTCCGGGTTCCATGGATTTCCTTGCATAGAATCCCTCTGGGTACCCTGGACTCTCCCTGTGCTTGTGTAGAATCCCTCTGGGTACCCTGGATTTCCTTGCATAGTATCCCTCTGGGTACCCTGGACTCTCCCTGTGCTTGTGTAGAATCCCTCTGGGTACCATGGATTTCCTTGCATAGAATCCCCCTGGGTACCCTGGATTTCCTTGCGTAGAATCCCTCTGGGTACCCTGGACTCTCCCTGTGCTTGTGTAGAATCCCTCTGGGTACCCTGGACTACCCTGTTTACAAAGGCATTCCCCTGTTCTGCTCTTGGGGGCGGGAAGAGTAGTAGTGCTGCGGGGGGAGTTCTGATCAGTCAACTTAGGTGCTCTTGATCAAGGTCATCTGCTGATCTGAGAACTGTAGTGGGGGCAGGGGCGGACTGACAACTCATGGGGCCCCCGGGCAATAGAAGATTATGGGGCCCCCGGGCTTACAGATGGCCACCATGCCAGGAGGCAGTGCAGAGGCGGGGCAGCTAAAATCTCTGAATTTTCACATCAAAAGCATGTAGGTTTCGGACATATCAGGGACAGATGTAAAAAAAAAACACAGATTTTTACATACTGTCCCTGGTTTTACTGAGCCTGGCAACCCTGATGGGGGCCCCCTAGTGGCATGGGGCCCTCGGGCAGTGTCCGAGTGACTCAATGGTCTGTCCGCCCCTGAGTGGGGGCTTTTTAATGGCAACTCTAATCACAGGTAGTGTTACTCACTGTGTCTACGGCTTAACTGTGTCCCCAGTTCTGTGGTGTCTTGTAGTAGTGAAAATCAGGAGATGGGGTCTCCTCCAGCCCCTCCCACTTCACATTCCTCACCAGTCAGCTGACCTCTAGTCTCTGCCCCCTAGCCATGCCGTGGACTGAATGGGCAGATGTGAAGAGGCTGAGTGGGCGGCTGCGGGCTCCAGTAACAGTCCAGGATTTGGTTACCCCTGGCAAATAGTTATTCGACCCCCGGAGGGGTCCCGACCCCCAGGTTAAGAAGCACTGTACTAAACGGATGTTTTTTTTTTTTTTTCAACTGCCCCTGAACTCATTCAATGTTATCCTATGTGTATATGTACACAGGGTCGTTTACTGTCGTTTTTAAGGCAGTTGCGTTTTTAGGCCTTTTTTTCAGATGCTAAACGTGGTAACCCACGTTAAATTTATAGGTGTTTTTGACCATTAAAAAAATAATATATATATATATATATATATATATATATATATATATTTATTTATTTTTTACCGCAAACGCGGCATGTAAACACAGCAAAACTACTTACTACCTGTCAAGTTAAATCATTGGGGAGAGGTTGTAAAAACGTCCCGTGTACATGGAGCCTTATGGTAGGAATTTTCAATGGTTTCCAGCAATGTCTCTGCTCCGTCCAATCACTTTGTGTTTCTGCTTTTTGGTATGTCTCACGCCATACTTACCGTAGGAACCTCTTGTACAGGAAGTTCAGCTTTGCGGTTTCCCTCTAGTGGGTTAGAAGATGACTTCTGCAGGAACTATTTTGGGCTGTTTACACACATCAACAATTTAAAGCCAAACCCCGGGCACAATAAACTTTAATACACATTTAAAGGAGGAACTTCGGTCCTGTTTTAAAAATTTAAACATCAACGCAATGACAATTACCAGCCCAGGAGTCCAGCACTGCCTGCACTGGACCCAATCATTCACCGGGCTTTGGATCCCCAACACCGCCATCTTGGATGTGGGAGCCGGCTGTGACTCCCTGCCAGAAGTATCGTTATCAAAGGGAGGAGTTATAATGTCAGCAACCTGGCACAGGAAGAAACTTATTTTTATTTTCTTGTAATCTCTTTTAAAACCCTTAGTTTACCCTTATGTACCCTTAATTAACTCCTTATTTCCTGTCTCCCCTTAATACCCTAATTGTATCATTTTTCTTACTGCTGAATAGATAGATAGACCAATGTTTTTGCATACTGTGAAAGATAATGTTACGCCGAGTAAATAAATACCCAACATGTCACGCTTGAAAATTGCGCACACTCGTAGAATGGTACCAAACTTCAGTACTTAAAAATTCCCATAGGCGACGCTTTTAATTTTTATTACTGGTTACATGTTTTGAGTTACATAGGAGGTCTAGGGCTAGAATTATTGCTCTCACTTTAACGTTCGCAGCGATGCCTCACATGTGTGATTTAAACGTTGTTTACATATGTGAGCGCGACTTGCATATGCATTCTCTTCTGCGTGCAAACACACGGGGTAAGGGGCACTTAAAAAAAAAAAAAAATGTTTTATTTTTTTTATTATTCATTTTATTTTCTACTTTGACGCCTTTTTACATTTTTTTTTTTTTTTGATCACTTTTATTCTTTTTACAAGGAATGTAAACATACCTTGTAATAAAAATATGGCATGACAGGTCCTCTTTACAATGAGATCTGGGGTCTTGGAAGTCCTCACCTCTGGGCTGGGAACCCTGAAAAAAAAACAAAAAAATGATCTTGGCTTCTCAGCCGAGGCAGCGCCATTTTTTCGAAAGCAGAGGCCGGGAGTGGCGTCATTACATCGCGCCTGGCCTCCGAACGATCATAGAGACGTCGTGGTCCACCAGAAATCTCTATGGCTAGCATCCGGGGCCGGCTAATCCCTTCTCCGGTTCGCAGATGGCAGCGGTGAGCCCGGAGAAGCAGCGGGGGGGGGGGGGGGGGGGGGGGACATACACACACGTCCCCTCTCACCACCCATAAGAACAATCAAGCGGCTCAACAGCAGATATTATTGTTCTCCATTTCCATGGACGTTTTTACAGCCACTTGTTTAAGCCTTTTTTAAAGCTTAAAAACGCCTGTCCATGTTAATTTGTTGAGCTGGAGCTCAAAAACGCTGCGTTAGCGTTTTTTGCGCGTTTTTTACTGTCTGGCGTTTTTACAGCTCTATTGCTGGAGCTTCAGAACGCACTGGTCCTGTTTTTTTTTTTTTCAGCTTAAAAACGGCTCAGCCATCTACAGCTCAGCCATCTACAGCTCAAAAACGTCATGGTGGGCATGAGGCCATAGACTAACATGGACAGGCGTTTTTAAGCTGCAAAAAACGCTCAGAAAAGCGGCTTTAAAAACGTCCATGGAAATGAAGCCTTATGGTGAAGGGAATCGCTGGCTGAAAAAGAAGATATCTGAGTGATGCCTGTAACTGCACCTGTCATTCAGCGCTCAAAGTCAGACGTCATATGACGTGCGGCGGGCGGGAATCGATTAAGGGGGCCTGCCCCCTGCCAACCCATCTGTTGGGGATTGGTCAAGGCCCTCCGATTACTCCAGGTAACGTCTTTACTCCTCCCATTCTTCTGGAAGTTTCTAGTATGTTTAATTTGGACAATTTCATGCTCTCAACTTTGTGGAGACAGTTTGTGGGGAGGGGTGGCCCCTTCCTGTTCCAACATTGTACCAGTATACAAAGCAAGGTCCATACACGGTTCAGTGAATTATTTTTTCCTTTGTAATGTTCAATCCTGTAACTTTGGTTGTATATGTGTGTGTGTGTTTTCTTTAAGTCACTTGCTAAATCCGCGATTAATTTTTAATTTTTTTTCTCATAACAGAAAACAATATGTTTTTGCTTCCGTCACTTTATGTTTGCTGATTTCTGGCCTGGCAGTTTTTTTCCTCTTCCCACGTTCCATCGACATCGAGTACGTTGGTGTTAAGGCCGTCTATGTGGCTTATGAAGAATCCACCAATACTGTGTTTCTCAACATCACGGTAAGTCAGTGACGTGAAACTTTCCTATGCACCTTCATCTATGTCAGGGGTTCTCAGCCTTCCTAAGACCAAGGCCTGGTAAATTCTTCCAAAACCTTCCATGCAATATTTCAAGGACTTCCTGGAGCTCTCTGTGTTTTAGGCTCCATTCAGACCTAGGCGTACGCTGTAGCAGCGTATTGCGGCGACAAATCAATAGGCGTTTTGTCCCCGCGATTTGCGGCGACAAACCGCCTATTGATTTTTTTTGCAGAAGAGGTGAATTAACATTCCCGGCTATATGCCCGTACGCCCGATACGCCTAAAAAAAGGGTCCGGGACTTGTTTGAGCTTCAGGCGTACGGCGTTTGGGCGTTCGGCGTGGGGATGTGAACCATCTCCATAGCCGACAATGTTAATTCGCCCCCTCCAGCGTATCTAGGGCTGCTTCAGCGTCGGGCGTAGGGCGACCAAACGCCTAGGTCTGAATGGAGCCTTAGTGTCTTCTTAACCACTTGAGGACCTTGCCTGTTTTTCAGATTTGGTGTTTACAAGATTAAAACATTTTTTTTTGCTAGAAAATTACTTAAAACCCCCAAACATTATATATATTTTTTCTAACACCCTAGAGAATAAAACGGAGGTCATTGCAAAACTTTTTGTCACGCCGTATATTCGCAGCGGTCTTGCAAGCACACTTTTTTTTGGAAAAAAATCACTTTTTTTAATTAAAAAAAATAAGACAACAGTAAGGTTATTCAATTTTTTTTTATATTGTGAAAGATAATGATACGCCGAGTAAAATGATACCCAACATGTCACACTTCAAAATTGCGCCCGCTCGTGGAATGGCGTCAAACTTTTACCCTTAAAAATCTCCATAGGTGACGTTTAAAAAATTCTATAGCTTGCATCTTTTGAGCTACAGAGGAGGTCTAGGGCTAGAATTATTGCTCTCACTCTAACGATCGCAGCGATACCTCACATGTGTGGTTTGAACACCGTTTTCATATGCAAGCGCTGCTCACGTATGCGTTCGCTTCTGTGCACGAGCTCCTCGGGACGCGGCACTTTAAAAAAATTATTTTTATTTTATACATTTTTACAAAAAAAAAACGGGTCACTTTTATTCCTATTACAAGGAATGTAAACATCCCTTGTAATAGAAAAAAGCACGACAGGTCCTCTTAAATATGAGATCTGGGGACAAAAAGACCTCCGATCCCATATTTAGATCTAAAACGCAAAAAAATAAAAATAAATTGTCATTTGCAAAAATAACAAGAAAATGTTCCTTTTATGAAGCATAGGTGAAAGTGACGTTTTGACGTTGCTTCCGCCCTGCTATGCTATGGAGACGGGTGGGGGCCATCTTGCCCTCGCTCGTATCCCAGCCGAGCAGGGGACAGGACCCGATCGACTCCGTCGCTGCCGACAGCTCCGGTAAGCGGCGGGAGGGGGGGGCCCTCTCCCGCCGCCGATAACGGAGATCTCACGACGAATCCGCCGCGGAGACCACTGTTGCCGTTTAGAGGACCACTCAGTGAAAAGATGGATATCTCGGTTGTGGCGTATATATACAGTGAGGGGTCCTTAAGAGGTTAAGTTATCCAGACAGAGTTGGTCACTAATTAATTACTTTTGGCTTTTGAAGTATTCCTTTGGGGCACCTGGGCTGTCTAAAGTGGTCATTGTTATGATATTACTATCTAAGGTGACCATTGTCTGAAATAATGGTAGTGGCCCTTATCGGATGGTTTTCTGTATAATTTCAGTGTTTTTCTAAATTTAAGCAGTTCTATATCTGGTGTACTCCAAACTGGTGTTGTCTGGTTCATGGGGTTACTATAGCCAGATCCATTAGTAGCGTGTTCCAGGACTTGGTAAGCAGCTTATTGGCGGAAATACCCAACAGAAGGCCATCCCATAATAGATGTTATATATGCAAAATATGTGTTATAATGCTGTAAGTCTCCGGATAGGGCTCAGTGTCACTGTTGGGGTGGTTCTGGAGGGGGTTATGGGACTCTGCAACAAGCTTGGTCGTCCTTTAGGGGGTAAGGTTTGTGAAGGGTGCTGGAGTTTCTCCAGAAAGCTGAAGGCTTTGCAGGGGACTAGAGGGCACTGCAGGGGCTTAGAGACGTTGTTGGAAGTTTGGGCACAATAGGGCGCAGGAGGCTTTGAAGCAGGCTCAGAAGTACTTGCGTTTCTGAAGCAGGCTTGCAGGCACTATGGGACACTTTGCACTAGAATCGGAGGCACTAGAGGCTCTGCAGCAGACTCTGAGGCACTCCGGGACACTGTACAACCGGTTCGGAGGCACTGTGGGACACTACAACAGGCTCGGGGGCACTTGAGGCTCTGCAGCAGGCTCGGGGGCACTTGAGGCTCTGCAGCAGGCTCGGGGGCACTTGAGGCTCTGCAGCAGGCTCGGGGGCACTTGAGGCTCTGCAGCAGGCTCGGGGGCACTTGAGGCTCTGCAGCAGGCTCTGGTGCACTTGAGGCTCTGCAGCAGGCTCTGGTGCACTTGAGGCTCTGCAGCAGGCTCGGGTGCACTTGAGGCTCTGCAGCAGGCTCTGGTGCACTTGAGGCTCTGCAGCAGGCTCTGGTGCACTTGAGGCTCTGCAGCAGGCTCGGGTGCACTTGAGGCTCTGCAGCAGGCTCTGGTGCACTTGAGGCTCTGCAGCAGGCTCGGGTGCACTTGAGGCTCTGCAGCAGGTTCTGGTGCACTTGAGGCTCTGCAGCAGGCTCGGGGGCACTTGAGGCTCTGCAGCAGGCTCTGGGTGCACTTAAGGCTCTGCAGCAGGCTCTGGGGCACTTAAGGCTCTGCAGCAGGCTCTGGGGCACTTGAGGCTCTGCAGCAGGCTCTGGGTGCACTTGAGGCTCTGCAGCAGGCTCTGGGTGCACTTGAGGCTCTGCAGCAGGCTCTGGGGCACTTGAGGCTCTGCAGCAGGCTCTGGTGCACTTGAGGCTCTGCAGCAGGCTCGGGTGCACTTGAGGCTCTGCAGCAGGCTCGGGTGCACTTGAGGCTCTGCAGCAGGCTCTGGGGCACTTGAGGCTCTGCAGCAGGCTCGGGGGGCACTGTGGAACACTTTTAGAGCTTGGGGTGCAGTGAGGGGATGGAAGGTCTGTGGACACTGTGAGGGCTTGCAGGGCACTGTAGGAAGTTATGGGAGGTTGGGGACACCATGTGAGCTGGGAAGCTGGCCAGCAATCTGCCACAGCCCGGTGATTGACAACCACTGATCTACCCTATTACTAATTTTCCCTTTTCTTTATTGCTTTTTTTTTTCTTTTTAGAATACACTGAATATAACCAACAACAATTACTATTCAGTAGAAGTTGACGATATTACCGGTCAGGTTCAATATTATAAAACCGTTATTGGGAAGTCGAAATTAAACAATGTCACGAAGATCGGACTGCAGGAGACAAAACAAGTAAGCAACGCTGCTTGTGTAACATGGTACTTGGGGAAGAATCTGTTCCGGAAAATTGTTCTTTAATTATTATTTCTAACTCTTATTCCTAGATTGACTACATGGTTCCGACCAGAATAGGGAAGGAGTTTGACTACATGTAGTAAGTTCTCATGTTCTTGCTCTAAAGCTTCATTGTTTATGCTACGGTTGGGCTTACATTAAAAAAAATTCCTTCAGATCTGGTCTAGTCTACTAGGCATACTAGATCCTTACATTTATGTTTTGGCCTTTCCAATAAAACAGTTTAGGAATGTCAAGCAAATCCCTTTTTTTTTACTTGCTTTCCATTTTCTCTGTTCCTCCCCAGACAGAGGCCCAATTTGTGTGTGTGTTGCTAACATTGAGCTTAGTTGCCACCACACCTTGTCCATGAGGCGTGCCTAAAGGGGGCACATTGGCTAGATGGCTCCCATCCAGTTTTCTTAATCCCCCGCCCTCTGTTTTTCTTTGATTGCTAGAACACAGGTAGCCAGAGAACAGAGGGGTTTATTTACTAAAACCTGAAGAGTGCACAATCTGGTGCAACTCTGCATAGAAACCAATCAGCTTCCAGGTTTCATTGCCAAAGCTTAATTGAACAAGCTGAAGTTAGAAGCCAATTGGCTATCATGCACAACTGCACCAGTTTTAGAAAATCTTGGTTTTCATGGTGCAGACAGCCCAGCCACCAACATCTTGTCAACCTTTGTGTGGCCCAACTGCCTTCACCCTAGAAACCGTTGACAGTGTTCAGTCCTGCCTCCTAGCGACCATAAAAAAAAAGATAGAGGCGGAGGAACAAGGAAACTAACACGCCCCCTCCCTCTACATACCTAGTGATGGCACGTGACTCTGAGAATTGCCAGGTTTCTAAGACAAGTGATGTTGGCCCTCGTTCATACCGGTGTGATTTGACAATTCCGAATCTTATCACAAGTTGAACCCCATTGCCGGCAATGGACAAGGCAGACTCGATGTCCGCTGGCCCCCCCTGCCAGTGCTTTCGTAGACTGGCAGAAAGGCGGCCTGCCTATGTAAACAAGGCAGATCGCCGTTCTGTCACTACAGAAGACATAAATCCTTAATCCCTGCTAAGTGAAGGCACCGATCCATGCCTTCTTCTAGTACAAGCACCCCCCCCACCACCACCACCACAGTAGTAAAGCACGGGTCAGGCCCACATTTAACCCTTTGGTTGCCCCTGATGTTAACCCCTTCCCAGCCAGGGTCATTAGTACAGTGACAGTGCATTGTTTTAACACTGATCACTGTATTGGTGTCACTGGTCCCCAAAAAGTGTCAGTGTCACAAAGTCGCTGATCGTCGCCATTACTAGTAAAACAAAACATTTTGATTTTATAGAATTTTTAGAGTAAAGGTGAAAAGAGTGGGCAGGATCCTGGCGTTCAGCGTCTAAATTTTCTAAATCTGCATAACTGTTAGGCCTGTGTGGGGGTTCTGTAAACCGCAAGACTGTTGCTTTTCTGAGCTCTCTGGCCTCGTGTTATGTGGCCAGATTTTTGCTACGGCTGAATCTATGGCTTCCACACAAGTAAATCTTCTACAGTGAGGAGAGGAATTGCTTGTCTTGCTGCCAAAAGTTATGGTGGATTATCAATGCTTCTTATCTGAAAGAAGTGGCCTGAGCTCTCCCCATCCTGTCCAGGTTTATTAATGCGTTTTGTATTTCTTCTTACATACTTACCTTGATGAAACGTGACTTTCTTTTGGTCCATTGCACAATGCATTTCATTTATATAAGAATTCTTTCATACTTCACAGCACCTACTGCACCCTGCCAAGCATTAAAGTTCACAACATCGTGATGAATATGCAGTAAGTATCTCTCTATTTCTATTGTTCTCCCTTACTCTCCCCTCTCCTCGTTATCTCGCTCCTCTCTCCTCCTCGCTATCTCTCCCCTCTCTCCCCTCGCTATCTCTCCCCTCTCTCTCCTCGCTATCTCTCCCCTCTCTCCCCTCGCTATCTCCCCTCTCTCCTCGCTATCTCTCCCCTCTCTCTCCTCGCTATCTCTCCCCTCTCTCTCCTCGCTATCTCTCCCCTCTCTCCCCTCGCTATCTCTCCCCTCTCTCCCCTCGCTATCTCTCCCCTCTCTCTCCTCGCTATCTCTCCCCTCTCTCCCCTCGCTATCTCTCCCCTCTCTCCCTTCGTTATCTCTCCCCTCTCTCCCCTCGCTATCTCTCCCCTCTCTCTCTCTCTCCCCTCTCTCTCTCTCTCCCCTCGCTATCTCTCTCTCTCCCCTCGCTATCTCTCCCCTCGCTATCTCTCCCCTCTCTCCCCTCGCTATCTCTCCCCTCTCTCCCCTCGCTATCTCTCCCCTCTCTCCTCCTCGCTATCGCTCCCCTCTCTCCCCTCGCTATCGCTCCCCTCTCTCCCCTCGCTATCGCTCCCCTCTCTCCCCTCGCTATCGCTCCCCTCTCTCCCCTCGCTATCTCTCCCCTCGCTATCTCTCCCCTCGCTATCTCTCCCCTCGCTATCTCTCCCCTCGCTATCTCTCCCCTCGCTATCTCTCCCCTCGCTATCTCTCCCCTCGCTATCTCTCCCTCTCGCTATCTCTCCCTCGCTATCTCTCCCTCGCTATCTCTCCCCTCGCTATCTCTCCCCTCGCTATCTCTCCCCTCGCTATCTCTCCCCTCGCTATCTCTCCCCTCGCTATCGCTCCCCTCGCTATCGCTCCCCTCGCTATCTCTCCCCTCGCTATCTCTCCCCTCTCTCCCTCGCTATCGCTCCCCTCTCTCCCCTCGCTATCTCTCCCCTCGCTATCTCTCCCCTCGCTATCTCTCCCCTCGCTATCTCTCCCCTCGCTATCGCTCCCCTCTCTCCCCTCGCTATCTCTCCCCTCGCTATCCCTCCCCTCGCTATCTCTCCCCTCGCTACCTCTCCCTCTCTCCCCTCGCTATCGCTCCCCTCTCTCCCCTCGCTATCTCTCCCCTCGCTATCTCTCCCTCGCTATCTCTCCCCTCGCTATCTCTCCCCTCTCTCCCCTCGCTATCGCTCCCCTCTCTCCCCTCGCTATCTCTCCCCTCGCTATCTCTCCCCTCGCTACCGCTCCCCTCTCTCCCCTCGCTATCGCTCCCCTCTCTCCCCTCGCTATCTCTCCCCTCGCTATCTCTCCCCTCGCTATCTCTCCCCTCGCTATCTCTCCCCTCTCTCCCCTCGCTATCGCTCCCCTCTCTCCCCTCGCTATCTCTCCCCTCGCTATCTCTCCCCTCGCTATCTCTCCCCTCGCTACCTCTCCCCTCGCTACCTCTGCCCTCGCTATCTCGCCCCCTCTCTCTCGCCTCTTTGCTATCTTGTGTGTCTGTCTCTCCATCTCTCTCCCCCTGCTCTCTCTTTCCCTCTCAATCTCTCCTTGCTATAAGGTAAATATGATTGAGGATCATAGAACATGGATATGGATGGGGTTCATAGAACATGGATATGGATGGGGTTCATAGAACATGGATATGGATGGGGTTCATAGAACATGGATATGGATGGGGTTCATAGAACATGGATATGGATGGGGTTCATAGAACATGGGTATGGATGGGGTTCATAGAATATGGGGGTTTGTTTGGAAAAGAGAAGAAAATCTGAATTTTTGGATCTAAACTTTTTTTTTTTTTTCATCTCCTGCAGAGTGACGGTCACCATTTCATACTTGATGCACCCGGAGCAGTTCTCCCAGGAAGTCTACCAGTACGTAGACTGTGGAGGCAACGCCACGTACCACCTCGGCCAGTCCAATCTCCCCATCTTCAAACAGCCGTAAGCTTCGCCAGGCCGCAACAGAGGCGTTGCGCTAATTTTTTTTCCCTTTGCCGTCTCGGCACAGGACGGCTGGCAGTTCTTTTCCGTTGGGAGCGCACGGCTTAGGGGGGAGCGGTCTGCGCTGTTATAGTGTGGGCTCTAACTTAGACTGAAGGTTTCCATTCACCGAATCACTGGGCGTGATTCACCAAACCCAATGTGTAAATACTTCTTCTGTACATAGTGGATTGTCAATGTACTGTATATGTCCAAGAATGCAGGTGATGTAATATGTCTACTTATTGGCCGCTTTTTAAAGGATCAACCCACCCCCCCAAAAAAAGTCATAGTTTGTTATAATATTTCTCGAGGCCTCTGGATTTTGGGACGCTCCACCCACTAGCTATTTAGGTTACAAGAATAGCCAATGACGGGGGGGGGGAGAGAAAAGACCCTTGGTGGGTGGGGGTAGCCTTCAAACCTGCATAGGAAGAGAAATATAATAATATATATAGAACATTATATTATTTTTTTCTATATATATAATGTTCTATATTTTAAAAAATGTTTTTTTTTCATTCTCATATATATATATTATATTAAAAAAAATATATATAATGTTCTATATATATTAAAAAATATATATTATTACTATTAATATATATATATATATATATATATTATTAGTAATAATACATTTTATTTATATATATATATTTATTATTTTATATAATATATATATATATATATATATATATATATATATATATATATATATAAATAAATAAAATGTATTATTACTAATAATATATATATATATATATATATATATATATATATATATATATATATATATATAATAGTAATAATATATATTTTTTTAATATATATAGAACATTATATATATTTTTTAATATATATATATATATATATATATATATATATATATATATATATATTTATTATTTTATATATATATAAATAAAATGTATTATTACTAATAATAGATGTATTATTACTAATAATAGATATATATATATATATCTATTATTAGTAATAATACATTTTATATATATATATATATATATATATATATATCACACACATATACATATATATATATTATTAGTAATAATACATTTATATAATATATATATATATATATATAATCACACACATATACATATATATATAATTTTATTATATATATATATAATGTATATGTGTGTGATTATATATATATATATATAAAATGTATTATTACTAATAATATATATATATATATATATGTGTGTGATAGATAGAGATATATATATATATGAAATGTATTATTACTAATAATATATATATATATATATATATATATATATATATATATATATATATATATATATATATATATATATATATATATATAAACATTTTTTATATATGTGTGTGTGAGATATATATATATATATATATATATATATACATATATATATATATATATATATATATATATATATAATGTATTATTACTAATAAAATATATATATATATTTTTTTTTATATGTGTGTGATAGATATATATTATTACTGTATTTTAGGTGGACTGATCCTTTAAATTTAAGGCCGGTCACAAGCCTGGGCAACTCAGACTCGGCATATCATTGAAAAAATTGCATAAGCAGATGCCAGGATTAGTGAAAAGTGCGTCCTGATTGGACGAGGTGACATTGCCTCTTTAAATGTCCATTAGTACGGCTCTGTAGCCATTTTGATGGGCAATTTTCACTGATAGGAGGAATTTCGCTTGTCCAATTTTTTTTTTCCCCTACTTTGCTGAGTCTGAATCGCCCAGGTTTGTGCCACATTCACTTTAGCACATTCCTGCTGCCCACATTATAATAGAGGAAGCCGTACTGTAACTGGGGGCGTTCTTCAGCCAATCCTATCACTAGGATGGGCACCATTCTAATATTGCACATAGATTGCACTAAGACCTGGTGAATTAAAGTGTATCTAAACCCCAACATTCATTATATTACAGCTTACCAGTCCTTAGATGTGGTAGCTGCATTTGTGTTTTTTTGTTTTTCAGCAAGTACAGGAAATCTGTTGATCCTGCCGTAAATGCAGTGTCCTTGTGTGAGTCCCTGCGAGCTGAAAAAGAACAAATGTCCTTATTTTTGTTGTGTAAACTACTAATCTCGTCAATCCATTGTGTAATGGAGATGAGCAGACATGTTTGAAGTCCAAAATGGAAAAAAGAGGGCGCACCAGCCTTGTGCGTTAAAGTGGATGTAAAGCCGCTCTGATCCCTTCTAAACTCCTGCCATAGTGCTGATCTATAAGGATATAGATGTCTCCTTACCTGTCAAATGTCTCCCCTCTGTCTGTTTATAAGAACTGAAAAAATGCAGATTCTGTGGGTGGGTCTGTTGTCTGGAGCTCTGTGGGTAGAGTCGTGATTGTCAGTAGACTCCCCGCCCACCTCTACTCTCCCCTTGTGTATTCCTTACACTAAATTCTGCTATGATCATAGGCGTGTGCACAGGGTGTGCCAGGTGTGCCCAGGCACACCCTAATCACCCCAAGCAGCAAAGATTCCCCCTACTGCCTTGGCTCCCATCTTTCCACCCGCAGCGCTGGCAGCTTCCCTCCTCTCTTATCAGCTGTTGCTGCTGGGATGTTTTAGGAGTGGGGATGGGGCCGGTAAATATGTAATTTACCGGCCCCTTCCCTTTCTGAATGAACATCGTGAGTTATAGGTAGTGTGTGTTTGGGGTGCACACCCTAATGCAATAGGCCGTGCGCACCTATGGCTATTATCACTAACATCCAAAGCAAAATCCAGAAAAGTGACCACATGACTTCAGAAAAGGAGTGGGGGTGGGAATTAAAAAATAATGCCTGTCTCCAGGCTAGTGCATGAGATATGTAAATAACCTGTCACTCACAGCAAGGGGGCGGGACGGACTAAAGTTTTTCTCTGCAAGTCCGTTTTATCTCGCTGAACAATAAAAGAGGATTGCTCAGAGCTGGATTAACTCTGTGTGGCAAGACTGGGCACAGATGGTAGGAAATCTTATACTTTACATTGTGACATAAAAACAAAAAAATGAATTCAGGTTTACATCCACTTTAATTAGCCTTTGATATATTTATTAAAAGGGAAAGTATTAAAAAACGACTCAAGAGCATGGAAATAAAACCCCAATGTAAGTCTTTGGCTCGTGACAATTCATCTACTAATAGCAGTGTGCAGATGAGTGAGTAACTTGTATAGCGCAACAAATGCGAACTTCATCGCCTCAAGGCGCTTTGCATCCAGTGTTGTCCTGGTCCTTTAGAAGAGGACGTGCGAACCACTGCTGACTGACGCGTTTCGAAGGATTGCCTTCTTCCCCAGAAGCCTGTGCGACAGCCATGGCTCCCTCCAGAGATACAGTGGAGGAGTGAGCGTAGCCAACCCAACCAAGTGCCAGTGAGCTATTCACAGGATCACATTGGTAAAAATAAAAGGGAAAAAAGTATAATAATAATAAAAAATATAACACGTGAAAGAGAAACTACACTGCATCAGATCAGCACACACCAAAAACGCCATTTACCTCATTCGTAATATTTAAAGCGGAAGTAAACCCATCGATTCGTTTCAAAAAGCAGTTACATTTCCGGCACGCCGGGATTGCCAACTGTCACATTGGTTGTGCTCTCAACCAAACTGTCAAACCACCCAATGGCTGGTGTCCTAACTGATCACATGTGCAGCACTACGGCAGTTGTAGATTAAACAGAGGCCAAGATGGCGGCTTCCTTGGCTGAAAATGATAGAAGGG
This sequence comes from Rana kukunoris, assembly GCA_029574335.1. Taxonomy (NCBI): domain Eukaryota; kingdom Metazoa; phylum Chordata; class Amphibia; order Anura; family Ranidae; genus Rana; species Rana kukunoris. The sequence goes on from CM056053.1 coordinate 7,225,087, forward strand.
TTTACTTCCACTTTAAGGGAAACTCCCCCCATCTTTCCATGCTTTCATTTGCTGGGAAATCACTTTGAAAAACACCCCCTGCATTTCTGGCTGCAGCCATCTTGAGTAAGGGCAGATGAGTTTTCTTCCTGGAAGCCATCTGCCCTTAGCTCAGGTATGCAGGCAGGAGGGTGTGCTTAGCTGGTAAAGCCCCTCCTTCTCTTCTGGGATGTATGATATCATTTGCTTAGGCATAGAAACCAGGAAGTAACTGTAGAAAGGTAAAGTAATATAATATACTGTAGTACCTTGGATTGCGAGCATAATCCATTCCAGAAGAATGCTTGTAATCCAAAGCACTCGTATATCAAAGCGAGTTTCCCCATAGGAATCAATGTTAACTCAGATAATTGGTTCTACAGTCACTGCTGGTGCGTGCAGTACCGCATTTGGCCAGAAGTGCGGGGGCACCGGTGATGCTCAGAGACGCTCGGAAACAAAGCGTCTTAGAACGTCACAGCGCCCCTCGCACCTCTGGCCAAGTGCGGTACTGCACACCCCCCAGCGGCTTGCATTCCTGCTTGACAAAGCTCACAAACAGAGCTGCTTTTTTTTTTTTTTTAATGCTCCTGTTGGGAAACGCTGGTATACCGCGCTGCTCGCAATCCGAGGTTTCACTGTATCATAATATGATCTACTTCTCTATTGGTTTGCTAATAGCAGCATAAGGATTGCAGATAGTTGATTGAGGGAGTGAAGTTCCACTTTAAGGACTGATAAGCTGTAAGATATTAACTTTGGGGTTTAGATTTATTACAGCTCACCAGTCCTTAGATGTGTTTTTTTTTTAATTTTTGTATTAATTTTAATTTTTTAGGCTTTTATCCTTTTTATTATTATTAATCTGATCCTGTGAAAAGCGCATCCGTTCTTGGGTGGCTACGCTCACTCCTCCACTGTATCTATGGAGGGAGATGTGGTTGTCGCACAGGCCGGACTTCAAACATGTCTCAATTACACGATGAATAGAAGAAAAATAAGGACATTTAGGGGTTAATTTACTAAAACTGGAGAGTGCAAAATCTGGTGCAGCTGTGCATGGAACCAATCCGTGTCCAATTTTTTTTATTCTTCTTTTTTTTTTTTTTAACTTAAAGCGGCGGTTCACCCTAAATATAAGATCTCCCATGTGATCCAGCATACTGGCGTCAGCGCCAGTATGCTGTTTTTTTTTTTTTTTATCCCACACTTACTGTATTATCCTGTAATTTCATTTTTTTCCCCCGCGGTGGACGGCGCCAGTACAGCGCGTCACATCTTCCGAAAATACCCAATATGGACTCGAGTAATCTCGGCGAAAATGCGGCGCCTGCGCACAGACCTAGGAGCTGACTGCGCAGGCGCCGTATTTCTCCGAGTCCTATTTCGGAGGGCGTGACGCGCCATAGCCGTAGGACTCGGAGAAATACGGCGCCTGCGCAGTCAGCTCCTAGGTCTGTGCGCAGGCGCCGCATTTTCGCCGAGATTACCCAAGTCCATATTGGGTATTTTCGGAAGATGTGATGCGCTGTACTGGCGCCGTCCACCGCGGGGGAAAAAAAATGAAATTACAGGATAATACAGTAAGTGTGGGATAAAAAAAAAAAAAAAAACAGCATACTGGCGCTGACGCCAGTATGCTGGATCACATGGGAGATCTTGGCCTAGATTCACAAAGCGATTACGCCTGTGTAAATGTTGTTAGACAGGAGTAATTTCGATTTACGAGCGTTTTTACGCTAGTCGAAATCCTCAAACCATGAAAAGACACCTGCGTGCTAAATTTCGACTTTATTACGTGTTAGTACGCCTTCAGATCTACGCTGCCTGAAAATTGCGGCCACTGGGCGGACTTCCTGTTGTTTTTCACCTTCATGGTATGCTAATGAGCTTTTGCCTGGAATCCACAAAATTTCGCTCTTCAAACGCAATCTCTTACGGCACCTTTAGTCATCTTTTTTTTCCGTTTCACTATACCAGCTTTTTGCTGGTCTAATATTAGACAGCCCATGTTAAGTATGGCCGTCGTTCCGCGTCGAATTTCAACGTTTTTCGATTTCTTTTATTATTTTTAACGTAAGTCGTCGGGAATAGGAATGTTCGTAAACGCCGCTAAACAACGAATGACGTCACGACGTGATTTCGCGCAATGCACGGCGGGAAATTCCTGAACAGAGCATGCGCAGTTCGATCGTCGCGGGGACGCGCTTAATTTAAATGCTTCACGCCCCCTACTCACGTATTTCTTGCGCGGCGGAAAAAAAATACGAACAATAGCGTACGCGCAAAAAAACTACCTGAATTCGGCGTAGAGTCTGGTGATAGACGGCAGCGTAGCGTATTTCGATTACGCAGCGGAAGATTACATCTATGTGAATCTGCCCCCTTATATTTAGGGTGAAATTCCGCTTTAATTGAACAAATTAAAGATAGAGCTGGTTGGCTGCCATACACCAGGTTTTACAATCTCCAATTTTAATAAACCAACCTCTTGTTCTTTCTTGTCGGCTCGCAGAAAGTGACGAGGACAGTGCATTTCTGGCAGGATCCACAGATCTTTTCTATACTTTCCTAAAATGCTCCTGAAAAAAAAAAACCAAATGCAGCCGCCGCACCTAAGGACTGGTAAGCTGCAATATTTGACATATTTGTTTTTAGGTTTGGATACACTTGAATAGGCTGATTTCTAAGTGACTTCCTCTGCTGCCTGTGGGTGACAGGTACACTTTATGTACAATTTCCATACGTTTTCTGTTTGATTTTAGCATGTAACTAACAATTTTCTGTTTCTGTTCCTTTCGTGATTCCTACAATTCTCAGCGCTAGTCTTTTGATCTTCCTTTGTGCCTCGTTTGGTGTGTTACAATATTGTTTTTAATACGTTTTGTTGTTAAGCAGATAAAAGTTGTTTTTACGGGAGTTGTTCACGCTTTATATACTGTTCTGGTGTGCTTGGCTTGTTTTACAGGATATTTTTAATCACTACTGGATTAACCTTTTAAGTTTCTTGTATCCCACAGTGCCTGATAAGTGTAACTGCCGCTGTTTTATGAATACTTTCATTGTAAACTTGTAGGAGACGGCGCCGCCTTTACTCCGTCTCCGACTTTTAGGGAGCAGTGGAACTATTGATGGAGAACGTCGCCATCTGCTGGCGATAATGCGGAACTACAGATCAGACACTGAGCCGCGGATATGCCAGAGAGGTGGCGCTATGGAGCCCCGCTACCTTTCCCCTAAAGGGCATTTCCACTTTTGCAGTCAAATTTGAGAAAACCACACTATATGTTTGTTATGTGTTCCCTATCACACAGAATACAGTACCTTAAATGGCTATGTTATGGGAATAAGTAAGAAATAGAAAGTAGGTTTTCTCCAAGTATATATATTTTTACTAATATTTTTTTTTTTGGAATAAAAATATATATATATATATATATAATGAGAGAGAGATCAGTAAAGCTATATATATATATATATATATATATATATATATATATATATATATAATATATATAATATATATATATATATATATTATATAAAAAATATATTATTCTTTAAAAATATATATATATATTATTCTTTAAAAAAAAATATATATGTGTGTGTGTGTGTGTGTGTGTGTGTTATATATATATATATATATATATATATATATATATAAAATATATTATTCTTTAAAAATATATATATATATTATTCTTTAAAAAAAAAATATATGTGTGTGTGTATATATATATATATATATATATATATATATATATATATACACTTTTTTTTATTTTTTTTAAAGAATAATGTATATACACGCACACTTATAATTTTTATTCTTTAAAAAAAATATATATACACCCTTTTGAATTTTTTTGAAGAATAAAAATATGTGTGTGTATATGTCTGTAACTCCACACCGTAATGGAGGCTTTCTCCCTGGTGTGGAGTGTCGTGCTCACCCCCTCAGAAGAAATAAGGACATTTAAAACGGATCTCCACCCTAAAGTGGAGTCACGCTGATGGGCACCCTCCCCCCTCCTGTGTGACATTTGACACCTTTCAGGGGGGAGGGGGGTGCAGATACCTGTCTAAAGACAGGTATTTGCACCCACTTCCGGCCACAGCAGAGTTGGGTTTTCCTAGCTTCCCGGGCAGTGAAGCCGGAAGCACTTCACTTCCTGGTTCCCTCACCGTGGATGGAGGGGGGAGCAGGACAGGTAAGTGTCCTAATATTAAAAGTCAGCAGCTGCAGTATTTGTAGCTGCTGGCTTTTAATATTTTTCTTTTAATGGGCCATCCACTTTAAAAGCAAAATGGAAGGATGAGGTGAGTGAAGGAGGACTGCACTAAGGTAAAGGAAGATATTTAGGGGAAAAAATTGTACCTTTACAACCCCTTTAAAAAGAAAAACAAATGCAGCCACCACATCCTGTGACTAGTAAACTGCAATAGATTAAGCCTTGGGTTTAGTACTGCTTTAAATTGTGAGTGAGAATTGATAACTCCTCTTCCGGCTCCACTGCTCCCCTTAGTACCGGAAACACACCTTATGGGTGTCACTTTGACTGAATAGACGCACAGTGATAGAAGTGTGCGCTATTATAAAAAATTTGTAGCACTTTTTGTCCTGTGAAACTCCATTAACATTTGTTGTGTGCGAATGGGAGCAAAATCAAATGTTACTTGTTATTTTCTCTCCAGGTCAAATGTTATCTGTTCATTAAAAATGTAGTGATTTTCAGAAATACTGTATTATGGCCACTAGATGGAGCTGACAATCCTATGTATTTTGTATGATCATCAGCGCCATCTAGTGGCCATATTGTGATTATTCTCCCGATTCCATATAAATGAATAACGTTTGAAATAGAGAGTAAAGAGCCTAGTAACATTTGATTTTGTTGTTCACACAGGATAAATGTTCATGCAGTTTTACAGGACAAAGAGCTTCTTTTATTTTTATTTTTTGAAATACACTCCAAAGGGTCTTTTATTGCTGTATGTTTTGGGTGTCTCCAACCTTCCCTCCTCTTCAATGCTTCAGCAACTGTAAACCTCTTTGGTATTTGACCCTTCTGGGAGTGTTAACTGCCTGTGTCGCCCTCACTGCTCATTATGGCTCCATCCTACGACCCCCCCCCCCCTCCTGATGTCACTGCTGGGGGGGCGCAGTCATCCGACATTCCTAGAAGTTGCTGCAGGAGGAAGGGTGATAGAGACGGGGGCTGCCAATGAGGGGCCTATAATACCCCTCCTATCACATCCCATTTGTTTAAAATGTGAGATGCAACTACAGTGCTCTAAAATGCGTGGGGGATGGGTGAAGTCTTGAAGGTGAACAGCAGAGATTCTGTAAATTTCACACCTAATGGAACATTTGTATTGTTTTGATGTGTTTTTTTTTTTTATGCCACTAATAATTTTGTGGTTTTAATGATTTTTAAGGCGTGTTTTGTGTGTTTAAAATTTTAAGAGACGCCTTACTGCGGTGTCATTTATCTAACGCACTAACCACTAACTATGAGGAATATTCTGCAGCTAGCACTAAAGTTAGGTTGCCACTCACGGCGACCCATCTCATGTTTGCATTTAGTTTCCTGAAATTGCACTAGTCCCATTTTTAAATTGTGTTACTTTTGTGTTCGGTGTTTTTTTTTTTTTCTGCTACTAATAAATATGCAGTGTTAAAAAAAATCTTCTTTTTTTTTTTTTCTTTCTCTTATTTATTTTACTTTTTTTTTATTATTACATTTTTCCCCTTTCTTTTTTGGTATGATTACGTTTGTATTGGTATGACACATTCCACGCAAAACTCCAAAAATTGACTGGACAAAATTATTGGCACCCCCAATTTAACCACTTCAGCTCTGGAAGACTTTACCCCCCTTTCCTGACCAGGCCATTTTTTTATTTTTTTGTGATACGGCACTGCATTATTTTAACTGCGACGCTGTACACAAAATTGATGTCCCCCACCTACAAATAAAGCTTTATTTTGGTGGTATTTAACTACCGTATTTATCGGGGTATAGCGCGCACCCCTAACGTTGCCCCGAAATTCCTGTAAAAAAAAAAAGTTATAACATTTTATTACTTACAGTTTTGGTGTCTTGCACGGCGTCCGTCTGTGGCCTCGGTGGTGTCCTCCCGGCTTCTCCAGCGCTGTCTCGAGTCGAATCCCCGCTTCCCGCGCTCAGTTTGAACGCCTCCGCCGACATATACCGAGTGCAGTACACTCGGGTACATTCGGCCAGGCTCCGCTTCGCTCGTGCTCGCGCTCTGTGACGTTTATGCGTGAGCACGATCGAAGCCGAGCCTGGCAGAGTGTACTGCACTCGGTATATGTCGGCGGCTCACTTCAAACTGAGCGCAGGTATCGGCGTATATCGCGCACCCACGATTTTCCCCTTATTTTAACTACTTGCTTACTGGGCACATACACCCCCCTCCTGCCCAGGTGAAATTTCAGCTTCCGGCACTGCATCGCTTTAACTGACAATTGTGCGGTCGTGCGACGTGGCTCCCAAACAAAATTGACGTCCTTTTTTCCCCACAAGTAGAGCTTTCTTTTGGTGGTATTTGATCGCCTGTGCGGTTTTTTATTTTTTGCGCTATAAACAAAAAAGAGCGACAATTTTGAAAAAAAATACAATATTTTTTACTTGTTGCTATAATAAATATCCCAATTTAAAAAAAAAAAAAACATTTTTTTTTCTCAGTCTAGGCCGATACGTATTCTTCTACATATTTTAGGTAAAAAAAAAATCGCAATAAGCGACTGGTTTGCGCAAAAGTTATAGCGCTTACAAAATAGGGGACAGAATTATTATTTTTTATTATTATTTTTGTTTTACTAGAAATGGCGGCGATCTGCGATTTTTATTGGTACTGCGACGTTACGGCGGACACATCGGACACTTTTGACACGTTTTTGGCGATCTGTGAGATCATCTCTCATTCGCCGCACAGATAGCATCGCAAACGGCCACTCTGATTGGCCGTTCGCCGCAATCTGTGATTGGCCGTGTCCAAGGGACACGGCCAACACAAGGCTTCCCCGCAGCGCGCTCTAGAGCTCTTTTGATGGCATGTTGGATATTCAGACCCGCGCTGTAGCCATCATTCGGCAATACCGCGGGTCTGAAGTGGTTAAGGGGAAAAAAGTGTGCGGTATACGCCGATAAATACAGTACTTCAATACCGGCTATTTTCACCCCCTTCCTGCTCAGGCCAATTTTCAGCTTTCAGCGCTGTCACACTTTGAATAAGAATTGTGCGGTCATGCCACGTTGTGCCCAAATTAATTTTGATAATTTTTCCCCCACAAATAGAGCTTTCTTCTGGTGGTATTTGATCACTTCTGCGGTTTTTAGTTTTTGCGCTATAAACAAAAATAGCGACAATTTTGAAAAAAAATCTATATTTTTTACTTTTTGCTATAATAAATATCCCCAAAAAATATATAAAAACATTTTTTTTTTCCTCAGTTTAGGCCGATACGTATTCTTCTACATATTTTTGGTTAAAAAAATCACAATAAGCGTTTATTGATTGGTTTGCGCAAAATTTATAGCGTCTACAAAATAGGGGATAGTTTTATGGCATTTTTATTAATATATTTTTTTCTACTAGTAATGGTGGCAATCTGTGATTTTTATTGTGACTGTGACTTTATGGCGGACACATCTGACCCATTTTTGGGACCATTGACATTTAGGCTCCATGCACACTGAAGCTGATAAAAGCTATAAAAAAACGCCAGTAGCCTTGCAGGGAGCCTTGCAACGTTTTTTTAGCGTTTTTCCAATAGCTTTAATCAGCGTTTTTTAAGTGTAGCTTTTATCAGCTTTTTTTTTTTTTTTTGTTTACTTTTATATATATTTTTTCAATGGAGGAAAAAAAAAACACTGGCGTCGGCGTTTTTGAGCGTTTTTTTGGCGTTTTGCATTTTTTTGCGTTTTTTTCCCTGCCGAAAAACAGCACTTTGAACGCAAATTTCGGGCGTTCAGAAAAAAGCCAATAAACTCCAAAGCTCATTAACACTGAAACACGCCCAGGTGGGCACGGGCACATAGGCTAACATAGAGTTCAGTTTATGGGCTTTAAAAAAAAAAAAGCCAAAACGCCAAGAAACTGCAGTTTATCAGCTTCAGTGTGCATGGAGCCTTATACAGCGAACAGTGCTATAAAAATGTACCGATTTCTGTAAAAATGACACTGGCAGGGAAAGGGGTTTAACACTAGGTGGCGCTGCAGGGGTTAAGTCAGTACTAGGGAGTGATTCTTACTGTTAGGGGGTGTGGCCACATGTAACACATCACTGATGACCGTTCCCGATCACGGGGGAAACAGCCATCAGTGACAACTCACTCGGCAGAATCGGGGAATGTATTGTTTACAAAGGCATTATCCCCCCTGTTCTGCTTTTGCCACCCGGGATCATTAAGTTCCCGGGATCCCGCAAGCACGTTCACGGGGCGGCGGCAAATTTTAAAGTGTGCCAATGTGCCTGTCCGTGCTATTCTGCCGATGTCGGCAAGTGGATACTAATACATATTTTATTACACCATTTGGTGGGAAAATACGGCATCTCCTGGTGGTCCTTTCATATACAATGTATTCTGGGTCCCCCCAATCTGGGGTGTCAGTTGTGCCCTTCCAACTTTGTGGTGACAGTTTGGTGAAGGCTCTTTTCTCTTCCGGAAAGACTTTGCCTCAGTGTACAACGCCCGCTCCATAAAGATGCGATTTGATGAGTTTGGGGTGGAGGAACTGGATTGGCCTACACAGATCCCTGATCACAACCCTACTGAACACCTTTGGGATTCATTGCAATGGCTATTGACTCCGGTCTGCTCATCCAACATCGGCTCCTGACAAATGTTCTGTTGGCTGAATGAACACAAATTCCCACAGAACAAACAATCCGGAATCTTGTGGGAAGCTTTTCCAGAAGATTGGGTGCTGTAATACCCACAAAGGGTGCCGGTAACTCCACATTCATGGCCATGGTTTTGGAATGGGTTGTCCAACAAGCCCCATATAGGCTTGATAGTCGGGTGTCTACAAACGTTTCACACTTTGGTGTAGGTCTGTGTATTGATTTTGTTAACCTAACATGGTCTCCAAACTACAGGCTGGGGCTTCATGTGCCCCATTACTTATTTATCTGGCCCTTGAGGAATTATTCCTCCCATTGTCAGCAACAGTGGGGCATAGTTCCCGACACCGACAATGGGACACTAGTCCTCTCACTGATGCAAACTTAGGCACACTATTACTCCGACTGATAGGGCACTATTCCTCCCACTGACACCAATGATGGGGCACTAGTCCTCCCATTGATACCCATGATGGGGCAATAATCCTCCCACTGACACAATGGGACATTATTCCTCCCATTGATACCAACAATGAAACCTTATTCCTTCCATTGATGCCAGCGATGGGGCACTATTCCTCTCTGTTATACCTGAAGGGTTCCACATGTACTGGCACTTTAAGGCTGGCTCCACCCAGCGGTGATGACAAGGGGCATGGTAGCCATCTTGGAGAGAGCACATGTAGGAAGCAGATCAGATGTACTGTCCTGAGATGCATGTTGCAGTGTACAGACAGATGACCTGAAATAAACATCCATTGTTCCAGACCAGAGTCTTGTGTCTCACAACACAGAGGATATAACACTCCCATTGATACCAATGATGGGGTAATATTCCTCCCACTGACACCAGCAAAAGATTACTATTCCTTCCATTGATATCAATGATGGGGCATTATTACACCCCTTAATATCAATGATGGGGCATTGTTCAATCCCACTGACACCAGGGCATTTTATTCACCAACAATGAGACACTATTCCTCCCACTGACACCTACAATGAGGCACTAGTCCTTCCATTGATGCCAATGATGGGGCACTATTCCTCCCACTGACACCTCCAATTGAACACTATTCTTACCATTGATACCAAGGATAGAACACTATTCCTTCCTTTAATACCAATTATGGGGCACTATTACACCCCTCAATATCAATGATGGGGCATTGTTCAATCCCACTGACACCAGGGCATTTTATTCACCAACAATGAGACATTATGCCTTCCATTGATACTAGCAATGGCGCCAGGGCCGGTGTTGCCACTAGGCAAACTAGGAAACCGCCTAGGGCACACTGCTGCCTAAGGCGCCCGCTCACTGGTCTTCCTACTCTCTTCTCTCTGCATCATGCAACTGTCTCAGAATCAGTAGGCAGCCCTCGCTCCGTTCGCACATAGTGTCAGAGGCGCAGTGGAGGACTGTCTCTGTGTCCTGACTCCTGAATCAATTGAAGCAAGCAAACATTTATTAATGGCCGCTGGTGAGGCTGCATTTGATGGGTGCTTCATTAAAAGGGGGGGGGGGTATACATGGGCAGGGTAAAGGGGGTGGAGTTAGGGGTGTGGCAAAATTTGTTTTTTTTTGCCTAGGGTGTCAAAAATCCTTGCACCAGCCCTGAATTGGGCACTGTTCCTCCCACTGGCACCAACAATGAGACACTATTCCTTCAATTGATGCCAACGATGGGGCACTATTCCTCACGCTGGCACCAACAATGAGACACTATTCATTTTATTAATGCCAATGATGGGGCACTATTCCTTACACTGGCACCAACAATGAGACACTATTCCTTCTATTGATGCCAACGATGGGGCACTATTCCTCACACTGGCACCAACAATGGGACACTATTGCTTCTATTGATGCCAATGATGGGGCACTATTCCTCACGCTGGCACCAACAATGAGACACTATTCCTTCTATTGATGCCAACAATGGGGCACTATTCCTCACACTGGCACCAACAATGGGACACTATTGCTTCTATTGATGCCAATGATGGGGCACTATTCCTCACGCTGGCACCAACAATGAGACACTATTCCTTCTATTGATGCCAACGATGGGGCACTATTACTCACGCTGGCACCGACAATGGGACACTATTCCTTCTATTAATGCCAATGATGGGGCACTATTCCTCACACTGGCACCAACAATGGGACACTATTCATTCTATTGATGCCAATGATGGGGTACTATTGCACTCTCTAATACCAATAATGGGGCACTATTACACTCTCAAATACCAAGGATGGGGCACTATTACACTCCCAAATACCAAGGATGGGGCACTATTACACTCCCTAATACCAATAATGGGGCACTATTACACTCCCTAATACCAATGAAGTGTCACTATTACACTTCCTATTACCAATAATGGGGCATTGTTTAATCCCACTGACACCAGGACATTTTATTCTCCCATTGGCCACAGTCCGGCACCCTAAAGTCTGAAGGCCCTTTGTTTATAAAGTTTGGAGAGCCCCTGATTTAACACAAAGAGGGGATGTGAGTAACACCTGTGCACATAAACATGGCCCTCTACGGGTGTGCACTTTACTAGGCTGCATGTGAATAAAACTTTATTGTTCCTGTAACATACAGCAGAGGAGTGACTGTCAAGAGTGGACCATAGAGAAATGTGGCTGACGATGAATATAGAGAGCAATGGTCTCCAAACTGCGGCCCGGGGCCAGATGTGGCACTTTGCTTGCCTGAACCCGGCCCTTGAAGCACTATTCCTCCCAGTGATGCAAGACACAATTCTGCCAATTAACAATGGGGCACCATTTCTCCCACGGACATTAACAATGGGGCACATTGCCTCCCAATGATACCAACCATGGGGCACTATTTCTTCCTCTTATATCAAATGGGGCGATGTTTGCTCTGACTGATGCCAGATACATTTCCACTCCTGCTCGTCACAGTCCGGCCCCCCTAAATTCTGAAGGACAATAAAATGGCCCTTTGTTTAGAAAGTTTGGAGACCCCTGATATATAGGATGAAGATTCAGGAGGGTGTCTATAGGGAAATGTTCTCTGTTATTTCCACAATATGAAGTGCGTCTTCTCCGAGTATTTCTTGGCTGCGTTGGGACTTTTCACAGCTCCGTTCAGGTGACACCAGGTATTGGGGTCATTGAGCGACTACAGGAATATATAAGCAACGTTTATGAATACAGCGACCCCAATAGAAATCATCAACTCGCTACATTGGAAACATCCTTCTGGAATCGGGTTTGTTATTTCCTCCATATGGTTGTAATTTGGGGGGCAGATTGTGAAAAGACGAGTTCTGTCCCCTATGTGGGGGATGGAATGTATAGCAAAATTCGAACTCGTTTATTCTCAGTATTCTTATCATTTCTAAAGCATGAAGCCAGATCAACAGCTACATACTCCTATACAGTATTTCACAAAAGTAAATATTATTTTATTATAATTTTTGTAAATCTTTTCTTCTATCTTCTCATGTGACAACACTGAAGAAATGACACTTTGCTACAATGTTGTGTAGTGAGTGTACAGCTTGTATAACAGTGTACATTTGCCATCCCCTCATAATAACTCAACACACAGCCATTAATGTCTAAACTGCTGGCAACCATTATTTTCCAGCACTGCCTTGGGCATGGAGGTCACCAGAGCTTCACAGGTTACCACCGGAGTCCTCTTTCCCTCCTCCATGATGACATCACAGAGCTGGTGGATGTTAGAGACCTTGCGCTCCTCCAACTTCCGTTTGAGGATCCACCACAGATGCTCAATAAGGTTTAGGTCTGGAGACATGCTTGGCCAGTCCATCACCTTTACCCTCAGCTTCTTTAGCAAGGCAGTGGTCATATTGGAGGTGTGTTTGGGGTCGCTATCATGTTGGAATACTACCCTGCAGTCCAGTCTCTAAAGGGAGGGGATCATGCTCTGCTTCAGTATGTCACAGTACATGTTGGCATTAATGGTTCTCTCAATGATCTGTAGCTCCCCAGTGCCGGCAGCCCCAGACATGACACTCCTACCACCATGCCTGACTGTAGACAAGACACACTTGTCTTTGTACTCCTCACCTGGTTGCCGCCACACACGCCTGACACCATCTGACACCAAATACGTTTATCTTGGTCTCATCAGACCACAGGACACAGTTCCAGTAATCCATGTCTTAGGCCTCGTACACACGAGGGGATATGTCCGCTGAAAACGGTCCGATGGACCGTTTCAGCAGACATCTCCGCTCGTGTGTATGGGCTAGCGGACAGATTTCTCCACCCGACAGATTTCAAAGCAAGCTTTGAAATCTATCCGGTGGGAATCTGTCTGCCCGACATGTCTGCTGGTTAGTACACTTACCAGCAGACATGTCGTCCCGCACCGCCGCCGCGCCGCTGCTGAATGGATTCGGCGCATGCGCGGAAGTGTTTTACTTCCTGGTGCGGTGACGCAGCGGTGACGTGGCGGCGTCAACGTCACCGCCGCGTCACCGCGCCGTCCGGCGGCGGGGAATTTGATCCGATGGTGTGTACACGCCATCGGATCAAACTCCCGATCGGACATTTCCGATGGAAATGGTCCGCGGACCGTTTTCATCGGATATGTCCGATCGTGTGTACGAGGCCTTAGTCTGCTTGTCTTCAGCCAACTATTTGCAGGGCTTTCTTGTGCATCATCATTAGAAGAGGCTTCCTTCTGGGACAACAGCCATGCAGACCAATTTGATGCAGTGTGCGGCGTATGGTCTGAGCACTGACAGGCCGACCCTCCACCCCTTCAACCTCTGCAGCAATGCTGGCAGCACTCATACGTCTATTTCCCAAAGACAACCTCTGGATATAACGCTGAGCACGTGCAACTTTTTTGGCCGACCATGGCAAGGCCTGTTGTGAGTGGAACATGTCCTGTTAAACCGCTGTATGGTCTTGGCAGCTCAGTTTTGGGATCTTGGCAATCTTCTTATAGCCTGGGCCATCTTTATGTAGAGATCCTCAGAGAGTTCTTTGCCATAAGGTGCCATGTTGAACTTCCAGTGAACAGTATTAGAGAGTGAGAGCGATAACACCAAATCTAACACACCTGCTCCCCATTCACACCTGAGACCTTGTAACACTAACGAGTCACATGACACAAGGGAGGAAAAATGGCTAATTGAAATTTTTTACTTAGGGGTGTACTCACTTTTGTTGCCAGCGGTTTAGACATTAATGGCTGTGTGTTGAGTTATTTTGAGGGGACAGCAAATTTACACTGTTATACAAGCTGTACACTCACTACACAACATTGTAGCAAAGTGTCATTTCTTCAGTGTTGTCACATGAGAAGATAGAATAAAATATTTACAAAAATGTTAGGGGTGTACTCACTTTTGTGAGATGCTGTATATGTAAATTATTGTATCTGAAAAAATATTGCAATTCTGCTCAGTCAGTCTTGTGATTCGCAGGGGCTTGTCATAAAGTGTTCCTGATTCTAGCACCAGCAGCAGAAGAGCTGTCGGCACATTGAGACCAACCCATTCAGAGTGCAATGTTCAGGAGTGTGTGATGTGCAGAGATCAGAAATGCGTTGTGTACAGAGTTCAGGAGTTCGCTATGCGCAGAGTTTAGGAGTGCGCAACATAAAAACTGCAGAGTTAAGGAGTGGGTTACGTTCACAAATTAGTAGATGCGTTACATACAGAGTGCAGAGTTCAGGGGGTGCATTATGTGCATTGTTCAGAGTGCACTATGTAAAGAGAGAAGGAGTGCACAACATACGAAATGCAGAGTTTGACCCCTTTCACACTGCAGAGTTTTTCAGCCGGTACATCGCTAAAATTATCGCTGCTATACCGCCTGAAAAACTCCTGCACTGCATACTCAATGTGAGAGCCTAAGGGCTTTCACACTGAGGCGATGCGCTGGCGGGAAAAAAAAATCTCCTGCTAGCAGCATTTTTGGAGTGGTGAGAGGAGCGTCATGTATACCTCTCCTTCCCATTTAAAACAATGGGAAACCGCGGCAATACCGCCCACAATGCGCTTCTGCAGAGGCGCATTGCGGGCCGTATTAACCCTTTATCGGCCGCTAGCCGGGGTTAATACTGCACCGCTAGCGGCCGAATCCTGCGACAAATCTGACGGTATATCGCCGCTATTTTTAGCGGCGCTATACTGCCACCGTGCCTCCTGCCCCAGTGTGAAAGGGGCCTTAAGGAGTGCGCTACGATCAGAATTTGGGTGTGCTATGTACAGAGTGCAGGGGTGCACTACATACAGAATGTAGGGTTCAGGAGTATGCTGTGTACAGGGTTTAGGAGTATGCAGTGTACAGAGTGCAGCATTCAGGGGTGCACTACATACAGCATGTAGGGTTCAGGAGTATGCTGTGTACAGGGTTTGGGAGTATGCAGTGTACAGAGTGCAGCGGTCAGGGGTGCACTACATACAGCATGTAGGGTTCAGGAGTATGCTGTGTACAGGGTTTAGGAGTATGCAGCGTACAGAGTGCAGCATTCAGGGGTGCACTACATACAGAATGTAGGGTTCAGGAGTATGCTGTGTACAGGGTTAAGGAGTATGCAGTGTACAGAGTGCAGCGTTCAGGGGTGCACTACATACAGAATGTAGGGTTCAGGAGTATGCTGTGTACAGGGTTTAGGAGTATGCAGTGTACAGAGTGCAGCGTTCAGGGGTGCACTACATACAGCATGTAGGGTTCAGGAGTATGCTGTGTACAGGGTTTAAGAGTATGCAGTGTACAGAGTGCAGCGGTCAGGGGTGCACTACATACAGCATGTAGGGTTCAGGAGTATGCTGTGTACAGGGTTTAGGAGTATGCAGCGTACAGAGTGCAGCGTTCAGGGGTGCACTACATACAGAATGTAGGGTTCAGGAGTATGCTGTGTACAGGGTTTAGGAGTATGCAGTGTACAGAGTGCAGCGTTCAGGGGTGCACTACATACAGAATGTAGGGTTCAGGAGTATGCTGTGTACAGGGTTTGGGAGTATGCAGTGTACAGAGTGCAGCGTTCAGGGGTGCACTACATACAGCATGTAGGGTTCAGGAGTATGCTGTGTACAGGGTTTAGGAGTATGCAGCGTACAGAGTGCAGCGTTCAGGGGTGCACTACATACAGCATGTAGGGTTCAGGAGTATGCTGTGTACAGGGTTTAGGAGTAGGCAGCGTACAGAGTGCAGCATTCAGGGGTGCACTACATACAGCATGTAGGGTTCAGGAGTATGCTGTGTACAGGGTTTAGGAGTATGCAGCGTACAGAGTGCAGCGTTCAGGGGTGCACTACATACAGAATGTAGGGTTCAGGAGTATGCTGTGTACAGGGTTAAGGAGTATGCAGTGTACAGAGTGCAGCGTTCAGGAGTGTGCTATGTACATGAAGCGTAGAAAAAACAGAGCAGTGCAACCAAATCCAATATAGTGTAGTATTTAATGACACACACAAATAGGTAAAACAAAGCTAGAAGTAATGCACTCACAAAGGGAGGAGGTCAGGAACAACACAACTAGCCACCCACCCCCTGCAGAGATCAGGATGTGCAGGGCAGGAAGGTTCTGTGGCAGCGGCTGGATAAGGAGCTCTGTCACTTATAAACACAGAACCCGGGCTTCTGTGTTTACAAATGGCACTGGTGAGTTGCAAGCGGCTAGCAAAGGAGCGAGCGCCGGCCGGAGGTGTTCATCCACTTTTCAGTTGGGGAAAAAAAAAGGCCTTGATTTTCCTAACGGGGTCCCCTCCTATCCCAGGCCCCATGGCAGCTGCATGGGCTGCTAGGTCTATCGTTCTTCTATTGGTGTGCTGTGAACAGCCGCTCAGAACTGAGACTCACACATGCTGCACAATGGTAGCAAAATCCTCCCATTGATAACAAAAAGTTGCAATCGCTCAGTTTATACTACACTACATCAAATGTTTGGCCGTGTAAAAAAAAATACCAATTAATGCAATCATACGGTACAGGCGGCATCTAGGAAACAATATCCAATGTTCAGAGTGCAATAGTGTGGAGTATTTCATGTACAGCACGGGGTCATTTGTCAGGAATGGTTCGGATTTCCCGATGCGCCCTCTAATTAATAATTTTATAATTAAAGGGAAGCTCGGCTGCCATTATAATTTATTGCCCTCATGTGACTATTTCCATGCCCACATGCATTTATTTTGTCTGACAGCTCGCTACAAGGAAACAATAGATTTCAGGAAGAATTATACGGCCATGTAGATATGACTGCTATAGATGTGATGCACTTTGTGAAAATTATTTAAACACTTTTTTAACCCATTCTGACTGCAATCTGCATATTAATGCCCCATGTCGAGCACAAGTCAATAAATCCCCCCCCAATGAGAGCCAGCAGCCGAAGTGGATCCTGATCACGTGATCACTACGTCAGCTATGCAGGCTGGAGTTGTTGATAAAAATAAAAGCAAATGAACACTGCCACCTTCAGGCTGCATTGTTGATCTGCATTGCCGTCTTTTTAATAGTGTAACTGTCAGATACAGTTGCACTATTAAAAAAAAGTAATTGAAAAAAAAAAATTATGGATTTGTAAGCTTTGAAAAAAACAAAAAACAGAGCAAGGCTTTTTATTAAAGCAGCATACCAAATAAAAACCCTATATGTCATTAAAAAATAATATTTAGATGTGCAAATTACTGTATATACTAGGGGTGCAACGGATCAAAAAACTCACGGATCGGATCGATCCTCGGATCGGAACCCTCAGAGCAAAAAAAAAATCTCCCCCACTGTAATATCCACATCTCTCCCCCCCGTAGTACAGCACAGTGTCACCCCCATAGTACGGCACAGTGTCACCCCCATAGTACGGCACAGTGTCACCCCCATAGTACGGCACAGTGTCACCCCCATAGTACGGCACAGTGTCACCCCCATAGTACGGCACAGTGTCACCCCCATAGTACGGCACAGTGCCACCCCCATAGTACGGCACAGTGTCACCCCCATAGTACAGCACAGTGTCACCCCCATAGTACGGCACAGTGTCACCCCCATAGTACAGCACAGTGTCACCCCCATAGTACGGCACAGTGTCACCCCCATAGTACGGCACAGTGTCACTCCCATAGTACGGCACAGTGTCACCCCCATAGTACGGCACAGTGTCACCCCCATAGTACGGCACAGTGTCACCCCCATAGTACGGCACAGTTTCACCCCCATAGTACGGCACAGTGTCACTCCCATAGTACGGCACAGTGTCACCCCCATAGTACGGCACAGTGTCACCCCCATAGTATGGCACAGTGTCACCCCCATAGTACGGCACAGTGTCACCCCCATAGTACAGCACAGTGTGACCCCCATAGTACAGCACAGTGTCACCCCCATAGTACGACACAGTGTCACCCCCATAGTACGGCACAGTGTCACCCCCATAGTACGGCACAGTGTCACCCCCATAGTACGGCACAGTGTCACCCCCATAGTACGGCACAGTGTCACCCCCATAGTACGGCACATTGTCACCCCCCCCCCCGTACAGCACAGTGTCACCCCCCCATAGTACTTGCAGTTACTGTTAGCGGCGTGTGTGTGCGCCTCGAGCGCGGGCTCCTCCTCTGTTTACACCAACAGAGGAAGAGCCCGCGCTCGAGGCGCACACATGCTGCCGGGTGTACCAAGATGGCCGTGGCTCCGGAGCTAGGCCGAAGCCGCGGCCTTTCCTAATCCTATGCCCGCGGTGGCGATCCGCGGATCGCATAGCGATCCGATCCGAAGGGGTTGACCCGTTCGGATCACGGATCGGCAGTGATCCGTTGCACCCCTAGTATATACTCGAGTATAAGCCGACCCGAATATAAGCCAAGGCACATAATTTCACCACAAAAATTGGGGAAACTCATTGACTCGAGTATAAGCCTATGGTGTTATCTGCATGCCTCACTGTGCCCATGCCTCACTGTGCCCATGACTAGACTGACGTTTAACATTGGAGTCTATGGAAGGGGTGCCCGGCTTTGAAAAATCGGTGCTCCCCAGCCATAGGTCCCCCAGACAACAAACTTTGCACACTTGTAGAGGAGAAATGGGGCTACATGTGTGCCAACAACCTGCCAGTACCGGGTCCCCAAATTCACTGGAGAAATGCCTGTATAACATGGAAGTCTATGGAAGGGGTGCCCTTGTTAAAAAATTGGTGCTCCCCGGCCGTAGGTCCCCCAGACAACAAACTTTGCACACTTGCAGAGGAAGAGTGGGGCTACATATGTGTGTTTGGGGTCCAGGGGACCTACAGCCAGCCTCTATCGGGTCCCCAAAGTCCGGGAGATCAGGTGCAAAAAGGTGACTCGAGTATAAGCCGAGGGGGGCATTTCAGCACAAAAATAATTGCTAAAAAACTCGGCTTATACTCAAGTATATACGGTAGTTAAAGCGGAGCTCCACCCGCATTTCTTTTTTTTTTTTTTTTTTTTCAATGTCGGCAGCTACTAACAGTGTAGCTGCTGACTTTGAATAAGGACACTTACCTGTCCTAGGCGCCCGCGCTGACGGCCCCCGCCGATGCCGATCCTCGATCCCGGCACCGCCATCCACAGTCAGGGAAACAGGCAGTGAAGCCGTGCGGCTTCACTGCCCGTTTCCTACTGCGCATGTGCGAGCGACGCGGCGCTTTGTGAATGGTCCGGCTGCTTTCTGGGATACACACAGTTCCCAGAACGCAGCGCGGCCCATTCACAAGAAGACACCGAGAAGAGGACGAGGAAGAAAACAGCACCGCAGATCATGAGGGCAGATTCGGGACTTCCGCATAGCAACAGCCTATTTAGGGTGAGTATTTTATTTATTTTTTTCCATTTCATTTTTTTTTTTTTTTTTTTTCAGATTAAAAAAATATATATATATCAGGGTGGAGCTCCGCTTTAACATGGGAGTCTATGGAAGGAGTGCCCGGGTTGAAAAATCGGTGCTCCCCGGCCATAGGTCCCCCAGACAACAAACTTTGCACACTTGCAGAGGAAGAGTGGGGCTACATATGTGTGTTTGGGGTCCAGGGGACCTACAGCCAGCCTCTATCGGGTCCCCAAAGTCCGGGAGATCAGGTGCAAAAAGGTGACTCGAGTATAAGCCGAGGGGGGCATTCCAGCACAAAAACAATTGCTAAAAAACTCGGCTTATACTCAAGTATATACGGTAGTTAAAAGCCTCGTACACACGATCGAACTTCCATCTGACAAATCCGGGGATTTTTGTTCGAAAAGCATTGTCCGTGAACTTGTTTTGCATACAGAACATTTTCAGCCAACATTCACTAAACCACGTTTTTTTTCAGCTCTTTACCGCCACCCTTTGGGCAACTTCTGCTATTGTTGTCTGATGTTTACATTGGTTCGGAGCATGCGTGTTTGTACTTTGGATTTTAGTCCGACGGACTTGTGTACACCCGATCGGATAATCCGGCGTAACACATTTATTGTCAGACAGATGGTGAGCATGAGCAGCCCACATTTGTTGTCGTTAATTCCGCCAACAATTGTCTTAAATTGTCGTAAAATCCGATCGTGTGTACGGGCCTATAGAGTATTTGGTAAGTTCACTGCATGCCGATGCTTTTAAAATTTGGCCGAGGCATCAATGACTTCTAGTCATGAAATGGTTGAAGAGACACACAAAAAAAATAATAATCTTGTTATAGTAAAAAGGAGTTGAAACTTAGAGAGGGGGAGGACAGTGAGGAGTTATGTAAGAAATGGGGCCCGTGGAGAGAATTTAAAAGAACCTGGAGCTACGCAGAAAATCTTAGAGTACCTTGAACAAGGAGAAGGAAATAAATCTAACCGTAGGGGGGACACTTGGGTGGGAGAGATAGTGGAATCACGAGATAGAGGGAGGGAGGGAGGGGGAAAATCCACATACTAAACCAAAATAGTATATATTATATAAAAAAAATAAATAAAAAAAAAGTCATTAAAACAGAAGGAAAATAAAGAGAACCACAGATGATGCAATGACTACAATGATAAGCGAAGGGCGGAAAGATCCGTGAGCTGGTCTCCCGGTGTTACCTTGTGTCTAGACTGATGTGGAAAAAAAAAAAAATTTGGCCGAGGCATCAATGACTTCTAGTCATGAAATGGTTGAAGAGACACACAAAAAAAAATAATAATCTTGTTATAGTAAATTTTTAAATTACATCCAAAAACCCAAATCTAAAGATAACAAATAAAGTTTCCATATTTGAGAATATACATAAATAACAGTTACGGTAGCGGGTCCTAGTTGGATTACAGATGTTCAGTTGCTACATTTGTAGAAAAAAAAAAATACAGTATAAAAAGAGATGTCAGATCTCGCTGTTTGATCGATTCTCTTCTTGTATGACGATCCAGGTATAAGCCAGCTCTACCTCTGTGTCCTCCGAGTCACGTCCTCTGCTCTTAGAATGCTGCCAATATTCCTCATTGGAATATTAAATATTGTGTGTTGAGTTGAGTACAGAGTCAAGTCCTGCTGGATATTTAGTTCACTCAGTGTTTTCTGTAGCACTCGGTTCAGTCTTCCTTCACCCGCGCGCTCCCTGCAGAATAAAAGTGGAAAAAGTATTAATACTGAAAACTCAATTTTTTTTTTATTATTCATTCTTTTTATTATGGAATAGCAGAAGATAGGAGGAAAAATGGACGGAGAAACTTGAAGAAAGTTGTCTTTTATTGATAAAACTGGAACATGCAAAATTAATACAGCCACAGAGCAGAACATCCGACGCGTTTCGCACTATGCTAGTGCTTAGCCAGCACCCTGGTTCCCGATTGCTCACAAGACCAGAGCTTTTTTTCTCAGAAAATAGGTGCAGGAACTCAACCACGACCCCGTTCAGATTTCACAAACAGTAGAAGGGTCTTAAAGTGGCATTAAATACCAGAATTGAACTAATACAGAGTTCAGAGTTCAGGGGGGTTACACACAGAGTGAAGAGCTGGCACTTGTAAACAGAGAAACCAGACTTCTGTGTTTACAAGTGATTGTGGTGAGCAGGCACCAAAGGGTCTGAGCCAAAGGTGGTGGAACTGAGTTCCCCCAAGTTCCCCCAGAAAAAAAGCCCTGCACAAGACTCACCTGGAGCGGTGATTCTATTTTCCTTTTTATTAGGGTGGTCCCGATGCCACTTTTTTAGGACCGAGTACAAGTACCGATACTTTTTTTGTGTACTTGCCGATACCGAATACCGATACTTTTTTTAAATGTCATGTGACAGTTTTCAAACCACAATACAGACTAAGGATATTTTCTTTAGAATTATGAAGAACTCTAACTCAAGACATTATAAAAGAATAAAAATGAGTAAAAAAATTTTATTTTCTTGTCACGCAGTAGTAAAAAACTCAAAGAATTTTCACAGAACATGTTGATAAATACAAAAAAAAAGTATTCTATTTAGGTATCGGGAGCATTTGCGCGAGTACAAGTACTCCCGCAAATACTCGTATCGGTCCCAAATACCTAGTATCGGTATCGGGACAACCCTACTTTTTATTATAGACTCGGGACCTCTATCCAAACTTTTTATTTATTTTTTATTAGGGACTGATGCCGCGTACACGACCATTTTTCGGGTTGTAAAAAATGACGTTTTTATTGGTCTAGAAAAAACAACCCGATCATTAAAACGGCCTTGCCTACACACGATCATGAAAAAAAAAACACTTTTTGTTCATGATTTTTGCATGGGGTTTCCCCTCAAAATTAGTGGTGCACCGTTGATCCGTGATCCGAACGGGCCACCCCCTTCGGATCGGCGCGCTATGTGATCCGCAGATTGCCGCCGCAGCCATAGCATTAGGAAAGGCCGCGTCGTCGGCTTAGCTCCGGAAGCCGCGGCCATCTTGGTACACCCGGTGGCTGCCCTCCTCTCTGTTTACACCCACAGAGGAAGAGGGGCCCGCACTCGAGGGGAACACACACCGCTGTCTGTAAGGGGGACTGGCGGTCATACTGATGAGGGGTCTGCACTGGGTGTTACTGTCTGCCTGTACTACTGGGGGTTACTGTCTGCCAGTACTACTGGGGGTTACTGTCTGCCAGTACTACTGTGGGGTGTCTGTACTGAAGGGGGGTCTGTACTGAGGGGGGGAATTTAGTTGGTGGGGGGGACACCATATTTTTTTTGCACCGGGTGACACCAACTCTAGTGACACCACTGCAGTGGGGGAGATGCGGATATTACAGTGGGGGGATGTGGACATTACAGTGGGGGGGGGGATGTGGACATTACAGTGGGGGGGGGAGATGTGGATATTACAGTGGGGGAGGGATATGTGGATATTACAGTGGGGGAGGGATATGTGGATATTACAGTGGGGCGGATGTGGATATTACAGTGGGGGGGATGTGGATATTACAGTGGGGGGGATGTGGATATTACAGTGGGGGGGATGTGGATATTACAGTGGGGGGATGTGGATATTACAGTGGGGGGATGTGGATATTACAGTGGGGGGAAGATGTGGATATTACAGTGGGGGGATGTGGATATTACAGTGGGGGAGATGTGGATCTTACAGTGGGGGGGATGTGGATATTACAGTAGGGGGGGGAGATGTGGATATTACAGTGGGGGAGATGTGGATATTACAGTGGGGGAGGGAGATGTGGATATTACAGTAGGGGGGAGATGTGGATATTACAGTGGGGGGGATGTGGATATTACAGTGGGGGAGGGAGATGTGGATATTACAGTATGGGGGTAAGTAGATCTTACAGTGGGGGGGATGTGGATATTACAGTAGGGGGGGGGGAGATGTGGATATTACAGTGGGGGATGTGGATATTACAGTGGGGGAGATGTGGATATTACAGTGGGGGAGGGAGATGTGGATATTACAGTGGGGGAGGGAGATGTGGATATTACAGTAGGGGGGAGATGTGGATATTACAGTGGGGGGATGTGGATATTACAGTGGGGGAGGGAGATGTGGATATTACAGTAGGGGGGATGTAGATAATACAGTGGGGGGATGTGGATATTACAGTGGGGGGGATGTGGATATTACAGTGGGTGAGGGAGATGTGGATATTACAGTAGGGGGGGAGAGGTGGATATTACAGTGGGGGGTGTGGATATTACAGTAGGGGGGAGATGTGGATATTACAGTAGGGGGGATGTAGATATTACAGTGGGGGGATGTGGATATTACAGTGGGGGGGATGTGGATATTACAGTGGGGGAGGGAGATGTGGATATTACAGTAGGGGGGGAGAGGTGGATATTACAGTGGGGGGGGGTGGATATTACAGTGGGGGGGTATGGATATTACAGTGGGGGAATGTGGATATTACAGTGGGGGGGGGGGTATGGATATTACAGTGGGGGAATGTGGATATTACAGTGGGGGGGGGGTATGGATATTACAGTGGGGGAATGTGGATATTACAGTGGGGGGGGGGGTATGGATATTACAGTGGGGGAATGTGGATATTACAGTGGGGGGGGGGGAGATGTGGATATTATAGTAGGGGAGATTTTTTTTTTTTTTTTTGCTGATCTGAAAAATGATTCGATCTGTGACTCTGATCCGAGGAACGATCCGAAGCGTGAGTTTTTTGATCCATTGCACCCCTACTCAAAATCCATACCAGACATCAAAGGCCTGAATTATGGGAAAGTCCAGGTGATTGTGACTAACTATTACTAGATATACGGAGCATACTTAAAAAACAAACACGCATCCATTACCTGTATTCTCTGACTACACATCACTCCAGTGTATCCAGGCCGACAGGAACATACGTTGGGTGAGATACATCGACCGCCATATAAACACTTGTAATTACACACGGCTGAAATAACACAGAAAACCCGATGAACAAGGAGACATTTTCCTGTCTTGTGATATAAATGTATATAAACAAAGACATGGCACACCACCGTGAGATACAAAGCATTACTTACGGCTCTGGCACTGAGCCCCTTCCCATTCTGGGGGGCACTGGCATGTGTTGGGGCCAATACACTCACCGCCATTCTTACATTTCTGGAAACATATTGCTGTGCAAATCGGAGACCAACATTTCAATTAATCAAGGTAAATATACAGCGGGAAGAAAAACACAGTAAGTGCTATAAAACGTTGTTATATTGAACGTAAGAATGTATCAGGTTCGCTGTCCCTGTGTTTTCTATTCCGATAGAGGATAACTAGATGTTTTTGTAATTAGTTAAAGTAACACAAAGCTTATGAGGTTTTCAAGAGTCCCATTTTTCTTCTTTTATTGTGGAAAGGCAGAAATCCCATATAGTATACCAGTGGTGGCCAACTTTCTTGATGTGTGGCCCTCAACATCACCAAAGGGCCGCACATAAAAATTCAGTGAATAATCAGTTTCAGGGACAGCAGACACACAACAGGATATAGTCGAAGACTAATGGAATGATACAAGAGACTGTGGGTATGATACAAGATATGGTCATAGATGGCAGACATTGTACATGAGATGGTCAGAGACTGTGGACAGGCTACAAGAGATGGTCAGATACTGTGGATATGCTACAGGAGATGGTCAGAGACTGTGGACAGGATAAAAGAGATGGTCATATACTGTGGATATGCTACAGAAGATGGTTAGAGAAAGTAGACTTGATATAACAGATGGTCAGAGACTGCAGACATTGTACAGGAGATGGTCAGAGACTGTGGACAGGATAAAAGAGATGGTCATATACTGTGGATATGCTACAGAAGATGGTTAGAGAAAGTAGACTTGATATAAGAGATGGTCAGAGACTGCAGACATTGTACAGGAGATGGTCAGAGACTGTGGACAGGCTACAAGAGATGGTCAGATACTGTGGATATGCTACAGAAGTTGGTTAGAGAAAGTAGACTTGATATAACAGATGGTCAGAGACTGCAGACATTGTACAGGAGATGGTCAGAGACTGTGGACAGGATAAATAAGATGGTCATATACTGTGGATATGCTACAGAAGATGGTTAGAGAAAGTAGACTTGATATAAGAGATGGTCAGAGACTGCAGACATTGTACAGGTGATGGTCAAAAACAGTGGACATGAACAAGAGATGGTTAGAGACTACAGACAAGATCCAAGAGATGGTCAGAGACTGCAGACAAGATTCAAGAGATAGAGATGGCAGACATGATACAAGCAATGGTCAGAGGCTGCAGACATGATACAAGAGTTACTCAGAGACTGCAGACATGACACAAGAGATGGTGAGAGACAGAGGACATTGTACAGGAGATGGTTAGAGCCTGCAGACATACTACAGGAGATGGTTAGAGACTGTGGACGTGATACAAGAGATGGTCAGAGACTGCAGACATGATACAAACGATGGTCAGAGACAGAGGACATTGTACAGGAGATGGTCAGAGACAGAGGACATTGTACAGGAGATGTTTAGAGACTGGGCACATGATACAAGAGATGGTCAGAGACTGCATACATGATACAACAGATTGTCAGAGACAGAGGACATTGTACAAGTGATGGTCAGAGACAGTGGACATGATACAAGAGATGGTCAGAGAGTGAGGACATTGTAGAGAAGATAGTTAGAGACTGCAGACATACTACAGAAGATGGTTAGAGACTAAAGACATGCTGTAGGAGACTGTCAAAGACCGTGAACCTGCTATAGAAGTTGTTGGAAACTGCGGACATGCTTCAGGAGACAGTCATAGACTGGACACCTATTACATGAGACTGCTGAAAATCACTGCCATAACAGGGCAATATAGAAACACAGATCCATGTCTGCAGGGACCCCTGTGGCAGATAAAAAAAAAAAAAAAACATAGTGCCGCATGCGGTCAGAGGAGTATACGATTACACACACATATAGTACATATAGATCCTGTATTCATTAAGAAATCCCCCCTTACGTGTATTGCATCGCTTTCCTTTCCAGCCCGATGGACAGGAGCAAATATTGGGACCGACACACTTTCCTCCGTTCATACACGTTGGGTCACAAACACCTAAAAAAGACAATCCAGAGTATATATTTTATATCTTGTATGGATGGAATAATGAACAGATGTGTGCTACAACTACTTGTCTTCTGGACTTCTATACACTGGAGGTAAATACAAAGGATATCCTCCAGTTGTGTTGTCACACAACAATGTTTAGGTTTTGGTTTGAGTTCTGTTCACTATGACACTCCCTCCTCTCGCTCTTATTTGTTTTAGTCACCTCCCTTCTACTCCTTAACTCCTTGGGAAAATGTTGGGGAAAAAGTATAATATAATGGGAATAGGAAGGGAGTCCAGGAATGCTACCAGGGTAAGAGATAAAGTGGAATAGGCGCTACGTCCATGGAGGGGATTTAGAAGCCCAAAGTTTCTCATGTCCCTCTCCGTCTGACATATTGTGCAGCTATTTTCACCTTTGGCTCCTCTTCTCCCAGTAGAATGTGGATTTTCTCTTTCTATCCTATAGAAGTTAAGTCTGGGATGAGATCGGAGAGTCTCTGGTTAGTGCCCCTCACTGATGAGTAAGTAGTTGGGGCACCATAGCAGGAAATGGGCCTCATTCTCCAGGACCCATTGGTCCCATCTCTGGCATAGTCTACTCTCCTTGGGTTTGAAGGTCTGTCTGTACCACCCTGAGATGATTTCCAGGCTGTATACACTCAGTCTGTACAGGCACAGGGTCTGTCTGTTTGTCTTTAGGGTCTTGTAGTATCTCCAGGTATGGGGCCAGTTTGTAGTGACTGGTAAGTAGTTTCTGAAAGTTTATTTTCTTCTGTACTGCAAGTTGTAGAGGGAATTTTCCCAGTTCAGCCTGGCAAGCAATGCTGGAGGTGATCCTCTGAACTTGGAGTTTGCAGAATTCCAGATGGAATATTTCTGTTGGACTGAAGTTCTATTTGTATTGGTCTGGGTCGGTGGCAGGGCACCATACCTCACTGCTATAAAGGTGGATTGGGGGTGATGACACCATTATCACTCCGATGACACCTCTCCCAAACCCATCTATCTGTATCCTCCCTTTCACTCTCTTCATTTCATTATCTCCCTCTTCTTCCTTATATCTTTATCTCTCCCTTTTTTTATTTTCTCTCCCTTTCCTTTTAACCTTCTCCCCTTCTTTCTCCTCTATTTTCTTTCTTGCTGTCTCAGGCGGCGTACACACGACCGAGGTTCTCGCTGGAAACCAGCGAGAACCTCGCTGGAAGCTGCATTCCAGCGAGGACCTCGGCCGTGTGTACACAGAGCGCTCGCCCCGCCCGTCGGGAATCCCGTCGAGCGAAAAGAGAGCACGCTCTCTTTTTGCTCGACGGCCCGCCTGGATGAATGGCTGGTTGCCATTCCCGACGGGCGGGTCACCGATTTCGACGGCCGGCAGAGAACCTCGACGGGCGGAACGACGTGTTCTGCCCGTCGAGGTTCTCTGCCGTGTGTACACGGCCTCTCTCATTGTCTGCTCTCTTTCTCTTTCATTCTCTCTTCTTTCTCTTCTCGTTGGTTCTTTCATTTCTTCTCTTTTCTATTTCTTTTCTTCCCTTCTCATTTCTCTTCTCTTTTTTTCTTTCTTCCCTTCTCTTTTCTCTTTTTTTCTTTTGTTTCCTTCTTTATCTTCTCTCTTTTTTCTTTTTGTTTCCTTCTCCTTTCTCTTCTCTTTTTTTCTTTCTTCCCTTCTCTTCTCTTTTATTTTTTTTTGTTTTGTTTCCTTCTTTCTCTCCTCTTTTTTTCCCTTTGCTCTTCATTCTTTCCTTCCTTCTCCTTTCTCTTTTTTTCATTCTTTTTCTTCTCCTTTATTTTCTCTTTTTTTTTTGTTTTGTTCTTTTTTCTTTCTCCTTCTCTTCTTTAGTTCTTTCTTTCCTTCTCCTCCTCTTTTCTCTTCTCTTTTTTTTCCCTTCTCTTTTCTCTTCTCCTTTATTCTTTCCTTCTCCTTTCTCTTCTTGTTTTTTTCCTTTCCTTCTCCTTTCTTTTCTCTTTCGTTCTTTCTTTCCTTCTCCTTTCTCTTCTCTTTTTTCTTTCTTTCTTTCCTTCTCTTTTCTCTTCTCTTCTCTTTTTTCCTTTCCTCTTCTTCATTTTTTCTTTCCTTCTCCTTTCTCTTTTTTCATTCTTTTATTTCTTCTTCTTGTCTTTTCTCTTTTTTTGTTCTTTTTTTCTTTCTCCTTCTCTTCTCTTTTGTTCTTTCTTTCCTTCTCCTCCTCATTTCTCTTCTCTTTCTCTTTCTTTGTCTTCTCCTTTTCTTTCTTTCTCCTTTTATTCTTCTCTTCTCCTTTCTCTTCATGTTTTTTTTCCTTTCCTTTTCCTTTCTCTTCTCTTTCGTTCTTTCTTTCCTTCTCCTTTCTCCTCTCTTTTTTTGTTTTTTTTCTTTCCTTCTCTTCCTCTTCCCTACCATTGTTTCCTTCCTTCTCCTTTTCTCTTCTCTTTTGTTCTTTCATTCCTTCTCCTCCTCATTTCTCTTCTCTTTCTCTTTCTTTCTCTTCTCTTTTTCTTTCTTTCTCCTTTTATTCTTTTCTTCTCCTTTCTCTTCATGTTTTTTTTCCTTTCCTTTTCCTCTCTCTTCTCTTTCGTTCGTTCTTTCCTTCTCCTTTCTCTTCTCTTTTTTTCTTTCTCCTCTTCTCTTTTGTTCTTTCTTTCCTTCTCCTCCTCATTTCTCTTCTCTGTCTCTTTCTTTGTCTTCTCCTTTTCTTTCTTTCTCCTTTTATTCTTCTCTTCTCCTTTCTCTTCATGTTTTTTTCCCTTTCCTTTTCCTTTCTCATCTCTTTCATTCTTTCTTTCCTTCTCCTTTCTCCTCTCTTTTTTTGTTTTTTTTCTTTCCTTCTCTTCCTCTTCCCTACCATTGTTTCCTTCCTTCTCCTTTTCTCTTCTCTTTTGTTCTTTCATTCCTTCTCCTCCTCATTTCTCTTCTCTTTCTCTTTCTTTCTCTTCTCTTTTTCTTTCTTTCTCCTTTTATTCTTCTATTCTCCTTTCTCTTCATGTTTTTTTTCCTTTCCTTTTCCTTTCTCTTCTCTTTCGTTCGTTCTTTCCTTCTCCTTTCTCTTCTCTTTTTTTCTTTTTTTCTTTCTCCTTCTCTTCTCTTTTGTTCTTTCTTTCCTTCTCCTCCTAATTTCTCTTCTCGGTCTCTTTCTTTGTCTTCTCCTTTTCTTTCTTTCTCCTTTTATTCTTCTCTTCTCCTTTCTCTTCATGTTTTTTTTTCCTTTCCCTTTCCTTTCTCTTCTCTTTCGTTCTTTCTTTCCTTCTCCTTTCTCTTCTCTTTTTTTGTTTTTTTTTTTCTTTCCTTCTTTTTCTCTTTACTACTATTGTTTCTTTCCTTTTCCTTTTCTCTTCTATTTTGTTATTTCTTTCCTTTTCTTTTCTCTTTCTTTCACCTCAATTTTTTTCTGTGTCCATTACTCAGGGCAGTCTTAATAGCATCATGGGCCCCTGGGCAAGTAATGCTCTGGGGCCCCTACAATGATGACAGTGCAGGTAAACATGCATCAAGTAGGTAGGAGGCAGACTGCCTCCCCTGTGTATCTATCACTCTCAGTGCCATCATGGGGCTCCCAATTTCGGGGCAGCTGCTTTGATGAAATTGCAGGGGCCCCCCATGCAGCTGGGGCCCCTGGGCAGTGCCCAGGTGTGCTCTCTCATTAAGACAGCCCTGCCATTACTTCTGTCCTTCTCTCTCTCTATGATTCTTACTTTATTATCTCTCTTTTCTCTCCTCTCTCCCTCTCATCTCATATGCATTTTTTTCCTCGGTATAAATCAGAAACTGGGGACAGAACAGAGACAGAGGACAAGCAGAGCTCAGTGCAGAGACGTTCACATTCACCTACTTGTCTGACATCTTTTACCGATGTATCCGTCTGGACAGCTGCACATATTATTCCTCATACACTGACCACCATTCTTACAGGGGGGGCTGCACACCGCTGAAATCATACAACACAGTACAGGGGTATCATTATAAAATCATGTAAAGGTCAGTGTGAGGCTGATAACAGAAAATTAATATATCATTTTAAAAACACATAACTAATAAAGCTGGCTGTACATTACTTTATACAATTTTCTTATTCAATGTTTTTGTGCACCTTTTGAATAGATATAGCAAACCAATTTCAATTGTATAATAAACAGAGCAAATAAAAAAGGTTAATTGTTAGAATTTGCACATAATACACAAGTTTTATAATAAAATATCCCTATCAGATTCAAAGATGATAAAACAGTACATCCAGTACATGTATTATAAAGTCATCTGTATGAGACTTGTGTTTCGTATTCTTAGTTGATATTATAGACTGTAGACAGCAGGGGACTCACCATTCTGGCACTGAGCTCCATAGAAGCCATTGGGGCAGAGACACACATTGGACTTCAGACAAGTGCCACCATTGAGGCACACGGGGTGGCACACCACTAAATAAATTCAAACAGAAAAGAAAACTTTATGAAATACTGTATATGAAGTTCAAACCTATGCAATATACAGAAATCATACACCCTGAAATGATTTTAGCAGTATTTAAAGAGGCACTGTCATGACATGAGAGATCAATAGAGGCTTCAATAATTGAACTTTCTATTGAGAATATTAACATATAGAGATAAGTAGTTCTGATGCGTCTCTGCTTCTTGTATGTGGAGTGGGTCTAGGGTGACTACCATTCAGAGACACCCCCCTTCCCAAAAATCAGCATGTGCTGTAACGAATAACAGCACAGTGATTGGACACAAGAGGCGGGATTTATGATTTCCCCAATCGCAAGCAGGGGGCGGGGACTGTGCTCCTCCAGGCAATCCAGGCCAGGACAAGTACTGTCAGTGAGTAAAGCGGTGATGTGGCGGCCTTTTTTGGGGGCATTAGTTTGGCATGGGGGGGGGGGGGGTCACTGTGCCAGTTTCATTCCGGGACACTGTATTGTCCTGGAATGAAGGACTGTCCCGGGCAATCTGGGACACGTGGTCACCCTAAGAGGGTCGCCCTGTTTTCCAAATCCTGTGCTGTCCAACTTCTTCTTTCCTTGTGCCAACATAGAAGCATACATGTGATAGTATGCTGCCATTGATTGCCACCAGGAAAGTAAAATTACAGTATGTATTATTTAACCACTTACCGCAAACTGCCGTCATTGTACATCGGTACTTTGACGTAGAATACCGGGGTTATGGCAGCAGATAGCTGCCACAACCCCGGTATTTTCTGAAACGGCAGGCGGTCCTCTTTATGATAAAAGTGGTCTCCATAGCAGATTCGCAGAGAGATCACTTTTATCGGCAGTGGTGCCCACCCCCTCGCGCCGCATTCCAGTCACCTGGCGGTAGCAGCAGAGTCGATGCGGTCCTTTTCCTTCTGAAACACTGTGTCGAGTGCGAGAATGATGCCCCCCTAGTCGACTCTATGATGTTGGGTGACGTCAAACGTCACTGCCGCCCAACGGCCCTAAGGAGGACATTTTAATTTATTGAACAAAAAAAAAAATTAAGATTTTTTTTATTGCATTTAAGTGTAAATGTGAGATGTGATGTCTTTTTGACCCCAGATCTCATATTAAAGAGGTCCTGTCATGTTTTTTTTTCTATTACAAGGGATATTTACATTCCCTGTGAGGCCTTGTACACACGAGGGAATATTTCCGCTGAACATTGTCCGACGGACCATTTCAGCCAAAAAATCCGCTCGTGTGTAGGGGCAAACGGACCGTTTTGGCCGGATTCCCCCGGCGGAAAAATTCCAAAGCATGCTTTGGAATTTTTCCGCCGGAGAGCTGTCCGTCAGATATGTCCACTGGTTAGTACGGCAAACCAGCGGACATATCTGCCCGCACATGCGTCGTATCCTGTGAATGGATCCGACGCATGCGCGCGGAAGTGTTTACTTCCTGGTGTGGTGACATGGCGGTGACGTGGCGGTGATGGCGTCAACGTCACCGCGCTGTCCGCCAGCGGGGAATTTGATCCGATGGTGTGTACAGCCATCGGATGAAAGCAATCCGGCGGACAGATCCGATGGGAACGGTCCGTCGGACCGTTCCCATCGGATATATTCCCTCGTGTGTACAAGGCCTGATAGGAATAAAAGTGATCCAATTTATTTTTATTTTTTTAAAGGGACAGTGTAAAAAAATAAAATATATGCTAAAAAAATTGTTTTTAAAGCGCCCCATCCCTCTGTGCTCGCACGCAAAAGTGAACGCATACGTAAGTCACATATGTAAACAGTGTTCGACCCACACATGTGAGGCATCACTGTGATCGGTAGAGCGAGAGCAATAATTATAGCAAAAGGCCTCCCCTGTAACCCAAAACTAGTAACCTGTAGACATTTTTGAACATGGAGATTTTTAAGGGTCAAAGTTTGCCGCATGTCCACAAGCAGGCGCAATTTTGAAAGGTGACATGTTGGGTATCAATTTACTCAGTGTAACATTATCTTTCACAATATAAAAAATTGGGTGAACTTTACTGTTTTCTTATTTTGTAATTCAAAACAGAGGCCCAGATTCACAGAGCAATTACGCCTGTGTAACTGGTGTTAGACAGGAGTAATTTCAAATTTTGCGCGCCGTATCACTAGTTTGAATCCTCAAACCATGATACGGCGGCTTCGGGCTTCGATCCGAGAGGCTTACGTCTTCGTAAGCCTTCGGATCTACGCTGCGATATTTTTGCGGCCGCTGGGAGGAGTTTGCGTCGTTTTGATGAATCGGGATATGCGGCGTAGTGTATTTCTGATACTCTACGATAATTCTCTCTGAATCTGGCCCAGTGTGTTTTTCCCAAAAAAAATGCATTTGTAAGACCGCTGCGCAAATACGGTGTGACAAAGTATTGCAACGACCGCCATTTTATTCTCTAGGGTGTCTGAAAAAAAAATATATAGGCCCGGATTCAGAAACAATCGCCTATCTTTAGGCGGGCGTAGCGTATCTCAGATACACTACGCTGCCGTAACTTAGTGAGGCAGGCTCCTTATTCAGAAAGAACTTGCGCCGTAAGTTATGGCGGCGTAGTGTAAATGGGTCGGCGTAAGCCCGCGTAATTCAAAATAGGCAGGTAGGGGGCGTGGTATATGGTAATGACTCGTGACCCCACGTAAATGACGCGCCGAACGAACGGCGCATGCGCTGTCCGTGGACGTATGCCAGTGTGCATGCTCGAAATCACGATGCAAATAGTCAATGCTTTCGACGTGAACGTAACTTACGCACAGCCCTATTCGTGTACGACTTACGCAAACGACGTAAACGACGTACAATACGACGCTGTCCCGGCGTCCATACTTAACATTGCCTGCACCTCATATAGCAGGGGTAACTTTACGCCGGTCCGACGCCTTACGTAAATGACGCAAATAGATACGCCAGGCGCAACTACGTATGTGAATCGGCGCATCTACTTAATTTGCATATTCGACGCGTAAATCTACGGAAGCGCCACCTAGCGGCCAGCGTAAATATGCAACTAAGATACAACGGCGTAAGAGACTTACGCCGCTCGTATCTTAGCAAAATTTCCGGCGTATCTTGCTTCCTGAATACAGAAAAAAGACACGCCGGCGCATCCTAGAACTTACGCGGCGTATCAACAGATGCGCCGACGTAACTTCTTTCTGAATCCGGGCCATAATGTTTGGGGGTTCTAAGTCATTTTCTAGTAAAAAAATTCAATAAATGATTTTAACTTGTAAACAACAAGTTTGAAAAATAGGCCTGGTCCTTAAAGCGGAGCTCCACCCGAATTTTTTTTTTAAAAGCCAACAGCTACAAATACTGCAACTGCTGACTTTTAAAAAATGGACACTTACCTGTCCAGCGCGCTCGCGGTGTCAGCAGACTAGGCTGAGTCTATGCCCAGAGGTGGGTGCAAATACCTGTCTTAGACAGGTATCTGCACCCCTCTCCCCCTGAAAGGTACCTAGTGTGTCAAGGCCCTCCGGGGAGGGTTCCGAAAAGCGGATGTTCAATTTTTGGGTAGAACTCTGCTTTAAGTGGTTCATAAAATGTTTTGTTTCCCTGCTGCCAGCGTAGAAGCATACTATCACATGTAGGCTGCCATGGATTGGCGTCAGGAAAGGAAAATTACAGTAAGTATTTGTTACAATTTTTTTAAATTTCTGCTTTCTCTGCCTACTGTATTGTAAGGGAAGCAAGAGTGATTGGGATGCACAAGAGTAGATTATATGGTAATACCTATGGGCGCCCACTAGATGCCGCCAGCAATGATGTGAAGTTCATGGGCAGTAGGGATGAGCTTGTTGTTATTCGGGTCTGGTCCAAACCCACTTGAGTGATCCCATCAGTAAACCATTACTGTACTAGTCACTAGTCATATTTGGGCAAAGCATTCCCCATTTAGCAGCCACACATATGCACGCCCCTTGTATACGTGTGACTATGGGGCGGCCAATGCCTCTTTGACGGATCACTCAGGTGGGTTTGAAATGGATCATAGAAATACAGAAAGGAACGCCAGACCAAAACTGGATGAGAGTCCAAGATGGCATTTATTTTGGTAAAAAGAAAAGTATTGAATTTTGGAGACCCGGAACAAAAGGAATGGGGTGGACTGTAATGCTGGGGTTATAAAAGCCAAGTATTAGGCGGGTAGCCTAGGCACCTTTGATGCATTTAAATAATTTATTCCATTATTCTCATCAATAAACACTTACCTGTGCTGCAGGTAGGTCCACTCCAGCCAGGTTTGCATTTGCACACATCGGGGGCCACACATTCACCTCCATTCTCGCAGTGCCGGTTGCACACCACTGTATGAAGAAAATACAAGATTGGCAGCTATAAGAGCCTTACTGTAAGGGACGGATCTCCTCCTGCCACCTCTCCTCTGGGAACACATTGCAGCATCTGTAGAGCAGTTCTGCTATTGATTTCTATCTGGGATGACCACCTATATCAGGGATCCTCAAACTGCTGCCCTCCAGCTGTTGCGGAACTACACATCCCATGAGGCTTTGTAATACTCCGACATTCACAGACATGACTAGGCATGATGGGAATTGTAGTTCCTGAACAACTGGAGGGCCGTAACTAAAGACCCGTGACCTATAGACATAGATCATTTCCAGATCTAACTAGATCAAACATCAGTGATCTTGTGTCTCTATCAGTCATGGGTGTCCACTCCATAGGGCAAGGGAGGGCGCTTGCCCCCCCCCCCCCTGGAAACAAGTGCCATGATCCTCGGGGAGAACAACAGAGGGCAGAAAGCAAGGCGGCGGCACAGTGAATCCAATTAGAGCCGCTCTCTCTCATTGCCCCAAGTGACAGAGAGAAGAAGGGGGGCGATCGGGGGAGATATACAGTACAGCCATCCCGCGGCTCTCCTCTCCCTGTCACAGCGCCGCTGCTCCATTTACCAGAGAACTCGGCAGCGGCGCTGTGACAGGGAGAGGAGAGCCGCGGGCTGGCTGTACTGTATCTCCCCCAATCGCCCCCGATTTCTCAAACCTTTGCATGCCGGCGCTTTGTGATAATGACTAAGCCCCTCCCCTTCATGACATTGTAAAAATACAAAACAACTCACAGAGCTCCATTTTGCTAGATTGGTCGACCTACAATGCAAGTTTCCATCTGCAGGTGGTGCTGTAGGTAGACCTTGAGATTGTGCCTACAATCCTAACATAGGGACCAGAAAGGGACACCATCTTTGTTGAACCAAGTCATGAGTCTAATTAAATTATACATAAACCCCAGAACAAAATATAATATAATACAGTTTACCAATCCTCATATGTGGTTGCTGCATTTGTTTTCCTTTTTTTTTGGGCTATGAACATTTTCAACAAGTGCAGAAAATACCTGTTGATCCTTGTCACTTCCTGCGAGATAAAAATCAGCACAACACAAATCCCTATCTTTCATTTGTAAACAATTAAACCCATCAACGCACCGGGTAATGGAGATAAACAAAGGCAGGCAAGTCCAGCCTGTATGAAAACAATGGTTCCCTCCATAGATACAGTGGGGATCGAAAGTTTGAGCACCCCAGGTAAAAATTTGTATTAATGTGCATAACGAAGCCAAGGAAAGATGGAAAAATCTCCAAAAGGCATCAAATTACAGATTAGATATTCTTATAATATGACAAAAAAAAAGTTAGATTTTATTTCCATCATTTACACTTTCAAAATTACAGAAAACAAAAAAATGGCATCTGCAAAAGTTTGGGCACCCTGCAGAATTTATAGCATACACTGCTCTCTTTGCAAAGTTGAGACCTGCCAGTGTCATGGATTGTTCTCAATCATCGTCTGGGAAGACCAGGTGATGTCAAATCTCAAAGGTTTTAAGGGCCCAGACCCATCCGACCTTGCCCCAACAATCAGCACCATGGGTTCTTCTAAGCAGTTGTCTAGAAAACTGAAACTGAAAATAGTTGACGCTCACAAAGCTGGAGAAGGCTATAAGAAAATAGCGAAGCCTTTTCAGATGTCAATATCCTCTGTTCGGAATGTAATTAAGAAATGGCAGTCATCAGGAACAGTGGAAGTTAAAGCAAGATCTGGAAGACCAAGAAAAATATCAGACAGAACGGCTCGCAGGATTGTGAGAAAAGCAATTCAAAACCCATGTTTGACTACAAGATCCCTCCAGAAAGATCTGGCAGACACTGGAGTTGTGGTACACTATTCCACTATATGGCCCCATACACACGAGCAGACAGATTTGTTCAAATCTGTCCGTCCGACAGATTTGAACAAATCTGTCTGCTGGGATTTTGGTTTGCTCGCGTGTACACACGAGCAAACCAAAATCCCCGCCAGCAGAGAGCGCGCTGACGTGTCGGTGACGTGTCGGTGACGTTGACGCTGCCACGTCACCGCACCAGGAAGTAAAACACTTCCGCGCATGCGCCGAATCCATTCGGCGGCGGTGCGGCGGCGGTGCGGGACGACATGTCTGCTGGTAAGTGTACTAACCAGCAGACATGGCGGGCGGACGGATTCCCACCCATGCTTTGAAATCTGTCGGGTGGCCAAATCCGTCGGCTCGGCCGTACACACGATCGAATCTGTCTGTGAAAACGGTCCAGCGGACCGTTTCCAGCAGACAGATTTGATCGTGTGTACGAGGCCTAAGAGTCATCAGACGAAAACCTCTTCTACGGCCTCACCACAAAAATCAGCGTTTGAACTTTGCAAATGAACATATAGAGCCAGATTCAGGTAGATGGGAGCATCTTTGCTCCAGAGTAACGCTTCTCATTTACGTTACTCTGCCGAAATGTTAGCAGCAAGTGCTGTCATTCACGAAGCACTTGCTCCTAAAGTTGCGGCAGCGTAACGAAAATGAGCCGGCGGAATTCAAATTGGGCGGGTACGGGGCGTGTAGTATTTAAACTAAGCGCGATCCCGCCGCGAACGTACTGCGCATGCGTCGAGTGTCAAAGCATCCCAGTGCGCATGCTCCAAATTCTGTGAATGAACGTCAATGACGTCACATTCCCATTCATGATCTTTTTACGCAAGCGACGTTTTTTTTTTTTTTTCCCGACGCGATGACGACGCCTATACCTAACATAGGATACTCCAACCCCATGTAGGTATATCTTCGCGCCGCGTATCGCTTCCGGAAACGTCGTACCGTCATTGCGTCGCGCCGGAATTCGCTCGTGAATTGCCGATTTCCGCTCATTAACATATTTTTGGAGCGGAAATCGGCAGGAACACCCCCGGCGCCATTTTTAAGTTGAAGTAACGATGCGATGGCGAAACTCAGTTACGCTGATCGCATCGGAGCTTCAACCCGGCGTTTCTTGTTTTCTGGTTACAGAAAACAAAAACGCCGGCTCAAAGTGACAGTTAGGCTGGCGGATCACTGGATCCGCCAGCCTAACTGTTCCTGAATCTGGCCCATAGACAAGCCTGATGCATTTTGGAAACAAGTTCTGTGGACCGATGAGGTTAAAATTAGGGTTGTCCAGATACCGATACTAGTATCGGTATCGGGACCGATAACGAGTATTTGCGGGAGTACTTGTACTCGCGCAAATGCTCCCGATACCTAAATAGAATACTTTTTTTGTATTTATCAACATGTTCTGTGAAAATTCTTTGAGTTTTTTACTACTGCGTGACAAGAAAATAAAACATTTTTATAAATTTTTACTCATTTTTATAATGTCTTGAGTTGAGTTCTTCATAATTCTAAAGAAAATATCCTTAGTCTGTATTGTGGTGTATTGTGGTTTGAAAACTGTCACAAAGTATCTGTCAAAAAGTATCGGTATTCGGTAACGGCGAGTACATGAAAAAAAGTATCGATACTTGTACTCGGTCCTAAAAAAGTGGCATCGGGACAACCCTAATTAAAATAGAACTTTTTGGCCGGAATCAGCAAAGGTACGTTTGGAGAAGAAAGGGCACAGAATTTAATGAAAAGAAGCTCTGTCCAACTGTTGAGCATGGGGGTGGATCAATCATGCTTTGGGGTTGTATTGCAGCCAGTGGCACAGGAAACATTTCACAAGTAGAAGGAAAAATGGATTAAATACAATTTCAGCAAATTTTGGATGGTGACTTGATGCCATCTGTGAAAATGCTGAAG
The DNA here is from genome assembly GCA_029574335.1 of Rana kukunoris. NCBI lineage: Eukaryota > Metazoa > Chordata > Amphibia > Anura > Ranidae > Rana > Rana kukunoris. The sequence goes on from CM056053.1 coordinate 7,264,491, forward strand.
TTAAAGAGAGGATGGCTTCTACAAATGGATACGTTACGCCGCTGTAAATTTTTGCGCAAGTTCTGTATTCAGAAAGAACTTGCGCCCTTATTTGCGGCGTAACGTATATGTTGCGGCGTAAGGCCGCGCAATTCAAATTTATGAAGTGGAGGCGTGATTCATGTAAATGAATCATGACCCCGCGTAATTGATTTTTTTTGGACGGCGTATGCGCCGTCCTTGAACGTTCCCAGTGCGCATGCGCAAAATCACGTCGCTTTTTGTCAATGTAAACGACGTGAACGTAACTAACGTCGAGCCCCATTCCCGAACGATTTACGCAAACGACGTAACCGACGTACAATTCGACGCTGTCCCGACATCCATACTTAACATTGGCTACGCCTCCTATAGCAGGGGTAACGCCGCTCTAACGCTAACGCAAACGACGTAAACTACAACGCGGCGCCGCAAGTACGTTCGGGAATCGGCGTAAATAGCTCATTTGCATATTTTACGCGGAAACCGCCGTAAGCGCCACCTAGCGACCAGCGTAAATGTGCAACTAAGATACGACAGTGTAAGTGACTTACGGCGCTCGTACCTTAGGAGAAAGCTGGCATATCTTGTTTTCTGAATACAGAAAAAAGATACGCCAGCTATTTTTAGTATTTACGCGGCGTATCTATAGATACGCCGACTTAAATACTTTTCTGAATCTGGCCCAATGATCCTAAACACACCTCTAAATCCATGAGGGATTACATCAAGAGGCGTAAACTGAAGGTTTTGCCATGGCCTTCACAATCTCCTGACCTCAACATAATTGAAAATCTATGGATAGACCTTAAGACCCCTTTCACATTGAGGAGTTTTTCAGGCGGTACAGCGCTAAAAATAGCGCTGCTATACCGCCTGAAAAACTCCTTCACTGCATCCTCAATGTGATAGCCCGCGGCAAATCTGACGGTATAGTGCCGCTATGTTTAGTGGCGCTATACCGTCAGCATGGCTGTTTTTGCAATGTGAAAGGGGCCTAAAAGAGCAGTGCGTGACAGACAGCCCAGAAATCTCAAAGAACTGTAAGACTTTTGTAAGGAAGAATGGGCAAAGATAACTCAAACAAGAATTGAAAGACTCTTGGCTGGCTACAAAAAGTGTTTACAAGCTGTGATACTTGCCAAAGGGGGCGGTACAAGATATTAACTCTGCAGGGTGCCCAAACTTTTGCTGACACCATTTTTTTGTTTTCTGTAATTTTGAAAGTGTAAATGATGGAAATAAAATCGAACTTTTTTTGACATATTATAAGAATGTCTAATCTGTAATTTGATGCCTTTTGGAGATTTTTCCCTCTTTCCTTGGCTTCGTTATGCACATTAATACAAATTTTTACCTGGGGTGCCCAAACTTTCGATCCCCACTGTATAATGGAGAAATGAGTGTAGACACAAAGGGACAGGGAGCGTGTTACTGGCAAGATCGCCAGGTAAATATAAAACGAAAAGAGTAAAAACATGCGGCTATCACATCTATGCACTGATAATATGCAATATATTCCATTTTTGTTTTTTAGTTTACATATACTTTAATTTTAGAATAAGTAGAATCTCCTCCATTTGCTCGATTATAGTTATGTAATGTATAGAGTAGACAGTTCTTTAAAGTCCATTTGAACCTCTCTATATTATCGATGTAAAGCAGTCAGGCAGCATAAGAAACAAATAGGCTTCTTTTTAATTGTTTTTATGTTTTTACTTTTTTTTTTTTTTACTATTTTCTGCAGCAAGGGTTAAAGAACTCTGTGCTTGCAGCATGCTGGAGAGCCTCACCTCCGCTCCACACAGAGTACAGCGGTCTGACACGCCCCTGTCAAATACTCCAATCAACAGCCCTGCTTAGGAAATGTGAGCCCTGCTGATTGGAGCACTGGGTAAGGGGCGTGTCAGACCGTTTCATTCTATGTGGAGCAGGGGGTCTGACTCTCTAGCGCTGCTAGAACAAGTTATTTTAACCCTTGCCAGCAGAAAATGTTTATGCAGCCTGAATGCATTAAAGTAATAATATAGGAAGGTCCAATCAAGCTTTAAATAAAAGCGTCACTGATTGAAAAAAGGTCTATTAGGGTTACAGACCCTATTTCAGAACATGCTACCTGCCTGGCTGTTCTACGGCTAGTATGGGTTCAATCATTTCTCAGTCACTGGATGTGAAACAAGCACTCGGCAATTGAAGCCAATGATTCTTATCCCCTTGCTTGCTTTCAGTCAAAGACTGAGAAACCACTGAGGTCAGGGGAGGGCTGGCAGCCTTAGGCCTGGGGGGCAACTTCAGTCAAGTGGCCATTGAACCGCCAAATCATCTCACCATCTATGGCCCATCTGGTTTTTCAATGCAGCCTCATCAGTGTAGCCAACTCCAGTGCCCATTAATGCAGCCTGATCACTGGGGCAGGTTACATGGGGTGTATGGTGGGGATGGGGGGGTCAGCTATGGGTTTCAGGGTCTCACCCCAGTGATCTCAGCTGGTCCTTGCATGCCACAGCCTCCTGGGGGGGTAATGCTCATGGCCCTGAAGTCAAGTTGCAGCCAGCACACAGCCCTGTGTCCCGACTTCCTGGGACACCCTGCCTCTGCCTGCTTCCAAAAATCCAGTCTCCGGGAGTTGTAGTTTCTTCTGTGCTGCTCTGTTTTCCACCAACCGGGAGCTTGAGCGTGGGCTACAACTCCCGGGAATGCAACAGCTAGCAGTGGGCCGCCGTGGCCATGCCCCCGGCCCAACTTCCTAGACCAGAATAAAAAAAAAGGTAGCGGGCAGCGGCTGCCGGCCATTTTGAACATAAGTCAGGGCAGCCTGGGAGGCAATTGCCACCCTGCCCCCTGGCCCAGCCCTCCCCTGACTGAGGTCTATGAATTATCATGGCTGACAGCCAGGCAACTGGCATTTTAGGAGGCAGGGGCAAGAAATACAAGCCTTTTTGGATATATTGCATGATCCAGACTTACTTGTTTCACAGCGAGGTCCAAGATAACCAAACGGACAGGAACAAACATTCCTAGCCTGGCAGATCCCTCCGTGTTCACAGGGTGGGTCACAGTAGGCTAAAAAAAAATCATTATAATAATCAATGTAGAATAATCATTCTGAAAGTGTTGGTTCTGCCTGTTAAATAGCTGAAGATTTGTCCATAAACATGTGTGTCTGTGTAAATTGTCTCTTGAAACAAGACCAGCAAGTCAGCTCTTGAAAAGTGTTTCTCTTCTCCCTGATAAATTACAAAGACTGAAAGAACTGATGGCAAATAAGTCACCCAATCATTAGATAACGAGGGGTTTTACTATGTGCACCATGCCAGGGTATTCAGTTGGGTGTGTCTGAGCTTTTTTTTTTTAACCTCCTTGATTCAGTTGGGTACCTTTGACCTATTAACAGGTCAAATTCTGTAAATTCAAAGTATATTCTGTGGTAATACCCCTGGGCTTCCACTAGATGTCGCCAGCAAAGAGGTAAAATCCTGGGCAGTAGATGTGCACTACTGAAATTGTATTTTATTTTTTTGTTTCATTTGTTTTTAGTCTTTTTCAGAAATTCAAAACCTCAAAAATTCAGAAATTCAAAAATTCAGAGATATGAAAATTTGGAAAGTCGAAAATCCAAAAATAAGAAAGCAAAATGCGACAGTTCGAAAGAACTAAAATCCAAAAATTCTAAATAATAGCTAACTTCTAAAATTATAGGTATTGGAATTTCCTTTCAAATTTGCCTGTTGGTCTACGTAATGAATACAAATGTATCTGAAGTTACAAATTATCCAAAATAACGAATGCTTCATCTAAACAAATGGAAAGGAATGAAATAATAATAAATAATAATAATATGTTTTTATTATCATTATTGTTATTTATTATTATTTATTTGTTTTGTCATTGTTTTGTCATTTAGATACAGCATTCTTTATTACGGATAGTTCGTAACTTTGGATAAATTCGTATTCGTTACGTTCACTGACAGCCAAATTTGAAAGTAAATTCCAAAACCTATAATCTAAAAGTTAGTAATAGTTAGGTTATCATTAGCTAGTTATTATTTCAGATTTTAGAATTTTCGTGTTTTTGAATTTGCATTCTTATTTTTTGAACTCTGAAGTTTCGAATTTCGGAACTCTGAAGTTTCGAATTTCGGAACTCTGAAGTTTTGAGTTTCCGAACTCTGAAGTTTCGAGTTTCCGAACTCTGAAGTTTCGAGTTTCCGAACTCTGAAGTTTCGAGTTTCCGAACTCTGAAGTTTCGATTTTCCGAACTCTGAAGTTTCGAGTTTCGGAACTCTGAAGTTTCGAATTTCGGAACTCTGAAGTTTCGAATTTCCGAACTCTGAAGTTTCGAATTTCCGAACTCTGAAGTTTCGAGTTTCCGAACTCTGAAGTTTCGAGTTTCCGAACTCTGAAGTTTCGAGTTTCCGAACTCTGAAGTTTCGAGTTTCCGAACTCTGAAGTTTCGAGTTTCCGAACTCTGAAGTTTCCGAACTCTGAAGTTTCCGAACACTGAAGTTTCCGAACACTGAAGTTTCCGAACACTGAAGTTTCCGAACACTGAAGTTTCTGAACACTGAGTTTCCGAACACTGAGTTTCTGAACACTGAGTTTCCGAACACTGAAGTTCCGAACACTGAAGTTCCGAACACTGAAGTTCCGAGCACTGAAGTTCCGAGCACTGAAGTTCCGAACACTGAAGTTCCGAGCACTGAAGTTCTGAACACTGAAGTTCAGAACACTGAAGTTTCCGAACACTGAAGTTTCCGAACACTGAGTTTCCGAACACTGAAGTTCCGAACACTGAAGTTCCGAACACTGAAGTTTCGAACACTGAAGTTTCGAACACTGAAGTTCCGAACACTGAAGTTCCGAACACTGAAGTTTCGAACTCTGAAGTTTCTAATTTCCGAACTCTGAATTTCTGAATTTCCAAATTTCTGAACTCTGAATTTCCAAATTTCCGATTTTTAGAATTTTGAATATTGGGAAACATTTGGGTCGCCAGCGCACGCGATCCTGTCCAAAGCTCTGTGTAAACACACCTTCCCTCTTCTTCACTGTGGCAATGTCAGAAATCGTCTGTTCCCTGATATAGGGAAAGACGATCACTAACATCACACGTCCAGCCCCACCCCCCTACAGTTAGAAACACACATGAGGTCACACTTAACCCTACAGCGCCCCCTAGTGGTTAACTCCTTCACTGCAATTGTCATTTTCACAGTAATCAGTGCATTTTTATAGCACTTTTTCGCTGTGAAAAGGACAATGGTCCCAAAAATGTGTCAAAATTATCCGATGCGTCCGCCATAATGTCGCAGTCACGAAAAAAAATAAAAAAATAATAAAAATGCCATAAAACTATCCCCTATATTGTAGACACTATAAATGTTGCGCAAACCAATCGATAAATGCTTATTGTGTTTTTTTTGTTCTTTTTTACCAAAAATAGGTAGAAGAATACGTATCGGCCTAAACTGAGGGAAAAAAACGTTTTTTTATATATTTTTTGGGGATATTTATTATAGCAAAAAGTAAAAAAAATTGTCGCTCTATTTTTGTTTATAGTGCAAAAAATAAAAACCGCAGAGGTGATCAAATACCACCAAAAGAAAGCTCTATTTGTGGAAAAAAAAAAGGACGCCAATTTCGTTTGGGAGCCACTTCGCACGACCGCGCAATTGTCAGTTAAAGTGACGCAGTGCCGAATCGCAAAAACTGCCCAGGTCCTTTATCTGCATAATGGTCCGGGTCTTAAGTGGTTAAAGGACACAAGGTTTCTTGGAAGGAGGAGGATGGACCTAACCTAAAGAAATAAAACGAATGCTCCTTCAGCCTGGAAGCTGCAATATAGAACATTTTTGTTCCTGGGTTTAGATACATTTTGATGGCCAAACTAATTGTAATACCTCTAATAGCCAGCAGAGGGTGAGCTACATTGACTTTTCAAACAAGCAAGATCACAGAGATACCCAAATATTTTTATTATAAAATCACTACAACATGGAATTCTTATACTGTATTCAGGAAGATAATAGGGATCTGTACCTAACTAAACAAATGATCACCTAAATATTGCACTTTTGCTATTATTTTCTATATTATCTTCTGCAGACTTTAGCTATAGATTAATATGGGCATTCTGAATCAATTACAAGGTGCTATACATTTCATTTAAGGCAACGTTACAATATATATATATATATACATACACACACACGCACTAAAAATCGCTCATCACCGCCATTACTAGTACAAATTTACTAGTCATTACTAATAATTGCTAGTAAAAAATTACTAGTTACTAGTAAAAAATAAAATAAAAATCCCATAATTCTATCCCCTATTTTGTAGACGCTATAACTTTTGTGCAAACCAATCGATAAACGCTTATTGCGATTTTTTTTTTTACCAAAAATATGTAGAAGGATACGTATCGGCCTAAACTGAGGAAAAAGCCTCTTGAGGGGGGAGGGGGCGAGCAGGAGGGTCAGGACACGCTCTACTTTGCAGATAGAGAAAGGAGCTGTGTGTTAGTGGGCGTCCTGACATTCCTGCTCGCCCCCTCAAGAGGCTTTCTCCACACCAGGGAGAACGCCTTGCATGACTGTGTGGAGTTACATACAGAAGAACAGGAAGTGAGGATTTCTCAGAAGAAATAAGGACATTTAAAAACAAAATGGAAGGATGCGGTAAGTGAAGGAGGACTGCACTAAGGTAAAGGAAGCTATTTAGGGGAAAAAATTACCTTTACAACCCCTTTAAGTGTGTCCTAGGGAGTGATTCTAACTGTGTGGGGGCTGGGCCACAAGTGACACAATAGTGATCACTGCTCCCGATGACAGGTAGCAGTAGATCTTTGTCCTGTCACTAGGCAGAACAGGAAAATGCCTTGGTCACGGAGCTCGCGGCGGGCGTGCGAGAGCTTGTGCGGCAGGATTTTCAAAGCAACATACAGGTACGTAGCTTTGCCCAGCCGAGCCATTCTGCTGACGTATATAGTCGTTAGGCGGTGGGCAAGCGGGTAACCTCGTTACTCGTAAACCAAAGTTCCACTGTATATAGATCAGACCAAAATGAGGGACAAATGAGGAGGAAAGAGGGACATTGTTCCAGATCAGGGACAGTCCCTTTAAAATCAGGGACAGTTGTGACCAGACCAGGTGCCCCTGGTGGGAAGATCCCTATCTAGCTCTCTCTCAGGCTGCAGCTTCTCATGCACATGGTGAGAAGCTCACAGTGTGCAGTGAAATCAGAATAACCCATTTTAGTCCAGAAGAGGAGCCGATACCACTGTGCAAGACTGAAGGGAAGGAGTTCCACTTTAACCACTTGCTTACTGGGCACGTATACCCCCTTCCTGCCCAGGTGAAATTTCAGCTTCCGGCACTGCGTCGCTTTAACTGACAATTGCGCGGTCGTGCGACGTGGCTCCCAAACAAAATTGGCGTCCTTTTTCCCCCACAAATAGAGCTTTCTTTTGGTGGTATTTGATCATCTCTGCGGTTTTGATTTTTTGCGCTATAAACAAAAATAGAGCGACAATTTTGAAAAAAAAATCAATATTTTTTACTTGTTGCTATAATAAATATCCCATTTTTTTTTCAAAAAACATTTTTTTTCCTCAGTTTAGGCCGATACGTATACGTCACTACATATTTTTGGTAAAAATAAAAAATAAATCGCAATAAGCGTCTGTTTTGCGCAAAAGTTATAGCGCCTACAAAATAGGGGACAGAATTATTATTACTTTTTTTTTTTACAAGTAATGGCGGCGATCTGCGATTTTTATTGGGACTGCGACATTATGGCGGACACATCGGACGCTTTTTATTTTTTTTAAAGTGTATTTTTTGTGCAGGAACTCGAGAGAGAGGAGCCGGACTGCAGGAGTTGGGAGCAGGCAGACCCTCCCCCCGGAGGCAATCGCCATCCTTCTCCATGCCCCTGATGGCAATGGCGGGTGTGAGGGGGGGCCTCCCACTCACCCCGCCCTACCTGCTCCTCTTGGGAGCCCAACTGGGGCCCAACGGGACCCCAATGGGGCAGAGGGACTCCCCCTATGAGGGAGTGAGGGGGCCTAGCCCACCCAGCCAGCCCCGTAGGTCCTTCGCCTCTCTTTATTTTAGGAGACCGCATGGCCAAAGTGCGTGTGTTTTAAACCAATTTTGTGTGTGTGCAAGTGTGGTGGTTTTTTTTTGGGGGGGGCATACTAAGCACAGGCGTACCTTGCATAGCACACCCACCGGGAGCCGGGCTGAGACCACCAAACTCAATTCACATGTAGCCGAGACCGGGATCCGAACCCTTGGCTGCAGAGGTGAACGGCTTGTCAGCGCAGTGCCAATCACGTTGAGCCACCACAGCTCCCCTTATCGGACACTTTTGACACATTTTTGGCGCCATTGACATTTATACTGCGATCAGTGCTATAAATATGCACTAATTATGTATAAATGTGACTTGCATTGAAGGGGTTAACACTAGGGGGTGAGGAAGGGGTTAAATGTGTACCCTGCATTGTGTACTAACTGTGGGGGAGGTGACCGATCTGTGTACAAGGGACACACCATCGGTCTCCTCTCTCCCTGACAGCACGTGGAGCTCTGCGTGTTGGACTTTCTGTGCGTGGACTTTGCGGCCGCCAGGCACGCGCATCGGCATCTCGGGGATGCGGCGGGCACGTGCGCGCCGGCGTTTGCGCGACCCCCAGTGGCCTGGAGGAGCGGAGGCCGCCTAAAGACGTCCTCCCAGAGAATTAGAACCACCCTGCGGCCGCACAAAGTCGTACGGCCTTCGGGAAGTGGTTAAGATAAGAATCCACCAGTGCGCCCCCCAGAAATGAAACGCCAAGTTTTGGGGTACATTGAGTTATCATCCAATCACAGGGCACAGGAAGCAGAGGATTGTCACCTTCTTGGCACGTGGTTCCCCCGTATCCCGGCGCACACTCGCACACGTTGGGTCTCGCACACTTCCCACGGTTCTTGCAGTCCGGGCGGCACACAGCTGCAGCACATCAAATGTAATTACAGGGAGGCACATTACTCTCATGTGTAAACATTTACTCGGACAAATGAGTGTGTGCGGCGGGCCGCTTACCAGTCTGACAGTTGTATCCGGAGAAGCCCGGCTTACATTTGCAAACATTTGGCGCTGAGCATTCCATATTTCTTCCGCACGGATGCCGGCAAATTGCTAGGTGGGGGACAGATAATGAATGGCGTCATTAAATCTCTTCTAACAGAAGTCAGATCCTTCTAAACAGGATTCAATAAAAAGCTGCTTGGAGACATATTAATCAAAGTATTCGCTGTGCTCCCTAAGAGATTATTACATTTTTTAAAGCAGATACAGTAAAAAAAAGAAAAACAACGACACAAAAAATAGACCATCGAAAGAGAACATAAAAAAAATGCTTGTGCGGCAATTCTCACCTTTAACCGCAGTACTCATTTTCTTCCACTAGATGTCCTCGCTCTTCAAAGCTAAATGACAACCAGCATCTTTCAATCCACCAGAGCTGTTATGCCCCCCCCCTCTCCCCCCAGCCTGTGACTGGACAGTGAAAGGAGAAGCAGGACAGTGATGAGCTCAGCTCTCTGTCACTCTGATCTCCCCTCCTATCAGCATGCATTAATGATTAGAGAACTGCATAATTTTGTCTCTTTCATATTCGGATGTAGAAATGTAAGGGACACTCTGATGGGGGCAGCTGATGTAAGAGGGAACTCTGATGGGCAACTGATGTAAGAGCGTACTTTGATAGGGGCACATGATTTAAGGGGGTACTCTGATGAGAGACTGATGTAAGAGGCACTCTGATGAGGACTGCTGATGTAAGGGGGCACTCTGATGGGCGACTGATGTAAGGGGGCACTCTGATAGGCGACTGATGTAAAGGGCGCACTCTGATGGGAAACTGATGTAAGAGGCAATCTATTGGGGACTGCTGATGTAAGGGGGCACTCTGATTTGGACTGCTGATGTAAGGGGGCACTCTCATGTGGGCAACTGATGTAATGGGGCACTTTGATGGGGCAACTGTTGTAAGGGGCACTCTGATAGGCGCCTGATGTAAGGGGCACTCTGATAGGCGCCTGATGTAAGGGGCACTCTGATAGGCGCCTGATGTAAGGGGCACTCTGATTGGTGACTGATGAAAGAGCATACTCTGATAGGGGCACCTGATGTAAGGGGGCACTCTGATAGGGGCACCTGATGTAAGGGGGCACTCTGATGGGGGCACCTGATGTAAGGGAGCACTCTGATGGGGGCACCTGATGTAATGGGGCACTTTGATGGGGCAACTGTTGTAAGGGGCACTCTGATAGGCGCCTGATGTAAGAGGCACCCTGATGGGGACTGCTGATGTAAGAGGCACCCTGATGAGGACTGCTGATGTAAGGGGGCACTCTGATAGGGACACCTGATGTAAGGAGGCACTTTGATGAGCGATTGATGTAAGAGGCACTCTGATGGGGACTTCTGATGTAAGGGGGCACTCTAATGGGGCAACTGATGTAAGAGGCACTCTGATGGGGAATGATGATGTAAGGGGCACTCTGATTGGGCAACTGGTGTAAGGAGACACTCTGATGGGCTATTGATGTAAGAGGCACTCTGATGGGGACTGCTGATGTAAGGGGGCACTCTAATGAGGCAACTGATGTAAGAGGGCACTCTGATGGGACAACTAATGTAAAAGGCACTCTGATGGTGACTGCTGATGTAAGGGGCACTCTGATTGGGCAACTGGTGTGTTGGGCTATTGATGTAAGAGGCACTGTGATGGGGACTGCTGATGTAAGGGGGTACTCTGATGGGGAAACTATGTAAGGGGGGCATTCTGATGGGGCAACTGATGCAAGGGCACTCTGATGAGGACTGCTAATGTAAGAGGGCACTCTGATGGGGGCAGCTGATGTAAGGAGGCACTCTGATGGGCGATTGATGTAAGAGGCACTCTGATGGGGACTGCTGATGTAAGGGGGCACTCTGATGGGGCAACTATGTAAGGGGGCACTCTGATGGGGGCAGCTGATATAAGGGGGAACTCTGATGGGGGCAGGTGATATAAGGTTGCACTCTGATGGGGCAACTTATGTAAGGGTGCACTCTGATGGGACAATTTAAATAAAGGGGCACTCAGATGGAGACACCTGATGTAATGAGACACTCTGATTGCAAAACTAGTGTAATGCCGCGTACACACGATCACTTTTTGTGATGAAAAAAAACGACGTTTTTCAAACTTCATTTTCCAAAACGACGTTGCATACACACCATCGTTTTTCCAAAATGTTCTTGCAAAGCGCGGTGACATACACCACGTTCGACGGCACTCTGTTCCATTGAAGCTCCGTCTTCATAAGCTTCTGAGCATGCGCGGGTTTAAAAACGTCATTTTGCCTACACACGATCACTTTTTATGACACAAAAATTGACATTTTGAAAAACGACACATAAAATTCAAGCGTGTTCGAATTTTTTTTTGGTCGTTTTTTTTGAAGACATAAAACGACGTTTTGCCCACACACCATCATTTTAAATGACGTTTTTGAAAACGTTGTTTTTTTTTCATCACAAAAAGTGATCGTGTGTACGCAGCATTAGGGAGCACTCTGATGTCTCTGTACTACCTGTAAGATTTTTATTTCCAGGCTGTGACTCCATTGTACAGAAGCTTGCAGAATGAACAGGGAATACCGGTTCCCAGCATCTCTGCCACACTGTTGCCATTATGTGTTTTTTTTTTTTTTTTTTTTTACTGCACCCCCAGATCAGATAGCTTAGATATGACCCTGCTGTTAAACCTTTTAAACTCTATAAACCTTTATAGGGTTGCTCATGCTGTATCATTGCCCACCACTGGCAGCCTCTTAAAGGGTCTTTCCACACAAAAGTGATATTAAAGCTGCTATGGCCTTTTTTGAGGGACTCAGGCCTCGTACACACAACCGTTTTCCTCGACAGAATCCATCAAGAAACTTGGTGGCAGAGCTTTTTTGCCAAGGAAAACAGTTGTGTGTATGAGAAAACTGTTGTGGAACTCGATCAGAAAAAAAGAGAACAAGTTCTCTTTTTTCTCGTCGGGATTCTCAATTTCCTCATCGTGTTCCTCGTCGGGCTGTCGAGAAACACGTTCGTGTGTATGCGTAGAAACCCGCACATGCTCAGAAGGGTGGCGCCAGTGGAATTGAACTTCCCCTTTGTAGTGCCGTCGTACGTGTTGTACGTCACCGCGCTTGAGAACGATGAGATTTTGTCTTGACAGTGTGTACGTAAAGACAGCTTGTCAAGTTTCTCGACAAACCTGACAAGGAACTCGTTTCTTTTACGACGAGTTTCTCGGTCGTGTGTACGAGGCCTCACACTCTAGCTGTTGGATTTTGTATGGATGGATAACATAACAGGAACGTTTAGAACACACAAAGCTCAGCAAGAACACCTAGAACTCCCAGGTGGACAGGGAAGGAGTCAGTTTTTTTGTCAAGGAGCCCACTGTTGGAGTATCCAAGACATTTTCAAAGCCAGGGGCTCACTGAGCCCACTAGGCTCCACTTATAACTAAAATATCACTTTGAAGTTGACGTATTTTTTAAGGTGTGAGGCCTCGTACACACGACCGAGGAACTCGTCGGGCGAAACACATCGTTTTCCTCGTCGAGTTCCTTGTTCGGCTGTCGAGGGACTCGACAAGCCAATTTTCTCTATTCCCGTCGAGGAAAAAGAGAACATGCTCTCTTTTTGGCTTGTCGAGTTTCTCAACAGTTTTCTCGTCGACCGGTTTCCTCGGCAAAACACGTCTCCCACCAAGTTTCTTGCTGGATTCTGTCGAGGAAACCAGTCGTGTGTACGAGGCCTAATTGTTTTTCATGGGCCAATAGTAGGGTTGTCCCGATACCGATACCAGTATCGGTATCGGGACCGATACCGAGTATTTGCGGGAGTACTTGTACTCGCGCAAATACCCCCGATACCTAAATAGAATACCCCCCCCCCCCCGCCGCTGCCGCCGCATCGCGCCACCGAATCGACAGAGGGACATGGCTGCATATGTGAGGGACATGGCTAGAGAGACATGGCTGCATATGTGAGGGACATGGCTGGAGGGACATGGCTGCATATGTGGGGAACATGGCTGGAGGGACATGGCTGCATATGTGGGGGACATGGCTGGGGGGACATGGCTGCATATGTGGGGGACATGGCTGGGGGGACATGGCTGCAATATATGTGGGGGGACATGGCTGCAATATATGTGGGGGACATGGCTGCATTTGGGGACACATTTAAAAAAAGTATCGGTATTCGGTATCGACGACTACTTGAAAAAAAGTATCGGTACTTGTACTCGGTCCTAAAAAAGTGGTATCGGGACAACCCTAGCCAATAGCTTGAGGACAGCCTAAGGGCCACAATATGTATACATATACAGATAATTGTATACCTTTGCAGTTGACTCCATCACCAAAATAGCCATATGGACACCTTCCACATTTATACCCTCCATCCTTGTTTGGTTCACAGGCAACCTTCCGGAAACAAGGAGAATCTGCACAGGTAAGTATCTCTGGAGCTGCTGTCCCCGGACTCTTTAATTCTCCCTTCCCTTCAGTCAAGTTCCACAGAGGTGGAGAAATGTCTGGAATCTGGAAGCTATGCCCAGGTTTTGTATCACTAACAGTGTTGGATGACGAGCCTTCAGCAGTCTTTATGACTGTGTACTCCTTTGAGGTCCTCTCTTGTCCATTTTGCTGGTATCTGGAGGTGTTGGTAACGGTTTGTATAGTTGGAAGACCATTGCCGTAACTTCCTTTGTAACTAGTCTTGCCTATGTGACTGGTAAACAAGCCATTCCGAGATAGGTAAGAAGGCGTTCTTCGACCATTCAGCATCTTGGAGATTGTGGATCTTCTTGTATCACCGATGGTTAAAAGTGATGGAACATCCCGAGTGGTCTGCACAATAGCAGATTCAGAACTTCTGCTTGGTCCTGCTGGGCTGGGATTACCAGGGGGCAATAAAGGCTTACTGATGGATTTTGTTTGGTCACCTGAAACGACAAAAAGTGTTAGCACATTGGAACATATTTTATGACCTTCATTTTGGTTTTTAATATATTTTTTGCCTAAACTCTCTTCTATAGAAACTCTGGTATACTTACCTAGAAGACTTAAGAAACCACAAAACCAGGTTGGTACGATTTGGGGGGATGTTATAATTGGTTTCATAATAGCCTTCATAATAACGTGACGGAGGCACCATGAAGCCAAATTCCGCTCTGCCTATTTGGTTGACGGAGGGCTTTGGGGCATGTATGTGATGACGAGGGCAAAGCCTCACCTGTGTACAGGATGTTCCCATTAGGGGTGCCCGGGTCAGGGATGACCCCCTCGACCAACAGTCCATGTCGAATGCTTAAGTAATCTCTAATTAAGCCCCCATTGGAACCTCAAAAGACCTGATATTTGTTACACATCCCACCCCAATACGATGTCAAATTTCTTGTTATACGTCATGTCGATATTTTCTGCAATGAAAAATAAAAATCTTTTGAAAACAAGAAACCACAAAACCTGTATGTAAAAATGGCAATCCTCCTGGCATTTGAAGGCTATATAGGCTGATACAGGTGATATTAGTTCCACAAATCAATGGATCAGAATGGACAATTGGCATTAAAGCTGAAGTTTACTTTGATTATTCTGCGTGCTCTCCGCACAAAGACTGAGCTGCCCAAAATAGCTCTTGGTCCAGGCTAAAGGTGGGTAGCTGGCGGACTTTTCCTCAAGTTCACCAAGGAGGGTCTGTGGCAGAGACTATTCCTCAAGTTCACCAAGAAGGGTCTGTGGCAGAGACTTTTCCTCAAGGTCACCAAGAAGGGTCTGTGGCAGAGACTTTTCCTCAAGTTCACCAAGGAGGGTCTGTGGCAGAGACTTTTCCTCAAGTTCACCAAGGAGGTCTGTGGCAGAGACTTTTCCTCAAGGTCACCAAGAAGGGTCTGTGGCAGAGACTTTTCCTCAAGTTCACCAAGGAGGGTCTGTGGCAGAGACTTTTCCTCAAGTTCACCAAGGAGGGTCTGTGGCAGAGACTATTCCTCAAGTTCACCAAGAAGGGTCTGTGGCAGAGACTTTTCCTCAAGGTCACCAAGAAGGGTCTGTGGCAGAGACTTTTCCTCAAGTTCACCAAGGAGGGTCTGTGGCAGAGACTTTTCCTTAAGTTCACCAAGGAGGTCTGTGGCAGAGACTTTTCCTCAAGTTTACCAAGGAGGTCTGTGGCAGAGACTTTTCCTCAAGTTCACCAAGAAGGGTCTGTGGCAGAGACTTATTCCTACAAACGTCCGAGTGATACTCCGGCTGCCAGGTCAGTGAGAGAGGCCTGTCCGGGTACACTAAACCCACGTAAATTAATATCTTATTTGGGGGGGGGGGGGGAAAGAGTCATACACCAGAAAAGTAAAAATTTAGGTAGATCCGAGATTTTTTGTATTCCCCCAGAAACTTAGATTTTGGCAGCTGTGATTAATGTTTCAAAAATAGAATTTAGGGGAAAACGACGTTACCCCTTTAAGAATACTGTATATCCACACAGTGCCCATTGATCCTTTGCTATTCTCAACAGTAGAACCAATAGCCTCCTCCCTTTGTATACAAGCCTATATAAAATAAATAAAACTTGTTCCACTTCTCTGATTTATACATAACTGAGCGTCCAATTAACACTGTGGAAAAATATCTCCTGTCATTGGCTGCACAATAATTCATTATCCAGTTCAGGAAATTAACACTTGTTTATTGTTCCTTTAGTGCGCCGCTCAATTAGCAGAGCAAATGTTCCGTGGAGAGGAGTTCAGGAGCAGCTAATGTAACTTTCTATTACAAACAGTCACATCTTATGGAACATTTCTTAATACTGTACATATGCAGGAATGTGTTTCTTAACCCTTTCATGCCTAATGCCCTGTACACACGATCGGAATTTCCGATGGGATAAAATCCGATGGAATTTTACGTTGGAATTCCGTTCAAGCTGTCTTGCATACACACTTTTAGACCAAATTCCAACCGTCCAAAAGGCGGTGACCTAAAACACTACGGCGAGCCGAGAAAAATGAAGTTCAATGCTTCCGAGCATGCGTCTACTTGATTCTGAGCATGCATGTTTTTTTTCTCCATCGGAGTTCCACACAGTCCGATAGGATTTTTTTCCGTCGGAAAAAAATGAAACCTGTTCTATTTCTAAACTCGGATGGAAAAAGGTCCGATGGGGGCCACACACGATCGGAATATCTGATGAAAAAATTCTATCGGCATTTTTTTTTATCAGGAAATTCCGATCGTGTGTACAAGGCATTAGCCTATTTCTGACGTTTGGTGTTTACAAGTTAAAATCCATATTTGCTAGAAAATTATTTAGAACCCCCAAACAATATATATATAGGGCCAGATTCAGGAAAGCCGTCTTATCTCTGCGTCTGAGCCCTCCTATCTATGCGACTGATTCATAGAATCAGTTACGCATAGATTTCCATTAGATCCGACTGGCGTAAGTCTCTTACGCTGTCTAATCTTATTTTCATATTTAGGCTGGACGCTAGGTGGCGTTCCCGTCTAAAATATGGAAATGAGCCTATACGCCGATTCCCGAACGTATGCCCGGCCGGCACTATTTTTTTACGTCGTTTGCGTTAGTGTAGGTCCGTGGTAATGTTAACCCTGCTGTATGAGGCGCAGCCAATGTTAAGTATGGACGGCGTTTTTTTTTCACGTCATTTACGTAAAACGTTCACGAATAGGGCTTTGCGTGAGTGTCGTTCACGTTGTTTACACGTCGTATTGACGTTGTGATTTTGAGCATGCGCACTGGGATCAATTCACGGCTGGCGCATTCGCAGTACGTTCGGCGCGGGATCGCGCGTTATTTAAATAATACACCCCCCCCTACCCCCCTACCCGCCCAATTTGGCTTAAGAGGGGCCATTTACACTACGCCGCCTCAACTTTACAGGCAAGTCCTTCGAGAATAAAGCACTTGCCTGAAAAAGTTGCGGCGGCGTAGTGTAAATACCATACGCTAGGCAGGTTTAGAATTAAGCCGCTCCTACCTGAATCCAGCCCATAATATTTAGCAGAGAATCTAGAGAATACATTTACGATTGTTGCAATATTTTATGACACACGGTATTTGTGCAGCTGTGTTTTAAACGTGACTTTTTGGGAAAAAATACACCTTCATGAATTTGAAAAAAACGAAAAAACAGTACAGTTAGCCCAATTTTTTTGGTATAATGTGAAAGATGATTTTACGCCGAGTAAATAGATACCAAACGTGTCACGCTTTATAACTGCACGCACTCGTGGAATGGCGACAAACTACGGTACATAAAAATCTCCATAGGCGATGCTTACATTTTTTTTTTTTTTTACGATTACCAGGTTAGAGTTACAGAGGAAGTCTAGTACTCTAGAATTATTGCTCTCACTCTGACGATCGCGGCGATACCTTACATGTGTGATTTGAACACCGTTTACATATGCGGGCGTGACTTCCGTATGCATTTTCTTTGCTGCACGAGCTCGCGGGGACGGGGGCGCTTTAAAAAAAAGTTTTTTCTTATTTATTTTCATATTATTAAATTGTGTTTTAAAAAAAATATATATCACTTTTATTGCTGTCACAAGGAATGTAAACATCCCTTGTGACAGTAATAGGTGGTGACAGGTACTCTTTATAGAGGGATCGGGGGTTTAAAAAACCTCCAATCCCTCCTTTGCACTTCAAAGTATTCAGATCACCGAAAACGGCGATTCTGAATACTGTATAGTTTTTTAAACCCAGCGCCATTGGCAGCCAAGTAAACCAGAGGTGACGTTGTGACGTCGCTTCCGTGTTTACATTCAGGAGACTGGAATGAAGCCGTTTATGGCTTCGTTCCAGTCTGTGTCTAGGTGGTGGAAGTGGGACGGGTGGGACGGGAGGCCTGGTAAGAGTGGCGGGAGGCGACCAGAGGGGGTAGAGTCCCCTCCCGCTCATCCGGGATGACTGGAAAGCCACCCGCCTGCTCTAAAAAACTACACTGGAATGATGCCTGCAGCTGCAGGCATCATCCAAGTATAACCCCCGAAAGCCGAGGACACATATGTGCGTACGCTCGGCAGGAAGGGGTTAAAGGCGAACACCTAAAAGTGTATTTTCAGGATATCAAATAGTAGTTTGGTCACATTCAGCTGGACTTGTAATGTTGAAGATGTTTCAAAGCTTATCCAAACCATGTCTTCTGACTAGGGATGAGCTCAGGCTACATAGTTACATCTGGTTGAAAAAAGACAAACACAGTTTATCCAAGATAGGAAAAAAAAAGGCGCGTTCGAATCCTAGTCCAATCCGCCTGTAAGGGTAGGGTGTTGGGTTGGTCATCACGTCCTCCACGTTTCCCTTCTCGTTGGGCGCCAAGCAAGGGTCACACAAGAGGCCTACCGTGGGGTGGGTTCTTGTGGGCTATGCTGGGCACTGTGTGCAGGGTGTACTGTTATACACACAAGGTACCTTTAATCTTGTGCGGTTTTCATGAATGCCCTGGGAGCAGGCTGGGGGAATACTCAACTTTAAGGCGGGACACTACTCTTAGGCCGCGTACACACGATCAGTCCATCCGATGAGAACGGTCCGGAGGTTAACCGATGAAGCTGACTGATGGTCTGATGTGCCTACACACCATCGGTTAAATAACCGATCGCGTCAGAACGCAGTGACGTAAAACACAACGACGTGCTGAAAAAATGAAGTTCAATGCTTCCAAGCATGCGTCGACTTGATTCTGAGCATGCGCAGGATTTTTAACCGATGCTCGTGCCTACTAACGATCGGTTTTGACCTATCAGTTAGGCGTCCATCGGTTAAATTTTAAAGCAAGTTCTTTTTTTTTGACCGAAGGATAACTAACCGATGGGGCCTACACACGATCGGTTTGGACTGATGAAAACGGACCTTTGACCGATCGTGTGTACGCAGCCTCAGAGATTAAGTACACCCTGTACACGTGCACTGTAAGGCCTTGTACACACGAGGGAATATTTCCGCTGAAAATGGTCCGACGGACCATTTCAGCCGAAAAATCTGCTCGTGTGTAGGGGCAAACGGACCGTTTTGGCCAGATTCCTCCGGCGGAAAAATTTCAAAGCCTGCTTTGGAATTTTTCCGCCGGATAGCTGCCCGTCAGATATGTCCGCTGGTTAGTACGGCAAACCAGCGGACATATCTGCCCGCACATGCGTCGTATCCTGTGAATGGATCCGACGCATGCGCGCGGAAGTGTTTACTTCCGGGTGCGGTGACGTGGCGGTCACGTGGCGGTCACGTGGCGGCGTCAACGTCACCGCCGCGTCAACGCGCTGTCCGCCGGCGGGGAATTTGATCCGATGGTGTGTACAGCCATCGGATCAAAGCAATCCGGCGGACAGATCCGATGGGAACGGTCCGTCGGACCGTTCCCATCGGATATATTACCTCGTGTGTACAAGGCCTAACTGTTCTCCAGTTAAAGTGGGTGTAAACCATTGCGGAAAAATAATAAAAAAACAAAGGCCTGCAAGAAAAAGGCATAATGAGCCTTTTACTGTTACCAGGTTAGAGTTACAGAGGAGGTCTAGTACTATAGAATTATTGCATAGCATACTAGCTCATTATGTAATACTCACCTGGGATAGAAGCCCCCACTGTTGTGCCCGTACACAGTACCGGCCGGCATCAGGGTAGACTTCCGGGTATCATGGCTTCCGGCACTGTGTTTGGCCGCAGCCGCAATGACGTCACTTCCGCATATGCACGTGGGAGCGCCAGTAACGGCACACTCACTGAAGCAACGGCACGTCAATCTGTTGCGGCTGGGGAATTACCCATGCTACAGCCTCATTTAACAAAGGGATGGCGATGCTGGTGACATCATTGACTCATATTGTCATATTTGGCCAATGACATTGTTCAAGAATGGCCATGGGGTCATATTGGATAATGACATCAGCCAGCATCCCTGCCCATTGTGTTATGTGTGGCTTGGCCACAGCTAATTGGGCTGGTGGCCTGATATCATGTGACAGCTCCCCATGGGTTCGGCCACAACCTTCACTCATTACTAGTTCTCAGGGTCAGGAACACCTTAATCCAATCGCCTTGGAATGTGTCAAGTGAGATGTTGATTGGCCAAGAACAAAATGGAAGGTGTGAAAGTTGTTGTACCATTTAGTTTTAGTTACTGTATATACTCAAGTATAAGCCGAGTTTTTCAGAAAAAAATGTTGTGCTGAAAATGCCCCCCCCCCCCTCGGCTTATACTCGAGTCTGCAGCTTTTTGCACCTGATCTCCCGATGCTGTGACGTCAGTCTAGTCAACGGCCGTGCAGTGTAACAAAGCCCCGCCTCCTCCTCGTCCGTGATAGGCGGAACACTAACTCACTGATGGGAAACCGAGTCAGTGTTCTGTCATGGACGAGGACGAGAAGGAGGCACTTTGTTACACTGCATGGCCGCCAACTATGAATATATCACAGTGCCAGTAACAGGGCCGGTGCAAGGATTTTTGCCAACTTAGGCGAAGATGCATAGATTTCCCCCGGTAGTGCAGACCCCCCCATCAGTATAGATTTCCCCCCTTTAGTGCAGACCCCCCACTAGTATAGAATCCCCCTTAGTGCAGACCCCCACAGTATAGACACCCCCCCATAGTGCAGACTCCCCCATCAGTATAGACACCCCCATCAGTATAGACACCCCCATCAGTATAGACATCCCCCTTAGTACAGACACCCGCAGTATAGACACCCCCCTTAGTTCAGACCCACCATCAGCATAGGCACCCCTCTATCCCTCCGATAGCGCCCCCCCACATGTCCATCTACTTATAATAGAGTAATAAAGTGTACAGTACAGACCTCAGAACAGAGCGGCAGCAGACGTATACACACAGTGTGTCCCTCGGCTCCTCCTCCTCACTGTATGTAAAGAGCGAGGAGGAGGCGCCGGTGGCTTCAGTCCGCTCCAACGAAACAGAGCAAGGTCAGATCAACAGGGCAGCGGGCAGTGATAGTGGTGCCGCTATCCACGGTTGTCACCCCTTTGGCGGGTGTCATCCGGGTGCGGTCCGCACCCCCCCGCACCCACCTAGCAACGCCTGTGTCGGGCGGGCGACTGTCCCGGTCAATTTTCTGCCCTGGGTGGCGCTGGCGCCGTAAGGAAAGTTCCCATGTTGCCTTGCGCTAGCACCGGCCCTGGCCTGGAGATCGCAAGGCTGCAGATGGACACAGCGCCGGACACAGTGAGGCAAAGCGAGGCATGCAGATGGACACAGTGAGGCACAGTGAGGCTGCAGATGGACATTGTTGACCCTCTTTTCCACTTACCGTGGCTGCTACATTTCTCACCCTCGGTTTATACTCGAGTCAATACGTTTTCCCTGTTTTTTGGGGTAAAATTAGATGCCTTGGCTTATATTTGGGTTGGCTTATAATCGAGTTTATATTGTACATAATCCCAGTTTGCATAGGTGTTAATCCTTTGATTTACGTGGCTGAAGGTATAAAATAATTGTTGTCAAAACACATGGTTAGAAATTTTATTTCAGGAGGTATCTTCCCCCACCTCTCTTCGTTTTGGAAATGGCCCTTATTATGGAGATTCCATAAAAGTTCTACATTTCATTACCTTGTTGTCTTCCGTTTGTTCTACTGACATTGCTTCTGTAATAACCTTCTGTGAATAGTGGCGGTGAATCAGTGGTTGGCGGTTGGGGAGTTGTTAAGATCTGTACTGTACAAACAAAAATAAAAGACTTTACTACAACAAAGGCAACAAAAACAGGAGCAGAAGCATAGGTGTGCACCCCAAATCGCAAACACACATGAACGCCTCCTGCTGTCACAGAAAGGAGGCTCTGGTGGTGGGAGACAGTTGATTTGGAGCATATGACTTTATGCCCTAAATATGGGTGTAACGTGTTCCTTCCGTTGAACCTAGCCTTTAATATAATGGGGGCATTTACTCGTACCTGGGCACACCCCAACCACCCACCTGATGCGCTCCCTGGATAATGCTAATGCACATGGGGTCACCTGGCGCACTTTGTGCGCATGCCTATGAGCAGAAGTTTGCAGCTGGAAGTCCTCTTCCTCTTTATTTTCTCTCCGGTGCTAAGTGGTTTCCTTCTGCTGCAGAGACCATTGCTGACTTGAAGGTTTCAGCATCATCCCCTACATTATTGTATGTCTATATCAGGGGTCTCCATACTTTTTAAGCAAAGGGCCAGTTTACTGTCTTTCAGACTTCAGGGGGGCCAGATTCTGACCAATGGGGGTAGAAAATGCCCCAATTTTGCTATGAGATGCACGCTTTCTACGTAGCTTTGTCATTGGTGGATCATGCAATCCCATAGACCAGGGGTCGCCATACTTATAAAGCAAAGGGCCAGTTTTTCAGACTTCAGGAGGGCCGGATTCGGACCAGTTGGGGTATAAAATGCCCCAGGACCGAGGATCAGTGAGAATAAACATGGCCCCAGGTGTTGGTGGGCAGTAGGAGAAGGAATAGTGCTCCATCATTGCTATTAGTGCAAAAAATAGTGCCCAATTGTTGGTGTCATTGGGAGGAAAAGTGCCTCATATCATTGGGAGCAATACTGTCCCAAGGGCCAGACAAAGGCTAGCAAAGGGCCACATCCGGCCCTTGGGCCGCAGTTTGGAGACCCCTGGTCTATATAAAAAGATGAGAGCGCCATAACTCCAGATTCAGTCCAGTGAATATTTAATATTCACAGAGAAAAGTCAATAAGTATATCCAAAAGGTTTCGCGGGTCACAAATCCCCCTTCATCAGGACTAGTATGCTTGTACAATGATGTATGATACTGAACAGGCAATCATGGGAAATTTAATTTAAGTAATTCCAGCATGCGTTGCCTGTCTGATTAGAGATTTGTAAAGAAGAAATCTTTCTGACTTTTTGTTGTGAATAATGAATGGTTAAATCTTGAGTCGTGGAGCTTTCCTCCTATAGAGACTGCTCTGGGGTTCTCCAAGAGCACCATAGCTGCCATAGAGCAGGTTTTCAAGGATTTGAATTGTTCCTCATGCACATGTGGGCCCAGCCCTACCAACACATAGTAATGCAGGTAAAATACTATGGGGCCAGCTTCAGAATAACTTACGACGGCGTATCTCCAGATACGCCGTCGTAAGTCCGAATGTGCGCCGTCGTATCTCGGCGCCTGATTCAATGAATCAGATACGCGGGGATTTAGCTAAGATACGAGCAGCGTAAGTCAATTACGCCGTCGTATCTTAGTTGCATATTTACGCTGGCCGCTAGGTGGCGCTTCCGTCGATTTCCGCGTCGAATATGTAAATTAGCTAGATACGCCGATTCACGAACGTACGCCCGGCCGTCGTAGTAAAGATACACCGTTTACGTAAGGCCTTTTTCAGGCGTACAGATATTCCAACAAAAAGATGGCGCAGCCAATGTTAAGTATGGACGTCGGGACCACGTCGAAATTTATACATTTTACGTCGTTTGCGTAAGCCGATTCAGAATGGGGCTGGGCGTAATTTACGGTCACGACGTTTTTATTGACTATTTGCGATGTGATTTGGAGCATGCGCACTGGAATACGTCCACGGCTGGCGCATGCGCAGTTCGTTCGGTGCCTCATTTACGTGGGGTCACCGTTCATTTCAATACAACACGCCCCCTACATGCCTAATTTGAATTACGCACACTTACGCCGGCCAATTTACGCTACGCCGCCGCAACTTACGGAGCAAGTGCTTTGTGAATACAGCACTTGCCTGTAAAAATTGCGGAGGCGTAACGTAAATAGTATACGCTACGCCACAAACATACGCGCCCCTACGTGAATCTGGCCCTGTATGTCTATATCAAAGGATGGGGGCACTTGGATTTTGTCCAATGAACGTTATTCACAACAAAAGTATTGCCAAAACATTCCAGGGGCTAACAATCCCCCTTCTTCATGTCTGGCACTGTAAGCTGGCAATCACGTATGGTAATACTGGACAAGCAACTACGGGAAAAGAGGATTAACTGTTTGCCGACCAGCCGCCGGCAGGTCGGCTCGGCTGCGCAAAATCACGTAATATTACATGAATTTGCATTTCAGCTACTAGGGGTGCCCGCGCGCCCCCCTGCTCGCCCCTGGTGCACGCCGGGCGCAATCACCGCCAGGCACCCGCGATCACTTGTTACAGAGCGAGAACCGGGAGCTGTGGGTGTACACCCACAGCTCCCGATCCTGTCAGGGGGAGAAATTACAGATCGCATGTTCATACAATATATGAACAGCGATCTGTCATTTCCCCTATTCAGTCCCACCCCCCCCACCCTTCAGTTAGAACACACCCAGGGAACAAAATAACCCCTAGTGTTAACCCCTTCCCTGCCAGTGACATTTTTATAGTAATCAATGCATTTTGCATGCAATGCACACAATGCAATGCATGTGTGTGGTGTATGTCAAAGTGTGGAGGCAGAATGGAAAAAGCGCCACAGGCCAATGCTGAACACTGACAGTAAACTGCGTACGAAAAAAACACTCCTTGAAAGTAATATTTTTTATGAACTTTTAAATGGAATCGTCAATTTTTTCGCTATGATGACAGATATTAGAATTTTTCTAGTTCTCTGTGTAGACTATAGAACACCCCCCCCCCCCACCAACTTCTATGTTACAAAGATGATGAGGTGTTTTATAATTCTAACTAGGGATGAGCCAAACACCCCCGCGTTCGGTTCGCAGCAGAACCGTCGAACAGACCGACCGTTCGCACGAACATTTAGAACCCCATTGAAGTCTATGGGACTCGAACGTTCGAATTCAAAAACACTCATTTTAAAGACCAATATTCAAGTTATTGTTGGAAAACGTCTTTGAGAACCCGGGTCTTGCCCCAGGGAACATGTATCAATGGAAAAATGTCATTTTTTTCCATTGATACATGTTCCCTGGGGCAAGACCCGGGTTCTCAAAGACGTTTTCACAGGCAAACTATAGACACCCAGCAGGTACAATATTTAAAGGAATTTTTTATTTTTATTTTTTTATTTAAACATTATTAAAATCACGGCTCCAGGAGCAGTGATTTTAATGATGCTTAAATAAAAAATAAAAAAATGAAAAATTCCTTTAACCTCCCTGGCGGTATGATTCTGTCTGGAATTACGTACCAAAAGCGGTACAATTATTTTGCATGGAAATTCTGCGTTTTATACTGTAGGCCTGCAATTCTTAGGAATAACTCACTTAAATTTGTCCAAACCAGAGTCTAGTAGACATCCCGGGTATGATAAAGTTTGAAACACAAAATCATAAAATTATAATATAATAAATAACTATAAATAATTATAACAAATAATAATGTAATTATAATAAAAATTATTCACTAATGTAATCAAATCAAAATCACTGAAATTTGCTCAGTTGCAGAATTGTCGCTGTCATTACTTTTATTTTTTTATGACAAATTTCCCCACAAATCGCTATCGCTCAATTCTGCAAGTGATTATCATTTATTATCGCTGTTTTCTAGCTGCTCTAAAATCACTTTTGACATAAAGGGACACTTTTGGTTGCTATGGACAATCTACAGTTTGCAGGCACAAAAAAAAATGTTTTATTATGTAAAATAACATGCAGGGCACAGGGCAGACCACTAGGGACAGGGGGGGTGTGTACTTTTTACATACAGTACTGTAATCTATAAGATTACAGTATTCTGTATGTAATGTGTTTGTTTGCTTTTTTGAATTTGCCGCCGGTCTCTGCCCCCGTGCGCCGTTACGTCGCAGGGAACGGAGATCAGCGGCGCGCGGGCACTGTGTGAGTCGAATGGAGGACGCCACTCGCTCACACAGCGGGGATGCATCGCTGGATCCAGGGACAAGGTGAGTACAGTACCCTGCCTGGATACAAGGTAAGCCAGCGCGCGCTGCAGGCTCTGCATTCACCCCGAGCGCGACTCGTGGATAGCGATATTTACATGAAAAATCCATCCCGAGTCGCGCTCGGGGATACCGGCAGGGGGGTTAAATATTGTACCTGCTGGGTGTCTATACCTGTGATAACGTCTCTAAATAGCACAATCACCTGCCTGCCAGTAAATTAGCAAGAACTGATCTATCTAAGCTATACAGTGTATAAATATATGTACAACTCCTAGGGATGTATATATATTCTCTACACACTGTAAATTAAGCTAAACTGACTAGCCTGCCTGCCTGCTCTATCTAGCTGTATAAAAAGACAATCTCTCTGTCTCTCTGACTGCTCTCATTAACAAGCCGGAACACACTACACAAGGCCGCCCAGCAGGCGGCCTTATCATGGGCGTCCGCTGAAATTTTTTCAGAGGGGGGCGCTTCGGCAGCGATGATAAACAGTCACATTTTACCCTTTCTTCGCCCGCTAGCGGGGGTTAAATGCGACCCCCCCACGTTAAAATGTAAAAACACCCCACTGTGCCCCCTGCATCTTTCAATATCTCTTTGCCACTACTGTGTACCCCCTCTCCACAACTGCACCTCTGGTCCCCTTTACATTACACAGCACCTCACAGCTCTGGACCCCTTTACTTTACACAGCACCCTGTATCACTGGCCCCCTTTACATTACACAGCACCCTACATCATTGGACCCCTTTACATTACACAGCACTCTGCATCACTGGACCCCTTTACATTCATTACACAGCACCCTGCACCCCTTTACATTACACAGCACCCTGCATCACTGGACCCATTTACATTACACAGCACCCCTTTCCCTTGACTGAAACACTACACTATATTGACAGTATATTTATTTCAGGTCTAAAAGAGGAACCTTTTGGAATGAGGGACACATTGATTTGATTCCAGAAGAGGGACAGGCCCTGCTCTTGGCTCTCCCTGGCGATTCCAGGGGGGGGGCAAATGACCCCCCTTGCCCTATGGAGCGGACGCCCATGGGCCTTATATAATGTGGGGCGTGTGCTAAAGCTCTGAGCCATAATTGGCCTAGCCACCCTGGCTTTGGCCAATTATGGTTCTCCAGAACGCGGAGCTCATCCCTAATCCTAACATACTTCCTGACCTACTGTAAAGTATAGTGAGTGGGCCTAAGGACAGGAAGTTCATTACCTGCAGGCTCACTTGGTGGAAATAACAGAAAAAAGCTTAAAAAAAACGAATGTAGCCACCACATCCAAGGACTGGTAAGCTGAAGTATATTAAATGTTATTAAATAAATATACTAATTATATTTTTATTAAAATACATAAATATATATAAAATTTAAAATATAATTAGTATATTTATTTATTAACATTTAATATACTTCAGCTTACCAGTCTTTGGATGTGGTGACTGCATTTGTGTGTATATATATATACACACACACACACACACACACAAATGCAGCCACCACATCCAAGGACTGGTAAGCTGAAGTATATTAAATGTTAATAAATAAATATACTAATTATATTTTAATTAAAATACATTATCTTACCACATATCTTTCCATCTCCTTCATAGCCCTGTGGACAAGGGTCACACTTGTAAGAACCCAGGGTGTTTGTACAGGGGACGCTGTTATAGCAAGGAACCGATAGACACTCATCAACATCTTCCTCACAAGATTTTCCTGGTAGATAAAAGAAATGCATAACATTATATTTTCCTACAAGAGTTTGTTGTGTGAACGCAAAGACTAGTACGCTAGCAGAGCCTTCAGAGTGGCCGACAGATTTCTACCCTTCTTGGTACTTCTTCAGGTGGTGAGGAGCACCGGATTATTCAATGTGTACTTAAATGTGTAGTGAGACCTTCCATTGTTGGCCCTTAGGAAAACGTAAATAAAGCAGAATGAAAGCACCCCTCCACATCTAAAAAGTCCAGAATACATTTTTATTTAAAAACATCAAGAGAAAATGCAACGTGTTTAGGGGGTTGTGAAGAAGTTCCCTTCTTCAGGGCTGAAAATAATTCAAAACCTGAAATCTGGACCAATTAATAATGAAAGCATGGAAACGTTGATGCCATTAGTTTTCTCAATTGTGTTGAAATCCTAATATTCAATTTTAAATAAAATATTATTCTGGACTTTTAGATGCTTCTATTATCCTTATCCTATATTTACCGTCACCTAGACATGTGCAATTTGTTTAGTTACGAATCAAAATTGGTATGAAATTTTCGTTATTCGGAGATTCGGATAAATACAAAATAAATTCTAACAAAACAAATTATGTGAATTTGAATAAGAAAATAAATTCGCATTTGAAAATAAAACATATTGCAGTAAATACAGTAAGGTAAAAAAAGTAAATTAAGATGATTCCTACCTAGGCTGCTTTATAGAACAGAATAGAAAATAAAATAGAATATAAAAGAATAGAACATAATAAAATAAAATAGAATAGAAAAGAAAAGAATAGAATAGAACATAATAAAATAAAATAGAATAGAAAATAAAAGAATAGAATAAAAATGAATGGAATAGAATAGAAAAAAAGGAATAGAATAAAAAAAGAATAGAAATTATTAAAATATAAAACAATAGAATATAAAAGAATAAAATAGAACATAAAAGAATAAAATGGAATATAAAATATTGGAATAGAGTAGAATAAAATAGAATGAATATAGTCGTATTTCCTAGGCTGCTTTATAGAAAAGAATAGAATAGAATAAAACAGAATAGAAAATAAAATAGAATATAAAAATAAAGAATAGAATAGAACATAATAGAATAGAAAATAAAAGAATAGAATAGAACATAATAAAATAAAATAGAATAGAAAATAAAAGAATAGAATAGAACATAATAAAATAAAATAGAAAATAAAAGAATAGAATAAAAATTAATGGCATAGAATAGAAAAAAAGGAATAGAATAAAAAAAGAATATAAATTATTAAAATATAAAACAATAGAATATAAAATAATAAAATAGAACATAAAAGAATAAAATGGAATATAAAATATTGGAATAGAGTAGAATAAAATAGAATGAATATAGTCGTATTTCGAAATTCAAATTCTAAAAAACTTAAATTCTAATTTTGAAATTAAAATTTCAAATCGATTTAAATATAACGAATACAAAACTAATCTGCATATACGACAATAATTCTGAAAATGAATCATTCTAACATAATGAATATGATTGTAATAACAAAATTATTAACTTAAAAAATCTGAATAAAAAAATAAAAATTCTGTTTGAAGATATAAAACTTATACAATTCTGAGTCTGCTCTGCTTCCTATTGGTTGGAATAATTCCAGGGGGAAAAGGCTTCTGTACGAAAGCCCCCATAAGAGCAGAAGTTGAAGTTTAGCAGATAGAGCAAAGACTGTTATGCCGCGTACACACGATCGGAATTTCCGATCAGACGGACTTTTTCCATCGGTTATTCCGATCGTGTGTAGCCCCATCAGAGTTTTTTTTTTGGAAATTCCGATGAATTCTATAGGAGTTTAGAAAAAGAACATGTTCTATTTTTCTCCGTCGGAATTCCGATGTGATTTGGCCGGGCAAAAGCCTGACCGCGTGTACACGGCATTCCACCTATGGCTACCAACAGAGAAGTAGAGTTATTAGATCTTGAAGAAATGATCCATTACTGGGTTGTATGTTTTTGGGGTTTTTCCATCACTATAATCAAGCAATAATCCCTTGAGGCTTGTGCCAAGGCTGTCTCTTCCTCCCCCACACTCACATTATAAATGGGCTTTGTTGGACAATATTAAAGAGATACTATCACAGACCATTCATTATTCACATCTTTACATGCCTGCTGTCCCAGATACTGTATATCTGTCATTGCTGGGGATCTATTTTTGCAGGGGGGGGGGGTCTATTGTTGCTGAGGGGGTCTATAGTTGCTTGTGGGGGACCTATTGTTGCTAGGGAGGTCTATTGTTGCTGGTGGGAGGCCTATTGTTGCTGGGGGGTCATTTGCTGCTGAAAGAGATCTACTGTTGGGGGGGGGTCTATTATTGAGGGACTAATAATGCTGGCTGTGCGGAGATCTGTTGAAGCTGCCAGGAGTCTGTTGTTGCTGACGGGGAAATTTTGTTGTGGGTGGTCCATTGTTGATAGAGGGATCTATTGTTGCTGACTGCAGGGGATCTATTTTACTGCTTTTCTTGATATCATTATTAAATTCCATACAAATTACTTAGCGCCACCAAATGATACTTGGTTCTGTATGGTCTAAACGGGGCGGTACTGGGAGGTGGGTTGGGACGGAGAAAAGCGGGGGCTTGGAAAGGGGGAGTTCCTGCACCTAGTGTCTGGTGTAGAGTACATCTAGTCATTCCTGACCCACCTTTCAGACCTGGAGGACATTCGCAGTGATAGCCATTGACCTCATCTACGCATTTTCCTGCTCTGCATGGATTAGACTGACAGTCATTAGTGTCCGTTTCACAATCCTCTCCCTCAAATCCTGGTGTGCAGATGCATAGATATTCCCCTTTTCCAGGTGGGAAGTTAATATTTGCCACACATGATCCACCATTTTTGCAGCCACAGGCTTTCACCAGAACCTGAGAACAGAAAATAAGAACACATGCAACAACAAAATAGGTAAAATAAGATTTATCACAGAGTTTACAATGAACCTGAATCCAAAAAGTTAGGATGCGCTATCTTATAATGAACACCTAGAGCAGAGGTCTCCAAACTTTCTAAACAAAGGACCAGTCTATTGTCCTTCAAACTGTGGCCAGTGGGAGTAAACATAACCACATTTGGTGTCAGTTGGAAGAATAATGTCTCATCATTGGTATCAGTGGGAGGAATAGTGCTCCTATCGTTGGTATCAGTGGGAGGAATAGTACCTAGTCGTTGGTATCAGTGGGAGGAATAGTGCCTAGTCATTGGTATCAGTGGGTGGAATAGTGTTCCTATCGTTGATATCAGTGGGAGGAATAGTGCCTAGTCATTGGTATCAGTGGGAGGAATCGTGCTTAGTCGTTGGTATCAGTGGGAGGAATAGTGTTCCTATCGTTGATATCAGTGGGAGGAATAGTGCCTAGTCGTTGGTATCAGTGGGAGGAATAGTGTTCCTATCGTTGATATCAGTGGGAGGAATAGTGCCTAGTCATTGGTATCAGTGGGAGGAATCGTGCTTAGTCGTTGGTATCAGTGGGAGGAATAGTGCCTAGTCGTTGGTATCAGTGGGAGGAATAGTGTTCCTATCGTTGGTATCAGTGGGAGGAATAGTGTTCCTATCGTTGGTATCAGTGGGAGGAATAGTGCTCCTATCGTTGGTATCAGTCGGAGGAATAGTGCCTAGCCGTTGATATCAGTGGGAGGAATAGTGCTTAGTCGTTGGTATCAGTGGGAGGAATAGTGTTCCTATCGTTGGTATCAGTGGGAGGAATAGTGCTCCTATCGTTGGTATCAGTGGGAGGAATAG
This sequence comes from Rana kukunoris, assembly GCA_029574335.1. Classification (NCBI taxonomy): domain Eukaryota; kingdom Metazoa; phylum Chordata; class Amphibia; order Anura; family Ranidae; genus Rana; species Rana kukunoris. The sequence goes on from CM056053.1 coordinate 7,295,978, forward strand.
TGCCTAGCCAGTGATATCAGTGGGAGGAATAGTACCTAGTCGTTGGTATCAGTGGGAGGAATAGTGCTTAGTCGTTGGTATCAGTGGGAGGAATAGTGCTTAGTCGTTGGTATCAGTCGGAGGAATAGTGCTTAGTTGTTGGTATCAGTGGGAGGAATAGTGCCTAGTCGTTGATATCAGTGGGAGGAATAGTGCCTAGTCATTGGTATCAGTGGGAGGAATAGTGCTTAGTTGTTGGTATCAGTGGGAGGAATAGTGCCTAGTCGTTGATATCAGTGGGAGGAATAGTACCTAGTCGTTGGTATCAGTGGGAGGAATAGTGCTTAGTCGTTGGTATCAGTGGGAGGAATAGTGCCTAGTCGTTGATATCAGTGGGAGGAATAGTGCCTAGTCATTGGTATCAGTGGGAGGAATAGTGCCTAGTCATTGGTATCAGTGGGAGGAATAGTGCCTAGTCATTGGTATCAGTCGGAGGAATAGTGCTCCTATCGTTGGTATCAGTCGGAGAAATAGTGCCTAGTCGTTGGAATCAGTGGGAGGAATAGTGTCCCCATCGTTGGCATCAGTCGGAGGAATAGTGCCTAGTCGTTGGTATCAGTGGGAGGAATAGTGCCCCTATCGTTGGTATCAGTCGGAGGAATAGTGCCTAGTCGTTGGTATCAGTGGGAGGAATAGTGTCCCCATCGTTGGTATCAGTCGGAGGAATAGTGCCTAGTCGTTGGTATCAGTGGGAGAAATAGTGCCCCCATCATTGGTGTCAGTGGGAGAAATAATGCCCCATTGTTGGTATTAGCGGGGGGAAAAATGCCACATCATAGGTATCAGTGGGAGGAACAATGCCCCATCGTTGGTGTCAGTGGGAGGAATAATGCCCCCTGATTGGTAACAGTGGCAGGAATGGTGCCCCCTCACTGGTGTCAGTGGGAGGAATAGTGCCACATTGTTTGTCAGTTGACAGAATAGTGTCTCGTATAAGTGGGAGAATAGTGCCCCAAGGACCAGATAAAGGCAAGCACGGGGCCACATCTGTCCCCCAGACCACAGTTTGGAAACCACTGATCTAGAACAGGAGTCTCCAAACTTTATAGTACAAGAAAATGAATGTATCAAATTAATGAATAACATTAAAATTAATGAATGTTTTACTTGGATCTTTTTGCCCCCTTTAGATCAGGGTCCCCATCAGAGGTCCCCTTACATTAGAGCCATCCATTGCATTAGGGTCACCAACAGAATCCCCTTACATCAGGGTTCTCATTAAAGTCACCACCTACATTAGGATCCCCATCAGAACTCCTCTTACATCAGAGACTTTCCTTACATTAGGGTCCCTACCAGAGACCCCCTTACATCAGGGTCCCGATCAGAGCCCCTGCATACATTAGGGTCCCCATCAGAGCCCCTGGATACATCAGGGTTCCTATTAAAGACACCACCTACATTAGGGTCCCCATCAGAACTCCTCTTACATCAGAGTCTTTCCTTACATCAGGGTCCCTATCAGAGCTCCCCTTACATCAGGGCCCCCGATCAGAGCTCCCCTTACATCAGGGCCCCCGATCAGAGCTCCCCTTACATCAGGGCCCTCGATCAGAGCTCCCCTTACATCAGGGCCCCCGATCAGAGCTCCCCTTACATCAGGGCCCCCGATCAGAGCTCCCCTTACATCAGGGCCCCCGATCAGAGCTCCTCTTACATCAGGACCCCGATAAGAGCTCTCCTTACATCAGGGTCCCTATCAGAGCTCCCCTTACATCAGGACCCCGATAAGAGCTCTCCTTACATCAGGGTCCCTATCAGAGCTCCCTTTACATCAGGGCCCCGATCAGAGCTCCCCTTACATCAGGACCCCGATACGAGCTCTCCTTACATCAGGGCCCCCGATCAGAGCTCCCCTTACATCAGGACCCCGATAAGAGCTCCCCTTACATCAGGGTCCCTATCAGAGCTCCCTTTACATCAGGGCCCCGATCAGAGCTCCCCTTACATCAGGACCCCGATAAGAGCTCTCCTTACATCAGGGTCCCTATCAGAGCTCCCTTTACATCAGGGCCCCGATCAGAGCTCCCCTTACATCAGGACCCCGATAAGAGCTCTCCTTACATCAGGGTCCCTTTCAGAGCTCCCCTTACATCAGGGTCCCTATCAGAGCTCCCCTTACATCAGGGACCCGGTCAGAGCCCCTGCATACATCAGGGTTCGCATCAACACTGGCTTACAGTATTGCTGTAGCCTCAGAGTGGGAGCTGTAGCAGATCTGTATGGAGAAAGTTCCATCCTACTGTTAATGCTGGGGCAAGATGGAATTGGTTGCTAAGCCCCCAGCGTTCCTAACAACCAGCAATGGATCTCCAACGTGGTACAGAATCAGAAAGTGATAAAAAGCCCTGGAAATAAAGTTTAGGTTGGAGATGGTCTTTTGCTTCTTATTTCATTTATGTATTTATTTTGTTTTGGGATTTTTTTCTGTTCCGAGCTCTTTTATTAAAAATTTGGCCAAATGGGCAAAAGTTGACTCTTCATGTTTTGGTATTTCTACATGACTTTCCCCCCTGACCTTATCTAGGCTATATCGGGGGGAAAAAAATCATCTTTCATCCAAATTCTACGAGAGTCAGGCAGGATACATTTTCATTCTACGATATGTATACAAGGGAGAAGATATCATCATCACACACTCCTCTATGGTGTCCAGAACTTTGATGTTCATGAGATCCCGAGATGAAGGTTTCCCCAGTAAATCACCACCTCTAGGGCTTCAAAGGCATTCTATCTCTGTGATCTCAGTGACATGATTATTAATAGAGGAGCCACTTCCAGACAGTCAATGTTTGAGCGTGTGCTTCAGAATCACTGAATAATAACAAGATTCATTCTTTGAATTTTACCATTCAGGAAGTACTGACACTGGTGCTAAAGTAAAGCTGGCCATACATTATGCCAGTCATACACTAACAGCTTATTTGTTTTCATCCTGGGGGCTAAATGAGTGTTGGTCGGTGAAAACTTTTGGGGGAGCGGCAAACAGTATGCCAACCTCTCCGTGATCAGTTGGTCATTAGTAGCACTTACCCACCAACAATGGGGCCCGATAACATCAGTGATGGGGCACAATTCCTCTCAATTACACCAAGGATGGGGCCCAATAACATCAGTGATGGGGCACAATTCCTCTCAATGACACCAACGATGGGGCTCAATAACATCAGTAATGGGACACAATTCCTCCCATTCAGGAAGTACTGACACTGGTACTAAAGTAAAGCTGGCCATACACTTGTGCCAGCCATACACTAATAGCTTATTTTTATTCAGCCTGGGGGCTAAATTAGAAAAAGTTAACAGATTCCTCCATCCATGCTACATAGTGTGCAGTGGTGACCGGTGAAAATCTTTGGTGGGAGCGGCAAACAGTATGCCATCCCCCCTGGTCAGCTGGTTATCGGTAGAACTTACCCACCAACAATGGGCCCAATAACATCAGTGATGGGGCACAATACGTCTCAATGACACCAATAATGGAGCTCAATAACATCAGTGATGGGGCACAATTCCTCTCAATGACACCAAGGATGGGGCCCAATAACATCAGTGATGGAGTACAATTCCTGTCAATGACACCAATGATGGGGCTCAATAACATCAGTGATGGGGCACAATTCCTCTCAATGACACCAATGATGGTGCCCAATAACATCAGTGATGGGGCACAATACGTCTCAATGACACCAATAATGGCGCTCAATAACATCAGTGATGGGGCACAATTCCTCTCAATGACACCAAGGATGGGGCCCAATAACATCAGTAATGGAGTACAATTCCTGTCAATGACACCAATGATGGGGCTCAATAACATCAGTGATGGGGCACAATTCCTCTCAATGACACCAAGGGTGGGGCCCAATAACATCAGTGATGGGGCACAATTCGTCTCAATGACACCAAGGATGGAGTACAATTCCTGTCAATGACACCAATGATGGGGCTTAATAACATCAGTGATGGGGTACAATTCCTCTCAATGACATTAACAATGGGGCCTAACAACATTAGTGATGGGGCACAATTCCTCTCAATGACACCAACGATGGCGCCCAATAACATCAGTGATGGGGCACAATTCCTCTCAATGACACCAAAGCTGGGGCTCAATAACATCAGTGATGGGGCACAATTCCTCTCAATGACACCAAAGCTGGGGCTCAATAACATCAGTAATGGAGTACAATTCCTGTCATTGACACCAACGATGGGGCTCAATAACATCAGTAATGGGGGCACAATTCCTCCCAGTTACACCAATAATGGGGTGCAATTACTCTGACTAAAACAAACAATGGGGTATTATTTTTCTCACTGATATCGGAACCTTTTCTACTCCCACTGGCCACAGTCCCGCCCTCCTAAAGCCTGCTTTATAGTAAGCAAAAGTCAGTGATAGAACATTATACAGAATACCTTACCTCCACCGTCTCAGTGGTCTTTGCATTGCAGTCATCAGAGATGGAGAACACAATCTTCTCTGCAGTCTGTGACAAGACCTTCCAGACCAACATTCCTGCCGGAGACAGAGCGGCTCCCTCCGGTCCAGATTCCAGCATGAACAAAATGGCGGAGCCCTCTGGGTCTGACCCCATGAACTGGTATACAAAGTTTTCACTGTAAAACGTCTGTAGTTTTCCCGATAGTGAATGGAGCATTGGAGCCTGATTGTCTGCAAGAGATTCATGAGCGTCATCACAGCTTTTTTTTTATTTTTATCAAAAAGGTGTTTATTGAACACGTAAATAAACAACAACTTCCAATGTACAAGTACATAATAGAACCAAGCAACTGCTTATCATAAATATGTACGCATTAGCCCTTCATGCATCACTTAACCATAGTCTCTCAGCACCCGCCAGACACTAGTCCATCCCCCCACCGACCCTAAACCGAACATTGCATTACCCCTTATAAACATTGCAAATTCTAGACATTACAAGCTCTTTTGGGCTTAGACCTGGTGTATCCAGCCATCTTGACCATATCCGCTCAAACCTGCCTGGGCACCCCGTATGTTGGTAAATATATTTTTCTATAATAAGGGTGTTCCCCACATGAGTGATTCATGAGGAGTGAGTAGGCAGGGATGTGGACTTCCATCCCATTAATAGTAGCTTCCTACCTTTAAACGGCGCTCTAGAGACTGCCACCCTGATCAGTTCCTCAGGGACCGCATCTTCCAGAACCCCCAATATACAACAAAAAGGGTCGCTAGGAACCTTAACTTGAAACACCGAATTAAGTGCCCCCACCACCTCTCTCCAGCATCTGTGCAACTTCGGGCACCGCTACAAAAGGTGTATAAGGTCCCGGTCGTGCTGCTGACAACGGCAGCACAGCAGATCTGCCAGTCTACCCATTATATGGAGTTTTATCGGAGTACAATGTATCTAAGTATTATGTATAGTTGAGAAACGTTTTGTGCCACATTCAGGGGTTAAAGCCGTTTAAGATATTCCATTCCCGAACCCAAGACAGCTATCGACACTCCACAGCCAGGCAAACAAACCCCAATAATGAGACACACAGCTCTGTTTGAGGTTCCACATGAATAAACCCTTTATTGAGAAAATTAGGCTCCTATATACAGTTAGTAACCAAAATGAACAATGACCCAACTCCACCCACAACATTACACAAGGAGCCCCAATACACATCTTTTTGGTAGACATCATGACTCCGACTCTGACATACTTTACATGAGCTAATTAGCTACAGCTGATGTCTCAGACACATGACGTTTAGACTGTCTGTTAACTGACAATACACATTTATCACAGGACTCCTTCACACAATACAGGGTCCATTAGCACAAGCCACAACAACAGATCTTTATAAGCCATCCTAGATCCATTTACATCACAGTAGCAGACTTAATTACCACAGCAAGCTTTATAGTACACAACAGACAGGTAGCTGTAGGTGATGACATCTTTCAATCAACATCTTTCAATTAACCTGTTGAGTTCAGAATCAACAACCAGTAATAGTTCAAGATATCCTGGAATATATTGTGGATAATAATTACATAATAGTCCCATCTCAGGTAGTCCAAGATATATTCTGACTGTCTATTATTTTCTGGCTCATACTTTGTAAGAGCTTCTGGGTTCCACGGGCCCTACCGTACAATGTGGTTATGGATTGTACAGCTTCCTCCCACTGGTCACCAGTAATTTGTTCCCACAAACACATAGCCTTACATGGGAAAATCCTCAAGTGTCCGGACAGTAACATCTGATAGCATTGGGATATAATCCCTTTGGTTTCAGTGGTAGATTGCAGCACATGGAATACAGGAGTGGGCGACAATGTCCACGCCCCCACATCCCCCTGTGCTGCAACTGTGTCAGAGCTGAATGTATAGGAACCACATACTAGCTGGCAGGTTAAAGTTAGCTTGTAGTTCAGGGAAGGATAGCAACCTACCGTTGTTAAATATGTGAGATAACAGAGTGACACCATGGGTTCCCCATTGGGGTTCCTGTTGCAACTTAGCCAGCTCTTCATAGCAGTGATTGCCCCAAATTGGGCTAAAGTCTGTGAACCCCTGCACCCTCTGGAGCTGCCTACCCTTGTTCCACACCTTTTGGATTAACGCTAGCGTTGGAGTCTGTTTATTGGATATTAGAAACATTTGTGCCTCCAGGCCCAGAGGGATGGTCTCAGCTCCTGAAGCAAACAGCATCAGCCGTCCCGCCAAGCCCACTGGATCCCGGGCCATAGACCCTTTCTAAATGCTGCAACTGGGCAGCAATATAGTACAGCCAAGGGTTGGGGACCAACAAGACAAACCTCTGCTATCCTTAGAGTGTTGCAACTGCTCCAGCTTGATCCTGGGAGTCTTAACATTCTACAACAACCTACAACTGTTCACTACTCTGAAAATGTTTGAGTGTATGACCACTGGCAAGTTGTGCAGAAAGAACAGTAGTTGTGGCATCAGAATCATTTTAATTAGGTTGGATCTGGCTGCCAGGGACATTTTAAGGTTATTCCAGGTGTTAATCTTATCTCGAAAACGGGAAAGCAGGGGGTACACATTCATAGAACAGTAGTCCGAAATCTTGGGTGAAATCTGCACACCCAAGTACTTGAAGCTGGAAACCACCGGTATGGGACAAGAGGCCGGGAGGTCCACCTCCCGTTTTTAATCCAGCATCATCAGGGCAGACTTAGACCAATTTATGGTTAGGCCGGAAAAGTGACCAAACTGCTTTATTATGGACATAACCCTTGGCAATGACAGGCTGAGATCCTCCAAAAAAAGAAACATGTCATCAGCATATAACATAAATTTTCCATATCTAAATCCACATATCTGGGCACTTGACCTCACCAGGGCCACCAATTGCAAAGAGCAGGGGGGGCAGCAGGCATCCCTGCCGCGTTCCGCTGCCCAGTGCAAAAGCCGGTGACATTTTGTCTGCCACCCTAATAGTTGCCCGCGGGGGCGCATAAAGTAACCTAACCCAAACTAAAAAACGGTTTCCAAAGCCAAACTTGTCCAGCACTGCCCACAGGTACCTCCAGCTGACACTATCAAATGCCTTGTTGGCATCAAGGGACAAGAGAGCCCTGCGACCACCATTCTCCGCTTGAATTTGCATGTTCAGGTAAAGTCTCCTTAGGTTAGTCATCACAGCTTTAATGAGGTTTTATGCAGAGACGAGCACATCCAGCTACAAACTTCCAAATCCAAAAACACCATGGCAAACCATCATCTAATTTCATCAGTATGGGTTCATTTTCTGTCCAGGTGTTTAATGAATGTTGGGGAATGAGGGCACCACAGCCAAAATGTTACCATTCATTTTGATACTTCCATTACTACTACTAGCTGATTGGGTTTAAATATGACCCCCAAGGCAGGGATATTGTATTGATATTGCATTAATATCGAATTGATATGCAGATATCTTTATGTTTTTTTCTTGCCCTGGTGAATGGGCACTCTGGGACCCCGAAACGAATTGGAAATGTATTTCGGTGATTGTACCCCTGACTTTTATTAGAATTAAAGTCATACCTCTTAGAAGTGGTGTGGCACTTCAATTAAAATATTGTTGAAACTTTACCAAATTGATTGAACAGCAAAACAAAAGGCCGTACGTAGGTGGAAGTTGGCTTGCCACTGTACTTGTGACTTGAAACTGGTTCAGCTGATATTATCAATACAATTGTAATTTCCTGGTTCGCCGGACACTCTTCAAATCTTCCAAAAAAGGGGAACAGGATAGTGCTGTGTGGCAGATGTGTGTTAATCTCAGGACTGGCTGGCAGGAAGATCCTGTTTTGTATGCACTAGACATGTGCACTGCCAAAAAAATTGTTTTTCGGGTCATTTGTTATGATCGAAATTCGTAAATTTGAAAATGTGTAAAGTCATAAATTCAAAAATTCTGAAAATCAAAAATTCTGAAATTTGAAAATGTGTAAATTTGAAAATTCGTAAATTTGTAAACTTAAAATTTAGAAAATTAAAAATTTCGTAAACTCGAAATGTAGAAAATTTATAAATTTGTACATTTGAAAATTTGTAAATTCGTAAATACAAAAATTGGAAAATGAGAAAAAAAATGTATTTGAAAATCCAAAACCCGAATCCAAAAATTCATAAATTAGAAGATTCAAAATCCAGAAATTCTAAATAATAACTAACGAACTAATAACTACGGTAACTTAAATTATAGGTATTGGAATTTCCTTTCAAATTTGGCTGTTAAGCCATGTACACACGATCAGACCAAACCGATGAAAATGGTCCGACTGACCGTTTTCATCGGTTCACAGACTGATGGCCTGATGGTCTGATGTGCGTACACACCATCGGTTCAAAATCCGATTGGGCCAGAACGCGGTGACGTAGAACACAACGACGTGCTGAAAAAAATAAGTTCAATGCTTCCAAGCATGCGTCGACTTAATTCTGTGCATGCGTGGGTTTTCGGTCCGATGCTTTTGCGTACTAACCATCGGTTTGGCCCGATGGTCAGGCGTCAATCGATCCGATTTTAAAGCGAGTTTTAAAACTTTGGTCCGGCGGTCCGATGGGCCGTACACACGATCTGTTTGGCCCGATGAAACTGGTCTTAAGGCCAGTTTCATCGGACCAAACCAATCGTGTGTAGGCGGCCTTAGTGAACGTAACAAATACAAATTTATCTGACTTTACGAATTTTCCGAATAAACAAACGTAACGGATCTAATTAATAATAAAAAAGTTTTCATTATTATTGTTATTTGTTATTATTAATTCATTACGTTCCATTAATTTAGATACGGCATTCGTTAAAGCGGTTGTAAACCGCAACAAAAAAAAATAATTTTTTGTTACACCTGCAAGGGAAAAGCCATAATGAGCTAATATGCACCGCATATTAGCTCATTATGAAATACTTACCTCGGAACGAGGTGTAGGGAACTTACCTGGTGCACGCCGAGCGAGATGTCATCTTGACTCGGCGTGTCTTCCGGGTATCGCCGCTCCAGCGCTGTGATTGGCTGGAGCGGCGATGACGTCACTCCCGCGCGTGCGCGCGGGAGATTTAAATCCGGCCAGGACGGCGGTGGCCGGTCCTTTGGCCGTAGATTCCCCCCTGCGCATGCGCCGCTGCAATCAGCGGGGGTAATATCTCCTAAACCGTATAGGTTTAGGAGATATTCTTTATACCTACAGGTAAGCCTTATTATAGGCTTACCTGTAGGTAAAAGTCGAAAAAGTGGGTTTACAACCTATATTTCATGTTCAGGGATGGAGGTGTGCCAGACAGGCTTGGCAGTGTTCCCCTGCCATCCACACGGTGGATGATCTTGTTTGGGACAGGTTGGATTACCTGTCCCAGACACAGCTCACTCAGGACATTTCCTGAGATTAACAATGTTTTAGCGAGAAGCCGTGGGTCTGGTAATTTTACTATGGTCACTGTATGTCCATTGCCTTAATCTGTCTGCGATTCGGGAGCTGCGACGCGCGTTATGCACTGCCCCCTCCCGTCCTTCTCCCCGCCCTCATTGGGTGGAGAGTTGCCCGGTGGTGGGGTCCGTTCGCATCTCGCGTCGGCGCCATGTGTCCCGCCCAGCTCGTGACGTCAGTGCTGGCGTCACCATGCTTGATGCGGTTTCCAACCCAAGCGGGCGTGACCCGGACAAATGAGTAGACGCTGTGGGCAGTTCCGCCCACTCCGTCGCTCCTCCGGATTTCCGTCCCGCCCACATGACGTTGACGGCTTACTAGCGTCCACGTGTGCAGGGCGGCAGTATAAATGCCCTCCCTTAGATCTCTTTGGTCACTAGCGTGCTAGGTTTTGCTACACCATATTTTTGCTGGATGTCAGAGGAGCCCTGGACGCCACTATTAGGTTATTCTACCTACCCCTATGTGTGGGTTGGCTGTCTTCGGTTTGGTCCCAATACATATTTGTTTATTTTCTATCTCATTGTCTTTTTAGACCCCAGCTGGCTACCTGCTTTGGTTTATATACCACACGCACACCTGATCCTGCACTTATCTTGCTTGGGAGGTCTCCTGCTGTCCATGTCCCGTGTATGCTATAATGCCGCCACAGCTCCCCTGGCGGACATATCCTTTCGGCTATGGTTCCATACATCCCATATCTTTTTGCCTTAGATCCAATGTGAGTACCTTAGGTGGATATTCTCCCCACCCCACACTGGTTATCCATTTATGAACTATTTATTAATTATGCTCTACCCGTTCTAGATAATTCAAGCATCCCGCCCCTGAAGAGTGCCCATAGACACGAAACGCGTCGGGCTAGTATGGATGCTATACATATCCTGGGCTAATATGGATGCTATATATGCTCTATTTTATTATATTTTAGCATTGGTATATTCTATATGCTTTTTACCAGTTCCTCACATGTGTAACCTTTTCGCTATAATTGTTAATATGCCTTTTGTACATATATTGTCATTGGATGCATCCATCTATCCATGCACATTAGCATGTGGCACTTGGCCAGGAATTGCTGCATCTGTTGCTGCGCTTATTGTATATGCACATATTTTGTGTTTTCAATATAAAGTAATGTCCTCTATTTGAAATACCTATGTTTTCATTTACATGTTTTTCTGTATGTTGATGTATGTTTGCATTTCCATGAATAAATTTGTACTTTTATACTATCCCCATCTTGTCTGCAGCCTCGCTAAAAGTCCCAATTTTTCCCTTTCCAGTTTTTCTATCTCCTGGGTTTACAACCACTTTAAATCGGAAAATTCGTAACTCTGATAAATTCGTATTTGTTATGTTCACTAACAGCCACATTTTAAAGGAAATTCCAATACCTATAATTTATTAGTTAGTAGTAGTTAGGTTATTATTAGTTAGTTATTTCAGATTTTCCCATTTTCGCTCTTCTTTTTAATTTTCATTTATTTTCGGATTTTGTTCCGTATTTTTTAATTTTCAAATTTAGAATTTCCGACGTTTTCTTGAGCCCCTAGCCCATTGCGAAACTTGAATAACCGCCTTATTCCCCTGATTTAGCACCCTGTGACTTTTGGCTATTTTCACAATTAAAAAAAATCCCTAAAAGGATACAGGATTTGCTGAAATTTCCAGGCATCCAGTGCACTGCGACAAAGATACTGTGCAGCGTTTTGGAAAACGAATTACAGAAATTTTTGGCAGTGACATGTCTATAAAAAGTATGTTGTTTCACAAAGAGACTACTTCGAAGGTGACAACAGCCGCTAGTGTATGGTAAGCAAACATTTATTTCTGTAACCACTTCAGCCCCCCAGTTGGCAACTGGTTAACAGTCCATTCCGGGAATTAAATTGTCACGTCTCGTATATATAATTAGTGTAAATCTAAACCACTCCACAAGTCCCTCAACAGAGCAAATGTGTTCACTCACTGTCATTTTCTTCCATAGACAATAATTGAGGGCTTACTTTCAGTGACTGACCACGTTAACTTGGAGACCCCGGGCTTGCAGAGTAGACAAGGACTGGTGGGGTTGGTGTCACCTTCAGCGTAACAAAGTCCATCTATATTACAGGTCTTCTCCTGGAAAACAACAAGCATATGGTTCAGGAAACATGACTGGGCTAACAATTCATCTCACCAATATTATTTGTTCTGTTACAGCGTTCCGCGTCTCCACCCGCTCTAGAGCTGCAATGTGTCCAGAACGTATTGCTCTGGGAACGATGATGTCATTGGATGGTTTAGCTAAGTGTTAGAGAATCATCATCAGGGGACTGATGTCACTCCTTTTGACATTCTGCTCAGTACAACAAATACTTACTAAGGACAATGATTGTAATACCCCGAGGAAGTGAGGAGTGGAAGACGTGTGCAGGTTGTTGTCGCATTTATTTTCCAACTCCTTTACCAGATTCTAGAACTTTAAAGAGTCACTTAAATAATTGCAGGTCAAATCACAGAAATGTTAACTATTTAATTGCTTACTTACAGTATTTTTTCTTTCCATAAATTATTTTTATTGACTTGCATTTGAGTACTCCAGGAAGAGTCAGTTCCCTAGCAAAGCCTTCTTCCTCTTGCATGTCATAGTCCTCTCTTCTGGGAGTGTCTAATTACTTTCTATGCTGGCCTAGCTCCACCACCCCCTCCGCTCATCTACCCATATGTAGTACCCTCTACTTTAGGTAGGTCAATTTATTCAGGCCTAGCTGTGAGCTAGGCCTGTTTGTTTTGATCTGTGGGGCTGGCAGTGTCCAAAAATAGCAATAACATGCAGCATCATTTCTCTGTCACCTCCCTCTGGCTTCTGGTAGGGAGACAGGGGAGAGGAGAGGAGTGGAGTGGCATGGGGTGTCTCAGGGAGCCCTGACCAATCCCCAACTAGGATTAGCAGGGGGCAGGCCTTGATATACCCAGGATCAGCCTTGCTGGGGAGGAGTTGTTCAAATGGAAGAACTGAGAGATGGAGTGTTAGGCTGTCAGGGCCTTGGAGGGAGTCCCCCAGTCTGGGGGGTGACCTTGGAGCTGTGAAGGAACCCCACACAACCCAAGGGGTGTCATGAACAGGAGCAGGAGAGGACAGCAGGGAACACTGCCGGGCAAGTCTTCAGGAGGGATCCAACAGGTGTCGTTGAGTGACGGGCACAGTCGGAAGAGCTTGGAGGGGCATGCCAGATGGGAGGCGGGGAAGAGGAGTGGAGTGGCATGAGGTGTCTCAGGAAGCCCTGACCAATCCCCAACTAGGATTAGCAGGGGGTAGGCCTTGATATACTCAGGATCAGCTTTGCTGGGGAGGAGTTGTTCAAATGGAAGAACTGAGAGATGGAGTGTTAGGCTGTCAGGGCCTTGGAGGGAGTCCCCCAGTCTGGGGGGGGTGACCTTGGAGCTGTGAAGGAACCCCACACAACCCAACGGGTGTCATGAACAATAGCAGGAGAGGACAGCAGGGAACACTGCCGGGCAAGTCTTCAGGAGGGATCCAACAGGTGTCGATTATTGACAGGCACAGTCGGGAGAGCTGGGAGAGGCATGCCAGAAGGGACGCGGGGAAGAGGAGTGGAGTGGCATGAGGTGTCTCAGGGAGCCCTGACCAATCCCTAACTAGAATTAGCAGGGGGCAGGCCTTGATATACCCAGGATCAGCCTTGCTGGGGAGGAGTTGTTCGAATAGAAGAACTGAGAGATGGAGTGTTAGGCGGTCAGGGCCTTGGAGGGAGTCCCCCCAGTCTGGGGGGTGACCTTGGAGCTGTGAAGGAACCCCACACAACCCAAGGGGTGTCATGAACAGGAGCAGGAGAGGACAGCAGGGAACACTGCCGGACAAGTCTTCAGTAGGGATCCAACAGGTGTCGGTGAATGACAGGCACAGTCAGGAGAGCTTGGAGGGGCATGCTAGAAGGGAGGCGGGGAAGAGGAGTGGAGTGGCATGAGGTGTCTCAGGGAGCCCTGACCAATCCCCAAATAGGATTGGCAGGGGGCAGGCCCTGATATACCCAGGATCAGCCATGCTGGGGAGGAGTTGTTCGAATGGAAGAACTGAGAGATGGAGTGTTAGGCTGTCAGGGCCTTGGAGGGAGTCCCCCCAGTCTGGGGGTGGGTTACATTGGAGCTGTGAAGGAACCCCACACAACCCAAGGGGTGTCATGAACAAGAGCAGGAGAGGATAGCAGGCAACACTGCCGGGCTAGTCTTCAGGAGGGATCCAACAGGTGTCGGTGAGTGACGGGCACAGTCGCAAGAGCTTGGAGGGGCATGCCAGAAGGGAGGCGGGGAAGAGGAGTGGAGTGGCATGAGGTGTCTCAGGGAGCCCTGACCAATCCCCAACTAGGATTAGCAGGGGGCAGGCCTTGATATACCCAGGATCAGCCTTGCTGGGGAGGAGTTGTTCAAATGGAAGAACTGAGAGATGGAGTGTTAGGCTGTCAGGCTCTTGGAGGGAGTCCCCCAGTCTGGGGGGTGACCTTGGAGCTGTGAAGGAACCCCACACAACCCAAGGGGTGTCATGAACAGGAGCAGGAGAGGACAGCAGGGAACACTGCCGGGCAAGTCTTCAGGAAGGATCCAACAGGTGTCGGTTAGTGACAGGCACAGTCGGGAGAGCTGGGAGAGGCATGCCAGAAGGGACGCGGGGAAGAGGAGTGGAGTGGCATGAGGTGTCTCAGGGAGCCCTGACCAATCCCCAACTAGGATTAGCAGGGGGCAGGCCTTGATATACCCAGGATCAGCCTTGCTGGGGAGGAGTTGTTCAAATGGAAGAACTGAGAGATGGAGTGTTAGGCTGTCAGGGCCTTGGAGGGAGTCCCCCAGTCTGGGGGGTGACCTTGGAGCTGTGAAGGAACCCCACACAACCCAAGGGGTGTCATGAACAGGAGCAGGAGAGGACAGCAGGGAACACTGCCGGGCAAGTCTTCAGGAAGGATCCAACAGGTGTCGGTTAGTGACAGGTACAGTCGGGAGAGCTGGGAGAGGCATGCCAGAAGGGACGCGGGGAAGAGGAGTGGAGTGGCATGAGGTGTCTCAGGGAGCCCTGACCAATCCCCAAATAGGATTGGCAGGGGGCAGGCCTTGGTATACCCAGGGTCAGCCTTGCTGGGGAGGAGTTGTTCGAATGGAAGAACTGAGAGATGGAGTGTTAGGCTGTCAGGGCCTTGGAGGGAGTCCCCCCAGTCTGGGGGTGGGTGACCTTGGAGCTGTGAAGGAACCCCACACAACCCAAGGAAGGGGTGTCATGAACAGGAGCAGGAGAGGACAGCAGGGAACACTGCCGGGCAAGTCTTCAGGAGGGATCCAACAGGTGTCGGTGAGTGACGGGCACAGTCGGAAGAGCTTGGAGGGGCATGCCAGAAGGGAGGCGGGGAAGAGGAGTGGAGTGGCATGAGGTGTCTCAGGGAGCCCTGACCAATCCCCAAATAGGATTGTCAGGGGGCAGGCCTTGATATACCCAGGATCATCCATGCTGGGGAGGAGGCACAGTCGGGAGAGATGGGAGAGCCATGCCAGGAGTGGATGTAGAGCAAGCGGGAGAGACTTTCTTTAACCATCAGTTGCTATACCAGAGGTGGCCCGCGGTCCCTGCCAGTAAATGGTGATTTCTCTGTTCTGACTGGATTAGAGTTGGGCCTGCCACGTTGTAGCTGTGCCAGGAACCAAGTATTGTACAGAAGAGAGAGAGAGAAATAGTCTACAAAAAAGGGTTGTGCTGAAGAAGACTGGAGCTCTAGAAGATGTAAATAGAGGTTTCAATTGCTCATCATATTGATTTCTGCTTTGATCTACACCAAAGTCATGACAATGGTGCTATGCTTTGTAGGGAATTGTTTCTTTTTATACATTCTATGGGACACATATGTAACATGCCCCCATCAGCTCATTAATAGGGGGGGGGGGGGGTGAAAGGAATGGCCTAATATACCTTTAGCTTACACAGTCCATCAGACACAGGATCGCAGGTCTGACAAGCTCCGTCATACAAAGTCATTGATTTAAAGTTACTGAAGACCTCGCCATCGTTGGAGACCTGCAGATAGAGATGTGGAATGTAAATTGCTTCTCAATAACACATAATAATACAAAGTGCAATTGCACAGAGTGGAGTTTTACTTCAAACAGTCAGAAACATAATAGCTGCAAGCTGCATTTCCATCAGTTAAGATTTAAAGGGGTGGTAAAGATATTTTTTTCCCCCTAAATAGCTTCCTTTACCTTAGAGGTGCTTTACCGTCAATTTCGCAGCACTATTCGGCCGCTAGCGGGGGGTGCTTTTACCCCCCGCTAATGGCCGAGAAAGGGTTAAAAGCACCATGAAGCGGCGCTTTGCCGGCGGTATAGCCACGGTGCAAATTAATTTCAATGGGCAGGAGCGGTGGAGGAGCGGTATACACGCCGCTCCAAAGATGCTGCTATCAAGACTTTTTTTACCGACCTGCTAGCGCACCGCTTCAAGTGTCCCCGGTCTTTCAAGGCGCTTTGCAGGCGCTATTTTTAGCGTTATAGCGCCTGCAAAGCGCCCCAGTGTGAAAGGGGTATAAATAAATAAAAAAATAGAACATTAAAAGCCAGCAGCTACTTATACTGCAGCTGCTGGCTCTTAATAAATGGGCACTTACCTGTCCTGGAGTCCAGCGATGTCTGCGCCCGCAGGTGGTGTTTCGGGTGCTCCACCGCCATTGCAGGTACAGAAACCCAGGAGTGTAGCCTTTCGGCTTCACGCTGGGAACCTTACTGCGCATATGCGAGGCCCCCCTCCTCTGTTCTATTGGCCCGGCGCCGGGGGAGGAGGAGGGAGCCCCGTGTCACAGCTACGCTGTACCTGGTATCCTGTCTCCCCTCCCCCCCGAAAGGTGCCAAACGTGGCACTGGAGGGGGGGAGGAATAAGATGAGCTGAAGTTCCACTTTTGGGTGGAACTCAGCTTTAACATGTTGCTATTTAAAGGAGTTGTAAAGGAAAACATTTTTTTTGCCTAAAATTTATGTCTGCAAGGTAGACAGACAGAATAGTGTAATGATTCTGTTAAAAAACAAGTAAATACCTATATTTTTTTAACCTATATTATTCCTTTATCTATATCACCTTCTAGTTTCTGTTCTCTCATTCACTTCCAGGTCTGCGGCGCTCGTTTATGTAAAGCCCCGTACACACGACAGGGAACCTCGACGGGCGGAACACATCGTTCCGCCCGTCGAGGTTCTCTGCCGGCCGTCAGAATCTGCGACCCGCCCGTCGGGAATGGCAACCAGCCATTCATCCTGACGGGCCGTCGAGCAAATAGAGAACCTGTTCTCTATTTGCTCGACGGGTTTCCAAACGGGCCGGACGAGCAGAGAGCGCACACACGGCCGAGGTTCTCGCTGGAATGCAGCTCCCAGCGAGGTTCTCGCTGGTTTCTGGCGAGAACCTCGGCCGTGTGTACGGCGCCTAAGAACTACATTTCCCAGTATGCATTGCGGCACGCCCAGTAATTCACACCTCCTTGAAGTCTCTAACACGTAGAGAGCGTCCTGCCACACAGATGTAGTTCCCAGGAGGGGGGGAGCACGTCACTGACCACCGCAGTAAAGCCTCCCTTCACGGTGGTGAGTAACAATCAGACAAGCAGGAAGTGAACAGAACAGAGAAGAAATAGAGCAACTTCTGAGCAAAAACGAACAATGAGGAAGTGAAAAGAGGAATGTCTGCAGGTAAAGGATGCTTATTATGAAAAAAATAAAAAAATCCTTTACAACCCCTTTAATAATACATTGCTGGATCCTTAAACGGATGGTTCACCATAAATAAATATTAAAAGCCAGCAGCAACAAATACTGCAGCTGCTGACTTTTAATATTAGGACACTTACCTGTCCTGGAGTCCAGCGGCGTCCGCAGCAGAGGATGAGCGATCGCTCGTCACCCTGCTGCTCCCCCCTCCATCCACGGCGAGGGAACCAGGAAGTGAAGCGCTGCGGCTTCACTGCCCGGTTCCCTACGGCGCATGCGCGAGTCGCGCTGCGCCCGCGATTGGCTCCCGCTGTGTGCTGGGAGCTGAGAGTTCCCAGCACACAACGGGAAAAGCCCGTCTTTTGCCCGAGACTGCGGGCCGGAAGTGGGTGCGGATACCTGTCTTTAGACAGGTATCTGCACCCCCCTCCCCCCTGAAAGGTGTCAAATGTGACACCGGAGGGGGGGAGGGTTCCGATCAGCGGATCTTCACTTTAGGGTGGAGATCCGCTTTAATTCTCCAGCCAGATGATATCAAATCGGCACTCACACTGTTTGTAAACTGGCATCAAAACGAATTCCCTGAAGATTATGAAAAAAATCCAATACCTTGACTCTCCACCTTGCAATTGGTTTGTCATCCACTGGTTCCATTCCATGAGCTTGGCCGGCATCTACAGGAATCTGGCAGTCAATGGCTCTGGAATTCCTGAAAGTAGCGTCCATGAGCACTGGCTCAAGAAGGATCCATTTGCCACCACTATACTGGGAATATGGGAAGAATGCACAAGTGTAAAAAATGGTTTAGTCACGCATTCATTTAAAGTGGAAATAAACAACGACAACCAGACTTTCAAGCAGGGTGAGACAAGCCAGTTGTGAATGACAGACCATTAACAGTAGATATTCTGCAGCTGATCTTTTGCCTAAGCATGCTTTGAAATCCATTCTACAGCAGTACGTGCCTGCAGAGAGGCCACCATATAAGTGTAGTGGCAAGCCATCTCTGGGAAGCTCACCACCCTTTGATAATATAACCGATACAATCCAGTAGTCAGAAGCGGGAGTGGGTGGGATCTGCCTCTGTTAATGTAAAACTACTGATAGGTAGTAAACCTCGGAGAAGAGAGTGGGACTAGGCAGTGCCACCATGCATGTGTTCCATTGTTTCTAAAAAGGATTTTTTTTTTTTTTGCTAAGGGGACTTTTTTTTACTGTGCTAATGAATCCATGCAAAATCCATGGATTTTAGGTGTAGCTCCGCTTAAATAATTCTACCGAGAAGTGTTAACGTTGTGCATACTCTCGTTGAGGGTGATAACACTCTTCTGATTTTATAGATATGGTTCCTCTACTCCAGGCATGTCCAAAGTCCAGCCTGCTGGCCAATTGTGGCCGTTCCAGTTTAGTATGACCCCACTGGTGATTTGAATACACAGTATATATCTTTTGTGGCCCCCAGGGCCACAAAGATATATACTGTATTAATCAGCGCTGCCTCGGAGGGGACAGGGAGGGGGCGGGATGAGCACCTTCATATTAATGTAGCGGGGTCCCCTTGTCAGAAGTCTAATGACAAGCCATCCTCGCTGAGACTATACTCACGCCTGTAAATATGTACATTACCCTTTAAAGAGCTATACTTTGTGGGATAGAAAGTAGCCGGAGATATGGACTCCATTGACTCCTATGAGAAGCAGACTACATTTCCCACAACGCCCTGCCCGGTTGGGGCATGTGACGCTTCCGCACAGCCTTGTGGGGGAGGCTATTTAAGAAGAGGGAGGAGCGTTTTTCAGTCTCTCGGGACCAGCCCTTCTCGTCTGCGGAGCTGCTGACAGAGATAGCTGTGCTGTTAGGCCCAGAAGCCTGGGCCTAAATTTTCCTCAGAGGTCGGTCATATAGAAGGAAGCGAGACCCCGACACCCAGCCTGTGCATCCAGAGGTCGGAGAGGAAGCCTAGCTGACAACTGTGACATCCCTCGTCCGGGATCTTGTGCTGCGGAGCGGTGACTTTTCAACGTGCTTTCCGGGAGGTGACCAGGCGGATCGGCCTGCTGGGTGAGAGAGCACATGCTCAGCCTTCAATTCTCTCTTCAGACTGATACTTTAATGCCACCTCACAGGCCTCCTGTTGCCCTGTTGGTTTTCACCCTGAACTTGTACCCTTTTTTTTATTTTCCTATAGTGGCCGTTCAGAAGTGACTGACGCTGAACAGCCATCAGCTCACCACCATTAGTGCTGACCATACTTTGATGGATTATCTTCCCCTTATTTTTCCTCGTTTGTGGATTACAATTTTAATGTGCACCATCCGGCGGCAACGTGCCTGATGCTGTTTGCAGTATCACCCTATAGGGGAAGCTCGCGAGCACGGACTGTCCACCAGTTAGCTGAATGGTACCATTCTTCAGTATAGATTTTATAGTAATCATAAATGCTATTTTTGTGACTCCCACAAGGGCCCTTGTGTAGTCACACCTTGTTATTGCCTAGCACTTGTTTGTTTGATGATGTGAATCACTGTGTGTGTTTCTTTGAGTACTAATCAAGTAAATTCACTCTTTTTGATTCAAATATACCATTGTGTGAGGTGTATTCTTAAAGTCTGAGGGCCCACCCACCACTCAGGTAATATTCTCAACACTGTCATTGAATATTGTATGCCTGTCATTGTACCGTCACTCAGCAGGGGTCACAATACATCCCTCAGACTTCTGGTGTGTCAAGGGAGGGTTCGAGCAAGTTAATAGGGGTGTGTTCAATCTTGAGGTAAGAAAAGAAAAAGAGAGTAGATCCCATCATCAAACCAGCGGCCCTTTCGGGGGTGACGCTACATTACATACAGGAGAATCTCCTGTTTACTCAGTGTTATCTGTAATAGGAAGTCCCGTCTCCTGGGTTGCCATTGGACAACTGATCTATCATAAGAGGCGGGAGTTCCTATTACAGAGGCCCCCACGAAAACAGGAGATTCTCCTGTATGTAATCTGCTGGCGCTCATCCTGCCCCCCCCCCCCTCCCTGTCCCCTCCAAGGCTGCAGATGGCAATAGTAAGGCTGCACTGATGGCAATAGTAAGGCTGCATTCATGGCAATGGTGAGTCTGCAGATAGACACTGATTAGGTTGCATTGATGTGCACTGAATTTTATTTAGCTTCATTATTTATTTAAAATGTAAGTACAAATGTAATACATTATTTAAAATGTAACTTTTTCCCTGAAACTTGAAGTGAAGGTGCGTGTTATATGCCGATAAATACAGCATATCAAAATAACAGGCCCAAGATCATCTTTTCACCACACACAGCCCCAAATGCAATGGAATTCTTGTTGGGCCGTGTATTAGTGCTCAGACAAACACACTAATGCCGCGTACACACAGTTGGAAATTTCGCCAACAAATATACGATGGGAGCTTTTTGTTGGAAATTCCGACCGTGTGTAGGCTTCAACGGACATTTGCTCTCGGAATTTCCGACAACAAAAATTTGAAAGCTGGTTCTCAAATTTTTCGACAACAAAATACGTTCTCGTAAATTCTAAACCTGTGTGAACAATTCCGACGCAAACAATTCCATGCATGCTCTGAATCAAGTATGAGACGGAATCGCTCGGTCTGGTAAAACTAGTGTTTGTAATTGAGATGGCACATTCGTCACACTGTAACGGACTGAAAAGCACGAGGCTAAAAAGCGCGAATCGTCTCTCACCAAACTTCTACCGACACGACTGGTATTGAACTTCCCTTTTATAGTGCCGTTGTGCGTCTTGTATGTCACCGCGTTCAGAATTTCCGACAACATTTGTGCGACCGTGTGTATGCAAGACACGTTTTAGCCAATATTCATCTGGAAAAATCCACGGTTTTGTTGTCAGAATTTCCGATCGTCTGTATTATAGACTGCATTAGACCAAATTGTAATGGTTCAAAGAATGTCAGGCAAAATGGTCGGCCCTCACGCATGTTCACTTCATCAAATCTGGCCATCTTTGAAAAAAGTTTGGACACCTCTGCTCTTCTCCATCTCCTTGTCCTTGGCCTACTAAGGCACATCATTAAACGTGCAATATCCACCTTGAGCTTTCCTGCTATAAAGAATCTAATGATGTACCTTCTATTCCCACCCCTACCCATGCACCTGATGTCATATTTTACTTTTTATGAGGCAACCAAATACAAAGTCAACTTTTGAGTAACTGTACTGACTGAACTGAGATTATTTCATGATATTTGAAGGCATAAATAGGTAAACTAAAGGCCTATTTGGTATATTTACATGAAGTTGATTTCTCAAACGTCAAATGGAATGTCATTAACACAAATTCTACTCAACAAACACAACATTGGCCACCAAACAGTGACCTCACGGAAGCTACATACCTGTTGCTTAGTAAATTCACATTTAAGGCTGTCCGATTCTTTGAATCCCGTCCCAAAGACTCGAACAGAAGTGCAGTCATATCTCCGAACATCACAGAGCCCAGAGTTCTCAAGCTCAGAAATTTCAGGACTTTGGTCTTTACAAAGAAAAATAAGACAACATATTAATTGAAATACATCACTTACCACCCTGCCTGTCTAAATTGCCCATTTAAATGATGGACTTGGACTTCAAGTGTGTAAGGGCCCCCATAATTCCTGATGGCCACCCTGGCTATACCACAGGCTAACTGGAAAACTACAACCCCCAAGCCAGAGACTAAGTAGAGGGACAGGATTGATTTTCCATGGTGGAAGAAGGAAGAGAGCTCTTTCTGCAGAAAGAACAGCACTAAACTGAGTGGGACATTGGGACATTTTTTATCTGGAAGCAGAGCAGTGCTATCCTTAAGCCTTGAATCACGACCTGGACTGTGTGGACCCTGCTCTGCAGTAAAGAGTCACAGGCTGATAATACCACTAGAGACAAAGAGGGAAGCCCATTGTGCCTGATGCTGGGACAGACACTCTCTGCTTGTACAGGACTGGTAAGCGGCCGCTGGCCAACCATCCACTGCAACCTAACGGAGGGACAGACTTGCCTGCTAGGAACATTTGACTTTTGCATGCACCAACCCTTAAAGAAACACTGCCTAGTGTGCTCCAGCACAAGGTTTTGGCCCCAATGAGATGACCAGCATAAGGTTTAGTACATGCAGACTTCTGACTGCTAAGTGCTGCTGCTGTAACCACCCATTGGTCCCTTAACCCCCCCCCCCCCTTTAGCTAAGCCATCCTGTGCAGGTTAAAGAAAGATGTGTACTATTTTCGGGGATATTTATATGCACAGATGCCTGCAACCATCTTCTTAGCTCAACCAAGTGTGTCAGAGAGTACAGAGTTGTTGGCGAGTCATGGGCCCAAGAACAGAGGACCTGACACATCAAGTAGCTCCTTCAGGGGTAGGGTCTACATTTAGGAGACTTGTTCATCACATAGTAACAGGATCTGTTATTTCTTTAGACTGCCATACAGGAGCCTTTGGTTGTAATTTAAGATGGCTCCATAAAAAGTTACAACTAGAGAGAGAGAGAGAGAGTCAAACAGAAAACAGATTCTGCTGTTCCCTATCCATGGAAGACTCCACTCCCCTGGTAAGGTTTTCTGCAAGATTTTGGAGTGCATCTATGGGAATTTGTGCCCACCCAGCCTAAACAGCATTTGTGAGGACTTGGCTGGAAATGCCATTCTAATGCTGTGTACACACAATTGGAAATTCCGACAAAAAAACGTGGATTTTTTTCTGACGAAATGTTGGCTTAAACTTGTGTTGCATACACACGGTCACACGAATGTTGTCGGAAATTCCGACCATCAAGAACGCGGCGACGTACAACACATACGACGAGCCAAGAAAAATTAAGTTCAATAGGCAGTGTGGCTCTTCTGCTTAATTCCGAGCATGCGTGGATTTTTGTGCGCCGGAATTTCATACAGACAATCAGAATTTCCGACAAGAACTTTTCTTGTCGGAAAAATTGAGAACCAGCTCTCAAATTTTTGTTGTCGGAAATTCAGACAGAAAAAGTCAGTTGGAGCCTAGACACGATCGGAATTTTCGACCAAAAGCTGACATCTAACTTTTCTTGTCGGAATTTCTGATGGTGTGTACGCGGCATTATTCACCCTTGATGCCTCATACACACGACTGTTTTCCTCAGCAACAACCATCAAGAAAAATGCTGGCAGAGCTTTTTTGCAGAGAAAAACGGTCGTGTGTATGTTTTTCGTCGAGAAAACTGTCGTGGACTTCGACGAGAAAAAAAAAGGAACATGCTCTCTTTTTTCTCGTCGGGAGTCTCAACTTTTTCGTCGTGTTTCTCGTCGGGCTGGTTTACGACAAGAAACACGTTCGTGTGCATGCTTAGAAACCTGCGCATGCTCAGAATAAAGTATGAGACGGGAGGGCACCTTCGGTAAAAGTAGCGTTCGTAATGGAGATAGCACATTCGTCTTGCTTTAACAAACTGAAAAGCGCGAATCGTCTCTCACCAAACTTAACACGCAGTAACATGAGATTTTCAAAAGCAGCCCCAAGGTTGGCGCCAGTAGAATGGAACTTTCCCTTTATAGTGCCATTGTACGTGTTGTACGCCACCGCGTTTGAGAACGACGAGATTTTGTCTTGCCAGTGTGTATGCAAGGAAAGCTTGACAAGAATCTCATCAAGCTTGACAAGAACCTCGTTGAGGAAAACGACGTTTCTTTTACGACGAGATTCTCAGTCATGTGTACAAGGCCTGAGGCGGCGTACACACGTACGAGAACCTCGACGGGTGGAACACATCGTTCCGCCCGTCGATGTTCTCGGCCGGCCGTCAGAATCGGCGACCATCCCGTCGGGAAAGGCGACCAGCTATTAATCCTGACGGGCCGCCGAGAAAATAGAGAACCTGCTCTCTATTTTCTCTCGGCGGCTTTCCCGACGGGATGCTCGCCGAGAGTGTACACACGGCCAAGGTTCTCGGCAGAATGAGGATCCCGGCGAGCTTCTCGCTGGTTTCTGCCGAGAGCCTTAGGGTTTCATTAGGGTGAGGTTAGGGCTCTGTGCAAGTTGCTTAAGTTTCTTCACACCAAACTGGTCAGACATGTCTTTATGGAGCTGTCTTTGTACATGGTTGTACATGGGCAACTAATGGAAGGTTTTAACTACAAAGCACCAACTTACCAGACAAAACACTACAGTCATATGAACTATAACCATTGAAGCACGCACAGCCCCATTCCATACACTGTCCATTGCCACTGCACATGTTGGGACATTTCAGGGCTAGAATGATGGGGTCAATGGGTATCCGAGAGTGTTTTGCTTTATCATGTCCGAGTTCCAAAAGTTTCCTTTCACACTCATTCTCAAGTAGGGCCTCCCCTGCTTCCACCCAACCAAGGTCGTCCTTCAGCATAATATCCATGATGCACATATCAACCACATTCATGAGTCTCTTCTCTAAAAACCCAACACAAAGTCTCCCAATGCTCGCATTAAAGACTGCCTCTTGGCAAACCGCCGAAGCGTATGAATGAGTCAGTCCTGACGGAGTTGGCCAAGAAGGATGAAATTCACGATGTGAGTCACTGGTGTGATCTTCAGGGAAGAAGTAGCTGAATCCTTCCAAGTCAGTTTGGCTGAGGCTTTGATATGGAAATGTTTGCAGATACTCATAGTAATTCTGACGTTTAGACCGATTCCTAACATGTCCTTTATGGTCCCATCGGTTTTCTTGGTTCTTGTTGCTTGCATGGGATTGAGATGATCTTCTGGAAATCACATTTCTTTTCAATTTATTCTTGAGTTCTTTTGGATCGTTGGGATCATTATGAAGGTCCTCCTCACTAGGTGATGTGTCATGTTGTATTGAAACATCGGGCAATGAACGCTTGCTTAGCTCTCGCTCTGGATCAGTGTAGGTGTACTCATTGGTAACATCAAGTGCAGGTATTATGGAGGGGAACCTTACGTTCTCCATGCCACTGCACAGGGAAGCATCTTGCGAATTGCTGAAAAGCATGTTCATAGATGAATGCAGCAGGTTTGTATCTGCCATGCAGCTGCAATAGTTCGTTTTTTTGGCGATTGGTGGTGTCAACTCTGGTATTTTGTCAAAGAAACTTTCTCCAGCAGCAATTCTGAGGGAAAATATAACAAAAAAAAATAAAAAATTAATGGTAAAGTTCAAACTACAGATAAACAGCTAAATGCATCTAAGGAATTATACATGCCCTTATTAGTTGTTTGACCTGCCAAAGGATTTGCACTTATGTCCCTAAAAAAGCATAATTACAATATACTGTATTCTAGGGCTGATCCTAGGGTCACAGACGCCTGGGTGGAGAAATATTTCTGGTGCCCCCACATGGTCAGAGACTACAGACATAGTACAGGAGATAGTCAGAGACTGCAGACATACTATAGGAGTTGGTCAGAGACTGCAGATATAATACAGGAGATGGTCAGAGAGTGCAGATATAACACAGGAGATGGTCAGAGACTGCAGACATACTATAGGAGTTGGTCAGAGACTGCAGATATAATACAGGATATGGTCAAAGAGTGCAGATATAATACAGGAGATGGTTAGAGACTGCAGACATACTATAGGAGTTGGTCAGAGAGTGCAGATTTAACACAGAAGATGGTCAGAGAGTGAAGACATACTACAGGAGATGGTCAGAGACTACAGATATACTATAGGAGTTGGTCAGAGACTGCAGATATAATACAGGATATGGTCAAAGAGTGCAGATATAATACAGGAGATGGTTAGAGACTGCAGACATACTATAGGAGTTGGTCAGAGAGTGCAGATTTAACACAGAAGATGGTCAGAGAGTGAAGACATACTACAGGAGATGGTCAGAGACTACAGATATACTATAGGAGTTGGTCAGAGACTGCAGATATAATACAGGATATGGTCAAAGAGTGCAGATATAATACAGGAGATGGTTAGAGACTGCAGACATAAAACAGGAGATGGTCAGAGACTGCGGCTATGGTCTCCGGCTGCTTCGCTCTCCTCCTCTGACAGGAGGAAAGAGGGAGGGAGGATGTACTTGAGGAGGAAACACAGCTCCTGTCAGTTGCCGGCGGTAAGAGCTGTCTCTGGACACAGACAAGAAGAGGAGGAGGAAGCGAAAGGGGAGCACTCTGGCGCTTCAGCACCCCCACCTCTGTGGCACCTGGGTGCGCTGCACCCCATGCACCTGCCCAGGATCAGCCCTGCTGTATCCGCTTGCCGACCAGCGCACGACGATATACGTCGACACAATGGCATGGCTGGGCAAATGGGCGCACAGGTATGTCCTCTTTAAGATGCAGAATTGTGTCCCAGCCGCAAGCTCCGTGAGTCCGACCTCAGGTCCCGCGGGCTCGATGTCCACGGGGATACCCGCGATCGTCTCACGGAGCGGAAGAAACGGGGAAATGCTTGTGTAAACAAGGATTTCCCCATTCTTCCTAGTGACAGGACACTGATCACAGCTCCCTGTAATTGGGAGTGGTGATCAGTGTCGTGTCACATGTAGTCACACCCCCCCACAGTTAGAACACATCCCTAGGACACACTTGTTGCTCCCTTATTGTGGATTTATACCCTAAAGCCCAACTGAAGTCACAGAAATTATATTTATTCAGATATTCTACTAACACACCTCATTTCCAAAGTATTACCTTCACTCTCCTGTTGTAGAAGTTGTGCAATGTGTCTAAATTATGTCTATGCTGTCCAATAGGCACCACGTTTTGACCACACTGCCCAGCACACTTCATAATCTAACTTCTCTGGTGAGACCCGTCGCTTCCTCTGCACCACAAGTCTGGTAAAGAGGGGTGTGACTGTTACTCAGCTTTGCCAGCACAGAGGACATGACTGAGCACTGTAGTGAGAGCACAGAGGGCACTGGAGTCAAAGCATGGGAAGTACATATTTAAGCCTCATACACACCATCAGACTTCCATCGGACAAATCTGACGATTTTTGTCCGAAGGGCGTTGGCCATGGACTTGTTCTGCATACAAACGGCAGAACTTTTTTTATCCAACTATGTGTTTTTTCAGCTCTGTAGCGCCAACTTTTGGGCAACTTCTGCTAATGTTGGAAATTCTGACAAAAAATTGTCCGATGGAGCATACAGATGATCACATTATCCGACAAAACACATCCATCGGACAATTGTTGTCGAAATATCCGATCATGTGTACGGGCCTTAAGAAAAAAGGCTAGTACACACGAGCTAAATGTTAATGTCAATAAAAACCGTCCGACATTCAAACCATGGATACGGCAGCCGGACCAACAGAGGCTTCTATCGAAGGGTCATGAACCCAAAAGGTCTGCCAACCGGCTCCCAATCAGTGCCCTCAGCCTATGGCTGAAAGCACTTACTGTAGTGTTCTGGGGGGCGCCCCCTGTCAAAACACCATAGAACAGGGGAGATTGCTGTACTAACATCAGATTGTTAGTATACTGTAGCTGTTCCTCCTAAACTTTTTTTTTTCTACCCGAAGTGTACAAGGCTTAAGGTTAAGGCATTTCCAAGTGAAGTTCAGGTAAAAATCATAAGATGGTAATAAAGGACTATACAGAGTGTGAGAACGCAATTTAACTTCAACAGGTTGTAATCCAAGTGCGTATTTCTCTTACTTCCAATGGTTGATGAAGTACAAATGGCTGTTTGATGTCTCCTCCAGCTGGTCTCCTTTGGTGTCATGGAAATCATTATTGGGGTTTCCATCGAACGTCCCGCAGAGTCCCAGCGTCTTCTTAAAGTCCGAGCTCGGAGCTCTGAGCGTTAAACTCATCCCCCATTCACTAACATCGGCTCGGACAAACGCCCCCGAGGAGAAGGAGATCTAAAGGAAATTTGTGAAAAAGTGAACCAAAGAATATGATGGAGGCCACAAGGACAATATAGCAGGGGTCTCCAAACTGCGGCCCGAGGGCCGGATGTGGCCCTTTGCTAGCCTATATCCGGCCCTTGGGGCAGTATTGCTCCCAACGATATGAGGCAATTCCTCATAATGACACCAACAATGGGGCACTATTTCTTCCACTAATAGCAATGATGGAGCACTTTTCCTCCTCCTACTGCCCACCAGCACTGGGGGTGTGTTTATTCTCACAGATGCTCAGCCCTTGGGGCATTTTCTACCCCCACTGATCAGAATCCGGCCCCCCTGAAGTCTGAAAGACAATTAACTGGCCCTTCGCTTGAAAAGTATGGAGACCCCTGCAATATAGTCTTCAAGGATATGGGTCATACTCTAATACTATAGCAACACAAACAGTACATTACACACAAGGCTATAGGCTTATTATTTGGACAAAGGATGATGAAGCTGATGTTATGATCACCATAGTTGAGTAAAGACATTGGGCCAGATTCAGAAAGGAGATACGCCGTCGTATCTCTGCGTCTGAGGCGTCCTATCTATGCGCCTGATTCATAGAATCAGTTACGCATAGATTTGCCTTAGATCCGACTGGCGTAAGTCACTTACGCCGTCGTATCTAAGTTGTATATTTACGCTGGCCGCTAGGTGGCGTTCCCGTCGATTTACGCGTCGAATATGCTAATGAGCTTGATACGCCGATAACCGAACGTAGTTGCGGCCCGTCGTATTTCTTTATGTCGTCTGCGTAAGCGTAAGTCCGGCGTAAAGTTACCCCTGCTATATGAGGCGTATGTAATGGTAAGTATGGACGGCAGGCCAGCGTAGCATTTTTCGTCGTTTACGTCGCTTGCGTAAAACGGTCGCGAATAGGGCTTTGCGTAAGTGACCTTCACGTCGTTTTCATTGACTATTTGCGACGTGATTTGGAGCATGCGCACTGGGTTACGTTCACGGCCGGCGCATGTGCAGTACGTTCGGCGCGGGATCGCGCTTAATTTATATACTACACGCCCCCTACCCGCCCAATTTGAATTACGACGGGCCATTTACGCTACGCCGCCGCAACTTTACAGGCAAGTGCTTTGTGAATAAAGCACTTGCCTGGAAAAGTTGCGGCGGCGTAACGTAAATGACATACGTTACGCCCGCACAAAGATCCGCTCTCCATCCTGAATCTAGCCCATTATTTTTGGCCCAGAAAAAGTCACTAAAGGCGGCCATAGACAGTTCAAATCTTGACCAGTTTATTTAAACCATGTTTGGGGGCAGGCTGATAGTACACAAGTTGATCGATCGAGCCCCTTGAATACAACCAGCCTGAAAATTGCATAATGTATGGCCGGCCTTACACATAATGGTCTGCAGAGTCTTTTCTGTCCTCTTTTCCTACACAGCGCACAAATCCTGGAATTTCTCGGAGGCTTTACCATGCAGAGTTACAGTTTACAGATTGCTTGTAATTTTCACCGTTACTAATCCACTAACTATCCCTGACCGCCCATCAGACACTCAGCGCAGTGCAAGCAGATGTAACATTTCAGGATGATATGTCAATGCATCTGGAATGGAAACTGTATATATGTGTCCCCTCTCTGGTATAAACTTGCAGAGGTATTAAAATATTGGCAGAGAATATTACACAATGAGTGGATTCAGTCCAAGAGCGGATTTTGTGATACAGCAAAAGGAAAACTGAAACCGACAATTGTCCGTTTCTCCTCTGTATGCCAAAGTCTTTCCTAACCCAATGTTTGGCAACCTACAACTTGCAACCTTCACACAGTAAATCCTCATGTTAGAACATCAGATTCCCGGCAAACTGGTCCTGCGTAAAAACATGAGGATGGGCTTTATAGTAATTGCGTTTTTTCAGATGTCCCGCGTTCATGGGCATATGCATATGCAATTCGTTTAGTTACGAATTTGTTTTTCGACTAAATTTGACAAATTCGGAAATGCTCAAATTAACGGAAACCCTTTTAACATTTTTTTACGAAATTCGAAAATCCGAAAATTTGGATATTCGACAATGAAAATTCTCGAATTTTCTGGATTTTCAAATTTACAAATTTTCAATTTTCAGGTTTTTGAATTATAGAATTTATAAAAAAAAAAAAAAAGAAATTCGAAAATCCAAAAATTCGGAAATTTTAAAATCCGAAAATAAGAACGAAAATCCGAAAATAGGAACGAAAATCTGAAAATTCAAAAGAAAGAAAATCCGATAATTTAAAAACCCAAAAATGAGAAAATCTGAAATAATGACTAACTAATAATAACTATAACTAACTATTAAATTATAGGTATTGTAATTTCCTTTCAAATTTGGCTGTTAGTGAACGTAACGAATACAAATTTATCCGAAGTTATGAATTATCCGAAATTACGAATGCCGCATCTAAACGAATGGAACGTAACTAATTATTAATAATAAATAATGATAATAATAAAAACTTTTTATTATTATTATTTATTATTAATTAGTTAAGTTCCACTCATTTAGATGCGGCAGTCGTTATTTTCAGATAATTGGTAACTTCGGATAAATTTGTATTCGTTACGTTCACTAACAGCCAAATTTGAAAGGATATATTCCAATACCTATAATTTAATAGTTAGTTATTCGTTCGTTTTTTGGTCCCCCCCAAAATCCATACCAGACCCTTATCCGAGCATGCAGCCCAGCAGGTCAGGGAAGTGAGGGGACAAGCAAGCGCCCCCCTTCTGAATCATACCAGGCCATATACCCTCAACATTTGAGGCAGAAGGGGCTCTGCTCTTCTTCTTATTTTCTCCTGTCTTCTTTGTCCGGTGTTCTTCTTCCTCTGTAGCCGCTCCCGCCGACGACCCTCCTCCGATGCTGCGTCCCGCTGATCTGTCCACGCCATTATTTCTTAGATAATGATGGGGGCATGGCCATCGGATGACATCATCCAGAGGCACCTCTCCTTTGTCACGTCACGGACCCATCATCCCCCAGGCGGTGACGTCACAAGTGGATGGGGCCACCGGATGATGTCATCCAATGGCCACGCCCCCATCATTATCTAAGACATACCTGACATCAGCGTGAAGAGATCAGCGGCCTCGGGTCGTCAGCTGGAGCGCTGGCAGAGGAAGAGGAACACTGGACAAAGAAGACAGGAGAAAGAATAAAAGCGGGAGAAGGAGAAGCTCGGAGGAGGAAGATGCGGGAGAAGATGGAGGAAGACCGGAGGAAGAAGCGGGGAAGAAAAATACATTTTTTATAAAAGACTTGTCTACTGTATTTTTTCATACTACACCACTTTTTTGCGCTGAATAGGTAGAGGTATAATTTCCCACATACTCATTCACATAGGGGGAGGAGGCTGGGATCTGGGTGCCCCCTTGTTAAAGGGGGCTTCCAGATTCTGATAAGCCTCCCGCTCACAGACCCCAACAACCACCGGGCAAGGGTTGTTGGGAAGAGGCCCTTGTCTCCATCAACATGGTGACAAGCACCCCCCCCCCGCCCCTAGGTTGAGGGCATGCAACCTGGTATGGTTCAGGAGGGGGGGGTGCTCACTCGTCCCCTCCCCTTCCTGACCTGCCGGGATGCATGCTTGGATAAGAGTCTGGTAGAAGCCCGCTGACAGCTGATGACTCATCAGTTGTTAAGTACGGGGCTGCAGGCTTCCCAGCCCCCTCCTTAGCGACCAGCTATATAAAGTCTAATGAAAACGCAAATTGCTGCAAAATTGCCGTAAAAACGCGGCAAGCACTGCAAAAAGCACTGCAGAAACACTCAAAAGCAACATGCATAGATGTGAATTGAGCCTAAATCTTCTGGATGTCAAGTTGATAAAAAGCAAATGTTTTTGCACCTATGTGTGTGTACAGGTCCATTAAACATACAGTGGAACCTCGGATTGGGAGTAACGTGGTTAACGAGCGTTTCGCAATATGAGCACTGTATTTGCTAAAGTCCTAACTAGGTTTGCAAGTGTTGTCTCGCAAAACAAGCAGGATTCAGGCCAAAGCGGGTGCAGTACCTACGGTGCTCGGAAACAGCCGGAAAGGCCCAAGGACAGTTCGGCTGACCTTCACGAGCCTTTCCGAGGTGTGCCGAGGTCAGCAGAACTGTCCTCTGGCCTTTCCGGCCATTTCCGAGGCTCTCCGGCGCTCCCCCCCCCCACATCTGGACGAATTCAGTATTGCATGCTATTGAAGTCAATGCGGAACAAATTATTTTCGTTTCCATTGACTTTGATGGGGAAACTCTCTTTGATATGCGAGTACTTTGGATTATGAGCATTTTCCTGGAATGGATTATGCTCATAATCCAAGGTTCCACTGTAATGGGATGTGTTTAGATCAGTAATAAAAAAAAAGCAAACAAAAACACCAGAATATAGAAACAAAAAATGTAGCGCTAATATAAAAATCACATTTGTGATTTTTATATTAGCGCTACATTTTTTGTTTCTATATTCTGTTGACTTTGTTTGTTTGTATGTGGCAGCTTTTTTACCTTTATCAATATTAGCGCAGTTTTTCCTTTATTTCTAAAAACACCAGAATGCCTAAAAACTTCGCGTTTTTTTTTTTTAGGCAACATGTACAAGAGCCCCAACTTCCCCTGGGAAAACCTCAGCATGCTTGCACTTGTAGTTCCTTGTCACTCCACAACAGTTGTAAAGAGCTGAGTGAGACTGCGAGGTTGTGCAAAGTGCGGCAACCCAAGATACCAATCCTAGCAATCTGATTGGTTGCTGTCTTATTGTATAAGCCTGCACATCATTCAGAACTCTATGGAGTTCCTCTTGTAGAGCCTCCAGCGGGTGCACTGTGACATCCTGAACACATCTGTTTTCTGGATACAACATTTAAACTTTCCCACAGGCAAACAAATTAACCGCTTCAATGGGGGGGGGGCATGAATCACATTTCAAAGTGTTACTACCCCCCCACCCCCCCCCCCCCGTTCCCCCCCATCCCCTCCCCCAGCCAAGTGTAATAAATCACTTTAGTATTCCATGTCCTTTAAGGAATATGTACATATTACAGAGGACAGAACAAAAAAAAGTTATTTATCTGCAGAGAACATGTGGGGGTGAAAGTTACGGTAATTTGCATTTTCTTATAGCAATATTAGAAGCTCTGTGGTGGTGCAGCGGCTGGATTTGCGATTTTTGCAGTATGAAGCTTCTTGGTTCATATCTTAACCACTTCAGCCCCGGAAGAATTTACCCCCTTCCCTGACCAGGCCAGTTTTTGCGATACGGCATTGCGTCGCTTTAACTGAGAATTGCGCGGTCGTGCGTCGTTGTACCCAAACAAAATTGGCGTCCTTTTCCCCCCACAAATAGAGCTATCTTTTGGTGGTATTTGATCACCTCTGCGGTTTTTTATTTTTTGGGCTATAAACAAAAAAAGAGCGACTATTTAAAGAAAAAAAAACTATGGGCCAGATTCAGGATGGCGAGCGGTTCTTTATGCCGGCGTAACGTTTCTCATTTACGTTACGCCGCCGCAACTTCACGCGCAAGTACTGTATTCACAAAGCACTTGCTCCTAACGTTGCGACGGCGTAGCGTAAATGGGCCGGCGGAATTCAAATTCGGCGGGTAGGGGGCGTGTAGTATTTAAAATAGGCGCGATCCCGCGGCGAACGTACTGCGCATGCGCCGGCCGTCAATGTATCCCAGTGCGCATGCTTCAAATTATGACGGTGTTTTCGACGTGAACGTCAATGACGTCAATCCCCATTCACGGACGAGTTACGCAAACGACGTAAACATTTTCAAATTCGACGCGGTCACGACGTCCATACTTAACATAGGATGCACCTGGTTTTTGGTGCTTTATCTTTACGCTGGGAAACCCCTTACGGAAACGGCGTAAAGTCACTGCGTCGGGCGGGCGTACGTTCGGGAATTGGCGTATCTCGCTGATTTACATAGTCAAGGCGTAAATCAGTGGGAACGCCCCTAGCGGCCATTTTAAAATTGCTGTTACGATACGACGACGAAATACAATTACGCCGCTCGTATCTTAACTCAATCCTAACGTATCTTGTTTTCTGAATACAGAAAACAGATACGCCGGCGTAGGTTAGAAGTTACGCGGCGTATCTCGAGATAAGCCGCGTAACTTCTACCTGAATCTGGCCCTATATGTTTTACTTTGCCAGCCTGCGCTTTTCTGTACAAGGTCGACACCTGGAACGGGGAAATATATTTTGTTAGTTTATAAAGTGGTGACCCCTTACTAGACATGTGCACAACAAACATTTTTGTTTTCTTTTGTTTCGTTTTGTCTCGTTCCGTAGGTTCGTAACGATTCGTAATTTCGTAAGACGCACGTTTTCCTATTCAGACCCGTTCGTATTTCGTAAGACGCGATTTTTTCATATTCCGATCGGTTCGTATTTTCGTTACCGTTCTATTTTCGTACATGCGGGATGATTCGTAATTCTGTTTAATTTATTTTCGTTATTTGTTAGACAATAATTTTCGTCATTTTGTACTTTCGTAAATACATCGCGGATTAACTATTATTAAGCCCCGTACACGCAGTCAGACTTTTTTGTCGTTTTCAAAAAATCCGATCGTTTGTAAGTGCCATCAGAAAACCATTTTCGGGTTCAAAAGTCTGGCCAACTGATCTCCCTTCAGACAAAAATCCACGGAAACGTTTATTTGAAGTCCGATTGTGTGTACGAGGCTTTACACTGTACTCGGCACAAAAGAGAGAAGCTGATTCACTAAGTACACTCACTGCCCATTCTAAAGAACGATACAAGTACACAAATTTATGAACAGACAAAAAAACGAATTTACAAAACACACAAATGAAAATATGAACATACGAATGAAAATACAAACAGACAAAGGATTTAAAATACGGAATGCAAATCATTCGTTATAGATGTCATTTTCGTTCTTTTGCCGTTTCCGTTTTGTCGTATTTTCGTAAGATTGTCGAATCGTTCGTTCGTATTTTCGCTTGTTCGTTATTTGGCTCATTCGTAATCCCGTCGTTTTCGTATTTTGATTCTTTCAGTTTTTCGTATGTTCACATTGTTCCGCGGGTACGAATACTAAAAATTCGTACGAAAATACATTTGTTACGAACGGGAACGCACATATCTACCCCTTACCGTGATCTTTCTTCCAAGGTAAGACTCTGTAATCCGAAAACCCGGCTCTGTAGAATCCTGACTCTTCACGGAGAGGTGCGGCTGGGACTCGTGTAGCTGTCCGCTGCACATATCAAAGGTGATGGTGTCACCTCCTTCCCTGGCTACAAAGCCGCAATTACAAGACGCTGGGTGGTCAACACTCCCGCAGTCCCACTGCCGCACGTGAACTTCGAAGTCACGGGAGGTGCTCTTATGAAGGACAAAGGTTCCAGTGTTGAAGTTGTCGTAATACCTGCAAAAGACACATTTTATTTGTTACTATGAAAGATTTCTGTAATTTTTAGGGATCAATACATAAGATATAGTCTGAAATCTAATCTACATCTAACTTTACCCTAATGCCGCGTACACACGATCACTTTTTGTGATGAAAAAAAACGACGTTTTCAAAAACGTAATTTAAAATCACTGTGTGTGGGCAAAACGTCGTTTTATGTCTTCAAAAACACGACCAAAAAAAAATTCGAACATGGTTGAATTTTTTGTGTCGTTGTTTGAGTAGTGTCGTTTACGAACATTCCTATTCCCGGACGACTTACGTCAAAAAAAATAAAAGACGTCGGAAAACGTAGAAATTTCGACGTGGGGACGACGGCCATACTTAACATGGGCTGTCTAATATTAGAGCAGCAAAAAGCTGATATAGTGTTACGCAAAAAAAAAATGACTAAAGGTGCCGTAAGAGATTGCGAATGAAGATCGTAATTTCGGGGATCGCCGGCAAAAGCTCATTTGCATACCCAGACGCGGAAAATGACGGGAAGTCCACCCAATGGCCGCAATTTTATTGCAGCGTAGATCCGAAGGCGTACGAACACGTAATCCAGTCGAATTGAAGCCCGCAGCCGTCTATTCATGGTTTGAGGTTTTCAACTAGCTAGAAAACGCGCGTAATTGGAAATTACTCCAGTCTAACACCAGTTACACAGGCGTAATGGCTCTCTGAATCTGGGCCAAAGTTTTTAAACCTGCGCATGCTCAGAAGCAAGTTATGAGATGGAGCTTCAATGGAACAGAGTGCCGTCGAACGTGGTGTACGTCACTACGCTTTGCTAGAGCATTTTGGAAAAACGATGGTGTGTAGGCAACGTCGTTTTGGAAAATGAAGTTTGAAAAACGTCGTTTTGTTTCATCACATGAAACGTCGGTTTTTTTTCATCACAAAAAGTGATCGTGTGTACGTGGCATAAGACTCCATACATGCGATTTTGGACCCAAAAGTCGCATGACCAGTCGCACCCCATGTTTCTCTAACATATCTGTGCCACTTCAAAGTAGTTCCTGCTTTACTTTGGCCCACATTTCATGCGACTTGAGGGCCATAGACCTCAATGTAAACCCTCAAAAGTCACGCGAAAGTCACACCTGCATGATATCGATGGAACTTAGGTGCGACTTGTATAAAGAATGCCGGCAATGAAAAAAATAAAAAAATAGAAAAAGAAAATGGCGTGCCCCCGTTCTCAATGCATACCTTCGGGCCTTTCAGATTGCGATAAGCCCCCCACCCGCAGACACCCACAACCACCAGCCAGGGTTGCGGGGAAGAGCCTCTTGTCTCCATCAAAATGTTGAGGGCATCTGGCCTGGTATGGTTCGGGGGAGGTGGGCACTCGCTTGTCCCCCCCTTCTTCCTGACCTGCCGGGCTGCTTGCTCCGATAAGGGTCTGGTATAGATTTTGGGGGGACCCCAAGCAATTTCTTTTATTTTATTTTGATGTGGAGTTCCCCTTAAAATCCATACCAGAGGTTTGGTATGGGTTTTGGGGGGACCCCGTGCCATTTTTCTTTTTTAATTTTGATGTGGTGCTCCTCTCAAAATCCATACAAGAGGTTGTGTATGGAGTTTGGGGTGAACCCATGATTTTTTTTACTATTAATCTTTGTTGTGGGGTAACCCCCAAATTCTATACCAGACCCTTATCAGAACATGCAGGGGGGAACCAGTGAGTTTCCCCCCCCCCCCCCGAACCATACCAGGTCACATGTCCTCAACATGTTGATGGAGAAAAGGGCCTCTTCCCCACAACCCTGGACGGTCCTAATGAAAACTCCGGCCGACTGCCTTCTTGCAGCTCTTAAAGCGGAGGTTCACCCTAAATATAAGCCCTCCCATGTGATCCAGCATACTGGCGTCAGCGCCAGTATGCTGTTTTTTTTTTTTTAAATCCATATACTTACTGTCTTATGCAGAATTTTATTTTTTTTACCCCGCGGTGGACGGCGCCAGTATAGCGCGTCACATCTTACGAAAGTACCCGAAAAGGACTCGGGTAATCGCGGTGAAAATGCGGCGCCTGCGCCGTCAGCTCCTAGGTCTGTGCGCAGGCGCCGCATTTTCGCCGAGATTACCCGAGTCCTTTTCGGGTACTTTCGTAAGATGTGACGCGCTATACTGGCGCCGTCCACCGCGGGGTAAAAAGAATAAAATTCTGCATAATACAGTAAGTACATGGATTTAAAAAAAACAGCATACTGGCGCTGACGCCAGTATGCTGGATCACATGGGAGGGCTTATATTTAGGGTGAACCTCCGCTTTAAATAATTAAGGAGGGGGGCCAACAGGTGACATGACCAGGTGGCACCGCCCCTTGTGACGTCATCGACCCATCATCTCCTCAGTCGATTAGTCTAAATCTAAAGTGCCCAGAATTTTAATGATATAACGACAACTATTGTTTTTAGATCATTCACACCCAATGAGTTGCAAAGAACATTTGGATCAAAAACTGTGTTCCTGAAAATAATGTTGTGTGTTTGTGATTATGTGTGTTTATTTATACATTTGTGTATGTATTTATGTGTAAATGTTTATGTTTATTTTAAACTCTTTCATTGATTTTTTTTTAAGATCTTTTCTGACCTGCCATCGAAGGTAACAATATGGGGATCGGTGAAGGAGTAGCAGTAAGCCCCCGGAACGTCCTTCACTGTAATCTAAGAAAACATTTCATTACAACAAATTGACACACATGACAGCAATGCAATTTTTATGCTAATACAGACATTGATATGAAACTCGGGTGTCCAAAAAGTCACCATACATAGGAAAAATGAACAAACTCATATTATATTTTAGATTATATTTTACATTTGTAATATTTTTTATTTTTATATATTTGCTTTATTTTTTCTATATATTCAGATACTCTAAAACAGTGGTCTCCAAACTGTGGCCCGGTGGCTGGATGTGGCCCTTTGCTTGCCTTTATCTGGCCCTTGGGGCAATATTCCACCAACTGAGCGACTATGATGGAGCACCATTGCCTCTATTGACATCATCAATGGGGGGCACTATTCTTCTCATTGATATTAACAATGGGGCACTATTCCTCCTATTAAAACCAATGATGGGCACTATCATCCTATTTAAACCAATAATGGGGCACTATTCCTCTCACTAACACCAATGATGGGGCATTATTCCTCTCACTAATACCAATGATGGGGCATTAATGCTACTTCCACTAGCCACAATCCAGCCCCCCTAAAGCCTGAAGGACAGAAAAGTGGTCCTTTGTTTAGATAGCTTGGAGACAACTGCTCTGAAAAAAAAAAATTTGTGCAGAAAGAGGTGGCCAAAATGTAGATGTTTGCCCAAAAAAAGAAATAAAATAAAAACATACCAAACTAACTCCACTGTGCAGTTAGTTTTGCACAGAGTGGCCCCGATCCTGGTCTTTTGGGGTCCTTTGGCGGCTCCTCCCCACAAGAGCTAACCTCCTTTGAGAAGCTCTCTCCCAAGGGGGGTTAGCTTGCGGGCGCGCTCCCGTGTGATACAGTCGGCGGCCATAGATCCAGAGTGTATCATTTGGCCCGGCCCCGATGCGTCGCATCACTGATTTGATTGACAGCAGCGGGAGCCAATGGCTGCGCTGCTATCAATCATCCAATGAAGAGCCAATATACAAAGAAAAATAACCGCTGCTTCAGGTGTATGATGATAACGTGAGATGGAATGTCTCGTAGAGTGCCAGCCCCGGCCCGCCTCCGTGGGAAACTTGTAAGAAAAGAAATGGCCGCACATCCAGGAATTCCGATTGCCTTTTATTGTTCAAAGTGATAACACCTAAGACACCAACACAAGGTCACGTAGACGGGTTTCACACAAACATCTTGTGCTTAATCATGATTAAGCACAAGATGTATATGTGAAACGCGTCTACGTGACCACGTGTTGGTGTCTTTGGTGTTATCACTTTGAACAATAAAAGGCAATCGGAATTCCTGGATGTGCAGCCATTTCTTTTCTTACAAACATTCAACGTAGAGCCCACAAGAGCTGGGGGAAAGCAACGCAGGATCGCGCTCACAGAGATTCCGGGCTCAGGTAAGTAAAGCAGGGGCTCGGGGGGGGGGGGACGGAGAATGCAAGGTGTTTTTTCACTTTAATGCATAGGATGCATTAGGGTACAGGTGTCAAACAGAAGGCCCGCGGGCCGATTCCAGCCCCCCAGGCCATTTCATGTGGCCCTCGCACGTCTCCTGCAGGAGAGCTCCAGCCCTCCTCTGGTCCTACTCCAGACCCTTACTTTCTGCTTTCAAGCAATGCATCCAGCTTCTTCCCAGCAGCAGCATAAGGAAAGGGGGGCGCACTGTGATGTAAGGGAGAGTGGGGGACACAACTTTTGATGGTTGGTGGCTCTTGATATCTAATGTAAGGGGAGGGGGATGCGCTGGACAACTAATCTTACAGATACAACTGGCCCTTTTGAGGGCAATCATAATGCTGATGTGGCCCACGGTGAAATTGAGTTTGACACCCCTGCATTAAGATAAAAAAACACGAAGCTTTACAACCCCTCTAACATGGAACTATTTTATTGTATCAATATGTTTTTCTTGCTCTCTGAATGCACAACCCCCCCCCCCCCCCCCATAACTCTCAGTTGTAGCACCTGTATCACATCCGGGACGTAGCCGCTCCACAGAAAGTTGGCGCTGTCTATAGGATCTGCTACAATACTGGTCACTTTGTTCCCGTCCGATGCAAAGTCTATGACCGCCGTGTAAGAGAGGACAGCGTGACCGCACGTTCCGTTCTGGCAGGGCGATGGCAGGAGGTCCACTTCGCAGGAGGAAAGGGCCAGATCTGAGTCATGTTTTTCTTCAGCTGTTCAAAACAAAACCAAGTTTCCAAGTTTATTACGGCTGCCTTGCCAAAAAAAAAAAAGTGGGTCATGTTCAGAAAATTGTATCCAAGATAAATAAATATGAGGTCACTCGGAGAGATCCGAAATCCCGTCCAGCCCAGGTTCAGATGTTTAACTTTCTTCTCGAAATTTTATCAATCCCATTTTTAAAATGTTTATACATTGTAATAGGATCAAAAGTTTACCGTATCGGGAACAATCAAAAGATTTATTTTTTCTCTTCAAAGTCAACCTGTCAGGACACTAATATGTTCAGAATAACAACATGGCCTCATTTTTGGCACTTTGAGTTGCCGGTAAGAACCTTTGATGATTCTGAAATTGTTCCCTGCACTCCATGAGGCTATGTATTGGTTAATACATCATATCTATACAAACTCTTCATTAAAGTGTATGCAAAAAACACACATTCATGTATTAACTCTTTAACCACTTAAGACCCAGACCGTTATGCAGGTAAAGGACCCTTTTTGCGATTCGGCACTGCGTCGCTTTAACTGACAATTGCGGGGTCGTGCGACGTGGCTCCCAAACAAAATTGGCGTCCTTTTTTTTCCCACAAATAGAGCTTTCTTTTGGTGGTATTTGATCACCTCTGCGGTTTTAATTTTTTGCGCTATAAACAAAAATAGAGCGACCATTTTGAAAAAAAAAATCAATATTTTTTACTTTTTTCTATAATAAACATCCCCAAAAAATATATAAAATGTATTTATTTTCCTCAGTTTAGGCCGATACGTATTCTTCTACCTATTTTTGGTAAAAAAAAAAAATCGCAAATAGCGTTTATCGATTGGTTTGCACAAAATGTATAGCATTTACAAAATAGGGGATAGTTTATGGCATTTTTATTAATCTTTTTTTTTACTACTAATGGCAGCGATCGGCAATTTTTCTCGTGACTGCAACATTATGGCGGACACATCGGACAATTTTGACACATTTCTGGGACCATTGTCATTTTCACAGCGAAAAGTGCTATAAAAATGCACAAATTACTGTGAAAATGGCAATTGCAGTTTAGGAGTTAACCACTAGGGGGCGCTGAAGGGGTTAAGTGTGACCTCATGTGTGTTTCTAACTGTGGGGGGGTGGGGCTGGACGTGTGACATCAGTGATCGTCTTTCACTATATCAGAGAACAGACGATCACTGACATTGCCACAATGAAGAACGGGGAAGGTGTGTTTACACACACCTCT
Organism: Rana kukunoris; assembly: GCA_029574335.1. Taxonomy (NCBI): domain Eukaryota; kingdom Metazoa; phylum Chordata; class Amphibia; order Anura; family Ranidae; genus Rana; species Rana kukunoris. The sequence goes on from CM056053.1 coordinate 7,338,081, forward strand.
CCCCTTCTTGAGCTCTGGTGACCAATCGCAGCGCATAGTCACGGAGCTTCGGAACCGGGTCGCGAGCATGCCGCCGGCGGCACGCTTGCGACCCCACGGCTGGGCCTTAAAGAGGACGTACAGGTACGTGCTTGTGCCCAGCCGTGCCCTTCTGCCGACGTATATCGGCGTGAAGAGGTCCTTAAGTGGTTAAAAACAAACCCCATGATCCTGCCAGTCCAACAAGCCTATAATTTCCTGTACAGTTGTGACAACCCTAACTGTACTGCACTGAAATCACAAGCACCATTGTCAGGCCTACCCAGGGCCGATCCTAGGGTCACAGGCGCCTGGGTGCAGAAATATTTCTGGTGCCCCCACGTGGGTGTAGTCATTTTACTAACTCCTCCCCTTTACAAATTTTTCTATGGCAATTACTCAACCACAGAGATGCTCCCCCGCAAAGTGATTACCCTGGGATCCTTACATGATCTCTTAACAAAAAACAAAATACTAGACATGTGCAGACTGGAATATTTTGTTTCGTTTTTCGTTTTCGTTTGGAAAATAAATTTATTTAGTTACTCCCGAAAATCGTTTTGACTTATGTTGTTTTCGCCTGGAACGTTTTAGTCCGAAAACGAAGATTTTTGATGCTTTGTCGAATTTTTTTCGTTAATTTCCTACCTATAGTCACTGTATTCTACAGTGACTATAGGTAGGAATTGAACAATGAAAATTCGACAAAGCATCGAAAATCGTCGAAATTTCGTCGTTCATTTTCTACCTATTCACAACAACGATTTTCGATGCTTTGTCGAATTGAATGACGAAAATTCGACAAAGCATCGAAAATCGTCGGATCTGAACGAAAACTAAAATAAAGCATTTTTTATGTCGGATCTTTTGGTTTTTCGTTTCTTGCGCTTTCCTTTTGTTCGTTAAAACGATAACGAAAATACCCAATTTTCATACGAAAATGCATTCTAACGAAAACGAATGCACATGTCTACAAAATACAGGAAGAGAAACAAAGTACTTTATTGGGACCTGGAGGGGGACCTCTCTGATGGACACAGAGAGGGCTTCTGTTAGAGAGTCTGTTAGAAAGAGCCCCAGACATACTACAGACATGTTACAGGAAATGGTCAGAGACTGCAGAGATAATACAGGAAATGGTCAGAGACTGCAAACATGATACAGGATACGGTCAGAGACTGCAGATATGGTACAGGAGATGATCAGAAACTAAAGACATGATATAGGACCCTGCACACCCTGCCTGGGTTCGGCCCTGGCCCTACCTGCATTCTCCCCTGCTGAAGTTCTAACCCAACCCCTCAAACTATCACCAAAGGAGTGAATCCAGCATCCGGGCAATGGAGGATGGTGCATGGACCATCTCACTGCCCCTCAGGGTGATGGAGGAAGCCACATGGACCATTCTACTGCCCTTTAGGGTGATGAAGGAGGCAGCACTGACCATCCAACTGCCCCTCAGGGTGATGGAGTTTACTGTGTTGACAATACCTTTGTCCTTCAGGATGATAGAGGAGGCTACAAAGTCTTACTGTACCTCAGAGTGCTGGTGGAGGCCACATTGCCCATCCCATTGTCCCTCAGGGTGATGGAGTTTACTGTGTTGACAATGTCTTTGTCCTTTAGGGTGATAGAGGAGGCTACATAGTCTGACTGTACCTCGGGGTGCTGGTGGAGGCCACATTGCCTATCCCACTGCCACTCAGGGTGATGGAGGAGGCCTGATGGACCATCTGGTTGTCCCTCAGGGTACTGGCAGAGGCCACAATGCTCATTCCACTGCTCCTCAGGGTGATGGAGAAGGCTGCATGGACCATGCTTCTGTCCCACATGGTGAGGAGGGAGGCCAGATGGTGATAGAGGCAGCTACAAAGAAGGTCTGGCTGTACCTCAGTGAGATAAAGGAGGTCTCATGGACCATTCAGTTGTCTCCCAGGATGCTGGAAGAGGTCACATCCCACTACACCTGAGGGGGATGGAGGAGGCTGCATGGACCATGCTGCCGTCCTACACAATGATGGGGAGGCCACATGGACCGTCCCACTACCACTTAAAGTGACAGAGAAAGTTGCATGGACCATTCTGCTGCCCCTCAGGGAGATGAAGGAAGTAGCACTGACTGTCCTACAGCCCCTCGGGATGATAGAAAAGGCAGCACTAAACATTCCTTTGCCCTTCAGGGTGATAGAGGAGTCTACAAAGAAAGTCTGACTGTACCAGGTGATGGAGGAGGCCTGATAAACCATCTGGTTGCCCCCCATGGTGCTGGAGGCCACATTGTCTATCCCACTGCCCCGTGGAGTGATGGAGGAGGCTCCATTAGCCATACCACTGTCCCAGGCTGTGATGGGAGAGGCCACATGGACCATCTATCTGCTGTTTATGGTGATGGATGATGATGCATGGAACGTCCCACTGCTTCTAATGATGAAGAAGGTAGCTGCAAGAGCCATCCCTTTGCCTCTCAGGGTGATGAAGGTGACTGAAAGGACCAGCCAACTCCTCCTCAGGGTAATGGGTGATGCTACATGGACCGTCCTTCTGAGGTAATGGAGGAGGCTGCATAGACGGTCACACTGCCCCACATGGTGATTTAGAAATCCACATAGACTGTCCCACTGCCCCCCCCCCCCCGGTGGGGGTAGCTGCAAAGGTGGTCCCTTTGCCTCTCAGGGTGATGAAGGTGATTGCATTGACCTTCCAACTCCTCCTCAGGGTAATGGCTGGGACCACATGGACCATCCCGCTGCCCCACAGGGTGACACAGGTGGCTGTATGAACCGTTCCATTGCCAGGGAAAAGAATAGCAGTTGGGCAAAGTTTTATAAATTGAGGGATCTGTTTAATGGGAATGTTGTTCCATAGACACCAGGGGGTAGATTCACATAGATCAGCGGATCTTTTGATCCGCGTGATCTATCTTATTTACGATCCGCCAGCGCCAGTTTTTGAGGCAAGTGCTGTATTCAGAAAGCACTTGCCTCGTAAGTTGCCCTGGCGGATCGTTAATCCCCCGTACTGCGCATGCGCCGCCGGCTAAATTTCCCAGCGTGCATTGCTCCAAATGACGTTGCAAGTTGGTTTCGACGTTAACGCAATTTATGTATGGCTGTATTCGCGAACGACTTACGACTTACGTAAACGACGTAAGAAATTCAAAACTCGACGCGGGAACGACGGCCATACTTAACATAGGATACGCCGCACTTACCCCTCATATAGCAGGGGTAACTATCCCCCGGAAAAAGCCGAACGCAAACGATGTAAAAAAAAAAAAGCGACGGCCGGGCATTCGTTTCTGAATCGACGGTTCTCCTCATTTGCATATTCGTCGCGTATAATGACGGAAGCGCCACCTAGCGGCCGGTGGGAGATTGCAGCATAAGTCACTTACACCTGTCGACTCTAAGGGAGATCTATGCGGACCCTGATTCGACTAATCAGCCGCATAGATCCGAGCGTAGGATCTCAGAGATACGATGGCGTATCAGTAGATACACCGTCGTATCTCTATGTGAATCTACCCCCAGGTCTTCATTTAATGTGGTCAATAGAACCTGAGCATGTTTTGTTTTTCTAAATCCTTGGCTATTATTAGTGGTGATTTCTCTTGATACCAAGACAAGGCTGAGTAGCAATGCCTTTGGGTAGATTTGTTTTTCAAACATTAGATGATAATCTCATTGTCAGGATCCATCCTGCAGCCTCTCCTCCTGACCTCCAGCGTGTCTAAACACCGGAGAGCTCATAGAACATGATTTAAAGGAGCGCACATAACTCCGCCGTCAGTCACCTGGGGCCAAACCATCGATTTCCTTCACCTGATTCGTCTCACTTCTCAGGAGGAACAGTTAAGTTTAACTGGCTTTCAATTGCAGATATCTGTGGCTGTGAAATACAATGCCTGTGCCTCAGGGTGAACTTGACCTGCTACAGAGGTCAACCTACTGGAGACAATAAAACTGCGCAAACCTTGAAAATAATAAATAGGTAGAAAAAAAAAATCCAAAAAAATCAGCACAATATAAATAATCTTAGAAATAAACATTAAAGGTTTCAAATCTTTCTTTTTATCTCTAGTTAACCTCTTCCACCCCAGAAGGATTTCCCCGCTTAAAGTGCTTGTAAACCCTCTTTTTTTACTTCTACCTATAGGTAACCCTAGAATAAGGTTTACCTATAGGTAGTGGAAATATCTCCTAAACGTGCGCCGTTTAGGAAATATTTCACTTGTAGTGCAACGATAATACAAACGGTGCATGCGCTGGGAAGAAACGAAACTCAGTGCCGTTTCTTCCCCTGCGTGTGCCGTTCCCGTGTGCATGCGTGGAGTGATGTCATCGCGGCTCCGGCCAATCACATCGCCGGAGCCGCGATACCCGGGAGTAACCTCTGGGAGAGATGTCTGCGGCCGGAGGGGGAGACAAGGACGGCTTTGGGGGTTTCGATCTAAGGTAAGTAGTTCATAATGAGCTAGTATGCTAGTTGTTTTTTTTTTTTTGGGGGGGGGGGGGTTTGAGAGGGTTTACTTGCTCTTTAATGACCAGGCAATTTTTTTGCAATACGGCACTGCATTGCTTTAACTCCTTCAATACAGACCTTTAAAACCCACCTCCATACCGGGCCTATTCTGGCACTTCGCTCCTACATGTACAAATCATCATTCTTTTGCTTGAAAATTACTCAGAACCCCCAAACATTATATATGTTTTTATATACTTTTTTTTAGCAGACACTCTAGGGAATAAAATGGCGGTCATTGCAACTTTTTATTTCTTGCACGATATTTGCGCAATAATTTTTCAAACGCCTTTAAAAAAAAAAAAAAAATGGTTCCATGAATTAAAAAAATAACAAAACAGTAAAGTTAGCCCAATTTTTTTGTAAAATATGAAAGATGATGTTACGCCGAGTAAATAGATACCTAACATGTCACGCTTTAAAATTGCGCACACTCGTGGAATGGCGCCAAACTTTGTTACTTAAAAAATCTCCATAGGCGACGCTTTAAAAATGTTACAGGTTACCAGGGATCAGGGCTGTAAAGACAACAGAGATTCCAAGTCTATGAGAAATCTGCTTGCTATCTTGGACGTTTGGATACATGAATAAGATCTTTTGGATTCCCTTCGGTGCCGTTGGATGTTTCTTCTATGAACCTAACCAGGCTGAGGATCCATTACCTGCCCTATTGACATGCTACCACTGATGTCCACCGAATCTGGTAAGATTATTCAATCTACTTGAGTGCACAGGAGTACATTGTGGATGGTTTTTCTTCTATCCCGAATGTGAAGTAAAGACTCACTATCTATATTGGATCATTTAAGACACCATACAACTATTTTTATTACGGAAGCAATTCTGGACTTTTTCTTTAGTACATGAATTTACAAGGAATTTATTTCCTATGTTCACGATCTATATAAAGAACTGGTTGTTGTTATATCACCTTAATTTGCACCTTTTTGCACCTATCACCTTTTTGATTGTCACATTCATTTTAGGTTATGGGATATTTTTCCACTCATTAGTGGTTTACAATATCTCTCTTTAAGCGCCGCATTTATTGTTTTTGTTGTTTTTGTTACGATATTGTTCTGTCGTTAATGCAGGCTGCTCTTTCACCGAGTTAATTTTTTCTTTTCACTAGTGATATAATTGTTGCACACGCTCTAACGCACTGGGTGCCACCTCGCATGTGTGTTTTGAACAATGTTTACATATGTTGGCGGGACTTACGTGTGCGTTCGCTTCTGAGCGCAAGCTACCGGGGGGGGGGGGGTTTAATTTATTTTATTTTTTTATTTATTATTTAACTTTTTTTTTTACACTTTTTTATTTACATTTTTTTTTTGATCGCTTCTATTCCAATTACAAGGATTGTAAACATCCCTTGTAATGGGAATAGTGTGTGACAGGTCCTCTTTTTGGAGAGATGCGGGGTCAATAAGACCTCACATCTCTCCTCTATGCTGGAAAGAATGAGATCGTAAAAAAAAATTCACAGATCTAATGCTTACTAGCCGCAATTGCGGTTTGTTTACTTCCAGGTACCCGGGTGTGACGTCATCACATTGCGTCAGGGCCTCCGACGGTCATAGAGATGACTGGTGACCATTTGGTCATCAGTCATCTCTATGCTGTACATCCAGAAGATGGCGATCATCTCTCGGGGGCCCCCGATGGCACGGGAGAGCCTGGAGAAGCACCGTATGGCGGCGGGAGGGGGGATGTCCCCCTCCCTCCGCCTATAAGAACGATCAAGCAGTGGAACCGCCGCTATAATCGTTCTTACGGTGCGTAGGATCGCCGGCCGGAAGAAAATTACATCTGAATGATGCCTCTAGGTGCACCCATCATTCAGATATAATTTTCTTCTGAGCGATCCTGCTCACCGTAAGAACGATCATATTGGCGATTCCGATGCTTGATCGTTCTTATAGGTGGCAGGAGGGGACATCCCTCCCGCCGCCATCTGGTGCTTCTCCAGGCTCTCCCATGCCATCGGGGGCCCGGAGAGATGATCGCCGTCCGCCGGATGTGCATTTGACGTTCACCCAGGATAACAGATCCCCTTTTTGGACGTCATATGACGGCGTGAGGTTTTGAAGTGGTTAACCGACAATTGACGTTGTACCCAAACAAAATGTATGTCCTTTTCCCCCACAAATAGAGCTTCCTTTTGGTGGCATTTGATAACCTCTGCGGTTATAATTGCAGGAGAGCCAACCTGCTGCTGTATAAGTACGGCAGCTGGTCGGCAAATGGTTAAAGTGATTGTAAATGATCATCTTGTAAAACAACCCATTCAGTTTACAATAGAAATGAAAGTCTCATGGACTCGCTGATTACAAAGCGAGCTGTGTGCACCCCGCAGGGGGCGCGCGGGCATTACATGCACGGGAGGACGTACATGGATGCCCTCCCAGCAATTTCGGCCCGCGCTGTAGCCGTCTTTCAGCTTTAGTGCGAGCGGCAAGAGGTGTAACACCAAAAGCGCATCAAACACTGATTAGTGTAAAAGGCCCATTAAAAATCGATTGTGCCCAATGGAAAATCATCAGTCAAGCAGTGACTGCCTCCTATCAGATACAACAGTTGGTGGTGGAGATTCCTCCATCCATGCCGTTACCATGGATAGGGAAATCAATGTGTTTTTTGCTCCCTAATTTTGCCTTGCATAGATAAGCACAAATACCGTGCTGGTGGCCCCTCAATAGGGATAAAACTTTTCCGCGAAAGGGCATTTAAAAATACTTTTTTACTAAAATTAGAAGAAAAGTGATTTAACCGGAAACTGCATAGAGGGTTCTTTATGGTAAGAGTGGTAAGTATGTGGAATTCCCTTCCACAGGTGGTGGTTTTCAGCAGAGAGCAAAAAACTATTAAATAAGCACCTGAACAACCACAACATACAGGGCTATACAATGTAATACTGACAGATAATCACACACATAGGTTGGATTTGATGGACTTGTGTCTTTTTTCAACCTCACCTACTATGTAACTATGAAGCCCCGTACACACGGCCGAGGTTCTTGGCAGAAACCAGCGAGAACCTCTCTGGGATCCTCATTCTGCGGAGAACCTCGGCCGTGTGTATGGATTCGCCGAGCCCAGCCCGTTGGGAAACCCGTCGAGCAAATAGAGAGCAGGTTCTCTATTTGCTCGACGGCCCGTCGGGGTGAATGGCTGGTTGCCTTTCCCGACGGGCTGGTCGACGAATCTGACGGCCGGCCGAGAACCTCGACGGGCGGAACGATGTGTTCCGCCCGTCGAGGTTCTCGGCCGTGTGTACGGGGCCTGAGACCTAATGATGACATCACTGGGTCTACAATAAGGTATGTAATGACAGTGCGAAGGTTTTATCACCCCATTCTGTACCTTGGCTGGCTGTGCGCAGTTTCAGGGTCACCCTACAGTCGTTGTGTAACTGGCTCATCTCTGGGCAGCCAATGGGAACTGTACTCTGCACCGTCATTCTGTATTCTCGTCCATCTTCCGCAATGCTCAGAGCTTCAGGCTGCAACTGTCAGTAATAAAAAATATGAGCCTTGGAGTTATTATTATAAATGTCAGGCATAAAGAGACCTTGCCACGAGACTTAATTTCAACAACAATTTTCCTATAAGATATGTGCATTTAATGTTCTTTATGCATTTTAAAGTGTTACTAAACCCACAAAAGTAAAATCAGTCTGTATATGCAGTAAGGCATGCTTGTTATACGCACTGTGGAACCTAAGGGATTAATCCTCTGCATAGTGTAAAAAAGGCTGTTTGATCCTGTCTTCTCTGATCCTCCCCTTCTTCCACGGACTCCAATCCATCTCCTGATAGTACAGAGCCTTGGGGGCACTCTGCACATGCTCAGTTTGGTAAGTTCAGCTAGCAGTACATTGTGGATTGGTTTACAGACACCTCTATGCTGAGTTACTGCAGCTTAGCATAGAGGAGCTGTTAGCTGACAAATAGGATTGCATCTTTTCATGTGGCACAGTGAGAAATTGGGCTCATTAAAGTATTGTGTATGCCCCCTGGTGTGTACCCTCCTGACTCCCCCCCCAGTGGGTGCCCTCCCAACCCCTCACCAAGTGTATGCCCTCCTGACCTTCCCAGTGTGTGCCCTCCTGACCCTGTACTGTGCTTTTCTGACCTTCACGGTGTGTGCCCTCCTGACCCTGTACTGTGCTCTCCTGACCTTCCTGGTGTGTGCCCTCCTGACCCAGTACTGTGATCTTCTGACCTTCCCGGTGTGTCCCCTCCTGATCCCGTACTGTGCTCTCCTGACCTCCCCGGTGTGCCCTCCTGACCCCATAATGTGCCGTCCTAACTTCTCCAGTGTGTACTCTCCTGACTCCATACTGTGCCATCCTGATCTCCCTTGTGTGTGCCATCCTGACCTCCCTGGTGTGTGCTCTCCTAACCTCCCTGGTCTGTGCCCTCCAAAACCCCTCCCCCAGTGTATGCCCTCCTGACCCGTACTATGCTCTTCTGACCTCCCCAGTGTGTGCCCTTCTGACCCCATACTGTGCTATCCTGACCTCCCCGATGTGTGCCATTTTGATCTCCCTGGTGTGTGCTCTCCTAACATCCCTGGTGTGTGCCCTCCCAACCCCTCCCCCAGTTTATGCCCTCCTGATCTCCCTGATGTGTGCCCTCCTGACTCGTACTGTACCCTCCTGACCTCCCCAGTGTGTGCCGTCCTGACCTCCCTGGTGTGTGCCCTCCTGCCCCGTACTGTGGCATCCTCACCTCCCTTGTGTGTGCCACCCTGACCTCCCTGGTGTGTGTTCTCCTAACCTCCCTGGTGTGTGCCCTCCTGACCCCCCCCCCCCCCAAAGGTCTGTAAGCAACACCTTTTTTTCTGGCAGTGTCCCTCCCAAGACAAGACTCTGGATCCGCCCCTGGACGGTGCCCAGGAGTGCCCTTGCATTAAGGTGCAGTTTTCAAGCGCTTTAAGGTGTATCCATAGTGAAAATGTAAATTCTTATATTAATTTCCACATTGTATTTCAATTATTTCCAGCCTCCTCCTAATGATCTGAATGATCTTGAAATTTGTAAGCTTACTTCGTAAAGATCCCCACACATTTACTTCCTGGAATTGTGTGACATGTAGTCACTATGTTCTGTAAGCATAGCTCCTAATCTGTCCCTGATTTGGAGCAATGTCCTTCTTTCCTCCTTATTTGTCCACCATTTTGGTCTGATCTTTATAGTTGTATATAAAGTTTCCCAGCGCTAAACCTTTCATCCAATTTTTAAATGGTTGCATTTGTAAATTTCAAAAGCCAATAGAAAAGAATAGTAGTGTGGCTGAGCCAGCTACCTCTCCAGCCATCTGGGTGGAACCCAACTTTTTAAAGTTGGGATCTCTCCAGAACCTGGACTGGCTTAATGACGGCAGCCAATAGTAGATTCAGAAAGGTTTACGCCGGCGTATCTCGAAATACGCCAAGGTAAGTACAAATGTGCGCCGTCGCATCTTTGCGCCGAAAAGCAAGATACGCCGAAAAACATGGCTTCAGTCGTCCGACGTAACTTGCCTACGCAGGCGTATCGTGGGCGCATAGTTACGCTGGACGCATTCGACGTTCCCATAAAAAATATGCAAATGAGCAAGATACGACGATTCAGGAACGTAGATGCGCCCGACGCAGTAATCTACGCCGTTTACGTAAAGCGTTTTTCCAGCGTAAAGATAAACTACCAAAAAGATGGCGCAGCCCATGTTAAGGTATGAACGTCGGAACAGCCGTCGTTGTTACGTCGTTTACGTAAGTCGTACGTGAATGGGGCTGGCCGTAAGTTACGTTCGACGTCTCTTAGGCATTCTATCCGACGTGATTCAGAGCATGCGCACTGGGATACGTCCGCGGACGGCACATGCACCGTTCGTTCGGCACCTCATTTACATGGGGTCACGATGCATTAACATGTATCACGCCCACCTTCCACCTACTTTGAATTAGGCGGGCTTACCCCAGCCCATCTACGCTACGGCGCCGTAACTTAGGGAGCAAGTGCTTTGTGAATACAGCACTTGCCTCTCTAAGTTGCGGCGGCGTAGCGTATATTCGATATGCTACACCCGCCTAACGATACGCCGCCCTACCTGAATCTGGCCCAATTAGTTTAGTTCAGAATTCATTTTTTGTTGAAATTTGGACAGACCATGTAACAACATTTTTCCTCTAAAAGAACTAAAATCTGAAATTCGAAAATCCGAAGATTCGAAAGAACGAAAATCTGAAATTCCAAATTAAATAAACATCAATAAACAAAACGCAATGTTTTATTTTTTGGATTATTCGTTATGATCGTTATTTGTTATTTCAAATAAATTTGTAACTTTGGATAAATTTGAATTCGTTACGTTCCATACGTTTAGATGCGGTATTCGTTATTTAGAAAATTCAAAAATTCGAAAGAACGAAAATCCGAAAATAAGAATGAAAATTCGAAAGAATTTGAGCCCTTGCACATGCACAACGAATTGCCATATTGTTTGTGATATGGTTATCTCCTATGATTGTCAGCTCCATCCAGAGGTCATAATGCTGATTTTTTTTTTTCTAATTGTGGTATTTGTGCAGACATTGCTAATCAGTGTTCTTCTATAATTAAGAAGGCTTTTAGTTAATCTTTTAGCTACTTCAAGCTGCCATTCAGGTTTATTGTTCCTTTAAGGAGGAATGGCATTTTAGTGCTGTAATTATTCCAGAACAAAGAGTGTTTTTGGACTACGTGTCATCCAGTAACCATCGGCCATAAAAGATGATTTTACAATTCACCTTAATACCGGCGAAGAATTCCTCGCTCTCCAGAAGAAGGCCGTGAACATCTGGTTGCTCTAAGTAGAAGCTGGAAACACTGCAGTATATCTGGGGATACATTAAAGAGCAGATGCACAAACTGTAATCAGAGGTCCCATACTATAGTATCACACGGTAAGAAAATATCACATACAGCAGCCCTCAAAATTTCCACTCGCCTGCTAGCATTTGGCGAGTGGATTTAAGCTGGGGGCGAGTGATGACAGGGCTGCATGACCAATCTCCCTCCAATCTGTGCCTACACTTAGAGTCCTGATGAGTTTGGTGGCCGAAGAGGAAAGGTGCATGCTTGGGAAAAGTAGAGAATGGGGAACAGCCCTGTCCCTCTGGTCTGCCCCCAGTGCCCTGTCCCTCTGGTCTGCCCCCAGTGCCCTGTCCCTCTGGTCTGCCCCCAGTGCCCTGTCCCTCTGGTCTGCCCCCAGTGCCCTGTCCCTCTGGTCTGCCCCAAGTGCCCTGTCCCTCTGGCCTGCCCCCAGTGCCCTGTCTCTCTGGTCTGCCCCCAGTGCCCTGTCCCTCTGGTCTGCCCCCAGTGCCCTGTCCCTCTGGTCTGCCCCCAGTGCCCTGTCCCTCTGGCCTGCCCCCAGTGCCCTGTCCCTCTGGCCTGCCCCCCAGTGCCCTGTCTCTCTGGCCTGCCCCCCTGGTCTGTCCCCAGTGCCCTGTCCCTCTGGTCTGCCCCCAGTGCCCTGTCCCTCTGGTCTGCCCCCAGTGCCCTGTCCCTCTGGTCTGCCCCGAGTGCCCTGTCCCTCTGGCCTGCCCCCAGTGCCCTGTCTCTCTGGTCTGCCCCCAGTGCCCTGTCCCTCTGGTCTGCCCCCAGTGCCCTGTCCCTCTGGCCTGCCCCCAGTGCCCTGTCCCTCTGGCCTGCCCCCAGTGCCCTGTCCCTCTGGCCTGCCCCCCAGTGCCCTGTCTCTCTGGCCTGCCCCCCTGGTCTGTCCCCAGTGCCCTGTCCCTCTGGTCTGTCCCCAGTGCCCGGTCCTATTTTGTTAAAGTTGTTTTAGGTAATATTTAATTGTGTAACTTGATTCTGCGTAAAACATTTAACAGTGTCATTCCATGAGATAATCTACAAGGGCGTGTTTAGGGACGCAATTAGGCATGGGGCAGTGTATGAATTAGGTGGGGCAACTGGTGGCGAGTAACTCTTGAGACCTGGCTAGTAGCTATGGGGTTGAAATTTTGAGCCCTGAATAAACAGAATAAACACACTTTGTGATTTGGATTAGTGAAGAGTCAGTAATAAGCGCTTTTCATGCCAGATCTGTCTGTATTATACTAAATAGATAATTAAGACCCACAGTGATCACCGAAGCGAGCTCTGTGATTAATGACAGTACTAATTGTCTGAGATGGTCCTCCCTAGCCTTCTCTTCTCTGGATTTAACCACTTCAATACTGGGCACTTTCGCCCTCTGGCTTCCCAGGCCAATTTTCAGCTTTCATCGCTCTCGCACTTTCAATGACAATTGCGCGGTCATGCAACGCTGTACCCAAATGACATTTTTAGCATTTTGTTCAAACAAATAGAGCTTTCTTTTGGTGGTATTTATTCACGATTCCGTTTTTAATTTTTTGCGATGTAAATGAAAAAAAAGCAAAAAAAAAGCAAAAAAAAACAATGGCCCGGATTCACAAAGCACTTACACCGATGTATCTCCAGATACGCCGCGTAAGTACAAATATGCACCGTCGTATCTGTGCGCCACACCCACAAACTAAGTTACGCCTAAAAACAGACTTCATCCCACCGTCGTAACTTGCCTGCGCCGGGGTAGAGTGGGCGCATATTTACGCTGGACGCATGTGGCGCCCCCATTGATTTTCTATTCAAATATGCAAATGAGGGAGATAAGCCGATTCACGAACGTACTTGCGCCCGGCGCATGATTTAAGAGGTTTGCGTAAGTTTTACGTTTGCCGTAAAGTTATTCCCCATATATGAGGCGCAACCCATTCAAAGGTATGGACCAGGGAACACAAGCCTACGTATTGTACGTTGGACGTCTGTGAATATGGGCCGACATGGGTTTGGCTGGGCGTAGGTTACGTTCACGGCGTACACAGTGATCCGGCGTATCTTAGGCAGTTGTTTTTCCGACGTGGTTGTGAGCATGTGCACGGGGATACGTCCACGTCTCGACGCAGGCACAGTTCATTTTAAGTACTTAAGTCTGGCGCCCGGCCCATCATTTGCATGGGGTCACGCTTCATTAGCATGGATCACGCCCACTTCCACCTACTTCCACTTACGCCGGCTTACGCCTACGAAATATATACGCTACGCCGGCGCAGAGTTGGGAGTATTTGCTTTGTGAATTCCATGCTTGCCTCTCCGCTCTGCGCCGGCGTAGTGTAAAAGAGATACGCTACGCCAGCATAAATATACGCCCGTCTGTGAATCCGGGCCAATATTTTCTTCTTTGTATTATAAAAGAAATCCAATAAAATCACATTTTGTCATAAATTTAAGCCAAAATGTATTCTGCTACATGTCTTTGGTAAAAAAAATCTGGTTAAGTGTATAATAATTGTTTTGTGTGATCACGGACAGATGTACGCAGATGATCATTTACAGAAGTGCGCAGATGATCACGGACATATGTGTGTAGATGATTAAAGGGACATATAATTTTACTGTTACATATGTGGGGGACAGGTGTTTTTAGTGTGTGGGGACATGTGTGGGGACACTATTTTGGGGACTTGTATGTTTACATTGTGTGGGGACATGTGTGGAGACACTGGGCCAGGGATCAGTGTATAAAAAGCTGTAAAAAACATCTCATACTTACTGATTACCAGCCAGCTGCAGAGATCCGCTCTCCTCTCCTCACTGACAACTTTTGTGTGAGGAGAGGAGAGCCAATCGCCTAGCAACTGGCTCTCTATTTACATCACATGGCGGCTGTAATTGGACACAGCTGTCATGTGATCAGGAGGGCCAATCACAGCAGAACCCTCCTGCCGATCGGAGATACACCGTGTCCGGGTGACATGAGCACATCCGGGCACGCGCGCGATCCCCCTCCTTCTGAGGGACGTTCCTGAACATGTGCAGCATCATGGCAGTTGAAGATTAAACAGAGCCCAATATGGCAGCTGCCTTGGCTGAAAACGATAGAAGGGTTTACTTCCACGTTAAATGAATTATTTGTTAAAAGCGTTAACCATGCTGCTGTCTTTTATTGTGGGTCTGTGATTGCTTCTTTTTGGGGATTTTATTCAATAAAGCCAATTTTTTCTGAAGTTTGGAGTGCAGTCAACCCTCCTTTGCTATCCCATGCTATGCCCAGGTCACGGACTGGACCTGCACCCTGTGATTCAGAAAGGGGGATCACATGACATGTTTCACCTGGAGCGATGTTTGATCATCATCAGCTGACATAAAGGTACTGGTGCTGCCTGTTTTTTTAGGGAACCCATTAGGGGGGCACCCTGTTAGTGGAGAGGTTAGTTGGTGTCTTAGGTGAGCATATGTTTTATTTGTTCAATTGTAAAACATATTTTTAGCCTTAAAGCGGAGTTCCACCCAAAAATAGAAATTTCCGCTTAACCCACTCCTCACCCCCTTACATGCCACATTTGGCATGTCATTTTTTTTGGGGGGGGAGTGGGGGCTTCAGGAGGAGTGGGACTTCCTGTCCCACTTCCTCCTTTCGCTGAGGGGCTGGTAAGGCGATTAGCTTAATCGCCTACTGCAGCCCCTCCCTGTAGGCGATCGCCTGGGACACGTCACAGGTCCCAGGCGTTCGCCTGTCCAATAGGACGGCGCAGCGCTGTTCGCGCATGCCCAGTGCTGCTCGTGCATGTGCAGTGGGTGCCCGGCCGTGAAGCCGAAGGCTGTCACGGGCCGGGTGCCCACAGTTGAAATGAAGACGCCGGCCGGGGAGGGGGTGAGAGGAGCGGAGCCCCGGCCGGCGCGTCGCTGGAACCATGGAGAAGGTAAGTGTATGTTTATTAAAAGCCAGCAGCTACACTTTTTGTTGCTGCTGACTTTTAATAAACATAAAAAACGTCTGGAACACCCCTTTAATAAATGTATGATTGTATTTGCCCTTAAATGGACCAACCCAGCTGCTGCCCTCCCTCTCAAATGTCCTATGGTAGGAACTGATAGTAAAATATATATAATAGGGGTAACAGTGTGCGCCATTAGCCCTATTATATATATTTTATTTTACTTTTTTATCCTTGATTCTGCCCAAGGTCTACTTTTCCCTTATTATCATCACAAATATCCTGCAGTACAGATGAGCCTCTGTAGAATAGACCAAGTATATAAAAAATAATTCTTACCCGATCACCAAGTCTGACATTGATGCCATCTAGTTCAATAGTAGAGAATGACTGAACGATGGCCTCCTGCCTCAGCTCTTCCTTCACCCCGTGAGCGGACAGTCTGGACCATCGAATGATGAAGCCCAGGGAGCTGTTTGTAGGGGGCGAATCAAAGAAGCATTTTAGAAATACGGTGGAGCCTACCATCTCCACCTCAATTTCCGGGGGACTCGGTGACTCAGGGAGTAAACCATGTGAACTCGATCTACCTGAGAAAAAAATGGAAATGTTATATTCAATTTTTCGTCCAAATATAATTAAATGACTGTACCTAGTTTAATGATCATGGTACAGTGTTTGAATACTTTTTCAAGGCACTGTATCACTGGGCTTGATTGACCACCAAACTCGCCTGACCTAAACCCCATAGAGAATCTGTGGGGTATCATCAAGAGGAAGATGAGGGACATTAGACCAGGGGTGTCCAAACTTTTTTCAAAGAGAGTCAGATTTGATGAAGTCAACATGCTTGAGGGCCGACCATTTTGCCTGACATTCTTTGAACCATTAAAATTTGATCTAAGTGTGTTCCTCCGAGCACTAATACACTGCCCAACAAGAACTCTCTTGCCTTTGTGGCTGTGTGTGGTGAAGAGATGAGCTTGGGTGTGTTATTTGGATATACTGTATACAGGGCCGCTGTTAGGAATCATGGGGCCCTGTAAAGCCTACCTGACTCCCCCCCCCCCCCCCCCCACACACACACACCTGACGGGATTCTATACAATATATTTTCACAAAAAAAATACTTGAAAATAATTTTTAATTATTAATGGACACAAATGCCACCCCGATTCCCCCTCCTAGTACAAATCTCCCCTGCCTGCACAATTCCCCCAATTCCCTCCTATTAGCCCCAAATTCCCTCATCGGCTCCTGGTACACAATCACCCGCATCTCCCCTCCCAGCACAAATCCTCTTTCTTCAATCCCTCTCCTAGTACACATTCCCAAAAATCCTTGCTCCTAGCACAACCCTCTCAGGGCAGGGGAAGGAGCTCGGCGGCGGCTGGCCAGGTTCATTATCCCTCCATGTCTCTCACCCAGTATCTAAAAGCTGGCAGGAGGGAGAGGGGGTAAAACCTGGGTGAGAGACATGGAGGGCATTGTTCTCCACCAACTCTCCTGCTGTCTGGGCCCCTCTGAGTGCTGGGGCCCCCTACAGGAGGGCTGGTGGTCCCCCCCCTATCAGCGGCCCTGACTGTATATATCTCTTTTGTGGCCCCAACGAATCCCCGAGCACTGCTCAGGACTAAGGATGAGTTTGGGCGTGTTATTTGGATATACCATATTTATCAGCATATAACATGCACAGGCCTACCATTGCCATGAATGCAGCCTTACCATTGCAATCAATGCAGCCTCACATGTGCCCTGAATGCAGCCTTACCATTGCCATCAGAGCAGCCTGATCGATGCCGATCTGCAGCCTCGGAGGGGAGGGGACAGGGAGGGGGAGAGACAAGGAGAATTTCTTGTTTACTCTGTGGCCTCTTTAATACAAAGTCTTGCCTCCTATAACAAACAGAACAGTCATCCAATGGCATCCAAGGAAACAGGACTTCCTATTACAGACGCCGCAGAGTAAACAGGAGATTCTCTTTATGTAATCTGACGGCGCACGCCCTGTCCCCTCCGAGGCAGCGCCGATAAATACGTAATATATACTTTGTGGCCCCCAGGGCACCGAGCACATTTGAGGTTGCAATGGCTATATATATCCAAATCCTCAGGGGGGCCGCAATTGGCAAACGAGCTGAAGGTCACTATCAAAACAACCTGGGCTTCCATAACACCTCAGCAGTGACACAGGCTGATCTCCTCCATGCCACACTGCATTGATGCAGCATTTCATGCAAAAGTAGCCCTGACCATAGTAGTAGCCCTGCATACTATACTGTACAAAAAAAAAAAAGAAGGAGGGCTGCAAGACTGCAGGCATTGTTTTAAATTTAAAGAGTTGGTCGCACCACCTATCTATAGACTAGACACCTAAGCACAGGAGATTATTACTGTTTACTGTACTGTACATACTTTTCAGTAATCCAACATTCCTGTATTAAAAATCCTTTTTTTATTGGTCTTATGTAATGTAACAAATTTCCGAGTTACTGAATTTTGGGTTTTAAACCGTAGTTGTACGCCGTAATCATCAACATTAAAAGAAAGAAATTCTTGAAATATATCACCCTGCATGTAATCAATCGAAATACTGTATGAGTTTCACTTTTTGAATTGATTTATTGAAATAAATGAACTTCCAATTGTTTTAGATGCACCTGTACAGCAAAATACCGACTATGTTATGAAAATGAATTACACTCACTTGTGCAGACACCATTGACTTCTATTTCACCATCTTCACATTGTGACTGAGACTCTGAAACCACTGAAACATAAAACCCATATCAGTAAAGTGATAATGAAACTCACTTCATCGCATTATACAATTTTGATTTTGGGTGGCATTTTGGAGCAACTGTTGTTGGTTTGCTCCTCAGGTTGCCCTGTTTAAAGTGGGCTTTTTGTTGGCATTTTTTGGAGCCTTTCGCATTGGGGAGTTGGTGAGCCCCTCCAGGAAGGTTCAGGAGGGCATTGGGTTCCGGGAGGTTGTTTGTGGTGCTGATGATTTGAGGTTGCTTTGGAGCAGGTCAAAAATGGACCAGGCCGGTAGGGGCAGGTCAGTGCAAGTATTTTGTGTCCCGGGTTCTACCTTGCGCCCGGTGGGGGCGGTCAGAGCCTATTTAGGGTTACGGCCAAAGTCAGTGGGTTCATTTTTGATACATTCGGACGGTTCCCCTCTATCTCGTTTCCAATTTGTGGCGTTTTCAGGAAATGTTTGGGGGGTTTGGGCCTGATTGGTAAGGAGTTTTCCTCACACTCATTCCGCTTTGGGGCGGCTACGGATGTTGCCAGGGTGGGCATGGATGGGGAGGTGGTTAAAAGGATTGGTCGGTGGGAGTCCAGGAGATTTTTGTTATATGTCCGTCCTCACTTAGTTGTGGGTGTATGAGTGGTGGGGGGGGGGGGGGGGGGTGTAATCTGGTGTGGGTTGCACTTTATATTTGTGTTGGGCGATCTGTTGTCTCGGTGCCCGTTTTTTCCTGTTATCTGCTTTTGTTTTTCAGGTGATGTGCCGGGCCTGGTCTGGATCTTCGGCCACTCATATGTGTGCTGGGGGGCCCGGAGAGGTGATGCTAGACCTGGGGGTAGGCAGTTGGGTTTGTCCAGACGGGAGGCTTGTGTGCGGTGGTTGGGAGTCCCAGGTATGTTGTGGGGAGGTGTGGTTCCCGAAGTTCTGCGTTTTGCAGAACAGGATAGGCCGCCTGACGTTTTGGTATTACACGTTGGTGGCAATGATTTAGGGGTCAGGTCAATGATGGACATCATGCGTGACATCAAGATAGATGTTGACCGATTGATGTTGCAATTTCCAGGCATGGTCATAGTCTGGTCGGACATCGTGGCGAGGACGACTTGGAGGATGGCTAGGTCTGTTATGGGACTTAACAGGGCTAGAAAGAAGGTTAACGATGTTATAAGCAAATTCATGGTGGAAAAAGGGGGTCTGGCCGTTAGACACCGGGACTTGGAACTGGACACTTGGAGGTATCTGAGGGGTGACGGAGTACATCTAAATGATGTTGGGATTGATCTTTGGGTGTTGGGGTTGGAGGATGGAGTACAGAGAGCCCTTCGTGTTTGGTGGTTCCCCTTGGGTGCTGTGGCGGGTGCTGGTCCATCGTTGCTATGGGTCACGGTAATGGTTTCCAGCTAACGGAGATTAGCTGGGAAGTAATAATGGGGTACTGCGGTCTGTGGCTGTCTCCGGGCCAGCTTGTCGGCAGGAGGCCTATCATACACTGTTAAGTACCGCAGTGCATTATGGTTTTTCCCCTATAGGGGTATTTAGTCCCTGCTGAGACCAACACTATTTAGATGTTATTTACTGTATTTATGTTATTATGTTTATGTTATTAAGTTATCATCTTAATTTTTATAGAGTTATTTATCTATATTGGTTTAATAAATTGGTCTGCTACAGCCTGTTATAACTCCAACACGGTTGTGGTCTCATTTTCTATAGTTAAGAGTAAGGGTTTATGTATATGGGGGTTAATGTGGGTTTTATGACATCTGTTATACAGCAGTCAAGTGAAAATTAGAGAGTAGGGATAAGCTGAGGTGTGTTTAGACCAGCCTGAGCTATTCCAACAGAAAGCCATCGCTGAGCACTGCCCCTTATGTAGCGCTCACCCCCGAAGGAGCCGCTGGTTGTTGTTTGGGATCGGCGTATTGAGTTACCTTGTAGTGTGTCTAGGGGTAGTAGCTGTGAGTAGTAGCAGTGAGCGGATGTCCAGTCATCAGGTTTTCAAATGCTTTATTCCAGGGCCCAACAATGGCCAACATCAACAGGGGATAGGACAGGTTGATGAATCAAAAGAGAACAGTGCGGTATCAGGGCTCAATAAGAAATGGAGCAGTCCTGCTCTCAGTAGTGGTAGATACAGTTCGTCGCCACTCTAGCCAGAGTGGGCGAAGCACTCCCGGACAGACCCTTGTTATAAAGCCTGGCAGCCGGAATGTCACTTTTAAGTTGCTGGGAGGAACAGGCCTTTATTACAGACCTGGCTCGGGCCTCTGCCACAGGCCTATTACTTTAGTACTCGAGAGAACAATTCGGATTGAGCGAATCCTCCCAGTAAATGTAATGAAAGGATCCCAGATGGTTCGTTCAAGCCCTATTGGATAACCTGCCTCCGCCTGCCTGTTCATTGAGGCCGGCCATTTGACCTGCATTGTTCAACCGCATCCGTTTGGGTTCCTGGTTTGGAGGTATTAGTTCGACTGGATTGATACAGCCACCACTGCCCAGAGAGACCATTCATGCAGAGTCCCAGGTCTGTTGAGACCATCACGCCTTTTAGACTTGCTGTTATTATTAACATGTGAGTCTACACCTGTCGGTAAGAGTACCCACGTCATTTACCTTGATGTTTTGGATGATTACTTCAGACAGCCACATACCATATGAGATAATATCCACCTATCACTCATTCATTTGAACTGTGAAATACTCACCTGTTGGAGTGATCCATTTACTTGTTTGGAGATTCATTATTTGGACTTCATCTATTCACTATAGGTCATGTTTGGTTCACATTAGACATGTGCATTTCGTTTCGTTACGAATTCGAATTCGGACAATTTTTTCATTATTCGGAAATTCGGATGCATCCGAATTTCCAAATTACAAAATTAACTAATTTAAATAAATTCGAAAAAACGCAAACGAAATTCGAATTCTAAACTAATTCGAACCGAATTCGAAAAAAAATTGAATCGAATTCGAAAACAAATCCTATTCGAATCGAATTCGAAAACAATTCGAATCGAAAACAAATTCAAATGAAAATTGAAAGCAAATTTGAATCAAAATCTAAAAAATATAAATCGATTTCTAAAAAAGAATACAATGAAATAGAATATAAAATGATAAAACAATAGAATGAAAATCGAAGAATAGTAAAGAACAGAATATAATTTAATAGAATGTAATCAAATACAATAATACAAACAGGGCCGCCATCAGGAATTTTGGGGCCCCTTACACAGCTTCAGGCATGGGCCCCCTGGAGCAGAGAACCGGGGCCGCATGAAATTGAGAAGCGGGGGGGGGGAGGTGCTGCCGCTAATTGAGAAGTGGGGGGGCCCTTTACAAAAAGAAGAAATAAAGAAAAATATATATAAAAAAGGGGGGTAGCCATCCGGGGCCCTGGGGACCTATGTGCCCTTTATAAAATAAAAATAAAAAAGAGAGAAAATATATATATATATTTTTTTTAAATATAACATCTAAAAAAATAAAATAACAAGGGGGTTGCCTTCCAGGGCCCTGGGGACCTCTGGGCCCTTTAATAATAATAATAATAATATATATATATAATATGAAAATAAAAGAAATAAAAAAATATATAAAACAAATATTTATTTTATAAAAAAAGGGGGGTTGTCATCTGGGGCCCTGGAGATCTCCAGGTCCCTGTGGACCTCCGGACCTCTAAAAAAAATAAAACAACAAAAAATTGGCCCTTTAATAAAAAATAAAAGAAAAATATATAAAAAAAATATATATATTTTTTTAAATATATATATTTTTTGCTAAAAAAAGGGCTTGCCATCTGGGGCCCTTTTTTTTTAGGGTGGTTCCCATCCGGGCCCCTGGGGACCCCCGGGCCCCTTACAAGTGTAATGCCTGTACCCCCCTAATGGCGGCCCTGAATACAAATACAAATACATACAATCAAATTCGGTGGAAATAATTTCAAATTCGGTTGAAATAATTTCCAATCTGGTTGAAAAAATTTCCGATCCAGTTGAAATAATTTAAAATCCGGTTGAAATATCATCGAATTTGGTTGAAATATTAACGATAGCGGATGAAATATTATTGAATTCTGTTGAAATATTTTCGAATCCGATCAAAATATGATCGAATTCGAATCCAGTAGAAATGTTATCAAATCCGGTAGAAATGTTTTCGAATTCGACCAGGTTTTTTCGAATTCAGGCGAAAACGATCGAACTCGACCGGGTTTTTAAAAAAAAAAAACGATCGAATTCCGAAAACAAATTTAACAAATTTAACGAATCTAACTTAACTAAATTAATTAAATAACGAAAAGAAACACATTTTTTCCATTTGCACATGTCTAGTTCACATTGACCATCATATATCAGCACTGCACTTTTTGTATCATAATACCTTAACTATGAGAGACAAAATGTGGAAACAAATCCAGACAATCACATTTGCAAATTATGGTGGAAAATAAGTATTTGGTCAATATCAAAAGTTAATCTCAATACTTTGTTATATATCCTTTATTGGCAATGACAGAAGTCAAACGTTTTCTGTAAGTCTTCACAGGTTTGTCACACACTGTTGCTGGTATGTTGGCCCAGATCTCCTCCATGCAGATCTCCTCTAGCAGTGATGTTTTGGGGCTGTAGTTGGGCAACACAGACTTTCAACTCCCTCCAAAGGTTTTCTATGAGGGTGAGATCTGGGGACTGGCTAAGTCACTCCAGGACCTTGAAATGCTTCTTACGAAGCCACTCCTTCATTGCCCGGGCGGTGTGTTTAGGATCATTGTCATGCTGAAAGACCCAGCCACGTTTCATCTTCAATGCCTTTGCTGATGGGGGGAGGTTTGCACTCAAAATCTCACGATACATGGCCCCATTCATTCTTTCATGTACTCAAATCAGTCAACCTGTTCCCTTTGCAGAGAAACAGACACAAAGCATGATGTTGCCGACCCCATGCTTCACAGTAGGTATGGTGTTCTTTGGTTGCAACTCAGCATTCTCTCTCCTCCAGACACGACGAGTTGTGTTTCTACCAAACTATTCTACTTTGGTTTCATCTGACCATATGACATTCTCCCAATCCTCTTCTGGATCATCCAAATGCTCTCTAGCAAACCTCAGACGGGCCCAGACATGTACTGGCTTAAGAAGGAGGACACGCCTGGCACTGCAGGATCTGAGTCCCTGGCGGCGTAGTGTGTTACTGATGGTAGCCTTTGTTACGTTGGTCCCAGATCTCTGCAGGTCATTCACTAGGTCCCCCCGTGTGGTTCTGGGATTTTTGCTCACCGTTCTTGTGATCATTTTGACCCCACGGGGTGAGATCTTGCATGGAGCCCCAGATCAAGGGAGATAATCAGTGGTCTTGTATGTCTTCCATTTTCGAATTATTGCTCCCACAGTTGATTTCTTTCTTCTTCCAAGCTGCTTACCTATTGCAGATTCAGTCTTCCCAGACTGCTGCAGGTCTACAATTTTGTTTCTGGTCCTTCAACAGCTCTTCGGACTTCACCATAGTGGAGTATGGAGTGTGACTGTTTGAGGTTGTAGACAGGTGTCAGAATTATAATATTTTTCTGATATATTTCACCAGAGTACAAATCCCCTTGAAGAAGACTGTGACAGTATTGGTCGAAACCCGTCGGGGTACTCATATGGATGTCAATTTAATAATAGCATACAATGTACTGTATTGTTGACCATCATTCATTTCTTAAACTGTTTGTAACCAGAGTTCACAATTTTTAAGAATTCAATTAATTGTATAATAATTCTTGTGCGTACACACGACCGGCAGAATTCAGCAAGAAACTCGATGGGAGACGTATTCAGCCGAGAAAACCGGCCGTGTGTACACTTTTCGCCGAGGAAACTGGCGAGGAACTCGTCGAGCCAAAAAGAGAGCATGTTCTCTATTTCCTCGACGGGCAATGGGAAAATTTGGCTCAACGAGTTTTTTGACAGCCGAACAAGATCTCGACGGGGAAAACGATGTGTTTCGCCCGTCGAGTTTCTCGGTCGTGTGTACGCGGCCTTGACAGCACACAAATGCTGATGAAGGGGGAATTGTGAGTCCCTGAAACACGTTGCCAACCTTTTATCACTTGACATGTTTTATATACTGAACCTTCTGCTTACCTTCAGCACAGTAGCCCATACATCCCTGAGTTGGCTGCAAAAGGTATACATAGAAGTCGCCGCAGTTCCTGACAGTCACCGGGATGCGGAACAAACAACAGTCCTTGGTGCTGCTAAAGAAGAACTGCCAGGTGGCACAGGCGGTCAGCTGGCGCATATCCCCAGGTGGAGGAAGGGACTCTGACTCCCGTAGTGACAACCACACAGGGGCCTGGGTGCCACAGTGATTCATCTGTTGGGTGAGACAATATTAGGAGATTAGTTACAACTTTACCCCTTCATTCAGAGCACAGAGGTGGATGAAGGACTACGGAATGAGGAAATGTTATAAAAAGAAAATCATACTTCTCATAAATGAATAACACATATAGCCAAATAATATGTTCTGAGTAATTAAAAAATGGCATGAATAAAAAATGCCGTTCTGAGCTCCTTCATATCACATCCTAGACCAGATATTCTCAACTAGACCTCTGTGAAACCGTAGGGTTCTTCCAGAGGTTGCTCTGGGTTCCTTGAGCTGTGGCTAATTGACCTCCCATTTGATGGTTTCTGTCTCGTTTCAGAACCACTTGGCAGAGTCAGCGGCATAACATTAATGATATATTTAGCCGTTTGTAAGGGTGACATTCTGACTACCGCGTTTCCCCGAAAACAAGACCTACCCCGAAAATAAGACCTAGCATTATTTTCAAGGAAGGCTGCAAGATAAGCCAATACCCCAAAAATAAGCCCTAATTTAACCACTTCCCTACGGCCGTACGACTATATGCGGCCGCAGGGTGGTTCTAAATCTCTGGGCTGCCGTGTTTTCACGGCAGCCCCTTTCCTCGTTCCCAGCGCGCGCTCCAGAGCGCGCAGCGGGGAACTTGTGTACTGGCCGTGTCCCTTGGACACAGCCAATCACAGATCGCCGCGAAAAGGGCCAATCAGAGTGGCCGTTTGCGATGCGATCTGATGGGCCAATGAGAGATGATCTCATATGTAAACATATGAGATCATCTCTCATTGCCGGCTCTCACAATGACAGCGTCCTGTCATAGAGAGAGCATACCGATCTGTGTTCCTAGTACATAGGGACACAGATCGGTCACCCCCCCTCCCCCCACAGTTAGAACACAATGCAGGAAACACATTAACCCCTTCCTCACCCCCTAGTGTTAACCCCTTCCCTGCCAGTCACATTTATACAGTAATTAGTGCATATTTATAGCACTGATTGCAGTATAAATGTGAATGGTGCCAAAAATGTGTCAAAAGTGTCCGATGTGTCCGCCATAATGTCGCAGTCGCAATAAAAATCGCAGATCGCCGCCATTACTAGTAAAAAAAATAAATAATAAAAAATAACAATTCTGTCCCTTATTTTGTAGGCGCTATAACTTTTGCGCAAACCAGTCGCTTATTGCGATTTTTTTTTTTTTTTTAACCAAAAATATGTAGAAGAATACGTATCGCCCTAAACTGATTTTTTTTTTTTAATTGGGCTATTTTTTATAGCAACAAGTAAAAAATATTGTATTTTTTTTCAAAATTGTCGTCCTTTTTTGTTTATAGCGCAAAAAAATAAAAATCGCAGAGGTGACCAATAGTGTTGCTCACAAATATTCGTATTGCGAATATTCAGCTCGAATATGGCATATTCGAGTATTCGCGATATATTCCGAATTTCGCAGTGAATATTCGCTATTTCGAATATTCGTATTTTTTCAATTTTTTTTTAGAACAGATCACATCCTAGAGATCCCCATCGACGTCTAAAAGCATTGCTGGTATGATTAGAGACCTTGGGCCGAGTAGCTGCAGCGATCATTTTATATTGCCGAAAAATCGCAATGCGATTATTCGGCAATAGCGATATCGCGCAATTATTTTCGAGAAATCGCAATATTGTTTTTAGCTAAAATAACACATATATTCGATTTCAGAGTGTTACTGTCGAAATTCCGCAATCAATTTCTCATTCGCATTTTTGAGAAATTACGATAAAATATCAAGAATATTCTGAGCCAATCAGAGTGCTCCTTCCGCATTTGCCGAATATTCACAATTATTTTGTATTGTAATATATCACGAATATTCTGAGCCAATCAGAGTGCTCCATTCCGCATTTCTCGAATATTCGCAATTATTTTATATTGTAATATATCACGAATATTCTGAGCCAATCAGAGTGCTCCATTCCGCATTTCTCGAAATTTCGCAATTATTTTGTATTATAAAATATCACGAATATTCTGAGCCAATCAGAGTGCTCCTTCCGCATTTCTCGAAATTTCATTCGCAATAGCGAAATTTCGCAATCATTTCATTTCCAAAAAATATCGCGAATATTCGCATTTAACGAATATATCTCGAATATTCGACTATATATTCGAGATATATGGCAAAATCGAATATGGCATATTCTGCTCAACACTAGTGACCAAATACCACCAAAAGAAAGCTCTACTTGTGGGGAAAAAAGGACGCCAATTTTGTTTGGGAGCCATATCGCACGACCGCGCAATTGTCAGTTAAAGCGACGCAGTGCCGCAAGCTGAAATTTCACCTGGTCAGGAAGGGGGTTTACATGCCCAGTAAGGAAGTGGTTAAAATGCTTGTAAAATCCTATAACCCACTCTAATACAGTAGTACATGATGTACAATGTGTGTGATACTGTAATTTAAATGCGGGGAAAAGAGCTCCGGCGGGTCACGGAAGTGCAGAGCGGCGCTATAATGAAGGTGTTTGGCACAATTATATTACAGAAACACACACATTGTACATATATATATATATATATATATATGTATATACTCGAGTATAAGCCGACCCGAATATAAACAGAGGCACATAATTTTACCACAAAAAAAATGGGAAAAATGTATTGACTTGAGTATAAGCCTAGGGTGTCCATCTGCATGCCTCACTGTGCCCATGCCTCACTGTGCCCATGCCTCACTGTGCCCATGCCTCACTATGCCCATGCCTCACAGTGTCCATGACTAGACTAACGTTTAACATGGGAGTCTATAGAAGTGGCGCCCAGTTTGAAAAATCGGTGCTCCCCAGCTGTAGGTTCCCCAGACAACAAACTTTGCACACTTGTAGAGGAGAAATGGGGCTACATGTGTGCCAAGATCCGGGTCCAGGGAACCCAGGACCGACCAGTACCGGGTTCCGCAAAATCACTGGAGAAATTACCGTTTAACATTGGGGTCTATAGGAGGGGTACCCGACTTTGAAAAATCGTGCTTCCTGGCCGTAGGACCCCCAGGCAACACACTTTGTACACTTGTAGAGGAAAAGTGGGGCTACATGTGTACCAGGGGACCTACAGCTGGACGGTACTGGGTCCCCAAAGTCCGGTAGATCAGGCGAAAAAAGGTAACTCGAGTATAAGCCGAGGGGGGCATTTTCAGCACAAAAAAATGTGCTGGAAAACTTGGCTTATAATCGAGTATATACGATATATAATACTGCAATAGAGTGGATTATAGGATTTTATAGGCACTTTAACTCAGTTTACACCGGGGATTCCTGTCAGGCAGAGAGAGAGTGGGGGAGAGAGGACAGCACATTACATGGTAAGACCTACCCCGAAAATAAGCCCTACTGTGTCTTTTGATGCCAAAATAATATAAGACACAGTCTTATTTTCAGGGAAACACGGTACCATTGTAAGGAGGGCATCTTTCTTGCATACTACCAATGTAAGGGCATTGTTTCCACTGATCTCCCATAAATTGGTTTAGCAGTGGTTCTCTGAAACCTGCCAATTATTTAAAGGGTTCCCCTGGGCGAAAAAGACTGGTCTGATTTAAAGACTTGTAAGGGATGAAGAGGTGCCTGGAAGGACATGAGGTGCATCATAATTATGGCAGATAAGACTACTTTTTCAGGAATGGTGATGATCAAGTCAAGTGAATTGCAGTGGAACCTCGGATTACGAGCATAATCCGTTCCAGGAGAATTCTCGTAATCCACAGCACTCGTATATCAAATCGAGTTTCCCTCATAGAAGTCAATGGAAAACAAAAAATAATTGTTCTGCATTGACTTCAATGGCATGCAATACCACATGTGGCCAGAGGTGGGGGGGGGGGCTGCCGGAGAGCCTCGGAAACACTCGGAAAGGCCCAGGACAGCTTGGCAGACCTTGGAAACACCCTGGAACAGAGAATTTCTTAGTATTTCTGAAAGGCTCTGATCGTCTCGGCTCCGGTGCCCCCGGACCTCTGGCCAAATGCGGTACTGCACCCCCATTAGCTTGAATTAGCTTGATTTAGCTTGAATTCTGCTCATTTTGCGAGACAACACTCGCAAACCGAGTCAGAATAAAGAAAAAAAAGTCGCTCGTCTTTCAAAATGATGACTATTTTTATCATATAGAGAAAAGATGTTTAAAAAGTATCTACCTTTAGTTCTAACTACCTTAGCTGTCCCACGTTATGTATTCATGTATCTATTATTTTGTTGTGAACTTGCTGATCTTGCTAATGGATATCATTTTTAGCAGGAGCTTCCTGAGGCTTGGAAACGATATCTCTGGGGTTCTTCTCTGGGATAAGAAGTTTGAGAAAAACTGGATTAAGATATAAAAAGTTGAGTTTTATTCTAATACAGCCTTGGCTTCCCTATATCCTGTAACAATAGCAGTAGAAATGACTACATTAGACAGTTACTTTACTTGGCACAACTCCGCATAGCGATAAGCAGGGACCACTGAACACCTGAATCTCATTATTTCTTACACATTCCATTGACGGATCACCCGGGAGGTGTGGAAGGACTGGTACCAGAGAGGCATGTACTGCTTGTAGGGTCAGTACTTTACTATACCCAACTGACACTGTACATGATTGATGAAATGTACATTTTTCTATGGCCCAGGCAATTTATCATGCCCAGCGGTGTCAATTCACACCATGTACCCTGTGCGCACACACGTTAATATTAATTATACGAGAAGATTTCAGCTGCCATATATACATTATAGTGTCAAAAGTATTGGGACACCTGTCTTTATACGCAGATTAACTTTAATAGCATCCCAGTCTTAGTCCGTAGGGTTCAGTATTGAGTTGGCCCCGTCCTTTGCAGCTATAACAGCTTCAACTCTTCTGGGAAGGCCGTCCACAAGACTTAAAGGATCACTAAAGGAAACATTTTTTTTTAGCTAAATAGCTTCCTTTACCTTACTGCAGTACGGGTTTCATGTCCTTATTGTTCGTTTTTGCTTTGAAGTTGCTGTAATTCTGCTCTGTTCTCCACACTTCCTGCTTGTCTGTTTCCTTATAACCACAGTGCTGGGAGCTTTCTCACGGTGGTCTAAGCTGTCATTACTGTGTGTCTAAAACTTCCCAGAACCAATCAGATTCATTTTAAAAACAAAACACTGCCCTGGATTTGTTTGTTTTTGTTCTGTGTGTCTATTTCTACTTCACAGAAACATGAAGCCAGTTCAAAAGTGAAACTAACCTGCAGGCACATTATATGATTGATTTTTATCTATTTTTAATCATTTTGAAAAGGAATCAGTTAACTTTTATGTCTCTATACCCTGTAAACAGTCATTTCAGCAAAAAAATTTTTTTCCTTTAGTGACCCTTTAAGCCACGTACACACAACCATTTTTCATGTCATGGGAAAAAAACAAAGTTTTTCTCGACGTGATTCTTGTCAAGCCTGCCTTGCCTACACACAATCGTGAAAAAAAATGCTGGAGCAAAGCGCGGTGACGTACAACACGTACAACGGCACTATAAAGGGGAAGGTCCATTCCGATGGCGCCACCCTTGGGGCTGCTTTTGCTGATTTTGTGTTTGTAAAAGTTTGGTGAGAGACGATTCGTGATTTTTAGTCTTTTACAGGGTGATGAATGTGCCATCTCCATTACGAACACTAGTTTTACCAGAACGAGCGCTCCCGTCTCAAAACTTGCTTCTGAGCATGCACGTTTTTTTCCCGTTGTTAAAGCCTACACACGATCGTTTTTCACAACGTGAAAAACGATGAGAAAAATTACAGCATGTTCTAAATTTTGAATGCCCATTAAAAAAATGCCATTTTCACATCATGAAAAACGGTCATGTGCACGTGGCCTAAGAAGTGTGTCTATGGGAATGTTTGACCAAAAGGAGGGCATTGGGCAAACAGTAGGACACATCATGGTGCACACCGTAAACCACATCATGGGGCACACAGTAGGGCACATCACGGGGCACACAGCAGGTCATGGGACACATCACAGGGCACATCATCGGGGCACACAGAAGGGCATGGGGGCAGCCAGTAGAGCATGGGGGCACACATCGGGGCAAAGGGGCACAGAGTAGGGCAAGGGGGAACAGAGCAGAGCATGGGCAGACATCAGGGCAGACATCAGGGCATCAGGGCATGGGGCATATATCAGGGCATGTGCCAGAGAGCAAAGCATTGGCAGATATCAGGGCATGGGACAGAGAGAGAGAGAGAGAGAGCAGGGCATGGGACAGAGAGAGAGAGAGAGAGAGAGAGAGAGAGAGAGAGCAGGGTATGGGGCAGAGAGAGTGCATGGTAGATGCAACCTACAGAATTTTTTAAACGTCGCCTATGGAGATTTTTAAGGGTAAAAGTTTGACGCCATTCCACGAGCGGGCACAATTTTGAAGCGTGACATGTTGGGTATTATTTTACTCGGCGTAACATTATCTTTTTACAATATAAAATAAATGGGCTAACTTTACTGTTGTCTTATTTTTTTAATTTACCCACTTCAGTACCGTGGGTGTTTTTTCAGATTTGGTGTTTACAAGACTAAAACAGTTTTTTTTTATAGAAAATTACTTAAAACCCCCAAACATTATATATATATTTTTTTCTAACACCCTAGAGAATAAAATGGTGATCATTGCAATACTTTTTGTCACACCATATTTGCGCAGCGGTCCTACAAGCGCACTTTTTTTGAAAAAAATTCACTTTTTTGAACTAAAAAATAAGACAGCAATAAATTTGGCCCAATTTTTTTATTTATTGTGAAAGATAATGTTACGCCGAGTAAAATTATACCCAACATGTCACGCTTACAAATTGCGCCCGCTCGTGGCATGGCGTCAAACTTTTACTCTTAAAAATCTCCATAGGCGACGTTTAAAAACTTCTACAGGTTGCATTTTTTTAGATACAGAGGAGGTCTAGGGCTAGAATTGTTGCTCTCGCTCTAGCGATCGTGGCGATACCTCACTTGTGTGGTTTGAATACTGTTTTCATATGCAGGCGCTACTCACGTATGAGTTCGCTTCTGCGCGCGAGCTCTTCGGGACGGGGCACTTTAAAAAAAAAAAAATCGTATTTATTTTTATATTTTTTATTATATTTTACACTGGAAAAAAAAATTGATCACTTTTATTCCTATTACAAGGAATGTAAACATCCCTTGTAATAGAAAAAAGCATGACAGGTCCTCTTACATATGAGATCTGGGGTCAAAAAGACCTCAGATCTCATATTTAGACTGTGCAAAAAAAAAAAAAAAAAATTGAAACTGTCATTTTTTCAAATGACAAAAAAAAATTGTTTCTTTAAGATGCTGGGCGGGACTGACGTTTTGACGTCACTTCCACCCAGCAGAGCTATGGGGACGGGTGAGGGACATATTTCCCTCACTCGCATCCCCACACAGCAGACGAGCGGACCCGATCGCCTCCCCCGCTACCGACGGCTCCGGTAAGTGGCGGAAGGCGCGGGAGGGGGGAGCCCTCTCCCGCCGTCGATAACGTCGATCTCGCGGCGAATCCGCCGCAGAGACGCCGTTATCTTTTACAGGACCGCTCACACTAAAGATGGATATCTCGGTTGTGGTAGCAGCTGCTGCCGTTACGGAGATATCCATATTTAAAGTGATGACGTATAAACTCGATAGGCGGTCTGGAAGTGGTTAAAAAAGTGATTTTTCCCCCAAAAAAAGTGCGCTTGTAAGACCGCTGCGAAAATACGGTGTGACAAAAAGTATTGCAATGACCGTCATTTTATTCTCTAGGGTGTTGGAAAAAAATATATATAATGTTTGGGGGTTTTAAGTAATTTTCTAGCAAAAAAAAAAATGTTTTAATCTTGTAAAGTCTGAAAAACAGGCTAGGTACTTAAGTGGTTAATAAAGCAATAATTGGGTAGTCAGGTGGCAAAATGGTAAGTAGTAGGAGAAGAAGTAGAAGGAAAGCACATCAGTGGCTTTCAGAGACACATATGGGTGGGGGAACTATATTGCTCAGAGTCTTCCAAACAACCCATTCATTAGTTCCTCTGAAGTGCGTCAAAGTACAGGAAACTGTTACCTGATCCAACCAATAATGACCTAATTAACAAAGACCATTTCATATCTATGGGCAGTGGCGTCACTGAGGGGTGGCTTCTCGGGCTATAGTCCCAAATCTGGTGCCCATAGCCCCGAGTCTCTTAGAAGGTGCAGCGGTGCCACACTCCTGCGGCAGTCCCGGTTCCTGCTTGCCAATGACTGACATTCCAGGGGTGGTTGGTTGCTAGGACCGCTACGGCGTCTAACAACCAACCACATGACTCTGCCCCCTGGCATTCAGCGGAGAGCGGAGTTTTCCTGGCTTGCAGTCCTTTCCTGGGCTGGCTGCTGTCACACTTCCCCGGCTCACTGTCTCCTCGATGGTTGGTTGCTATTGACCAACCAACCTACCACAGTCTGTTTAACTCTGCTCCCTCCCAGTGGGGAACCTTCTCATTTAGACCTGGCTTCTGCCAGTGCTCCGCCTCCCCTTCATACATTGTGAATTAAAAGAAGGTAATATATTTTAGAAGGCTTATATTTAATGCTGGAGGAGGAGCAGCTCTGGGGAGCCTGATATAAAGGGGGGTTCTCTGGGGGGCCTGATGTAAAGGGGGGCTCTCTGGGGATCCTGATGTAAAGGTGGGCTCTCTGGGGACCCTGATGTAAAGGGGGCTCTCTGGGAACCCTGACATAAGGGGGCTCTCTGGGGACCCTGACATAAGGGGGGCTCTCTGGGGACCCTGACATAAGGGGGGCTCTCTGGGGACACTGACATAAGGGGGCTCTCTGGGAACACTGACATAAGGGGGGCTCTCTGGAGACACTGACATAAGGGGGGCTCTCTGGGGAGACTGACATAAGGGGGGCTCTCTGGGGAGACTGACATAAGGGGGGCTCTCTGGAGACACTGACATAAGGGGGGCTCTCTGGGGACCCTGACATAAGGGGGGCTCTCTGGGGAGACTGTCAAAAGGGGGGCTCTCTGGGGACACTGACATAAGGGGGGCTCTCTGGGGACCCTGACATAAGGGGGGCTCTCTGGGGACCCTGACATAAGGGGGGCTCACTGGGAACCTGACCAAGTGTATGACTTTCTCTACTTCGCTGCTATGGGCTCTAGCCCCTGATATTTTGTAGACCTAGCAACGCCCCTGTCTATGGGCATCCTTAGTATCATAGCAGCATGATCAATAATTGCTCTCAGCAGCTATTTGGCACATGGCCTAACTGTTAAACGGCTTTACATCTAAAATCTACCTGTGAGGTTTAGACCTGTACATGTGCACACCTGACAGTTTTTAAAATTGTAAAATCATCAGACATTAATTCAGACAATTTGCCCCCGTTTGTAATCAAGATTAGTAGTACCAATACCTCCACGCACTTGGTTGGCATCTCAGCTGGCTTATCAAAGATCATAAATCGGTACCATCCGGCAGACAGGGAGTGGTCACATATCAGTTCATGGATGGCCGACTTCTGAAGCTGGCTGGAGTCAAAGTCCAAACTTCTGTAGGGGTTCTGCAGGATCCGATGTCCCGACGGTAAGCACTCCGCAACTGTAGGGATACCTGGTATATAATTAACCAAAACAAATGTTATTAAAGTGAATGTTCGTAAACACCATCAACAATACTTTTTAAGTAACCATCTCTCTTGACCCTAAACTGTGCCAGAGCACTGTTCCAAGCTCGAAATCTGATCTTGCAACATTGGATGTCTCAAACCTCTCCATCTTTAGAGATGTGGTTAGCCAATGTGGGGTTAACTTTGAGATATGAGCGCTTGATACATCAGCATAGCCATAGAGGCAGCCTGACCCAGTTCAGTAAGATCTGGGGATGCTGGCTAGCTACCCCTGGCTTGGCTCCATTAGATCTAATTCTTGATAGGCTATTGACTTAGCATGGAAACTCAATTGCTCAGTGTGACCTCACCCTTGGAGTGAGTGAGTTTAATTTAAAGTAAAGAGAGATGATGAGAATGTCTTCTTAAACCATATCTAGGGATGCATTCACATTGAGATATAACTTTTTAGGCTTTATAGTCAGGGCCATCTTAATAGCATCATGGGCCCCTGGGCATAGTAATGCTCTGGCCCCTCTATGCCCTACATTTCCCCTCAGCACTCTGACCCCTCTAAACCCCAGATATCCCCTCAGCATTCTGACCCCTCTAAACCCCAGATATCCCCTCAGCACTCTGACCCCTCTACACCCCAGATATCCCCCAGCACTTTGACCCCTCTACACCCCATATATTCCCTCAGCACTCTGACCCCTCCTAACCCCAGATATACCTTCAGCACTCTGACCCCTCTAAACCCCAGATATCCCCTCAGCACTCTGACCCCTCTAAACCCCAGATATCCCCTCAGCACTCTGACCCCTCTAAACCCCAGATATCCCCTCAGCACTCTGACCCCTCTACCAGGTTCCCTGGTCACAACACCTCCAACATCTCTTTTTTAGGCACTCTATCTCCTAGTCACAGTGACTCACTGCCATCAGTGGCGGACCATCCACACTCAGAAGGAGGAAGCGCCCACCCGGCCGTATATGTACAGTGGCCGGGTGGGAAGTAGTTAAAAGAGAGAACTTGCCCATTAATGTAGTTGTATTGCACCAGGTTGCCTACACATAATATTTCTCTGAGGGCTTTCAGTTCAGATACAAGACTGATCAAAGAGCAGATGACTAGTCAGTAGAGTGCAGCTCTTGTTATCTGACTAATAAGAACATTCTGCAGTGGTATAAAACATAATATAGCACTACAAGTATTATACACTTCACAATCAAAAAGCCTGGAAACAGGGTTGTTACTTTTCATACCTCTTTGATAAATACATACGTTAAAAGGAAACATATGAAAGAGGCATCTGGATTGAGGTTTTTAAGGCTAATATAGAATATTATTCCATAACTGAATGCAGTCACCCTGCACAATAACATCCCTATGTCAGAAGACAATGATCTGGATTTAATATTCTGTGTCCTGACCGGGAACAGTTCATGTGTTCATCTCTGGATTATCACTCTTGTAGCAATGTGGACTACAATGGCAAAGGATAGCGATTCCCTGTCATTTCAATGTACTGTATTGGCCCTCTAGTGCCCAGTGTCCCTAACTGACATCATATCTGTGAGCCAAGCCAAAGGGATTGAGGAACTGGTAGTTCCTCAGAATGGCAATTGCTCCGTATGACTATACACCCGGACTACGTATCCCAGGGACCTTTGCTACCTTCAGAGAGATTGCCAGGAAGAGCTATAAAAGAAACCAGAGACCTGCCTCATGCTCTCTTCCTCCTGAGCCTTGTGTGTGATGGACCTCTCTGTACCGGAAGAGCGAGGACGCCAGCCTACCACACGTGGTACAGCATTGCAATCTGGCTAAAAAGAGCCTAGTTCTGCTTGCTGTTCATCCAACATCTATCCAGCACCACCTGTATAGTCCGACAACCCCCGTTTTGTGCTTCGCATCAGATGATCGTCACAAGTGGATCCGCTGCATAGACGTCCCTCTGGGAGCCGCTATGCAGAAGGCATTGACGCTGGTGAATCAGCCTGGTCGTTGGTGAGAGGGCAATTGCCCACCTTTGCAAATCTTTCATTGCTGCTTCACTAGGACCCTGGGGAAACACTTCACTACACTCCCATTTGAACATTGTACATAGAAA
Organism: Rana kukunoris; assembly: GCA_029574335.1. Classification (NCBI taxonomy): domain Eukaryota; kingdom Metazoa; phylum Chordata; class Amphibia; order Anura; family Ranidae; genus Rana; species Rana kukunoris. The sequence goes on from CM056053.1 coordinate 7,374,225, forward strand.
CCTGTTGCATCAACCATTCTAAGAAAAACCATTGCCTTGTTACTGCACCTCATTGGATATACTTAATGAGCTCCAACCGCCAGCGAAGACCATCAGGCCTGCAACTAGGACATTGCTGTCATTACTACTTAAAGGGCACCTTTACCATTCTTGTTTAATTGATCTCTCATTAGGATTAAAAGTAGAATAGGCCGGCCTGGGTTCCCCCTTTAGAAGTCTTGCCAGAATTAATGCTCAACTCTCGCTTATCATGTCCAAGTGGTACTCCATTGTACATATGTGTATATAATATACTGTTATTGCCAAATTGTCTTAAAGGGGCTGTAAAGGTTTGCAGATTATTTAAAAAGAAAAAAACAAACCTGTCATACTTACCTCCACTGTGCAGTTCGTTTTGCACAGAGTGGCCCCGATAATCCTCTATTGGGGTCCCACGGCGGCTCTCGCAGCTCCTCCTCACAAGAGCTAACCCCCTCTGGAAGCTCTCTCCCAAGGGGGTTAGCTTGCGGGCGTGTTCCCGTGCCTTACAATCGGTGTCGATAGCCTCCAATTGTATGACTCGGCCCCGCCCCCCTGCAGCCGTGTCATTGGATGTGATTGACAGCAGCGGCAGAAAATGGCTGCGCTGCTATCAATTATCCAATGAAGAGCCGACAAGAGCCTGGGGAAAGTAACGCGGGATCGTGCCCATGGAAATTCGGGGCTCAGGTAAGTAAAACGGGGGCTCGGGTGACTGCAAGATGTTTTTTTTTTTACCTTAATGCATAGGTTGCACTAAGGCCGTGTTTCTCAATTCCAGTCCTCACGCCCCCCCAACAGGTCAGGTTTTCAGGATTTCTATTATTTTGCACATGTGATTTGATCAGTTTCACTGACTTAGTAATTCCCACAGCCTTTTCATCTGAGGGAAATCCTGAAAACTTGACCTGTTGGGGGGGGCGTGAGGACTGGAATTGAGAAACACTGCACTAAGGTGAAAAAACATGAAGGAGAGGAATTCTTCTACTGAGCTAGGACTGTTATCCAAAGTTCAGTTTATCTATTACCTCCTCTGTGCAATAGGATCTTCTTTGAACTATTCCAGTAAACGTTAATAGAATATAAATTCACCGAGTTGTTTGACTTATTACTTTAAGGTGGTGCAAAGATGTCTGAACCCAGAGTGTCAGGTGGTTTAGAATGTTCAGATGAGCAGGTAAATCCAAGCAGTCTCCAAGGGGGCCGTGCTACAGTCTAAATTGGACATTATAGGCAGAGAATAATGGGTACAGAGTTGTTAAGGCTGAGCTCACACTTTTAGGTCCCTTTCACAATGGGGGGTTTTTCAGGCGGTACAGCGCTAAAGATAGCGCTGCTATACCACCTGAAAAAAATCGTGCCTTCACAGTCCTGCCAGCGCACGTCTTCAGGCTTTCACACTGAAGAGGTGCGCTGGCAGGACAGCTCCAAAAGTCCTGCTAGCCGCATCTTTGGAGCGGTGTTCACCGCTCCTATATCACGCCTTCCCATTGAAATCAATAGGAAACCGCGGTAATACTGCCCGCAATGCGCCTCTGCAGAGGCGCATTGCGGCCGGTATTAACCCCTTTTACGGCCGCTAGCGGGGGTAATATCGCACCGCTAGTGGCCGAATATCGAGGTAAATACGACGTTATAGCGGCGCTAAAAACCGCTATACCGCCACCGCACCTCCACTGCCCCATGTGAAAGGGGTAGCTGCGTCAACATCACTTTTTTTGTGCACCTTAACATGCATTGCGTCAAGGTAGCCAATTCACAAAAACTAGCAAGCAACACAATTAAAACTTTCAAACAAAATGGACAAAAAAAATGTAACATTTTCTGGCAATGCAGCATACCACTCCACATGGTAATGACGTGTATGGCGGCCAGGTGCAATCATTTTGTGCTGGAGCTGCATTACCTTGCATGTGTGTTGGGCCGCACCACACTTTGCGTTCAAAATGACACCATAGTTGCCTCAAATGTGGTTCTTGACATCACCAAAGAGTCACATTTCTGTAATGCTACAAAAAGCTGTCAGACATGAACAGGAGGTGGTCAGAGATTGTATAGGTGATACAAGAAATGGTCAGAAACGGAATACATGTTACAAGAGATGGTCAGAGACTCCAAGCATGCTACAAGAGATGGTCAGAGACTGAATAAATGCTACAGGAGATGGTCAGAGACTAAATACATGCTACAAGAGATGGTCACAGACTGAATACATGCTTCAGGAGGTGGCCAGAGACTGAATACATGCTACAAGAGATGGTCAGAGACTCCCAGCATGCTACAGGAGATGTTCAGAGACTTTAAGCATGCTACAAGAGATGGTCAGAGACTGAATACATGCTACAAGAGATGGTCAGAGACTGAATACATGCTACAAGAGATGGTCAGAGACTGAATACATGCTACAAGAGATGGTCACAGACTGAATACATGCTTCAGGAGGTGGCCAGAGACTGAATACATGCTACAAGAGATGGTCAGAGACTGAATACATGCTACAAGAGATGGTCAGAGACTGAATACATGCTACAAGAGATGGTCAGAGACTGAATACATGCTACAAGAGATGGTCACAGACTGAATACATGCTACAAGAGATGGTCAGAGACTCCCAGCATGCTACAGGAGATGTTCAGAGACTTTAAGCATGCTACAAGAGATGGTCAGAGACTTAATACATGCTACAGGAGATGGTTAGAGACTGTAAACATGCTGCAAGAGATGGTCAAAGACTGCAGAAATGCAACAATGGATGATCAAAGACTGCAAACCAGCTACTAGAGATGGTCAGAGACTACGGACATGATACAAGAGATGGTCAAATACTGTGAACTTGCTTTAGGGCACAATGGAGACTGGGGACAAGCTTCAGGAGACAATAATACACCTGAAATACATTACATGAGACTGCTAGAGGTACTCAGGGGCGGACTGACCATTGAGTCACTCGGGCACTGCCCGAGGGCCCAATGCCACTAGGGGGCCCCATCAGGGTTGCCAGGCTCAGTAAAACTAGGGACAGTATGTAAAAATTTATGGTTTTTTTACATCTGTCCCTGACATGTCCGAAACCGACATGCTTTTGATGTGAAGATCCAGAGATTTTAGCTGCCCCGCCTCTGTACTGCCTCCTGGCGTGGTGGCCATCTGTAAGCCCAGGGGTCCCCATAATCGTCTATTGCCCGAGGGCCCCATGAGTTGTCAGTCCGCCCCTGGAGGTACTGTACCTTTTATTAAAGCCCCCTTACAAATCAATGCTTTCATATTTTTCTGCCTACATCTTATAAAAATGTGCCACATGTGAAAACACAGGGTACTGTCTGCAGGTGCCACAAGAGCTACACAAAAAGGGCCAAAGGACCACGGGTTGGGCATCAGGGCTATAAACCAGGGGTCCCAAAACTTTCTAAACAAAGGGGAAGTTCACTGTCCTTTAAAGTGTAAAGGGTGCCAGACTGTGGACAGCGGGAGTACAATTTTTTTTTTTCATTAGTACAAAAACTTCATAGCACCTGTGGCCATTAGGAGGAGGAATAGTGCCCCATCATTGGTACTAGAGGGAAGAATAGTGCCCAGTCATTGGTTACAGTAGGAGTTATAGTGCTCTATCATTGGTTGCAGTGGAAGGAGTAGTGCCCCATGATTAGTATTAGAGGGAGGAATAGTGCCCCATTCTTGGTTGCGATGGGAGGAATAGTGCCCTATCATTGTTTACGGTGGTAGGAATAGTGCCCCATTGTTGGTGTCAAGGGGAGGAATAGTGTCCCAAGGGCCAGATAAAGGCATACAAAGGGTGGCATCTGGCCCACGGGTGGCAGTTTGGAGACCACCGGTCTAAACTATTGCATTTGTCAATATAAGGAAACTTAGTGGTGAAAAGAGCACTTGTTGGTTTGACAGTTGGGAGTTCTGAACATTTGAATTATTCAATGATTCACCGTCATATCGAAGTATTCATGTGTATGGAATGTTATTGGTTACAGAAGGAAGATTCGGAGATCCAGGCTCTGAACACAGAGAGGTAAATAAAACTCGGATAAACAAACATGGAACTCCAGACTGTGCGCAGATGTAGGATATTAACAAACAGTCACTAAGAAATAATTCCTTGTTAGAGTATTATAATGATCCAAACTGTTACATTTTCACCAGTTCAAAGTGATTATATGGGGGGGGGGGACAGGGAATTTGTTCTGTCCCTCCAATGATGGAATATTCTTCTACTGCTATGAACTGCATTATTGTTATTAACCACTTCAGCCCCGGACCATTATGCAGGTAAAGGACCAGGCCCCTTTTTGCGATTCGGCACTGCGTCGCTTTAACTGACAATTGCGCGGTCGTGCGACGTGGCTCCCAAACAAAATTGGCGTCCTTTTTTTTCCCACAAATAGAGCTTTCTTTTGGTGGTATTTGATCACCTCTGTGTTTTTTTTATTTTTTGCGCTATAAACAAAAATAAAGAGACAATTTTGAAAAAAAATCAATACTTTTTACTTTTTGTTATAATAAATATTCCCAAAATATATATCCTTTTTTTTCTCCCTCAGTTTAGGCCGATACGTATTCTTCTACCTATTTTTGGTAAATGAAATCGCAATAAGCGTTTATTGATTGGTTTACGCAAAAGTTAGAGCGTTTACAAAATAGGGGATCATTTTATGGCAATTTTATTAATAATTTTTAGTAATGCCGGCGATCAGCGATTGTTTTGGTGACTGCGACATTATGGCGGACACATCGGACCATTTTGACACATTTTTAGGACCATTGTCATTTTCACAGCAAAAAGTGCTATAAAAATGCACCGATTACTGTGAAAATTACAATGGCAGCCAATGAGTTAACCACTAGGGGGTGCTAAGGGGTTAAGTGTGTCCTAATATGTGTTTCTCACTGTGGGGGGTGTGGTTGGACGTGTGACGTCACTGTTCGTCGTTCTTTATGACAGGGAACAGATGATCAGTGACAAATCCCCAGAGAAGAACTGAACGGGGAAGGTTTGTTTACACTCACCTCTCCCCGTTCTTCAGCTCCTGTGACCGATCGGGTCCAGGGGTCCCACGGACGCGGTCACGGAGCTTCGGACTGGGTAGCAAACACAACCCACGGCTGGACACTTAAAGGGCAACTTACCAGTACGTGCCTGTGCCCAGCCGTGCCATTCTGCCGACGTATATCGGAATTAGGCAGTCCTCAAGTGGTTAATGTTCTGATCTATGCTGACATCTAGTGGAAGTTTATCACCACTACAACTTGTTATTGTGTTTTTGGTATGTCCCTATGTTCTCCCCTCCAGTTCTGCGCTAAGTAATAGTCCAAAGGCCCATACACGCGATCTGACTTTTTGGCAACAAACATCCGACGGACCTGTTTTAGCGAACAATCCGACCGCGTGTACGCTTCTTCGGACAGATGTTTCGTGTTTTTCATCGGACAAATGCTCGCTGTGAAAACAGACCAACATTACGGCAACAAATGTCCAATGGAGCACAATCTACTCGTGTGTACACAAGTCCATAAAGTCTAAAGTACAAACACGCATGCTCAGAACCAATGCTAAAGATCAGACAACAATCGCAGAAGTTGCCCAAAGGGTGGCGGTAATGAGCAGAAAAAACACGTGATTTGGTGAAAGTTGGCTGAAAAAGTCCTGCCGTGTGTATGGAGAACAAGTTCACGGGCAACGCCCTTCGGACCAAAATCCGCGGAAAAAGTCCAATGGAAGTCCGATCGTGTGTATGAGGCTTAGGTTAGTCTCAAGTTTTCTTAACAGTAGGCTGGGAAGGTCATTGACTTTTTACACTCCAAAAGACTGGCATACCATCCAAATCCAACCAAAGGATGCTGGCTTCAAAGGGTCCATGATCCTGTGACATTAAGGAAAAGATGGAGCCGCTCAACTTCCTGAAGTCCAAAAAAAAGTTTATTAGTGTTACCCGATATAGGAAAAGTCCACCTGCTCCTCATGCATTTTCTTACATTATGAGCTAAGTAATGACTCAATGACTGACCTCCCAATCAAAGTGAAATGAAGAAGAAGAAGAGCAGGAGGACTTTTTCTATATCAGAAAACATTAAAAAAATAACGTATTTTGAGTTAAGCTATCTGTGGATTGCGCTGAATCAGCAAGTGACCATACTGTCCAAGCGAATTGAAGTGCATGGAGGCATCTGAATGCATAAAGCAGCATTTGAAGCAGAATTGAATCTGGGCAGATTTGCCCATCACTAGTCATAGTCCCAACCACTGTACTACCTGCCTTGAGTTTGCATGCGCTCCCTGTGCTTGCGTGGGTTATCCTCTGGGTACTCCGGTTTCCTCCCACACCCCAAAGGCATGCTGGTAGGTTAATTGGCTCCTGTCTAAATTGGCCCCTAGTATGTGTATGTGTGAATGTGAGCTAGGGACCTTAGATTGTAAGCTCCTGGAGGGCAGGGACTGATGTGAAACGTCAACACAGAGGACATGGGGGCACTCTTTCATCTCCAAATACAGAAACGTTTCTTCACATTAAGAGCTGTGAAAATGTGGAATAGACTCCCTCCAGAGGTGGTTCTGGCCAGCTCAGTAGATTGCTTTAACCGCTTGAGATCCGCGCTATGGACAAAAGATGTCCACAGCGCGGCTCTCAAGTGCCAAGACGTAAACACAGAGCTCCACGTGCTGTCAGAGGAGAGGAGACCAATCTGTGTCCCTTGTACATAGGGACACAGCATCGGTTACCTCCCCCAGTCAGCCCCCTCCCCCCACACAGTTAGAACACACCCAGGGAATAACATTTAACCCCTTCCTCACCCCCTAGTGTTAACCCCTTCCCTGCCAGTCACATTTATACAGTAATTAGTGCATTTTTATAGCACTGATCGCTGTATAAATGAAAATGGGTTCCAAATTTGTGTCAAAAGTGTCCGATGTGTCCGCCGCAATATCGCAGTCCCAATAAAAATTGCAAATCGCCGCCATTACTAGTAAAAAAAAAAAGAAATTTAAAAAAATCATAATTTAATCATGCTCTGCTGGGATTTTTTTTCACCTTTCTCTGGATCGACTGTGGGTATAGCATTGGGTATATGGGATTGTACGATATATATCTATATATATATATATATATATATATATATATATATATATATAGATATATTTTTTTTTTATTCTTATTATTTTTGGTAGAACTAGATGGAATTGTGTCTTTTTTTCATCCTGACTAATTCGGAAAATTAGAAATTTCGGAAATGTGGAAATTTCCAAAAATTGCGAAAATTCGAATATGTGAAAGTTTGGATTTTACAATTTTCGAATTTCAGAATTCTGATTGTTTGAAATCCCGAATTTCCGAATTTCCGAAATTCAGAATTTTTCGAATTTCCTGAATTCTAAAAATGTCTACTAATTACCTCTTTTTAGTCAAGAATAAAGCCACATGGGCACTTGATATGATTGTCTGGTGCTTGATCGCTTTTTCTCTATTGTTTTTTTCAAGTCTTATTGCGCCCACCTGGTGGACTTGACCCCCCAACCACTTCGTGTTTATTTGAGCTGTCAAAGTCAAGCTAAGAAAAGTTACGCTCATCTATCATTTGCTGAAAAAGCTAAGCCAGTGGCAGTGTTATATGGTTTGTTTGAACCCCTGTAGCCCCTGTTTACATATGTTTATAAGCGTCAAGCGTTTTTTTTTTTTGCTGCTTCTGGATGCCCTGGCAGTGGGTTATTTTTCTGCAAATACATGTGAAACGTAAAGAAAAGGATTCCATTTACTGAATACAATATTAACCACTTCAGTCCCGGAAGATTCTACCACTTTCCTGACCAGGCCATTTTATGCGATACGGTACTGCGTTACTTTAACCACTTATACTGTAGCTGCTGACTTTTAATAAACGGACACTTACCTGTCCAGCGCGCCCGCGATGTCAGCAGCTGAGTCTGAGTAATTGGTCATCTCTCGGCTGCCCCGCCACCATCCTTGGTGAAGAAATCAGGAAGTGAAGCATTGCGGCTTCACTGCCCAATTTCCTATTGCGCATGCGCGAGCCGAACGGTGCGCCCTCACTGGTCCCTGCTGTCTTCTGGGACCAGTGTGTTTCCCAGGGTGATGAGAAGGGGTGTGACTCCCGTGGGAGTCTATTCCTGGAAGTGGGTGCAAATACCTGTATTAGACAGGTATCTGCACCTCCCTCCCCCTGAAAGGTGCCAAATGTGACACCGGGGGAGGGGGAGGTTCACTTTTGGTGTGGACCTCCGCTTTAAGGGCCGAGCCTCTTTCTGAGATTTGGTGTTTACAAATAAAAAACAAGTTTCTTTGCTAGAAAATTACTTAGAACAACCCAAACATAGGGGGCCGGATTCAGAAAGACCGGCGTAACTTTGTGCGGGCGTAGCGTATCTTCTTTACGCTACGCCGCCGCAACTTAGAGAGGCAAGTGCTGTATTCACAAAGCACTTGTGTCCTAAGTTACGGCGGCGTAGCGTAAATGTGCCGGCGTAAGTGCGCATAATTCAAATTAGGCAGGTAGGGGGCATGTTGTATTAAAATTATCTGTGACCCCACGTAAATGACGCGCCTAATGAACTGCGAATGCGCCGGCCGTGGACGTATCCCATTGCGCATGCTCCAAATTACGCCACAAATACTCATTGATTTAGACGTGAACGTAACTTACATAAAGCCCTATTCGCGAACGACTTACGCAAACGACGTAAACAACAGAAAATTCAACGCTGTCCCGACGTCCATACTTAACATTGGCTACGCCTCCTATAGCAGGGGTAACTTTACGCCGGTAAAAGCCTTACGCAAACAACGTAAAAAGATGCGCCGGGCGCACGTACATTTCTGTGTCGGCGTATCTAGCTCATTACCATATTCGACGCGTAAATCTACGGAAGCGCTATCTAGCGGCCAGCATAAATATGCAACTTAAATACGACGGCGTAAGAGACTTACGCCGCTCGTATCTTAGCAAAATTCCGTCGTAACGTGCTTTCTGAATACAGAAAAAAGATACGCCGGCGCATCCTAGAACTTACGCGGCGTATCAACGCCAACGTAAGTTCTTTCTGAATCCGGCCCAATATATATTTTTTTCGAATACCCTAGAAAATAAAATGGCAGTCGTTTTGTCACACCGTATTTGCGCATCGGTCTTAAAAGCGCACTTTCTTTGAAAAAACAAACACTTTTTTAAATAAAAAAATAAGACAACAGTAAAGTTAGCCCTATTTGTTTTTTATATTGTGAAAGATAATGTTACGCCATGTAAATTGATACCCAACATGTCACACTTCAAAGTTGTGCCCGCTCGTGGAATGGCGACAAACTTTTACCCTTAAACATCTCCATAGGCAACAGAGAATCCAGAGAATAAAATGGCGATCGTTGGAATATTTCATGTTACACTGTATTGGCGCAGCGGTCTTTCAAATGAAATTTTTTAGGAAAAAAGACGAAATTTCATGAATAAAAAAATAAAAAACGAAATAGTAAAATTAGCCCAATTTTTTTGTATAATGTGAAAGATGATGTTACATTACATAGATACCCAACATGTCATGCTTTGAAATTGCGCTCACTCATGGAATGGTGACAAACTACAGTACCTAAAAATCTCCATAGGCTGCAGTTTAAAAAAAAAAACAGGTTAGGTTAGAGTTACAAAGGAGGTCTGGTGCTAGAATTTTTGCTCTTGCTCTAAATATCGCAACGATACCTCACATGTGTGGTTTGAACACAGTTTTCATATGCGGGAGCTGCTCACGTATGCGTTCGCTTCGGCGCACAAGCTCGTCTTATTTATTTGACTTTCTTCTCTTTATTTTGACACTGTTTTAAAAAAAAAATTTTTTAGGTCACTTTAATTCCTATTACAAGGAATGTAAACATCCCTTGTAGTAGAAAAAAGCATGACAGGTCCTCTTTAACCCCTTCAATGCGGGGCTTTTATACCTACCTCAATACCGGGCCTATTCTGGCACTTCTCTCCTACATGTACAAATCATCATTCTTTTGCTTGAAAATTACTCAGAACCCCCAAATATTATATACGTTTTTTTTTTAGCAGACACCCTAGGGAATAAAATGGCGGTCATCTCACACGGTATTTGCGCAATCATTTTTCAAACGCCTTTTTTTGGGAAAAAAAATGGTTTTATGAATTAAAAAATAACAAAACAGTAAAGTTAGCCCAATTTTGTTGTAAAATATCAAAGATGATGTTACGCCGAGAAAAAAGATACCTAACATGTCACTCTTTAAAATTGCGCACACTCATAGAATGGCGCCAAACTTCGGTACTTAAAAATCTCCATTGGCGACGCTTTGATTTTTTTTTTACAGGTTACCAGTTTAGATTTACAGAGCAGGTCTAGTGCTAGAATTGTTGCTGGCACTCTAACGCACGCAGCGATACCTCACATATGTGGTTTGAACGGCGTTTACATATGTGGGCCGGACTAAGGTGTGCGTTCGCTTCTGCGCGCGAGCTACCGTGGACAGGGGCGTTTTAATTTGTTTTATTAATATTTTATTTTTTATTTTACTTATTTATTTATTTACACTTTATTTTTTATTTTTTTATTTTTTTATCACTTTTATTCCTATTACAAGGAATGTAAACATCCCTTGTAATAGGAAAGGTGTGTGACAGGTCTTCTTTATGGAGACATGAGGGGGGTCAATAAGACCCCGCATCTCTCCTCCAGGCTGGAAAGCATGAGATTGTGAAAAAAAATTCACCGATCTCATGCTTACTAGCCGCAATCGCGACTTGGTTTACTTTTGGGCCTCCGACGGTCATAAAGATGGTGACCAGTCATCTCTATGCTTCCTAGCCTGCGCCGGACGATTCTTTCTCCGGGCCCCCGATGGCACGGGAGAGCCCAGAGAAGGATCGGATGGCTCCAAAACATTCCCCCCCCCCCGTCACCTATAAGAACGATCAAGTGCCGGAACTGCCACTATTAACGCTCTTATCGTGCAAAGAATCACCGGCACAAAAGAATGATATCTGATTGATTGCCTCTAGCTGCAGGCATCATTCAGATATCACTGCACAAAGTCCAGGACGTCATATGACGCCCACCCGGGATGGGAGATCCCCTCTGTGGACGTCATATGACTATGTGCGGTAGTGAAGTGGTTAATATGAGATCTGGGGTCAAAAATACCTTACATACTTACATACTACTTATACTTAAAAAAAAAAAAAGTACAATAAAAATCTTCCCTTTAAGACGCATAGCCAGTAGGTTGAAGATGAACAGTCCTCCTAAAGGTATGTTGGTGACATCAAACCACATTATACCCAAGAACAGTGAGGTGATAGGAAAGAAATCCTCCACCTTCAAAAAAACTGCCTCTTACCAAAGGTGAAGATCCCAACTAGAGATCTTCTATTAGCAGATGGCCTATAACACAGCCTGGGTATCTATATGACTGAATGTCTCCTCTCCAGCAACACCTCAGTCCTCAGCCACTCACAAACAAACAAGTATGATCATAGCCAAATGAGGAAAGAAAAAGCCGACATAGCGTAATCAAGTTGAGACGTTTTAATAAAAAAGGGTTAAAATGCACTTACAGTGCGTATGAAATTGTATAGCTGGCCGGCTTACACAGCCCATTCCTTCCGGGACCTTACATTGTGTTGTGGTGACGTCAGCACCTCCCCAATGGGAAGAGCGGCATCCAATGGGAGACATTCGGTCATATAGATACCCAGCCTGGGTTATAGGCCATCGGCTAAAAGAAGATCTGTAGTTGGGATCTTCACCTTTGGTAAGAGGCAGTTATTTTGAAGGTGGAGGATTTCTTTCCTATCACATCACTGTTCCTGGGTATACTGTGGTTTGATGTCACCAACATACCTTTAGAAGGACTGTTCATCTTCAACCTACTGGCTATATATTAGATGTCATTTTCTGATAAACACTTAAAATTTCATCACAGGAATTATTTGATCACTCACATTTGATCACTCTTCGGAACTTATTGGACTAATGTACAGTTAGGAAATTTTTTACTCAACTAGAGAGGTGTCACTTGGATTCTCATTGATTACTGTACATATTGTCATGCTTTTTGTGCTTTAATAATTGCACTAGCTCATTTGGATACACTCACATCCATTGCGCATCTTGTTGTTTCTTATTGGGGGCTTTGGGTGCTGGCAAAAAAAATAAAGTAAAAAGGGGGACCACCCGGCCCCTTAAAGGTCGGTGGGGCTTTGGGTGCTGGGGAAAAAAAAGGGGAATGCCACCCGGGACCCTGGGGACCACCGGCACCTTAGAGGTCGGCGGGGCTTTGGGTGCTGGTGAAAAAATAGGGGGATGCTGTAGCTGGCCAGCTAGAACCTGTCCTAGGTAGCTAATATAACCTACATGTATATACAGCCAAACCTGCTAAGAACCTAATGTAGAGCACATGTTTATATGTGAGAGACAAACGCAGAGTTGTCCACTGTGATTTTATGCTTGGATGTCATATAACAGTTGTATGTTGTGTTCACAGAAGCAAAAGAAAAAATATGCCTTTAAGAGTCATTTGTTTGTATGGCAGCAAGAGGTAAGGAATAACACAGCTGAATTCATACCAGAAAGCATAGAGTTAAGCTTTTGTGACTCATCAGAAGCCTTGGCCCAATCACAGCCAATCTCACATTGAGCAGAGTCTTGACCTATCACAGCCTCCTTTGCATCCATTTCTGTCTGGGAGGTTCCTAATACACAGCATGTGCTGCTAGATTATTCATTCCACATGGAGACAGAGAGCAGAGCAGACATACAGAGTTTTGTTTTATGGAAGCAAAGGGCAAAATAGGTATGTTACACAGTTATATATATGTTCTAATTGTAAATAGTGTGGTTAGAACTGTATACTGATCTAGTTGTGTGTTCACTTGTAGTTCCACCGTACCTTCAAACAAACTCATACCTTCTAACCGAATCATACCCCCGAACCAAACCAAACACACCTAATTCAAGAGCTAACTGAAGCACCATTTTCTGTTGTGCTTTATTCATCACATGTTTTTTGTACATGGACTGTCTGCTGCAAAGCAGCAGTATTTTATATGAAGAAAAGTGAAGTTAATAAAGAAGTTATTTTAAGCATTTGGTGTGCTCTTTAAACCTACTGCTTCCATAGAACGGCAATAGAGGAATTTCAGAGTAATAGACAGTCTTGTTGGACTGTCTATGTCAGAGATATCACAATTCTTCTAATGCCACAGCGCATGAGGCACTTCATAGTGCTGCGCCTGCCACAGATGCCATCCGGGACCCTGGGGACCACCGTCCCCTTAGAGGTCGGTGGGGCTTAGGCTGCTGGTGAAAAAAAAGGGGGATGCAATCCGGGACCCTGGGGACCACGGGCTCCTTACAGGTGTACTACCTGTACCCCCCTGATGGCGGCCCTGCTGGTGGTGCCAGCGAGTATGAGGCTTTGTCTAGAGCAGTGGCTCTCAACCTCTCTAGTGCCGTGACCCCTTGATACAATTTCCCAAGTTGTGGGGACCCCTAACAGAAAAATGTGTATTGTAGCGTGGGATGGTCAGCTGACCTCAATTCTCTGCCCCCCAGCCATGCTGTGAACTGAACGGCTGCAAAGAGGCTGAGTGGGCGGCCACAGGCTCCAGGGACAACCCTGCTGGGCAGCAACAAAGAGGCTGCGAGAGTGGTGCAGGCTTCAGGAACAGCCCAGGTTTCAGTGACCCCTGACAAATAATCATTTGACCCCCGAGGGGGTCCCGACCCTCAGGTTGAGAACCACTGGTCTAGGGCTAGAGAGGGCAGAGGACACAAACTTACCAACGGCTCCTGTGGGAGTAGCGCTACACAAGCTATACAATGGCCTGGATAAATGAGACCCTTCACAGAGAAGGACGTGAAGCACCCACAATGCACCCAATACTAAGAGAAAATATCACTTGGGTTGCCTAGCCTTCAAGTCACATGATGGAGTCCAGGAGAAGAAATTGTAATCCGTGGTCAGATAGAGTTATGCCTTGTACGCACGTCAGACGGAATTTTTTCTTCGGAAATTCCGACGGACTTAGAAAGAGAACATGTTCTCTTTTTTTTCCAATGGAAAAAAATTCTATCGGGAATTCCGTTCGTCTGTATAGAAAGCCGACGGAGAAAAAATCACGCATGCTCAGAATCAAGTCGACGCATGCTCGGAATCATTGAACTTAGTTTTTCTCTGCTCATCGTAGTGTTCTGACGGTCAGAATTTGGTGTGACAGTGTGTGTGCAAGACAGCTTAAACAGAATTCCATCGGAAAAATCAGTCGGAGTTTATCCCGACGGAAATTCCGATCGTGTGTAGTACACGGCAGTATTTTTGCTCAGGCAATAATGTGAGTTGATAATGTTAAAGAAAGGGATGTTGATACGGCTACCGGCTGCAGACCTTGATGTATGTTGGTTGGGTATGTAAGCAAGCTGTCTGTACTCGGCAAAGTATGTTTATTCTACAATGCATACATTACACAGCCTGTCTGTCCTAAATAATAATAATAGCACACATGGCCTGTTATCAGGCTTTTTCTGGCCCTTTGAAGTTTTTCTGGGTGTTGTAACTTGTCATGTGAACTCCGGTAGAGGGTCCTGAGGAACACGATGAATGTCCTTACACACATGAAAGGAAGTGTCCCATCCATGAAGAGCTTCGCCTCGTCTTTCTAATGATATATAATGTCACTTCTGACTTATCATATAAACATCATTCCATTACAACGGGTGAGAGATAATCTCACTATAGTGTTTGTTTATCATGACACCCAAAATTCGATTTCGAGGCCCATTAACCACTTAAGCCCCGGACCAAAATGCAGCTAAAGGACCTTGCCCCTTTTTGCAAATTGGCACTGCGTCGCTTTAACTGACAATTGCGCGGTCGTGCGACGTGGCTCCCAAACAAAATTGGCGTCCTTTTTCCCCACAAATAGAGCTTTCTTTTGGTGGTATTTGATCGCCTGTGCGGTTTTTATTTTTTGCCCTATAAACAAAAATAGAGCGACAATTTTGAAAAAAATGCAATGTTTTTAAATTTTTTCTATAATAAATACAGGCATACCCCACTTTTAAGTACACCATGGGGCTTATTTACTATCGCTGGAGAGTGCAAAATCAGGTCACTTCTGTATAGAAACCAATGAGCTTCTAACCCCAGCTTGTTCAATTAAGCCTGGTAATAAAAAACCTGGAAACGCATTGTTTTCTGTGCAGAAGTGGGCCTGATTTTTCACTCTCCAGCGATAGTAAATAAACTTCATTGTGTACTTAAAAGTGGGGTATGCCTGTATCCCCCAAAAATATATATAAAAAAATGTTTTTTCCTCAGTTTAGGCCGATACGTATTCTTCTACCTATTTTTGGTTAAAAAAAAATCGCAATAAGCGTTTATCGGTTGGTTTGCGCAAAATTTATAGCGTTTACAAAATAGGGGATATTTTTATTGCATTTTTATTATTATTATTTTTTTACTACTAATGGCGGCGATCAGCGATTTTTTTCGTGACTGCGACATTATGGCGGACACATCGGACAATTTTGACACATTTTTGGGACAATTGTCATTTTCACAGCAAAAAATGCATTTAACCATTTTAGCCCCGGACCATATTGCTGTCCAAAGACCAGAGCACTTTTTGTGATTCGGCACTGCGTCGCTTTAACTGACAATTGCGCGGTCGTGCGACGTGGCTCCCAAACAAAATTGGCGTCCTTTTTTTCCCACAAATAGAGCTTTCTTTTGGTGGTATTTGATCATCTCTGCGGTTTTTATTTTTTGCGCTATAAACAAAAATAGAGCGACTATTTTGAAAAAAATGCAATATTTTTTACATTTTGCTATAATAAATATTCCCCAAAAAAGATATAAAAAAACATTTTTTTTCCTCAGTTTAGGCCGATACGTATTCTTCTACATATTTTTCGTAAAAAAAAAAATCGCAATTAGCGCTTATTGATTGGTTTGCGCAAAATTTATAGCGTTTACAAAAAAGGGGGTAGTTTTATGGCATTTTTATTAATATTTTTTTTTTTACTAGTAATGGCGGCGATCAGCGTTTTTTTTCGGTACTGCGATATTATGGCGGACACATCGGACACTTTTGACACATTTTTGGGACCATTGGCATTTTTATAGCGATCAATGCTATAAAAATGCATAACATTACTATAAAAATGCCATTGGCAGTGAAGGGGTTAACACTAGGGGGCGGGGAAGGGGTTAAGTGTGTTCCTATTTGTGTTCTAACTGTATGGGGGGGGTGGACTCACTAGGGGGAATCACCGATCTTCCGTTCATACATTGTATGAACAGAAAATCAGCGTTTCCCCCACTGACAGGAACGAGAGGAATGTGTTTACACACATACCTCCCGTTCCCCGCTCTGTAACGAACGAGCGCGCGTGCCCGGCGGCGATCGCGCCCGCCGTCTACGCGCGCGGGGACTCGGGAGCGAGCGGGGGGTGCGCGCGCGGACCGCCGGCGGCGCGCACGCGCCCACTAGTGGCCGCGAATGTCCCGACGTAGAGCTACGGGCTCTCGCCCAGGAGAGCCGACCTGCCGCCGTAGAACGACGGCGGCTGGTCGGCTAGTGGTTAAAATGCATTGTTTACTGTGGAAATGACAGTTGCAGTTTGGGAGTTAACCACAAGGGGGCGCTGAACGTGTTATGTGTGACCTAATGTGTGTTTCCAACTGTATGGGGGTGTGGCTGTAGGTCTGACGTAATCGATTGTGTCCCCTTATAACAGGGATGCAGCCGCCACAGTGAAGCACGGAGAAGCCGTGTTTACAGAGTGAAAAAATGTTTACACACGCCTCTCCCCATTCTTCAGCTCCGGGACCAATCGCCGCACTCCAGCGGCAATCAGGTCCGCGAGTCCCGTGGTCCCGGAGCTTCTGAACGAGTCACGGGAGCGCGCTTCGGGTGCGCGCCCGTGACCCACGGCTGGGTAGTAGTACAGGACGTACCTGTACGTGGATCTGCACAGCCGTGCCATTCGGCCGACGTATATGTGCAGGAGGCGGTCCTTAAGTGGTTAAGTGAAAAAGATCGTATTCTGGTGACTGTGTGGAGTAATATTTATTTATTACAGGTACTTATTATATATATCACCATATCAAGGAGCTTACAGTCTAAGGCAGTGGTGGCCCGTCCATTAGGGGGCGCCCAGGCTCCGCCACCCTCTCTTCACGCCACCTTCCTATATACTATGGACAGATATCTGCAAAGATTAGCATGAATATATCCACGGCCGCCGTGGTCACCCCCTATTCATGTGTCCGTTCTCTTTCACTTCCAAGTGCACTTGTAGTTTTTATTTGTATTGCAAAGTGGATTTGCCTTTCGTAAATAATGTGTATGTCGATGGTAGGGATGAGCCTCGTATTAGAGTCAAACTCATGTTTCGACTCGAACATCATATGTTCGATCGTTTCTTCAAATTACGAATGTTACGGGTCGTTCGCGCCAAATTTGAGTTATGTTTCACAGCCTATAATTCACTGCGGCATCACAGTGCATTGCTGGCTGATGTATGGCCAAGCATGCGGGTCACAGCTTGCAAAAAAACGAAGAGCCATAATTGGCCAAAAGCCAAGATGGCTTTGGCCAATTATGGCTCAGGGGGTAATTTAGTACACGCCCCACACTATAAAAGGTCGCCTGCAGGTCGGACTTGTGTAGTGTAGTGCGGTGGTTGAGAGACAACAGACAGAGACAGAGAGAGTGTAATTTTTTGCAGGTAGATAGAGCAGGCAGGCTAGTCAGTTACATTTACAGTGTGTAGAGGATGTATATACATCCCAGTTGTTGTACATATATTTATACACTGTATAGTTTAGCTAGATCAGTTCTTCCTAATTTACTGGCAGGCAGGTGATTGTGGTAGCTGCAGTATTCTATCATGGTGTATTGCCCATATCTCCTGTAGTGTGCACCTAAAGCTACACAGGCATACTATAGACACCCAGCAGGTACAATATTTAAAGCAGTGGTTCACCCTAAACTACTCTGTCCCATCCCATCCAGCATACTGGCGTCAGCGCCAGTATGCTGTTTTTTTTTTTTTAATTGCTCAACTTGCTGTTTAATGAATAATTTTCTTTTTTTCCACCGCGGGTGAATGGCGCAGCTATGCGCGTCACGCCTTCCGAAAATAGGCGATTTAGCTATACGGCGCCTGCGCACAGACCTAGGAGCTGACTGCACAGGCGCCGTATATAGCCGAGTCCTATTTCGGCTTTTTTCGGAGGGCGCGACGCGCCATAGCCATAGGACTCGGATATATACGGCGCCTGCGCAGTCAGCTCCTAGGTCTGTGCCCAGGCGCCGTATAGCGCCGGGAATAGCCGAGTCCTAAATCGGCTATTTTCGGAAGGCGTGACGCGCATAGCTGCGCCATTCATCCGCGGTGGACAAAAAAAGGAAATGATTCATTAAACAGCAAGTTGAGCAATTAAAAAAAAAATGATGCTTAAATAAAAAATAAAAAATAAAAATTCCTTTAAATATTGTACCTGCAGTGCATCATTAAAATCACTGCTCCAGAAAAAACGACCATTTTTACGACTTCTTTTCCATTGATACATGTTCCCTGGGGCAAGACCCGGGTTCTCAAAGACGTTTTACAACAATAACTTGCATATTAGACTTTAAAATGAGCACTTTTAAATTCGAACGTTCGAGTCCCATAGACGTCAATGGGGTTCTAAATGTTCGCGCGAACGGTCGGTCCGTTAGAAGGTTCTGGTGCGAACCAAACGGGGGGGTGTTCGGCTCATCCCTAGTCGATGGTAAAAAAACTAGCAGCAAGTGACAATTACGCTAATACGGCTACAATCACCTCCCATAAATAAATGACAGCTGATTGTTGTAAGCACCCCTGACAGTGGTAAATGGATACATCTGCAGGAGGGCTTGTTCTGTTAAAAAACAACAGACTAATTGGCTGGATCAACAGTTAAAAAAAGAAAGCCTAAAAAAGAAAACGAATGCAGCCGTCACATCTAATGATCAGTAACCTGCAATATAATAAATATTTGCTTTTGGGTTTAGCACTACTTAACCGCTTAAGGACCGCCTAACGCCGATATACATCAGCAGAATTGCACGGCTGGGCACAAGCACGTACAGGTACGTTGCCATTTAAGTGTCCAGCCGTGGGTCGCGTGAGCGCCGGCGGTGCGCTCGTGACCCGGTCCGAAGCTCCGTGACCGTGCCAGTGGGGCCTGCGGACCCGACCCCTACCGGTGTCCCATGAGCCGTTACAGGAGCTGAAGAACGGGGAGAGGTGAGTGTAAACACACCTTCCCCATTCTTCACTGTGGCTTGTCACTGATCGTCTGTTCTCTGTTATAGGGAATGACAATCAGTGACATCACACATCCAGCCACGCCCCCCTACAGTAAGAATCACTCCCTTAGGGCACATTTAGCCCCTTTAGCGCCCACTAGTGGTTAACCCCTTCACTGCCATTGTCATTTTCACAGTAATCAGTGCATTTTATAGCACTTTTCGCTGTGAAAATTACAATTATCCCAAAAATGTGTCAAAAGTGTCCGAAGTGTCAGCCATAATGTCGCAGTCACAAAAAAAAAATCGCTGATCGCCGCCATTACTAGTAAAAAAAAAATATTAATAAAAATGCCATAAAACTATCCCCTAATTTGTAAATGCTATAACTTTTGCGCAAACCAATCAATAAACACTTATTGCAATTTTTTTTTTTTACCAAAAATATGTAGAAGAATACGTATCGGCCTAAACTAAGGAAATTATATTTATTTTTTTATATATTTTTGGGGGATATTTATTATAGCAAAAAGTAAAAAATATTGCATTTTTTTTCAAAATTGTCGCTCTATTTTTGTTTATAGCGCAAAAAAAAAACCGCAGAGGTGATCAAATACCACCAAAAGAAATCTCTATTTGTGGGGAAAAAAAGGACGTCAATTTTGTTTGGGAGCCACGTCGCACGACCGCGCAATTGTCAGTTAAAGCGACGCAGTGCCAAATCGCAAAAAGGGGCACGGTCCTTAACCTGCATAATGGTCCGGGTCTTATGTGGTTAGTTATCAATTGGTATGTCACATTGGGGGTTATTTACAAAAGGCAAATCCACTTTACACTACAAGTGCAAAGTGCAATTGAAATTGCACTGGAAGTGCAGTCACTGTAGATCGGAGGGGGAAATGCAAGGAGAAAAAAAAACAGCATTTTAGCTTGCACATGATTGGATAATAAAATCAGCAGAGCTTCCCCTCATATCTACAGGGATTGCACTTCCAAGTGCACTTTCAGTGTAATTTCAATTGCACTTTGCACTTTTAGTTTGCACTTGTAGTGCAAAGTGGATTTGCCTTTAGTAAATAACCCCCTTTGACTCCCTGGTTACTCTTCAACATTTTTATTTTTCTAAAATCAACAGTTGCTTTTATAATCTTTTCAATTCAAAATTGTTTGGAAAAGTGCAAAATAATAATAATAATAATAATTATCAATGTGATTTTCATACATAAAAGAGCTGTGACAATGTCGGTGACAGAAGTGATATAAATGGTTACCTTGTTGGCAGGCGGCGGTTTGCAGGACGATGAGTATAATCCATAGAGAATAGAACGTTCCAGGGAAGTTTGGTAACATTGTAGCAGAAGATCTCAGGGTGGGAATGCTGATGGACGGAGCCCCCCCTGCACAGCGCCCTTCACAATGTAATTTGTTTCCTTTACTGGGGATTCAATGCAATGGTCACAGTGGTTGGGATCCCATCAGGGGTTGGGGGGTCAGTGCTGGGAATGTCCACACTCCAGTAGCATTGTACAGCAGAGTGCAGGGATGTGTGTGTGTCCAGCCCTGTAATACTAGCTAGGAACGCCCCCACCCCACCAACAGCAAGAGGAGGGAGGGGGGGGGGGGGGGGAGTACTGATGTATCGTGCTTACATCTTCCCATTCAGAAAGATTTACTAATAAGACCAGTAGTGGCTGGTGCTCAAAAGTTTTTTTTGGGGGGGGGGGGGGGGGTGCAAACAAACTAAAAACAAAAAAACATAAATTTCAACCACTGTGCCCATCAAACGCAGCTACTGTGCAATCAAACGCAGCCACTGTGCCCATCAAACGCAGCCACTGTGCCAATCAAATGCAGCTACTGTGCAAATCAAACGCAGCTACTGTGCCCATCAATTGCCACTACTGTGCCATTAAATGCAGCCACTGTGCCCATCAAACGCAGCTACTGTGCCCATCAATTGCCGCCACTGTGCCATCAAATGCAGCCACTTTGCCCATCAAACGCAACCACTGTGCCATCAAACGCAGCCACTGTACCCATAAATTGCTGCCACTGTGCCATTAAACGCAGCCACTGTGACCATCAAACGCAGCCACTGTGCACATTAAGCGCAGCCACTGTGCCCATTAAGCGCAGCCACTCTGTCCATCAAACGCAGCCACTGTGCCCATCAAACACAACCACTGTGCCATCAAACGCAACCACTGTGCCATCAAACGCAGCCACTGTGCCATCAAACGCAACCACTGTACCCATAAATTGCTGCCACTGTGCCATCAAACGCAGCCACTGTGCCATCAAATGCAGCCACTGTGTCCATCAAACGCAACCACTGTGCCATCAGACGCAGCCACTGTGCCATCAAACGCAACCACTGTGCCATCAAACGCAACCACTGTGCCATCAAACGCAGCCACTGTGCCATCAAACGCAGCCACTGTGCCTATCAATTGCAGCCACTGTGCCCATCAAATGCCGCTACTGTGCCATCAAATGCCCCCACTGTACCCATCAAATACAACCACTGTGCCATCAAACGCAGCCACTGTGCCCAGAAATTGCTGCCAGTGTGCCCATCAACTGCCGCTACTGTGCCCCATCAATTGCTGCCAGTGTGGATCGCCTGACACTTACCTGTCTCGCAGCGGGTCACAGTGGTGTCCTCAATGTCTTCTCTCGTCCTCTCTATCAGCCGTCCAATCACAGCCCCTGTCGTTTCAGCCAATCAGGTGACAGGTAACAAACAATCACCGCATCTGGATGCAGCAGCACTCTGCGCTATAGCTGGATGAGTAGCTGCAGACAGTTTGTATGTTCTGGCAGAACCGTTGGCGCTGGATGCCATGGGCGTCACTAGCACCGGGCACCCATCACATGGCTCTTGCAAGGTGCCATGGGTCAGATACTGCGACTGCTGGAGGCAAACTGGGCCAGATTCTCAGCGGCGCTACGACGGAGTATCTCAGATACCCCATCGTATCGCTGTTTTTTTTGCCTCGTATCTATGCAAGAGCAAGAGAAGGAAGCAGCAAGACGTGCAGCAAGACGTGCTCTCTCCTCTCTCTGTGCTGATTTCACGACCAGGTGTCTACTGCTGGTTGTGTCGGCCCCCTCTCTCTCCTAGGGCTTGAACCAGGGAGTAGCAGATACTGGCGCACGGATCCCAGCAGTGGGACGTGTGGCTCATACTCCCTGGATAGGCAGGGTTTTTTGGCCACCCCCGTTCCTGCTCCAGCTCCTTCTCTGCTCCAGCCCCCATCCGCTGAAGGTAAGTCTGCCTGCTCTCCCTGGGACTAAAAGCGGCCGTCCTTGTCAGGACAAGCCGCAGTCTTCTCTGTCCCGAGAGACAGGAATCTTCTTTTTTTCCCCAGCCTAGGTTCCCCTGCACTCCCTCACCTCCCTTACCTCCATCATCCCCAAGGGCCCCAAGGGCCCCCCTTCCTCTATTCCTCCGCCCGTGTAGTTTTTCGCCGTTCTGGTGCTCTGTTGAGGGCACCGCGCCAGCCGCTCCGAATCGCGGGGCCGCGGTCTAGGAAAGACCGCGGCTTCACTTGCGGCCTAACGGCGCGCCGCTCCCCACGCCTCTGTGGTCCTCTCTCAGCCCCAGGAAACCTCCCCTACCCCAGAGGGCCAGCTACCCGGCCTGTCTCTCACCCCCTCAGCCCCCTGTTCAATTAAAGAATCACCCTGTCAGCCCTCTTCCCACTGCCTGAACAGCCATCCCGCCTGACCAGCAACAGGGTCCCCCTCACAGCCCCAGCCCCCCCCCTGTCTTTCCAAAGCACAGAAGCCTGATCCAGGGGTTACCCGATCGCCTCTTACAGGGGTCAGGAAGGAATTTTTCCCTGCTGGAGCATATTGGCCGAGCACCGCCGGGGTTTTTTGCCTTCCTCTGGACCAAGCCTGGAAAGAGGAGTTAGCCAATTCCTCTCCCCACTGCCCCGAAATCCCCCCCCCCGTGTATTGACGATCATGGCACGTAGGCAATATTCTGCCGAAACCATTTGGAGTTTGAGGCAATGCGCCGCAATACTGCCAGCCATCACCAAAAAGGCCCTAAGAACTGAGCGACTATTGAGAATCGATCATAGATCGACGGTCAGTCATTTCAGCCATTTACCCCAGCTCAAGCACATATCATGTGCTCTGATCAACACAAGATCGGCAGTAAAACACCGACTAGAAATCCGCGACTTCATTCAACAAAAGGATCTAGACTGTCTTTTTATTACAGAGAGCTGGCTCACAGCCGACTGTAACACCATTCTAGGAGAACTGGTGCCAGAAAATTACCGTATCATAACGGAAAACAGAATAGGGCAAAGAGGAGGCGGCCTGGCGGTGATCCTCAAGACTCATCTTACGATCACCAAACCAGTCCGCCAAAACCCTCTTCCATTCATGGAAACCCTTACTCTACAACTTCAAGCAAGTTCAAAGGAGACCGTCCACATTCTGCTCTGCTATAGGCCGCCCGGCCCAAAATCGCAGCTGCTATCATCATGGACGGATTTCTTCTCCACTTATACCCTCAACAGCAAACACCTGTTGCTGCTCGGGGATTTCAATCTCTGGGCCAACTCCTCACAGGACCCCATTGCCGACGCCTGTATTGACCACCTGGAAGGATTAGGATTGCAGCAACTAGTATGTGGGCCCACACATGCTTCAGGTCACACACTTGATCTTATTTTCAGACAAGCTCTGGAAATAAAAATTTGGGAAAATGAAAAATTGCCATGGACAGATCACCATGCAATTACCTTCAATATTTCCACAATCCCCCCCGCAACAAAAACATCAAATCCAGTGACAACACACTGGACTAGATGTCAGAAGAAGCTCCACTCGGAACTCTTCAAAACCACTTTAAGGAAAAAAATAGAAACAACTCCGCCGCATCAAACGGCCGTTGAAACATTGGAAGCCATAAACTCGGCCATGCTACAGTCAGCCGACTTGGTAGCGCCGAAGCGACGAACCCGCATCCGGAAAACCAACCGCAGCTGGTTTAGCAACCAACTGTCGTTACTGAAGCAAGAACGCAGAAGGGCCGAATCTGCCTGGAAAAGATGTTCTTCAGAGCTAAACCTATCCATCTACAAGGCGACTACAAGAAAATACCACAAAGGAATTTTCCAAGCCAAGAAAAAATTATTTTTCGGAGGCTATCAACGGCGCCCTAAACCGCCCCCGCGAACTCTTCAAGATGGTCACCCAGACCATGAAGCCAGGATGCATTGAAACCCCAGCTCGGACACACAAGAATTTTGCAATGAACTATCGGATTACTTCATTAATAAAATCGAGGTGATCCGTGAAAGCATTCAGCAAAACAATTCCCCCTCAGCCCCCCCTGCAGCCTCTCACACAACACCCATAGTAATTCTTCTATATCAGGTAAGTTCGCCCTGGAACCCATCTCCATCGAGACCACTAAGAATGTCATTTGTACTCTGCGTAATAGCACAGCGCCAAATGACGTTATCCCCACTAAACTGCTGAAGGAATGCGCCGACATTCTGGCTCCTCCCATCACGCAGCTTATCAACCAGTCTTTCTTGGAAGGCATAGTGCCCTCACAGTTGAAAGAGGGTGTAATCCAACCCATCCTGAAGAAACCCTCCCTGGACCCCAAGGATCCACTCCACCGCCGTCCCATAACTAGCCTCAACGTACTCTCAAAGATAATGGAAAAAGTAGTGGTACAACAGCTGCAACAGCATCTAGATACCCACAAGCTACTTGACCCATTGCAATCAGGCTTCCGTCCCGGACACGGGACAGAAACAGCATTACTGAAAGTATGGGACGATGTTCTCAAGGCCGCAGACGAAGGAGAATCTTGTCTTCTAGTTCTGTTGGACCTAAGTGCCGCTTTCGACACTGTAGACCACAATCTGTTACTGACTCGGCTTGCTGAAGTAGCCAGAGTCGCAGAAGGCGATCTATCTTGGTTCTCCTCTTTTCTGGAAAACCGATCGCAAACAGTGAAGTTAGGACCTTTCACGTCTGACAAACGCACAGTAACATGCGGAGTCCTCAAGGATCGCCTCTGTCACCAGTGCTGTTTAACATATATCTTCGTCCTCTCTTTGAGATTATCAGCAGCCAAAAACTGCTCTACCACTCATATGCAGATGACACACAACTCTATTTCCGCATCTGCAACAGACAGGATCACCACCTCAATCTAGAGACATGTCTCTCTTTGATAGAGGACTGGATGACAAAGAGTTATCTTAAACTCAATGGAGCGAAAACAGAACTTCTCCTGTTTCACGCCAAGCGTATGAATCAACTTTCAACAGCATGGACCCCCCCGCCCATTCTGGGCAAGCTCATCACCCCTAGCGCCAAAGTCAAAAGCCTAGGGGTCATTTTTGACTCCTTTATGACAATGGACGCACAAATAGGGTCAGTAGTCAGCGGATCTCACCATCTGCTGCGCCTACTACGCAGACTCACTCCGTTCATCCCTAAAGAAGATTTAGCGGTCGTGGTGGGAGCAATTGTTAACTCCAGACTGGATTATGCAAATGCCCTTTACCTCGGCCTCCCCAAGTACCAAATCGCTCGTCTGCAAGTCGTTCAGAATACGGCCGCCAGACTGGTGACTGGGAAAAAACCCTGGGAATCCATCTCACCTTCACTGAGAGCACTTCATTGGCTGCCAGTCAAAGACAGAATCGCTTTTAAAGCTCTCTGTCTTACACATAGATGTGTCCATGGGAATGCCCCCCTTTATTTATGCGAAATAATAAAAGCGCATAATCCCAATCGCGTTTTGCGATCCACGAATCAGAACCTGCTCCAGGTTCCGAAAGCCAACTTCAAGTCCAAGGGAGAAAGGAGATTCGCGATCCAAGGTCCCAAACTATGGAACGCTTTACCAACCAGCATTCGGTTGGAGGAGAACCACCTAGCATTTAGGAAAAAGGTCAAGACTTTTCTCTTTTGATATCAAAGGAGACAGGAACAACAAGCGCCCAGAGGCGATTCAGTTCGCATGTGCCGCGCTATACAAGTTTTCATTCATTCATTCATTCATTATGCGAGTGATTCCTAGAATCACTTTGGCATAGATACGGCTGAAGATCCGACAAGTGTAATACCCTTACACTTGCGGATCGTAGTTGTAATGTCAACTCCGGCCACTAGGTGGCCTTTACGTTGTTTTCTCATTTGCCTATGCAAATGAGGCTACTACGCCAATTCCCGATCGTTTTCGTCTGTGTAAGGTTACCCCTGCTAATATGAGGGTTAACCTTACGCAGTACCGTCGGATGCCGCCGGGTGCCGTCGGATGCCATGTTAAGTATGGCGTCGGGTCAGCGTCGGCTTTTTCCGTCGCTTACGTCGGTTTACTAACTCGTTCGCGAATAGGGCATTGCGTAGTGTCGATCACGTCGTTTTGACGTCGGTTTCCACGATGCTTTCCGACGTGAGCTGGAGCATGCGCACTGGGCTTTTTCCCCGGCGCATGCGCAGTTCGTTCGACGCGGGGGCGCGCTTAATTTAAATACAAGCCGCCCCCTTTGAGTTATGCGGGCTTACGCTGGGCGATTTACTCTGCGCCTCCGCAAACTACGGAGCAAGTGCATGGAGAATACGGCACTTGCTCTGTTACGTTGCGGCGGCGTAGTGTAAATAGCTTATGCTACGCCGGCGAATTTGTATGAGAATCTGGCCCAAACTGTCCGCATCCAGGGACAATCAGAGGTCCCAGAGGCATGCTTTCAGTAACTTATGATTATTGTACCGTAGACATGTGCACTGCTGAAAAATTCATTCGTTTTCATTTAATTTTAATTAAAATGAATTACAGTAGTCATGATCGCAATTCGTAAATTTAAAAAATTTGAATAGAATTACTAACTAATAATAACTAACTATTAAATTATAGGTATTGGAATTTCCTTTTAAATTTGGCTGTTAGTGGACGTAACGACAATTTCTTTATAAATAACTTTGCGCTCCTTCACCTTCCATTTGAGGAGCCCCACAGATGATCAATAGGGTTTAGGTCTGGAGACATCCTTGGCCAGTCCATCACCTTTACCCTCAGCTTCTTTAGAAAGGCAGTGGTGGTCTTGGAGGTGTGTTTGGGGTCGTTATCATGTTGGAATACTCCCCTGCGGCCCAGTCTCTGAAGGGAGGGGATCATGCTCTGCTTCAGTATGTCACAGTACATGTTGGCATTCATGGTTCCCTCAATGAACTGTAGACTCCCAGTGCCGGCAGCACTCATGTAGCCCCCAGACCATGACACTCCCCCCACCATGCCTGACTGTAGACAAGACACACTTGTCTTTGTACTCCTCACCTGGTTGCCGCCACACACGCCTGACACCAAATAACTATCTTGGTCTCAGACCATAGGACATGGTTCCAGTAATCCATGTCCTTAGTCTTCTTGTCTTCGGCAAACTGTTTTCTGGCTTTCTTGTGCATCATCGTTAGAAGAGGCTTCCTTCTGGGATGACAGCCATGCAGACCAATTTAATGCAGTGTGCGGCGTATGGTCTGAGCACTGACAGGCTGACCCCCCATCCCTCCAACCTCTGCAGCAATGCTGGCAGCACTCATAAGTCTATTTCCCAAAGACAACCTCTGGATATGATGCTGAGCACGTTACCTTAATTACTATGGTTGACCATGGCGAGACCTGTTCTGCGTGGAACTAGGCATGTGCATTTCGTTTCGTTCCGAATCGAAATTCGGACGAATTTTCCATTATTCGGACATTCGGATGCATTTCGACCGTTTTCGGAATTCGTTCATTTTCGACCGAATTTCGAAAAAAAAAAAAATGGTCGAAATCGATTTTTTTTTTTCGAATTCCGAATCGAATACCCGCGGACTAAATTCGATCGGAATTCGAAAAAAATAAAAAAAAATAAAAAAATATTTTCGAATTTAATTCGAAAAAAATTCTATTCGAAAAGAGACTATTTGTTTTCTAATCTGGTTGAAATATTTTCGATTTCGACCGTTTTTTTTCGAAATTCGCTCGAAAACGAACGAATTCCGAAAACGAATTCAACACATGTAACGAACCTAACTTAACGAAATTTATTAAATGACGAATTAAAACGAAACGAAACGAAACAAATTTTTCACTTTTGCACATGCCTACGTGGAACCTGTCCTGTTATAACGCTGTATGGTCTTGACCACCGTGCTGCAGCTCAGTTTCAGGGTCTCGGCAATCTTCTTATAGCCTAGACCATCTTTATGTAGAGCGACAATTCATTTTTTCAGATCCTCAGAGAGTTCTTTGCCATGAGGTGCCATGTTTGAACTTCCAGTGACCAGTATGAGAGAGTGAGAGCGATAACACAGAATTTAACACACCTGCTCCCCATTCACACCTGAGACCTTGTAACACTAACGAGTCACATGACACCGGGAAGGGAAAATGGCTACTTGGGCCCAATTTGGACATTTTCACGTAGGGGTGTACTCACTTTAAGTCACTGGAAATTCAACATGGCACCTCATGACAAAGAACTCTCTGAGGATCTGAAAAAAAAAGAATTGTTGCTCTACATAAAGATGGCCTAGGTTATAAGAAGATTGCCAAGACTCTGAAACTGAGCTGCAGCACGGTGGCCAAGACCATACAGCGGTATTACAGGACAGGTTCCACTCAGAACAGGCCTCGCCATGGTCCACCAAAGAAGTTGAGTGCACGTGTTCAGCATCATATCCAGAGGTTGTCTTTGGGAAATAGACGTATGAGTGCTGCCAGCATTGCTGCAGAGGTTGAAGGAGTGGGGGGTCAGCCTGTCAGTGCTCAGACCATACGCCACACACTGCATCAAATTGGTCTGCATGGCCATCACCCCAGAAGGAAGCCTCTTCTAAAGATGATGCACAAGAAAGCCCGCAAACAGTTTGCTCAAGGCAAGCAGGCGAAGGACATGGATTGCTGGAACCATGTCATGTTGTCTGATGAGACCAAGATAAACGTATTTGGTGTCAGATGGTGTCAGGCGTGTGTGGCAGCAACCAGGTGAGGAGTACAAAAACAAGTGTGTCTTGCTTACAGTCTAGCATGGTGGTGGGAGTGTCATGGTCTGGGGCTGCATGAGTGCTTCGAGCACCGGGGAGCTACAGATCATTGAGGGAACCATGAGTGCCAACATGTACTGTGACATACTGAAGCAGAGCATGATCCCCTCCCTTCAGAGACTGGACCGCAGGGCAGTATTCCAACATGATAACGACCCCAAACACACCTCCAAGATGACCACTGCCTTAAACTGAGTCTAAAGGTGATGGACTGGCCAAGTATGTCTCCAGACCTAAACCCTTTTTGGTTGTAACATGAGAAAATGTGGAAAAGTAAGAAAAGGTGAGGTTGGATAGAGTCCTATCCCTTCTCCATCATGACTTATATGAAAGCAGAAGCCTTAAAGGGGTTGTAAAGGTACGAGTTTTTTTACCTTCATGCATCCTATGCATGAAGGTAAAAAAACATCTAGCAGCACCGGCCCCCCCCGAGCCCCCGTTGTACTTACCTGACCGTTCGAATCTCCCGGGCGCGTCCACGTCGTCCTCTTCGGGTTCCCAGCCTGGCCGTTGATTGGCTAGGCTGGGCGGATTGATAGCAGCGCAGCCATTGGCTAGCGCTGCTGTCAATCAGGGCGGATGACGCGGCGCGCTGTGGGGCGGAGCCGAGTGATACAGTCGGCGGCTATGGCCGCCGCTGTATCACGGGAGCGCGCTCGCAAAAGCTTTCCTCCATGCGAGCGCCCTCGCATGAAGAAGGAAAGCTTTTGCGAGGAGGAGCCCAGACAGCTGCCGAGGGACCCCAGAAGACAGCTTTCCGGGCCACTCTGTGCAAAACGAACTGCACAGTGGAGGTAAGTATAACATGTTTGTTATTTTTTTCAAAAAATATCCCTGACTTTAGTGACCCTTTAACTCAGAGAATCTGAATATTGACCAGGAGGCCCATGGTATCATGAACTTGTCTAACCTGTCACATTCCTGGGATAGAAGGTCTTCTAAATGTTTTATAGAATCCAATTCTGAGGCGCGTTCTGCCAAACTCAAGATAGTAAAATGACGAAGAACATCCTTTTTTTTCCAGATGAAAGCTTTTTTGCTGATATGATGGAGCCTGGTATTATTGAGAGAGGTACAATTTTCGAGACGTAAGGAATACACGTTCCCATGATCCTAAAGTAGATGGTCAGAATTTCACCCCAAACTTCTTTGCATTCCCACCATATATGGGTCATAGTACCCTTAGATCTCTGACAATGCCAATAAACACCAAGAAGTGATAGATAAAAGCAGTTGAGAACAGCGGGGCACCCGTACCATCTGGTGATGAGTTTGATACTTTTTTAGAGTTCTTTAACCACTTAAAGCGGTATTTCACCCTAAATATAAGATCTCCCATGTGATCCAGCATACTGGCGTCAGCGCCAGTATGCTGTTTTTTTTTTTTTTAATCGCACACTTACTGTATTATGCTGGAATTTCTTTTTTTTCCCACGTGGTGGACGGCGCCAGTATAGCGCGTCACATCTTCCGAAAATACCCGATATGGACTCGGGTAATCTCGGCGAAAATGCGGCGCCTGCGCACAGACCTAGGAGCTGACTGCGCAGGCGCTGTATTTCTCCGAGTCCTACGGCTATGGCGCGTCACGCCCTCCGAAATAGGACTCGGAGAAATACGGCGCCTGCGCAGTCAGCTCCTAGGTCTGTGCGCAGGCGCCGCATTTTCGCCGAGATTACCCGAGTCCATATCGGGTATTTTAGGAAGATGTGACGAGCAATACTAGAGCCGTCCACCGCGGGGGGACAAAAAATGAAATTCCGGCATAATACAGTAAGTGTGCGAATAAAAAAAAAAAACCCAGCATACTGGCGCTGACGCCAGTATGCTGGATCACATGAGAGATCTTATATTTAGGGTGAACCTCCGCTTTAAGACCCGGACCATTATACAGGTAAAGGACCTGGCCCCTTTTTGCGATTCAGCACTGCGTCGATTTAACTGACAACGTTTAACTGACGACGTGGCTCCCAAACAAAATTGGCGTCCTTTTTTTCCCACAAATAGAGCTTTCTTTTGGTGGTATTTGATCACCTCTGCGGTTTTTATTTTTTGTGCTATAAACAAAAATAGAGCGACAATTGTGAAAAAAATGCAATATTTTTTAAATTCTTTTTGCTATAATAAATATCCCCAAAAAATATATAAAAAAAAGTTTTTTTCCTCAGTTTAGGCCGATACATATTTTTTTACTTATTTTTGGTAAAAAAAAGTCGCAATAAGCGTTTATCGATTGGTTTGTGCAAAATTTATAGCGTTTCCAAAATAGGGGATAGTTTTATGGCATTTTTATTAATATTTTTTTTTTTTAGTACTAATGGGAGCGATCAGCGTTTTTTTTCGTGACTGCGACATGATGGTGGACACATCGGACAATTTTGACACATTTTTGGGACCATTGTCATTTTCATAGTAAAAAGTGCTATAAAAATGCATTGCTTACTGTGAAAATGACAATTGCAGTTAAAGGGTCACTAAAGGAAAACAAATTTTTTGCTGAAATGACTGTTTACAGGGTATAGAGACATAAAAGTTAACCGATTCCTGTTCAAAATGATTAAAAATAGATAACAATCAATCATATAATGTGCCTGCAGGTTAGTTTCACTTTTGAACTGGCTTCATGTTTCTGTGAAGTAGAGAAGACACACAGAACAAAAACAAACAAATCCAGGGCAGAGTTTTGTTTTTAAAATTAATCTGATTGGTTCTGGGAAGTTTTAGACACACAGTAATGACAGCTTAGACCATGGGTCTTCAAACTACGGCCCTCCAGTTGTTCAGGAACTACAATTCCCATCATGCCTAGTCATGTCTGTGAATGTCAGAGTTTTACAATGCCTCATGGGATGTGTAGTTCCACAACAGCTGGAGGGCCGTAGTTTGAGGATCCCTGGCTTAGACCACCGTGAGAAAGCTCCCAGTATGGTGGTTATTAAGGAAACAGACAAGCAGGAAGTGTGGAGAACAGAGCAGGATTACAGCAACTTCAAAGCAAAAACGAACAATAAGGACATGAAACCAGTACTGCAGTAAGGTAAAGGAAGCTATTTAGCGGAAAAAAAAAAACCTTTAGTGATCCTTTAACCACTAGGGGGCACTGTAGGGATTAAGTGTGACCTCATATGTGTTTCTAACTGTAGGGGGGGCAGGGGTGGAGGTGTGACATCAGTAATCGTCTTTCCCTATAACAGGGAACAGACAATCACTGACTGCCACAATGAAGAAGGGGGAAGGTGTGTTTACACTCACCTCACCCCGTTCTTCAGCTCCGGTGACCGAACGCGAGACACCGTCGGCGATCGGGTCTGCGGGTCCCGCGTGCGTGGTCATTGAGCTTCTGACCGGGTCACGAGTGTGCCGGCGCACTCGCGACCCCAGGGCTGGGCCTTAAACAAACACGTACAGGTACGTGATTGTGCCCAGCCGTGCCCTTCTACCAACGTATATCGGCGTTAGGCGGTCCTTAAGTGGTTAAGGTGAAATCCAAGTGTATTTACCTTGTTCCAGTAATTATTGTGAATATTATGCGGAGTAGATTTTAAATGGAACATTAACATGTTTACATTCTTACTGCTTTATCATATCAGGGGAGTATTTCATGCACAGATTTGTTGGTTTTCTCATGATGTCCATCTGTATGTCAGCTAATGCAATCAGGACCTTTGCTAAATCACTTTGGCAAAAAAACAATTAATGGCTAAAATTAGGCAAGTGTAGTGGGCCCAGCCATGCATACTACAGTCCACAACTCACATGAAATCATTTGTAAAAATCATGCAATGTAGGTCTTCTTATATCCAGCACATAGGCGTGCGCACAGGGTGTGCCTGGGGACACCCTAATCACCTCATGTACATTAGCATTATCCAAGGGCGGCACCAGATGGGTGGTTGGGGGTTATCATTAAGGCCCCTTTCACATTGCGGCGGGAGCCGCGCTGGCGGTATAGCGCCAATAAAAATAGTGCGATATACCGTCGGATTTGCCACGAGTTGTGGCCGCTAGCGGTGTGGTATTAACCCCCGCTAGCAGCCGTGAAATAGTTAATACCCCCGCAATGCACCTCTATAGAGAATACAATTGCGGTTCTCTGCTGATTTTGAATCTTTTATATTGGACACCGCTCCTACTGCTTCCCGAGTGCCCTCTCATTAATAGTGTGACGTCCGCTCTCCCTTCTTTTTCTCTCCCCCCCCCCCCCCTTTTTTTTTCTTTTTTTTTTTTTCTATTCTCTCTCCTCTCCTTACTTCTCCTCCTCCTGTACTTTTATCAGTCTAATAATCTTACCAGTAGATTTACCATGCGTTCAGGCCATATGTGTTGAGCCTTTGTTTTTTTGTTTTGATCGTGGTCTACTGGTTACTTGATTTAACATTACATTGCTTATTTTATTTATTTCTGGGTTCATTAACCACTTAAGGACCGGACCAATATGCTGCCAAATGACCCAAGGTTTTTTTTTTTCACTTCAGCCCCGGACCATATTGCTGGTCAAAGACCAGAGAACATTTTGTGATTCGGCGCTGCGTCGCTTTAACAGACAATTGCGCGGTCGTGCGACGTGGCTCCCAAACAAACTTTGCGTCCTTTTCTTCCCACAAATAGAGCTATCTTTTGGTGGTACAGTATTTGATCGCCTCTACGATTTTAATTTTTGCGCTATATACAAAAATAGAGCGACATTTTTGAAAAAAAAAACAATATTTTTTACATTTTGTTATAAGAAAAATCAATAAACTAAATTTTAGTCAAACATTTAGGACAACATTTATTCAGCGACATGTCTTTAGTAAAAAAAAAAAATCGCAATAAAAAAAAAATTAGCTACCTAGCGGGAACAGCGACACTAATACAGCGATCAGAAAAATGATCGCTTAGTGATGCTGGCAATAGGGAATGAAAGGGTAAACTAGGGCAGTGATCAAGGGGTTAAAACTTTATTAGGGGAGGTACGGGGGCTACCCAGGACCTAACACTAACTGACTGTCACACTGACACTAAATACAGTAATCATACATGTATGATTATTTCATTCAGTGACACTGTGACAGGGGGAGGGGGGGCGATCGGGGGGGTTAAATGTGCCTATATGTAGTGTGTGTCAGTGTAGTGTTAGTACAGGACTTACTTGTGTTGTGATCTCTCCTCAGCGGTGGTTGAACAAAAACGCTGAGGGAGAGATCACATCGCTTCCTCCTTCCTGTGTTTACACAGGAGGAGGAAGTGACAGGGCGGGCGGGCGCGCACATTGGCTGAGAGCGATCCGGAGGGGGCGGACAAAAACGAATAGCCGCCCCCTCATCCCGGATCGCTTGTACAGCCGCGCGGACCCCCGACCCACCTCAAGGCACCAACGTATATATACGTTGATGTGCCTGTCGGTGCCATTGTGCCGACGTAAATGTACATGCGGCGGTCCTTAAGTGGTTAAGGTTTTTTACCTGACTATGCATATGTGATACCTGTTCTTTTGGTGTCCTTCCGATTCTAATCTGGACTTGTGCACTCAATAGACAGATATTATTCCTGACATATGTTTTGTCAATGTTTTACAAATGCTTGTAACACAATAAAACAGATTTAATATAATACTCAGTGAGCGGGCCAGATGTTTTGTATGTATCAAGGAAATAAATCGGCCTACTCCGCCCAGAATGGACAGTATTGCAGCCTTGTGTTCTCTGTGTCTCCCTCCATCCCATTGATATTATCTGTGCCGTGTCATTATCTTCCTTGGCTCTTTCATTATCTCTCCATTCCCACACACAAATTATTGCTACAAGGGCCGTATTTGGGGGGAAATGGACGGAGAGACACACAGATTAAAAGCTCCACTCCACTCAGGATAATCGTTTTTTTTTTTTTACATTCTCAACAACTACAGAAGAACGGACAGCTGATGTTTGAAAGCTTTGACATTTTAGATATCCTCGCCACCCCCCTTCAACAGGAAGAGCGCTGTAGAACCGTAATTGTAATGTTTTGTAGTGTTGAGCAGAATATGCCATATTCGATTTCGCGATATATCTCGAATATATAGTCGAATATTCGAGATATATTCGATAAATACGAATATTCGTGATATTTTTTGGAAATGAAATTATTGCGAATTTTCGCTATTGCGAATGCGAAATTTCGAGAAATGCGGAATGGAGCACTCTGATTGGCTCAGAATATTCGTGATATTTTACAATACAAAATAATTGCGAATATTCGAGAAATGCGGAAGGAGCACTCTGATTGGCTCAGAATATTCGTGATATTTTACAATACAAAATAATTGCGAATATTCGAGAAATGCGGAAGGAGCACTCTGATTGGCTCAGAATATTCGTGATATATTACAATACACAATAATTGCGAATATTCGAGAAATGCGGAAGGAGCACTCTGATTGGCTCAGAATATTCGTGATATATTACAATACAAAATAATTGCGAAATTTTGAGAAATGCGGAATGGAGCACTCTGATTGGCTCAGAATATTCGTGATATATTACAATATAAAATAATCGCGCAATATCGCTATTGCCGAATAATCGCATTGCGATTTTTCGGCAATATAAAATGAGCGCTGCAGCTACTCGGCCCAAGGTCTCTAATCATACCAGCAATGCTTTTAGACGTCGATGGGGATCTCTAGGATGTGATCTGTTCTAAAAAAAAAATTGAAAACATTCGAATATTCGAAATAGCGAATATTCGCCGCGATATTCGTGTTATTCGCGAATACTCGAATATGCAATATTCGTAGCGAATATTCGCAATGCGAATATTCGTGAGCAACACTAATGTTTTGGCGTCTGGTAATTTATGGATTGTGCTCACCATGGATAGGTGGAGGCCACCAGTGTCTGCGACCGGCAATGGAATAACATGTCCTGTGTTGACAATTATATGGATATGGGGTCTCTTGAAACAGACGCCTTCAGCATCACTTACAGTACAATTCTACTTCCTCCTCTCCTCTTCCTTTCTCCGTTGTTAGGGACCTCCAAGGTTCCAGTGGCGGCTGGTGTTTTTTTGTTTGGGGGGGCGGCAAAAAAAACACCCCCAATCCCCCCGTGGCACCTCAAACCCCCCATCGCTGTCTGCCGGTCAGCTGGCACTTACCCCGTCTAGGCTGTGGGCACAACGGTATTGGTGGGGATTGGGCAGTGGCAGGCACATCGGGCATCGGGAGACACATCAGACAGCGGTGAGCATCAGGCATTGGCGGGCACATCAGGCAGCGGCAGAGATCGGGAGTCGCCAGACATCAGGCTGTGGCGGGCATCGGGCAGCAGCTCTTGTGTCTTCTCCTTCTTGCTTCTGCTGTGCGTCTCCTCCCCTCCTCCTAGGCGTCCAATAGTATCGCCTGACCTTTCAGCCAATCGGGTGACAGGTATTAGACCTCCTTTCTGATTGGGAGATAAGCACACTTTATCTCACATACATTTAAGACACATAAATACAAGATAACTGCTGACATTTTCCCAAGAGAGGCATATCTGTAAAAAAAAATGGCTGTAAAGCCCCGTACACACGGCCGAGGTTCTCGGCAGAAACCAGCGAGAACCTCGCTGGGAGCCGCATTCTGCCGAGAATCTCGGCCGTGTGTACGCTCTCGGCGAGCCCCGCCCGTCGGGAAACCCGTCGAGCAAATAGAGAACAGGTTCTTCTCTATTTTCTCGACGGCCCGTCGGGATGAATGGCTGGATGCCTTTCCTGACGGGCGGGTCGCCGATTCTGATGGCCGGCAGAGAACGCCCGTCGAGTTTCTCTGCCGTGTGTACGGGGCTTAAGTATTTACTATCTCCAGTGCTGCCAAGCCCTGGAAGTCCTGAACTCACTTGTCCTAGGACTTAGGTTTACCCCAGTGCTTAGTGGTTCCTTCTGCGCAGGGCTGCCTTCAGCTGCCATACACCTGTAGGCGGCCCGATGGTCCCGGCTACTCGCGGCAGGAGAGAGAAGAGAAGACTTGACTTTGTTTTGTTCGTCAGCACCAACCCCCCCCCCCCCCCATTCTGCTTATCATCTCGCGGCAGGATAGAGAAGAGATGACACTTTTGTTACCACAATCATAAATTTGTGATAGCTGCCCTGCTTCTGCGGACCTCAGCATCATTACAGGACTGGGTCAGCAGGAGGAACCACTGAGCACTGGGGAGAACCTAGGAGAGCTGTGAGGAATCAGGGAGAACTAAGCAGATTCTGGGGGGACCATTTCTCAGGAACAGAGCCGTGTTCAGTGGCAGGAGAAGTTCAAATCTTTAACATGTATGCTGTTCCTGGTGAAAGTTTGAATGTGACAGGGTCATTTTAAAGGAGCCTGATGAGATAAGTCAACTTATTGCATCTTTTATGCCTTGAATATTTCAACAGTAAAACCAAAATAATCATCAACTCTGTTTCTGTCCAGCTGAGAGTTTTGGGTGTTCAAGCCCACAGGGCAGCCTTCAGAAATTATGGGGCCCCTTACACAGCTTCACCCCTCACAAAACACCTCTGGGCCCTTTAATAAAAAGAAAAAAAGAGAGAATATATATATATATTTTTTTTTAAAGGGTGGTTGCCATCTGGGGCCCTGGGGACCTCTGGGCCCTTTGATAATTTTTTTTTTATAAAATTACAAAAAAAATACAAAAAAAGGGGGGTTTCCATCCGGGACCTTAGGGCCCTTTAATAAAAAGAAAACTCTGGGCCCTTTAATAATAATAATAATAATAATAATAATAATATATATATATATATATATATATATATATATATAAAAATAAACATTTATAAAAAAAAAAGGGGTGTACTGCCTGTACCCCCCTGATGGCGGCCCTGCAAGCCCACAATTGTTTGTCCCAGCTCCTCCTGTTACACTCTACCAGGGGCAAATTGGGAGTCCCTCTTACTGTAATGGGCACAGGAGGTGTGCAGAGCCAAAACTCAGAGCTGAGACCTCACCAATAGAATCGTGGAGAGAAAAAAGTAGTGTCAGGTCTCCTAAAAATGTAAAACACTTAAAATCTATTTAATAGACTGATGCTTTAACCACTTGCTTACTGGGCATTTATACCCTCTTCCTGCCCAGGCCAATTTCCAGCTTTAGCGCTGTCACACTTTGAATGACAATTGCGCGGTCTTGCAACACTTTACACATGTGAAATTGTTATTTTTATTTATTTATTTATTTTGGTGTTATTTAATCACCAAACTTTTTTTTACCTGAACAAATAATTTTAGTTTCTGTTCTATAATATTTTTCTCCTACACTTGATGTGTGCTAACGAGGCTGCACTGATGGACACTGATAGGCGCCACTGAGAGGCAGCACTAATATCTATGCGAAAAATGTAAATGTCACAACCCAAATCGCGTCCTCCAATCTACCAACCAAAATCTACTCCAAATACCCAAGGCCCGATACAAGTCCAAAGGAAAAAGAAGATTTGCAGTCCAAGGACCTCGACTATGAAACACTTTACCAACCAGCATCTGAACGGAAGTGAATCACCAGGCTTTCAGAAAAAAACTCAAAACCCATCTATTCTGAAGGCAAAAAAATAGTAGGAAATGGATACCAAGCGCCTTGAGGCGATTCAGTTTGCATATGTAGCACTATACAAGTTTCTCACTCACTCACTAATGGGTACTGATAAGCGGCACTGATGAGAAGGCACTGATAGACACTGATGAGGCGGCACCGATGGGCACTAATGAGGAGACACTGATGTGCACCACTGATAGGCACTGATAGGCAGCACTAATAGGTACTGTTAGGAGGCATAGGGGTGTACTGATAGGCGGCACTGATGAGGCAGGAGAGGGGGCCCAATCAGCCTTTGTTCTCCCGGTCTGACCCTCCTCCCGGAAGTGTTCCTCGGAAGTAATCACGTGACCCATCACGTGACCCGTGAGGCTGGAACAGACCTCATCCTGATGGCCCCAGGACAAGCCTGAAGACTCAACACATTCTGCTATCTTTACTTCTAAGCAGCCCATGGATCCGGGACGAGGACTACAGGATGTTACAGATGAGCCTTCATTCCTTACCTTCTCGTAAGTGTATTTTGTACAATGTGTCATTAAAAGAACCTCTTTAATACTGCACTTAGGTGGCGCTTCCTTTCTCTACCCCTCCTTTGTTTACCACAGAGTCAGCTCTCTGAGGACAGCAGCCGCCATTGAACAGCCAAATCACCTGCATTTTTAACCATTAAACTGCCTGTTACTATTAATTCTAATGGACTAATCACCATACCCCTACCATACATGTACTTTGCATCTGCGCTGACAGTTACCTCTCCTATTGTATAACTGATGAGGCAGCACTGATGGGCACTGATAGGTGGCACTGATGGACACTGATGAAGCTGCACTGATAGGCAGCACTAATAGGTACTGATAAACAGCACTGACGAGGAGGCACTGATGAGCAATGATGGGCAGCACTGATGGGGTTGCACTGATTATCTGTGTACATATCTCCATCATTGATTTCCGGTTATTGCCTCTCCTTTCCTCACACTGCAACAGCGTGTGAGGAAAGTACTGCCAATAACCAGCAAGTCTGTTTACACTATGATCAGCAGTGATTGGACATGATATGTGATCGGCTGTGTCCAACGCAGATGGGAGCCATGATGTAAGGGGGGCCCTGATGTGGAATTTTTTCGGCTTGCAAAAATTTGTAGCAAATAAAAACTGAAAAGTTTGGAGACTTCTGCTTTACTGTGCATCTAAAACCAGTATTTTTAAAGGCTTTTTTTCCCCTTTATTTTCACCTGGTGATCCTGCCAAACGCACACTTCCTGTCCCTGGATGACAACGCTCAAGATTTTGGGTACTATGAAAGGGTACTATTAAGCAGGAATATCAATGTAATGGTATATGTATTTAAATGACCAAGAGGGACCAAAAACAAATCATCATTCTAATGCCCTGTACTGTACACACGATTGGTTCGTCTGATGAAGACAAACTGATGGATTTTTTCATCAGATATCCGATGAAGCTGACTTTCATCAGTCTTGCCTACACACCATCGGTTAAAAATCTGATCGTGTCCAACGCGGTGACGTTAAACACAACGGCGTGCTGAGAAAAATGAAGTTCAATGCTTCCGAGCATGCGTCGACTTGATTCTGAGCATGCGTGGATTTTTGACCGATGGATTTCTCCATAGAGAAACGATCGTTTTTTTCTATCGGTTTTTTAACCAAACGAAAAATTTAAAACAGGTTCTATTTTTTTTCACCGATGGGAAAAAAAACTGATGGGGCCCACACACGATCGGTTCGTCTGATGAAAACGGTCCATTTGTCCCTTTTCATCAGACGAACGATCGTGTGTACAGGGCATAAGAGTTTAATAATATACAAAAGGGGTTTCAATTATTATCATTATAACATAATAAATCTCCTGCACACGGATAGTGATGGATGGACCCAGGCAAGCAGAAACATATAGACAGACAACCCTACTGTAAACCTAACCCTTAGCCTGAGTCCATTCTATAAACATAACCCTACGGCATGGCCTCACCTCTAAGTCTGACCTTTAACCTTGACCTAACTCCTCATCCTAACTCTTAAACTAAACACATCCATGAACTTATCCCTAATGTAATGGTACACCCCACCCCTAACTTTAACATTACAAAGACTAGAAGAATATTATCACCATGTTTCCAGGATATCATCAACATTTCCCATTGTGGAAATCCACAATGCCCAAAATTTGGCAACAAATATTTTCCATCTAGAAATAATAATGAGGATGAAAGGAAACTTCTGGACAGCCGCTCTCTAAAAGATATTTTGCCTTTAATAGTAAAATAGGATAAAAAATTACATGCCACAGCAGAACGGACAGAAGAGCTGATGTGTTTCACACTGTCAATCAGTGCTCAATCATAGCTGTGAAGCTCCTACTATGAGGCCGTGTACACACGACAGAGGTTCTCGCTGGAAAACAGCGAGAACCTCGCTGGAAGCTGCATTCCAGCGAGGACCTCGGCCGTGTGTACGCTCTCGGCGAGCTTCCCGTTGGGAAGCCCGTCGAGCAGAAATAGAGAGCACGCTCTCTATTTGCTCGACGGCCCGCCTGGATGAATGGCTGGTTGCCATTCCCGACGGGCGGGTCGCCGATTTCGACGGCCGGCAGAGAACCTCGACGGGCGGAACGATGTGTTCTGCCCGTCGAGGTTCTCTGCCGTGTGTACACGGCCTCAAGGAATGGCCATTAAAAATGGACTGGCTGAGTTCAATAGAAGAAACAATACATTGGGGTCAATTCACAAAGAGAAACGTTATTGGTTTTCTTCAGGTGTTAAATTAGCACTCCTTATTTAACGCTAGCAAACATGGTATTCACGAAAGCTATAATCGTTATTTAACACAGTCGTTATGGTTTTCAACTGACTCTTTATCCAAACGTTATTCTAACTACTCAGACGTTATTATTAAG
This sequence comes from Rana kukunoris, assembly GCA_029574335.1. NCBI lineage: Eukaryota > Metazoa > Chordata > Amphibia > Anura > Ranidae > Rana > Rana kukunoris. The sequence goes on from CM056053.1 coordinate 7,416,072, forward strand.
ATTCGGGACGTTAAAATAACTCTTAAGATCGTTAAATAATGCTGGAGAGATGCATTCTGGGAGCAGAAGGGGAGGAGAACAGCTGCATGTGGAAAAGAGCAGATACAGAGAGCGAGACACAAGCAATACACATGGAGATTGAGCATGTGATGTGCATAACTTCTAGTGTGTGCTTTTCTAAAGCCATGTGTATTTCCTCATACAGAGAATAAATCATGGGAGATGATAATCGGAATTTAGCTATCACCTGGGTTTCAGAAAAGTCATCCAAAATAGTATGTGAACGGAATACACATTTATAAATCTGAACAACATTCTAATGTGTTCTTCTTCGCCTCTGGATAATTTTAAGTTCAAATAGAGCATGGTTCTAGCTTGCCCAACACTACACTACACTATAAAAATCGCCAAAAGCTTCCTCTAACAACAAAATATCGCCTGGGAAATGTCATAACGCCACCCTGAATGAATGAATGAATGAAAAACTTATATATTGCGGCACATGCGAACCAAATCGCCTCTGGGCGCTAGTTGTATCCGTCTCTCTTGGCATCAAAAGAGCAGAGTTTTAATCTGTCTTCTGAAGGTCAGGTGATTTTCCTCCAACCGAATGCTGGTAGGTAAATCGTTCCAAAGTCTGGGACCCTGGACAGCAAACCTTCTTTCTCCTTTGGACTTGAATCTGGCTTTGGGTACTTTGACCAAATTTTGGTCACTGGATCGCAGAGCGCGATTGGGATTGTGGGGTTCTATTTTATCGCAAAGATATTGCGGGGCTGTTCCGTGGATGCATTTATGGGTCAGACAGAGCGCTTTAAAAGCAATTCTGTCTTTTACTGGCAACCAGTGAAGGGATCTCAGCGACGGCGAGATTGATTCCCAGGGTTTTTTCCCAGTCACCAGTCTGGCGGCCGTATTTTGTACGACTTGCAGACGGGCGATTTGGTACTTTGGGAGTCCGAGGTAGAGAGCATTTGCATAGTCCAGCCTGGAGTTGACAATTGTTCCCACCACGACTGGCACATCTTCTTTGGGAATAAATGGAATCAGTCTGCGGAGTAGGCGCAGCAGATGGTGAGATCCGCTGACTACTGACCCTATTTGTGCGTCCATAGTCATGTGGGTGTCAAAAATGATCCCCAGACTTTTGACTTTGGCGCTAGGGGAGATGATCTGGCCCAGAATGGGTGGAGGTGTCCAGGTTGTTGTTAGTTGACTCTTGCGACTGGCCTGAAACAGAAGTAGTTCTGTTTTAGAATTGTTGAGTTTGAGATAACTCCTAGTCATCCACTTTTCTATTGAAGAGAGACAATTCTCTAAGTTGAGATGATGATCCTTTCTATTGCAGATGCGAAAATACAGTTGCGTATCGTCTGCATATGAGTGATAAAGTAGTTGTTGACTACTGATGACTTCAAAGAGAGGTCGAAGATAGATGTTGAAGAGCACCGGTGACAGAGGTGAGCCTTGGGGGACTCCACATGACACAGTGCGTTTTCCAGAAATGAACGGTCCCAATTTCACCGTTTGAGATCGGTTTCCCAAAAAGGAGGAAAACCATGGTAAATCACTCTCTGTGACTCCGGCTACCTCAGTCAGCCGAGTCAGTAGCAGTTTGTGATCTACAGTGTCAAAGGCTGCGCTTAGGTCCAGCAGAACCAGGAGACAAGATTCTCCTTCGTCTGCGGCCTCCAGAACGTCGTCCCATATTTTGAGCAGTGCTGTTTCCGTCCCGTGTCCGGGACGGAATCCCGATTGCAGTGGATCGAGTAAGTTTTGGGTATCTAGATGCTGTTGCAGCTGTTGTACCACCACTTTCTCCATTACCTTAGAGAAAACGTTTAGCATTGTTATGGGACGGCGGTGATTTGGGTCCTTGGGATCCAGGGTAGGTTTCTTCAAGATGGGCTGGATTGTGCCCTCTTTCAGCAGGGAGGGCACTATGCCTTCCTTAAATGACTGGTTTATAAGCTGCGTAATGGGAGGCGCCAGGATATCGGCACATTCCTTTAGCAGCTTAGTGGGGATGATATCATTAGGCGAAGTGCTGTTACGCAATGCGCCGATGATATTTTCTGTGTCATCGATGGACATGGGTTGCAGAGTGAACTTTGTTGGTTGTAGTGTATTCCTCTGGGTACTGTGTGGTAGCTCAGGGGTATTGTTTGGCGGAATGCTTTCCCGGATTCCCTCAATTCTATTGATGAAGAAATCCGACAATTCATTGCAAAATTCTTGGGTGTCTGCGTTGGGGGCTTCAAGACAGTGTGGATTCATGGTCTGCGAGACCAGCTTGAAGAGATCCCGTGGGCGGTTTAAGGCGCTGTTAATAGCCATGGAAAAATAGTTTTTCTTGGCTTTGAAGATTTCTATGCGGTATCTTCTAGTTGCTACTTTGTAGAAGGCGAGGTTCGTCTCGGAAGCGTTTCTCTTCCAGGCGGCTTCTGCCCTTCTACGCTCTTGCTTCAGTAGCGATAGCTGGTTGTTGAACCAGCCTGCCTTGTTTTTCCGGGTAAGGACTTTGTGTTCTGGCGCTACTAAGTCGGCTGACTGTAGTAGGGCTGCATTTATGGCATCCAGAATGTCTGCGGCCGTTTGTCTTGGTTGCATTGTTTTAATTTTATTTTCCAAGGTAGATTTGAAGAGTTCCGAATGGAGCTTCTTCTGAGATCTAGACCAGTGTGTTGTCACTGGCTTGGGTGTTTTTATTAATAGGGCCATATTGGAAATTATGAATTTAATTGCATGGTGATCTGTCCATGGCAATGGTTCATTTTCCAAAATACTTACTTTCAGATTTTGTCCGAAGATAAGATCGAGTGTGTGACCTGAAGCATGTGTGGGCTCATGTACTAGTTGCTGAAGGCCTAATCCTTCCAGATGGTCGATACAGGCGTCGGCCACGGGGTCTTGTGAGGAGTTGGCCCAGAGATTGAAATCTCCGAGCAGCAAAAGGTGTTTGCTGGTTATGGCGTAAGTGGAGATGAACTCTGACCATGGGGGTAAAAACTGCGATTTAGGCCCTGGTGGCCTATAGCAGAGCAGAATACGGACGGTCTCCTGGGGGTTTGTTTGCAGTTGCAGAGTAAGGGTTTCCATAAATGGAAGCGAGTGCTGAAGGGCTGGTTTAGAGATCACAAGATGCGTCTTATGAATCACCGCCAGTCCTCCACCTCTTTGCCCTATTCTGTTTTCAGTGATAATCCGGTAGTTTTCTGGCACCAGTTCTCCAAGAATGGTGTTGCAGTCGGCTGTGAGCCAGCTCTCTGTAATAAAGAGACAGTCTAAGTTGTTCTGTAGAATGAAATCATGGATTTCTAATCGGTGTCTTACTGCCGATCTTGTATTGATCAAAGCACATGATATGTGCTTTGCTTGGGGTGGGTCGCTAAATTTTTTAACTGATGATCGACGATCGATCCTCAAGAGTTGCTCAAATCTCAGGGCCTTTTTGGTGACGGCTGGTAGCTTCGTGGCAAATTGCCTCAGGCCCCAGATAATTTCTGCCGAATATTGCCGAACGGCCATATTCCGCCGGGGGGGGGGGGGGGGGGTGGTCCGGTGGCGGTGGGGAGTAGATTCCTTGAATCCTTTCTCCTGGATTTTTATTTGATCCAGAGGAAGGCAAAAAAACCCTGGTTCAGCTAAGCCAATCTGCTGGGCAGGGAAAAAAATTCCTTCCTGATCCCTCAGAGGCGATCGGTTGAGACCCTGGATCAAATCTGATGATATGGTGAGGGGATGGTGTGAAGGGAGTAGTTCCTGCTGGGGGGGTGTACCAAGCTGGGCCACCAACTTGCTGCAATAACCCCAAAGAGGGGGTAGTTGGCTGCTGGGGAGGTGGATGGGGACACCTGTGGGTGGGGGGGGGTGTGTTGGGCGAAAGCACCAGGGCGATATAGATTGCTGTAGCCGTGCGCCGCTAGGCCGCAGTTGAAGCCGCGGACTTTCCTAAGCCGCGGCTCCCGCGGACCTAGCGTGGCTGGCGCGGACCGGCGAGAACAGCCAGGGCACAGCGGCAGGGATATGGGGACGGGTTGGGGGTACCTCAATTGGGTCTGGGGCGAGAGCACCGGGGCGATGCAGAATGCTGAGGCCGTTCGCCGCTAGGCCGCAGTTGAAGCCGCGGACTTTCCTAAGCCGCGGCTCCCGCGGACCTAGCGTGGGTGGCGCGGACCGGCGTAAACTGCAAGGGAAACAGCGGGGGGATGTGGGTACCGGCTGGGGGGACCTCGATTGCGGTCTGGGTGAGGGGAGCTTAATTCCCAGGGTTGGTTTGGGGCGGCTATCCTGAAAAGGACGGCCGTCCTTGATCCTGGGGGGGACAGGCTGGATTACCTGTGAGTGGCTCAGATGCTCCAAAGCAGGGGGGAAGGAGTGCTGGAGGCGGCTGGAGGTGGAGGTGATCCGGAATGCAGGTAAGATGCGGCTTGGCTGGACAGGGGAACCCTGACTACCTACTAGCTACACCTGCCTGGAGCTATAGCTCGCACGCTCCTACTCCTAGGAGACGTGTGCCGTGGGAGCTCCTGTAGCTAATCCGGCTGCCTCAACTCAACTGTCTGAAGTGTAACAGCCCTAGCGTTGAAAGGGAGGTGTTAATTTAACGATTGCTTAACGATTGATAACTGTCCAAAAAATCTTTGTGAATTGCACTTCTGTACATATTTAACGATTTGAATCTTTAAAATAACGATTTGAATCTTTAAAATAACGATTTGACTCTTTAATAAGGATCCACACCTTAAAATATCGTTTCTGTGTAGGGAAACGTTATTTGATGATTTTTCAGAGCGTTAAATCGTTTAGTGAATTGAACTAGCTTCAATAACGTGCAAAATCGTTAAAATAACACTCGCAATCTGAAAATAAAGCTTTGTGAATTGACCCCATAGAATGGAAGACTCTCTAGAAGCATATAATCATATATGGGAGAAGTGGGCGGAGTTTAAAAAATCACGAGAATATGTGTTGATGATGGAGGGCTAAAGGGATAAGGAAAAAAGGGGAGAGGACTGAGGATCGTGGGAAATCAGGAATGATTAAGTTTGGGAGGAACGGATGGGTTTTGGGGGTGAGAGAGAGAGAGAGGGGGGTAGGGATTTTTTCTTTCTGAGGGAGGGGGGAGGAAAATGTATGTTTTTTATTATTCTGGAATAGAAAGCCTATTGCATCTCCTGTTAAAAATTGAAAATTGATAAATAAAAAGATATAAAAAGGAAAAGAAAACAGTAGTGTATATGATGAAGAGTGTTCATGTTCGCTTAATTTTATGGACTTTCAATAAATTCTTTTGATTTTACGTCAAGTTGTGTGGCCATTCTTCTTTGTTCAAAAATAAGAGAATATATTCAGCGCTGGAAAAAATAAATAAAGTACCAATATATGCAAGACAGCACTAAGAACAATTCATAAAAAGTCCCAAGTGTAAGTGAAATAAAAAGAGTGCGTCGCAAAATGGAAACAATAATAATAACAATAATGGTGACAACAAATATACTTATAAAAATATAAATTATTTGAAAATAATGTCCATGTGCAAGGAAGTCCATAAAGCAATGAATCCACAGCCTTAAACGAACGGATGGATAGGATAAAAACCATAGATCCGGATTCAATGATTTCTCAACATTCATACCACCATGTAGGGAAGAAAGGAAAGAAATCTAGTGCTCTCTGTTGAAATAACTATTTATTTAAAACAATGGAGACTTCACTCACATGTAGAGACACTCTAAGAGCCGAGTGTCAGCATAGCAGCATGTAACAGCGTACCAAACCGTCCTACTGCAATCTGCGGCGATCGTGGGTGACGTTCTGCGTGGCTCCTTCCCCTGTACGCGTTACATCCCGTGGATGGGACTTCCTCAGCGTGGGTTAAGGGAGCACAATGGTCTATGGTTTTTATCCTATCCATCCGTCTGCCTATGGAGGCTGTCAGCTGATTTCTGATTACACAGATTATGCTTTGAGATCCATCTGGGTCAAAGCAGAGAGGTGAGAGTCCATCTTACACTGGTGGAGGGTATTCTTTGGTGTTCCTTTTCACTTTCCACTCTGGAAATTGTTTAAGGCTGTGAATTCATTGCTTTATGGACTTCCTTGCACATGGACATTATTTTTAAATAATTTATATTTTTATAAGTACATTCTTCTTTGTTTCCATTGGATTTCCCTGGCTGTGGACCACGCAGGCACCCAGATCTCTTCAGCAGCCCATCAGATCCTCACAGGCTTTGAGCGGTGTGTTCCCAGCTCTTTCTCTCGTCAGGAGTAGGTAACACTGAGTTCAAAGGTCAGTAGTTTTCAATGCAAAACTTATTAGTGAGTAGAGCAGAGTACAGGGGGTTAGTAGTATGTAGGGCAGAATACAGGGGGTTAGTAGTATGTAGGGCAGAATACAGGAGGTCAGTAGTATGTAGGGCAGAATACAGGGGGTCAGTAGTATTTAGGGCAGAATACAGGGGGTAAGTAGTATGTAGGGCAGAATACAGGAGGTCAGTAGTATGTAGGGCAGAATACAGGGGGTCAGTAGTATGTAGGGCAGAATACAGGGGGTAAGTAGTATGTAGGGCAGTGTACAGAGGACAGTAGGTGTTTAGTGCAGTGTGAAAGTGTCAGTATAATGCAGGGAAGAGTACAGGGGTAATTTATTTGTAAGGTAATATGCACAGGTCAGTAGTTTGAAGGGCAGTGTACAGGGGTCAGAAGTTTGTCTGGGAGTATACAGGGGTCAGTAGTATGTAGGGCAGTGTACAGAGGTCAGTAGTATGTAGGGTAGAGTGCATGGGTCAATAGTATGTGGGCAGTATACATGAGTCAGTAGTATATGGAGGAAATATACAGGGGTCAATAGTATATGGAGGCAGTATACAGGGGTCAGTAGTATATTGAGGCGATATACAGGTGTCAGTAGTATATTGAGGCGATATACAGGGGTCAGTAGTATATTGAGGCGAGATACAGGGGTCAGTAGTATATGGAGGCAGTATACAGAGGTCAGTAGTTTTTAGAGCAGATTACAGGGGTTAGTAGTATGTAGGGCAGAGTACAGTGCTCAGTAGTTTTCAGGGCAGAGTCAATTCAAGGGCAGAAAAGAGCAATCAGTGTTTTGCAGGGCAGACTACAGGGGTCAGAAGTTTGCAGGGCAGAGTATACAGGTCAGTAGTTTGGAGGGTAGAGTATACAGGTCAGAAGTTTGGAGGGTAGAGTACACAGGTCAATAGTTTGGAGGGTAAAGTATACAGGTCAGTAGTTTGAAGGGTAGAGTATACAGGTCAGTAGTTCGGAGGGTAGAGTACACGGGTCAATAGTTTGGAGGATAGAGTATATGGGTCGGTAGTTTGGAGGATAGAGTATACGGGTCAGTAGTTTGGAGGATAGAGTGTATGGGTCAGTAGTTTGGAGGGTAGAGTATACAGGTCAGTAGTTTGGAGGGTAGAGTATACGGGTCAGTAGTTTGGAGGGTAAAGTATACAGGTCAGTAGTTTGAAGGGTAGAGTATACAGGCCAGTAGTTTGGAGGGTAGAGTACACGGGTCAATAGTTTGGAGGATAGAGTATATGGGTCAGTAGTTTGGAGGATAGAGTGTACGGGTCAGTAGTTTGGAGGGTAGAGTATACAGGTCAGTAGTTTGGAGGGTAGAGTATACGGGTCAGTAGTTTGGAGGATAGAGTATACGGGTCAGTAGTTTGGAGGGTAGAGTATACAGGTCAGTAGTTTGGAGGGTAGAGTATACGGGTCAGTAGTTTGGAGGGTAGAGTATACGGGTCAGTAGTTTGGAGGGTAGAGTATACGGGTCAGTAGTTTGGAGGGTAGAGTATACGGGTCAGTAGTTTGGAGGGTAGAGTATACGGATCAGTAGTTTGGAGGGTAGAGTATACAGGTCAGTAGTTTGGAGGGTAGAGTATACGGGTCAGTAGTTTGGAGGGTAGAGTATACGGGTCAGTAGTTTGGAGGGTAGAGTATACGGGTCAGTAGTTTGGAGGATATAGTATACGGGTCAGTAGTTTGGAGGGTAGAGTATACGGGTCAGTAGTTTGGAGGGTAGAGTATACGGGTCAGTAGTTTGGAGGGTAGAGTATACGGGTCAGTAGTTTGGAGGGTAGAGTATACGGGTCAGTAGTTTGGAGGATAGAGTATACGGGTCAGTAGTTTGGAGGGTAGAGTATACAGGTCAGTAGTTTGGAGGGTAGAGTATACGGGTCAGTAGTTTGGAGGGTAGAGTATACGGGTCAGTAGTTTGGAGGGTAGAGTATACGGGTCAGTAGTTTGGAGGGTAGAGTATACGGGTCAGTAGTTTGGAGGGTAGAGTATACGGGTCAGTAGTTTGGAGGGCAGACTATGATGTCCCCTTATATGCAGCTGTATAGCATGGATGAAGGAATCTGTTAAAATTCCAACCCCAAAAAAACCCAGCTTTGGGTCCAATTCACAGTAAGGCACTGCTTCGGCACATTATGACTCCAGATCCTCTTTTATTGGGATAAGGGAATCCTACCCCATCCATGGCCCTCTCGTAACTGCAGCTAAATCCAGTGTCATGGGGAACCTCAGCTAAAACATGATTGAGTATGTTTATTTCCCTTTTGTATAATCCTCCCAGTGCTGGATCAGTGTAACTGGCAATGAGATTTGGGAACACCTGCTGTGAGGCCACTTTTCAATGTTTCCTTCTATCTCGTCATCTCCAGTTAAAGAATTGGCCATGCATTCCTTCCGCCAAATTGGCAAGCAGTTGCTAAAGTTAATCAACCCCGTGCAAAGTCAGGCTTACAACTCAGTCTTCCTTCAGAGCAAACACAATTACTTCTTTGCACAAGGCGATCTTTTTTTTTTTTTCATACACAATTATGAAAATTTTACATTACATTTTCTAAGCAAGAATGACATAAAGAATGAAGGCAAACAAGTCAAGGTATACGCAGGAATTTCAAGAAAATGTGTTTTTTGTTTTTGTTTTAGGGTACATTCCCATAGCTGTTTGCAGTCACAAATGTCCTCTGGGTTACATTTTCTGGTGTTTTTGGAAGTTTTACATTTAGGGAATATGTCATACACACATGTGTGGGTAAACGCTGATACTAAAGAGCACTGGCACACAAGTGTAAGCATATATAGCCGTTTATTTGCTGTACATGTGCCACCTGCGGGCAGGGCAGACATTAGAAATCATGGGGCCCTATATAGCTTAGCTGATAAGGCCCTCCACCTCACCTGACAGGGTCCAAAACCCCATAAGTTAGCAGGACCCCCACTACAAGACAGAGCCCTTTAAAACCTACCAGACAAGGCCCCCCAACTTTCCCCCACCAGATAGGACCTCCCAACGTGGCCCCCCCAACTAGGGTGACCACGTTTCCCATATTGCCCGGGACAGCATATATAGCCATTTATTTGCTGTACACGTGCCACCTGCGGGCAGGGAAAACATTAGAAATCAAGGGGCCCTATATAGCTTAGCTGACAGGGCCCTCCACCCCACCTGACAGGGTCCAAATCCCCATCAGTTAACAGGGCCCCCACTACAAGACAGAGCTCTTTAAAACAATGGGCACAGAGGCGACAAAGGGCACAGCACAGTGACAACAATGGGCACAGAGGCGACAAAGGGCACAGCACAGTGACAACAATGGGCACAGAGGCGACAAAGGGCACAGCACAGTGACAACAATGGGCACAGAGACGGCAAAGGGCACAGCACAGTGACAACAAGGGGCACAGAGGCAACAAAGGGCACAGCACAGTGACAACAATGGGCACAGTGGCAACAAGTAAAAGGGCACAGCACAGTGACATGCACATTGGCAACAATGGGCACAGTGGTGACAATTAGCACAGTGGCTGCATTTGATGGCATGGCACAGTGGTGACAATTGATGGCACAGTGACTGCGTTTGATGGGATGGCACAGTGGTGACAATTGATGGCACAGTGACTGCGTTTGATGGCATGGCACAGTGGTGACAATTGATGGCACAGCGGCTGCGTTTAATGGCATGGCACAGTGGTGACAATTGATGGCAGTGACTGCGTTTGATGGGCACAGTGAGGCTGCAACTTTTTTTTTTTTTTTCATTTGCGCCCCCCAAAAAAAATTTGAGCACCAGCCGCCACTGGCCCCCACTACAAGACAGAGCCCTTTAAAACCTACCAGACAAGGCCCCCCAACCTTCTCCCACCAGATAGGACCTCCCAACGTGGCCCCCCCCAACTAGGGTGACCACGTGTCCCGAATTGCCCGGGACAGCATATATAGCCATTTATTTGCTGTACATGTGCCACGTGCGGGCAGGGCAAACATTAGAAATCATGGGGCCCTATATAGCTTAGCTGACAGGGCCCTCCACCCCACCTGACAGGGTCCAAAACCCCATCAGTTAGCAGGGCCCCCACTACAAGACAGAGCCCTTTAAAGCCTACCAGAAAAGGCCCCCAACCTTCTCCCACATGATAGGATCTCCCAATGTGGTCCCCCCAACTAGGGTGACCACGTGTCCTGGATTGACCATTTTGCAGGACAATACAGTGTCCTGGAATGAAACTTACACAGCCACACCCCCCCCCCCCCCGGGCCAATATGATGCCCCCAAAAAAGGCCGCCATATCACTACGTTACTCACTAACAGTACTTGTCCTGGCCGGGAATGCCTGGAGGAGCACAATCCCGCCCCCTGCTTGTGATTGGAGAAATCATAAATCCTGCATCTTGGGTCTTATCACTGTGCTGTGATTCGTTACAACACAAGCTGATTTTTGGGTAGGGAGGTTGTCCCTCAATGGTAGTTGGAATGGAATGGAAATGGAAATATGGTCACCCTACCCCCAACTCCCCTTATACCAGCCAGTGTACCCTACCTGCCAACCAGATGGGGCCCAGGTCCCCTACAGTAGTACTGCCTGTACCCCCCCCCCCCCCCCCATCAGCATCCCTGCCTGTGGGTACTTGGACATGGAAAACGGCCAGGAAATTTACACTAGGAAACGTTTGCCCCTGCGAACATCTGTATGAATGTACCCTAAAACAAGGATAAAGTTAACACACAAATCCCCGTTCTGACCGGGGAGGTGAGACAGATCTGCTGTTCCTAGTAATAAGGAACAGCAATATGTCTCCAACTTAAGTCAGTGCCCTCCCCCACACAGTTAGAAACACACATGAGAGAAACAAATTATACTCCTTAATCGCCCCCTAGTGTTAACATCCTTCCTTGCCAGTGACATTTACACTGTAATCAGTGGCTATTTTTAGCTCTGTCAAAAGTGTCCTATCTCTCTGCTGCAATGTCGCAGTCCCACCGAAAATCTCTGATCGCCGCCATTACTAGTAAATAAAAAATAAATAATAAAAATGCCAATAATCTATCCCCTATTTTGTAGACTATAAGAGCATTATTGCAATTTGTTTTACCAACAATATGTAGAAGAATACATATTGGCCTAAACTGATGAAGAATTTGTTTTAACTCTCGGAGCGCAGGGGGGGTGGGGGGTGCGGAGGGGGACAGCAGCAGCGCGGAGGGGGGACACGGAGCGTGGAGTGGGAGATCAAAAGAACAGAGGAGGAAAGAAGCAGCATGGAGGGGGGACCTGGAACGTAGAGGGGGAGAGCAGAAGAACGGAGGAGGACAGCAGCAGCACAGAGGGGGGACACGGAGCGTTGAGGGGGAGAGCAGAAGAACAGAGGACAGCAGCAGCATGGAGGAGCAATACAGAGAATGGAGAGGGAGAGCAGAAGAACGGAGGGTTACAGTAGCAGCACGGAGAGGGGACACGGAGCGCGGAGGGGGAGAGCAGAAGAACGGAGGAGGACAGCAGCAGCACAGAGGGGGGACACGGAGCGTTGAGGGGGAGAGCAGAAGAACAGAGGACAGCAGCAGCATGGAGGGGCATACAGAGCATGGAGGGAGAGAGCAGAAGAACGGAGGGTTACAGTAGCAGCACGGAGAGGGGACACGGAGCGCGGAGGGGGAGAGCAGAAGAACGGAGGGTGACAGCAGCAGCACAGAGGGGGGACACAGAGCGTGGAGGGGGAGAGCAGAAGAACAGAGGACAGCAGCAGCATGGAGGGGCATACAGAGCATGGAGGGAGAGAGCAGAAGAACGGAGGGTTACAGTAGCAGCACGGAGAGGGGACACGGAGCGCGGAGGGGGAGAGCAGAAGAACGGAGGGTGACAGCAGCAGCACAGAGGGGGGACACAGAGCGTGGAGGGGGAGAGCAGAAGAACAGAGGACAGGCAGCAGCATGGAGGGGCGACACAGAGCATGGAGGGGGAGAGCAGAAGAACGGAGGGTTACAGTAGCAGCACGGAGAGGGGACACGGAGCGCGGAGGGGGAGAGCAGAAGAACGGAGGGTGACAGCAGCAGCACGGAGGGGGGACACGGAGCGTGGAGGGGGAGAGCAGAAGAACAGAGGACAGCAGCAGCATGGAGGGGCGACACAGAGCGTGGAGCGGGAGAGCAGAAGAACGGAGGGTTACAGTAGCAGCACGGAGGGGGGACACGGAGCATGGAGGGGGAGAGCAGAAGAACGGAGGGTGACAGCAGCAGCACGGAGGGGGGGCACGAAGCGCGGAGGGGGAGAGCAGAAGAACGGAGGGTGACAGCAGCAGCACGGAGGGGGGACACGGAGCGTGGAAGGGGAGAGCAGAAGAACGGAGAAGGACATAAGCAGCACAGAGGGGGGGCACGGAGCATGGAGGGGGAGAGCAGAAGAACGGAGGGTGACAGCAGTAGCACATAGGGGGGACACAGAGCATGGAGGGGGAGAGCAGAAGAACGGAGGAGGACAGCAGAAGCACGGAGGGGGGACACGGAGCATGGAGGGGGAGAGCAGAAGAACGGAGGGTGACAGCAGCAGCACGGAGGGGGGACACGGAGCATGTGAGGGGAGAGCAGAAGAACGGAGAAGGACATAAGCAGCACAGAGGGGGGGCACAGAGCATGGAGGGGGAGAGCAGAAGAACAGCGGGTGACAGCAGTAGCACGGAGGGAGGACACAGAGCATGGTGGGGGAGAGCAGAAGAACGGAGGAGGACAGCAGCAGCACGGAGGGGGAATACGGAGCATGGTGGGGGGACACGGAGCGCGGAGGGGGAAAGCAGAAGAGATGGGGGAACTGGAGGAGGGTACAGGGACAGTCAGCGGTGATCGGTGCGGCTTTGGGGGGAGATAGAAAGCACCTATCACAGCTGAAAAGGGGGTGGGGGTCCGGGGAGAAGCTGTCAGGCTGTATTGAAATCTATACAGGGAGATTGGTGCTTTTAACTCCCCCCGCTGCACCGATCATTCCTACTGCCCAGGTATCGTGTGAAGCCAGGGCTGCTGTTAGAAATCACGGGGGCCCCGTACAGCCTACCTGGCAAGGCCCCCCTCAAATATATATAAAAAACATTTTCACAATAAATACTAAATCATTCTTAGCGGACATACAGATAACAGAGAAGCTGTGTGAATTAGCCCTTTTTTAAATAGTTTTCAACATTTTGAACAAAAACAAATTATTTTATTTTACAGTTTTTACAAATAATTTTTATACAATTTTCTATTTTTTTATTTTTATTAATTAAAACAATACAGGGTAATTTTTTTTTTTTTTTTAACAAGACAAGGAAGCCGGCAGTTGTGTCTGTGTTTCTCCCTGCAACAGCTAAAAGTCGTCAGGAGGGTTTTCAGCTGCTGCCGAGAGCCACACAGGGCATCCTGTAATTGCCCCCCCTTCCCTCTGGTGTTTGGGCCCCCTCGTGTGCCCGGGCCCCCTACAGGAGGACTGGTGGTCACCCCCTTATCAGCGGCCCTGGGTGAAGCATACTCTGGGAAATGCTTGGTATCGGTACCGATACTAGTATCGGTATCGGGACAACCCTACTTTCGGTAAAGCTCTTGTAAGTAAAATGTGAAAAGTCAGGGGGCTTCTGTTTGTATGAAAGTGGCTTCCAAAGAAAGATAGCAGCTTGGTAGAAATCCTGGAGTCTTCCTTTTAGAAAAAGATTATTATAAAAAAAAAACTGCCCTTGGCTTTCTTGTATAGTGTTGAGCAGAATATGCCATATTCGATTTCGCGATATATCTCGAATATATAGTCGAATATTCGAGATATATTCGCTAAATACGAATATTCGTGATATTTTTTGGAAATGAAATGATTGCGAATTTTTGCTATTGCGATTTTTCGCTATTGCGAATGCGAAATTTCGAGAAATGCGGAATGGAGCACTCTGATTGGCTCAGAATATTCGTGATATATTACAATACAAAATAATTGCGAATATTCGAGAAATGCGGAATGGAGCACTCTGATTGGCTCAGAATATTCGTGATATTTCACAATACAAAATAATTGCGAATATTCGAGAAATGCGGAATGGAGCACTCTGATTGGCTCAGAATATTCGTGATATATTACAATACAAAATAATTGCGAATATTCGAGAAATGCGGAATGGAGCACTCTGATTGGCTCAGAATATTCGTGATATATTACAATACAAAATAATTGCGAATATTCGAGAAATGCGGAATGGAGCACTCTGATTGGCTCAGAATATTCGTGATATATTACAATACAAAATAATTGCGAATATTCGGCAAATGCAGAAGGAGCACTCTGATTGGCTCAGAATATTCTTGATATATTACAATACAAAATAATTGCGAATATTCGAGAAATGCGGAATGGAGCACTCTGATTGGCTCAGAATATTCTTGATATTTTATCGTAATTTCGCAAAAATGCGAATGAGAAATTTATTGCGGAATTTCGACAGTAACACTCTGAAATCGAATATATGTGTTATTTTAGCTAAAAACAATATTGCGAATTTCTCGAAAATAATCGCGCGATATCGCTATTGCCGAATAATCGCATTGCGATTTATCGGCAATATAAATTGATCGCTGCAGCTATTCGGCCCAAGGTCTCTAATCATACCAGCAATGCTTTTAGACGTCGATGGGGATCTCTAGGATGTGATCTGTTCTAAAAAAAAAAAATTGAAAAAATATGATTATTCGAAATAGCGAATATTCACCGCGAAATTCGGAATATATCGCGAATTCTCGAATATGCCATATTCGAGCCGAATATTCGCAATACGAATATTCGTGAGCAACACTATTCTTGTAACCTTTAAACTTCTCATCCATGACTTTTTGCCATCAGTAAAGTGCTCCATTCTGTTTAGAGCTTTCAGATTCTTTGCATTCTCCTTCCAAACATCGTCTGGTTCCAGGACAACCCTGAGGGGGGAAATGAAACTGATGAAAAGCGTTCAGCTCCAACCTAGGACGGGGCTTTACAGTAACGGTGACATGAAAGCGCCCTTCTCACATCGACCCTTTACCACACGTGAGCCTTGCCCTCATTTTACGCCTGTGTAAGAAGGTCAAAGTTGCAGAAGTTTATTGTGGTGTCTGCAGGGCGGCTGTGTTGTGTCTCTGCGATCTTCATGTTTCTACATCGGTTTACGATGAGCGCGCGCCGGTGACTGTAAAGGCCGCGCTAATACATTTCAGAGCGACGAGGAATTTTTTAAGTAAATCTCACTGCCATGGATAATTTCATCTTTCACGTTGCGTGAAAGTGGAAAAGTATGGAGCAGGGCCGTAAAAGCACCTCTGGGATGGGGTAGAACTAGGCCTGTTAGATGTCATTTCAATAGAACGGCGCGTTACTAAGACAGGCAGCTGGAATGAAAAACACGTACAAGCTGCAGTATGGATACTCGGGGCCTTTTCACACTCAAGTATTTCATTTCGGTGATCTACAGGCGGTAATGCACTTTATGGCACGTGTTAATGTGTTTTACAGGAGACCGAAAAATCCCCAACAGGGGTAAATGGGACTTAAATGTACCTTCCCAGTGTTATATACCGTACATAGATCCCCACACCATAGCACTTTACATAAAATAAATGTTATTGTATACAAAGTTTAAAATTGGATATAAAACATAGATCCATACAAAAAATATTAACCACCTCAGTCCCCGCTTATCGTCAATTGACGGCGGCTTAGGGGATCTGAATATCCAAGCCGCCATCAATTGACGGCATCGTGTTCTCCGGCGACTGGGGGGCGCGCCCGCGCACCCGGCGCATTCCCGAGATGCCGATGCGCGTGCCTGGCGGTCGCGGTGTCCGCCAGGTACCCGCTGATCGGCAGTTTTAGAGCAGGGACGTGGAGCTGTGTGTGTAAACACAGAGCTCCACGTCCTGTCAGTGAGAGGAGACAGATGCTGTTTCTCGTGTACATAGGGAGACAGCATCGGTCACCTCCCCCAGACACCCCCCCTCCCCCCACACAGTTAGAACACACCCAGGACTCACATTTAACCCCTTCCTCACCCCCTAGTGTTAAGTTAACCCCTTCACTGCCAGTCACATTTATACAGTAATTAGTGCGTTTTTATAGCACTGATCGCTGTATAAATGTGAATGGTCCCAAAAATGTGTCAAAAGTGTCCGATGTGTCCGTCGCAATATCGCAGTCCTGACAAAATTCGCAGATCGCCGTATTACTAGTAAAAAAAAAAAAAAATTGTCAGAATTCTATCCCTTATTTCCTATCCACTATCACCTTTGCGTAAACCAATTACTATACGCTTATTGCGATTGTTTTTTTTTACCAAAAATATGTAGAATACATATTGGCCTAAACTGAGAAAAAAAAATATATTTTTTTAAAAAAATTGGATTTTTATTATAGCAAAAAGTAAAAAATATTCTGTGTTTTTTTTCAAAATTGTCGCTCTTTTTTGTTTAATGAATGAATGAATGAATGAAGAACTTGTATAGCGCAGCACATGCGAAGTAAATCGCCTCTGGGCGCTTGTTGTTCCTGTCTCCTTTGAGATCAAGAGAGATGAGTCTTAATCTTTCTCCTGAAGACTAAGTAGTTCTCCTCCAGTCGAATGCTGGCTGGTAAGGCGTTCCATAGTCTGGGACCTTGGACAGCGAATCTCCTGTCTCCTTTGGACTTGTATCTGGCTTTCGGTATCTGAAGCCGATTTTGATTGGTGGATCGTAGAATACGATTGGGATTGTAAACTTTAAATTTTTCGCATAGATAATGGGGAGCATTCCCATGGATACATCTATGCGTTAGACAGAGAGCTTTAAAGGTGATTCTGTCTTTGACTGGTAGCCAGTGAAGGGATCTCAACGAAGGTGAGATTGATTCCCAGGGTTTTTTCCCAGTCACAAGTCTGGCGGCCGTATTTTGAACGACTTGAAGACGAGCGATTTGGTACTTGGGGAGTCCGAGGTAAAGGGCATTTGCATAGTCCAGTCTGGAGTTTACAATCGCTCCCACCACGACCGCTATGTCTTTCTTGGGAATAAAAGGCGTGAGTCTGCGTAGTAGGCGCAGCAGATGGTGAGATCCGCTGACTACTGCCCCTATTTGTGCGTTCATTGTCATGTCGGAGTCAAAGATGACCCCAAGACTTTTGACTTTGGCGCTGGGGGTGATGATTTTGCCCAGAATGGGCGGGGGGATCCAGGTTGTTGTCAAATGATTCCTACGCTTGGCGTGAAACAGAAGAAGTTCTGTTTTCGCTCCGTTGAGTTTGAGATAACTCTTTGTCATCCAGTCCTCTATCAAAGAGAGGCATGTCTCTAGGTTGAGGTGGTGATCCTTTTTATTGCAAATGCGGAAGTACAGTTGCGTAAGAGTGATATAGCAGTTTTTGGCTGCTGATGATTTCAAAAAGAGGACGCACATAGATGTTGAATAACATCGGCGACAGGGGAGATCCTTGAGGGACCCCGCACGATAATGTGCGTTGTTCAGAAGTGAAGGGTCCTAGCTTCACTATTTGCGATCGGTTTTCCAAAAAAGAGGAGAACCAAGATAGATCGCTTTCTGCGACTTTAGCTATTTTAGTCAGCCGAGTCAATAACAGCTTGTGATCAACTGTATCAAAGGCTGCGCTTAGGTCCAGCAGAACCAGAAGAGAAGATTCTCCTTCGTCTGCGGCCTCGAGAACGTCGTCCCATATCTTAAGCAATGCTGATTCTGTCCCGTGTCCGGGACGGAATCCTGATTGAAATGGGTCGAGTAAGTTGTGGGTATCTAGATGCTGTTGCAGCTGCTGTACCACTGCTTTCTCCATTACCTTGGAGAGAACATTTAGGCCTGTTATGGGGCGCCAGTTGAGTGGATCCTTAGGATCCAAAGTGGCTTTCTTCAAGATGGGTTGAATGAAGCCCTCCTTCAGCTGGGAGGGCATTATGCCCTCCCTGAAGGATTGGTTGATAAGCTGCGTGACAGGAGGTGCCAGGATGTCGGCGCATTCCTTCAGCAGTTTGGTGGGGATAATATCATTTGGCGCAGTGCTGTTGCGCAGAGTGCCGATGATATTTTTAGTGGTCTGAATGGAGATGGGTTCCAGCGTGAACTCGCCAAACTGTGGTGAATTGCTGCCGGTGCTGTGTAAATGACTACGGGGGGGGCTGGGAGAGCAATTGTTTTGCTGAATGCTTTGCCGGATTGCCACAATTTTGTTAATGAAGCAATCCGATAACTCATCGCAAAATTCTTGTGTGTCCAAGTTGGGGGCTTCAAGACATCCTGGATTCATGGTCTGAGTGACCAGCTTGAAGAGTTCGCGGGGGGCGATTTAGGGCACTGTTGATAGCCTCAGAAAAATAGTTTTTCTTGGCTTCGAAGATTTGCTTGTAGTATTTTCTGGTTATTGCCTTGTAGATCGAGAGGTTCTCATCTGAAGAGTTTCTTTTCCAGGCTGCTTCTGCCCTTCTGCGCTCTTGCTTCAGTAACGCCAGCTGGTTGTTGAACCAGCCGGAGTTATTTTTCCTGATCTGGGTCTTTCGTTTCGGCGCTATCAAGTCAGCTGACTGCAATAGTGCTGTGTTTATGGCCTCCAGTGTTTCTTCCGCTGTTTGGTGCGGCTGAATTGTGTTTATTTTTTCCCCTAACGTGGCTTTGAAGAGTTCCGAATGGAGCTTCTTCTGACATCTGGTCCAGTGTGTTGTCACTGGATTTGATGTTTTTGTTAAGGGGGGGAATTCGGAAATAATGAATTTAATTGCATGGTGATCTGTCCATGGCAATGGTTCATTTTCCAGAATTTTTATTTCCAGATCTTGTCTGAAAATATGATCGAGCGTATGACCTGAAGCATGTGTGGGCCCACATACTAGTTGCTGAAGCCCTAATCCTTCCAGGTGGTCGATGCAGGAGTCGGCAATGGGGTCTTGCGGGGAGTTGGCCCAAAGGTTGAAGTCCCCGAGCAGCAAAAGGTGTTTGCTGTTCAGGGTATAGGTGGAGACAAAGTCCGTCAAAGATGGGAGCAGCTGCGACTTGGGGCCAGGTGGCCTGTAGCAGAGTAGAATCCGGACAGTCTCATGGCCGTTTACTTGCAGTTGAAGAGTAAGGGTTTCCTTGAATGGAAGACGGTTTTGGAGGCTTGGTTTTATGATCGCAAGACGCGTCTTATGGATCACCGCCAGTCCTCCTCCTCTTTGCCCGTAATAATACGGTAGTTTTCTGGCACCAATTCTCCTAGAATGGTGTTACAGTCGGCTGTGAGCCAGCTCTCTGTAATGAAGAGGCAGTCTAGGTCGTGTTGTAGAATGAAATCATGGATTTCAAGTCGGTGTTTTACTGCCGATCTTGTGTTGATCAAAGCACATGAAATGCGCTTAGGTTGGGGTAAACGGCTAAAATTTTTGACAGTCGATCGTCGATCGATCCTCAAAAGGTGCTCAATTCTTAGGGTCTTTTTGGTGATGGCTGGCAGTATTGCGGCGAAACACCTCAGATTCCAAATGGTTTCTGCGAAGTACCGCAGATTAGCCATGGTCGCCATTCACCGGGGGAAAAGTCGTTTCTTTTGGTGGCAATGAAGAGAGGATTCAGTGAATCCTCCCGGCTTGGTCCAGAGGAAGGCAAAAAAACCCTAACCATGCTATGCCAATTTGCTTTGGTAGGGGAAAAAATTCCTTCCTGATCCCTGACAGGCGATCGGGCGAACCCCTGGATCAAGTACTATTAAGTTGTGAAAAGGGGGGTGGGAGGGGGGGAAGCTGACACTGCTGCTGGGGTGTACCAAGATGGCCGCCGACCAGGAGCAGGACATGGGACCCAGGCTGGTGTGTAGCCAGCTGGGTGGATTGGTGCGCCGGGGGGGGGGGCTGGTTGTTGAGGTCAGGGGTGGATGTGTCCTACAGGGGCTGGGGGTGAGCTCCTGGGGGGCTACTAAAGGTGTTTTTGGCCGAGAGTACGGCGCGCCGCTAGGCCGCGGATGAAGCCGCGGCCTTTCCTAAGATGCGGCGGCCGCGAATTAGCAGTGGCTGGCGCGGTTCAGGGGAGAAAACGGGGAATCGCGGGGAGGCGCCGGGGGAAGGTTGCTTGGCAGGTGGGTGGTAATGTGGGGTAAGGAGAGGGAAAGAGGCCCCAGCGTTCAGCCAATTTGGCGGCTTATCCTGATAAGGACGGCCGCCAATCGGTTCCAGGGGAGGTGAAGGAAAAGTAGGGCCTACCTGGGGAGGATGTCTGGAGAAGAATGGAGAGAGCTGTGAAAAATCCTGCCTGCCTAGCTGATGCTGTCCCTGGGGAGAGCCGACTCGTTTGAGAGCGTCCTGCTCTCACTATCCCTAAGGTGAGCAGACTAAGGTGAGAGCGTCTGCTGTACACCTTACTGACAGGAAGTGATTGTGCAGCTCGTTTACAGCGCAAAAAAAAAAAAAAAACGCAGAGGTGATCAAATACCACCAAAAGAAAGCTCTATTTGTGGGGAAAAAAAGGACGTCAATTTTGTTTGTAAGGCACGTCGCACGACAGCGCAATTTTAATTTAAAGCGACGCAGTGCTGAAAGCTGAAATTTCGCCTGGGCAGGAAGGGGGTATATGTGCCCAGTAAGCAAGTGGTTAAAAACGTAATCTAGACACATCAGCTACTGTCTACGCGTTTCACAGAGTTTCAGCTTCCTCAGGACATTCACGCTATGTTGGTTTTGTGTCAATAAAATAGGAAAGAGCACTACTCCATCTCGGAAAAAAAAATTAACAAATATTTACAATTAAAATGTAACCACGTCACTACCAGGCACTTACACCCCCTTTCCTGCCCAGGCCAATTTTCAACTCTCTGCGTTTTTGATGTTTAAATGACAATTGCACGGTCATGCTACAATGTACCCAAACAGAATTTTTATCATTTTGTTTCCACAAATAGAGCTATCTTTTGGTGATATTTGATCACCACTGGGATTTGAATTTTTTTCTATACAAATAAAAAAATACAGAAAATACAGAAAATTTCTTATTGTAAATAAGAAAGTTTTCTCCTTCACTGAAAAGGCGGCGCAACTGAGGAGGCACTGATGGGCACTGATGATGGGCACTGATGGGCACTGGTAGGCGGCACTAATATGCAGCACTGATGGGCATTGATAGGCAGCACTGATGGGCACTCATGGTAGGCACTGATTGGCACTGATAGGCGACACTAATGGGCACTAAAGGCTGCAATGATGGGTACTTATGGGTGGAACTGATATGTGGCACTGATGGGCACTAATAGGCGGCACTGATGGGCATTGATACATGGCACTGATATGCGGCACTGATATGTGGCACTGATGCTTATCCCTGGTGGCACTGGAAGGGATTTTGGGTGGGCACTTGTTGGCAGCTGCCTGGACATTAATTGGCAAATGTCTTGGCACAGATTTGCATTTCCCTAGTGGTCTAGGGAAATACCTGGTGGTCCAGTGTGGATGCCCAACCCTGGTGGTCCTGGACAGCATACTGGTGGTCCTGGGTGGGGATCCGAGGGGGGATGCACTGATAAACAATCAGCGCACACCCCCCCCCCTATCGGGAGAGCAGCCGATTGGCTCTCCTTTACTCGCATCTATCAAAAGCGAGTGAGGAAAAGCCGATCAGTGGCTCTTCCTGTTTACATTGTGATTAGACACGGCTGATCACGTTATAAAGAGCCTCTGTAGGAGGCTCTTTACCGAGATCGGAGTGTTGTGGTAGCTGTTACCCTACTGGAGGTCATATGACGTCCAGTCAGGATAACACAACCACTTCCCAGATGTCAATTCGCTATTTACCTGGGCGGGAAGTGCAGAGACGTATGTAGTGAAAATAGTGCCATGGCAAGCACTGAAACCTGCGCCCCTGTCAAAAAATTTGAAACCCATCTTTCAGATAACCTTAAAAAAAAAACCTAGTGATATTTATCCTCCCTTGTGATACCTTGGGTAGTGACATATCCTCTTTATAGAGAAATCTGGGGTTTATTAGACCCCTGATCCCTCTGCCCTCCAAGGCCAAGTAAATGCAGAACCAATACTGGAAGTGTTGAAATCTTCATCACTTAAGGCCTCAGTTTTTACAGAGGAGCTGGAGAAACTGATGTTCCTCCTTCTTCTTTGTGCACTGCCAATCTGACCAGATAGAATGGGAGAGCCTGGGAGAACAGGGGAGGGTTGTGGCTGAACGCAGTAGGGACAGCGCTGCCATTGCCCATTAGCAAAGGTGCTGAAAAGGAGATCCTGCCTATGCTCGGGAGAAGGAAAGAAGAGACCCTCAGACCCTGGAAAGTGCCGTGCTGCCCAGCCACTTAACAGCGCCCCCTTCATATGGTGCCCATGGCACTTTCCTTGGCTGCCATACCTTAGATACACCACTGGGGAAGTGGTTAATGTATAAATAGCCAGTGATATAATGACTGCAGATAGGAGGAAAATTCCAGCTATAAAAATGTGATTGCGTATAGACTTAAAGGGTCACTAAAGGATTTTTTTTTTTTAGCTAAATAGCTTCCTTTACCTTACTGCAGTCCTGGTTTCATGTCCTCGTTGTTCGTTTTTGCTTTTGATGTTGCTTTAAGTACTCTCTTTTCTGCACACTTCCTGGTTGTCTGTTTCCTTATGACCACAGTACTGGGAGCTTTCTCACTGTGGTCACTAATCAAGGAGGTGTGATTACTGTGTCTAAACCAATCCAGTTTCTTTTTACAAACCATCACTGCCCTTTATTGGCTCTGTGTCTCTGTACATCAGAGAGACAGGAAACAACAGCAAAAACTAAACTAAACTGTAGGTACATTATATGATTGATTTTTATCTATTTTTAATCATTTTTAAAAGGAATCAGTTAACTATTATGTCTCTATACCCTGTAAACAGTCATTTCAGCCCAATTTTTTTTCCCTTTACAACTCCTTTAATTCATTACATTTTTATGAACTTCATTTACTGTGCTGTTATTTTCATCAATGTGACCAAATCAAAGCTGAAAAAAATCAGCTACACAAGTTACACAGCTAGGCAAGTTACGTCGAAGGGCTGAAGCCATGTTTTTCGGCGTATCTCGCTTTGTGAATCGGCGCAAAGATGCGACGGCGCTCATTTGAAATTACGGCGGCGTATCTGGAGATACGCCGGCGTACTTCTTTGCTGAATCTGGCCCAATGTGTTCGGAAAGGTTTTTCTTTTTTCCGTTGCAAATTTTCATTTACTTTTTACTTTTATTAAGTATTTTTGTCTCTGCTGGGGTTTTAGAGATAGATAAGAAATGGATTTGTTTTATTACAATGGGCTCACGGCGTTGCAAGACAGATACCTATGTATTAAAAAGAGGAAGAAAGCTTCTAAAGATTGAAGTCGGTTGGCCTTTTCCATTGTCATCTCCCAAGCAGCAGCCTCCCCGCTGTGCAGCCAGATCAGAGAGGTTACATTTGGGATTATGGGTTGAGCTCTCTGACTTGTGGCTCAGAAAATAATTGCCTTGACCCCTCCAGATGAAAGAACATCTAATGGCTGATTTCCTTCTCTTTGTTGTATCTGGGCTGAGATAACATCTGATAACATTTCATCTGCTGGTCACCAGTGCTTTCAGAGAACAGTCAGAAAGCTACAATGTAACCCACACTGTCTGCTTATGGAAGGAAATCTATCATTTGGAAGAAGAGACAAAAGAAGAAGAAAAGAGGAAAAGTCAGTGGCGCAAACAAACAAACAAAAACATTAATTGCAGCCTCAATGTGCCCATCAAACGCAGCCACTGTGCCCATCAATTGCTGCCACTGTGCCCATCAATTGCTGCCACTGTGCCCATCAATTGTCACCACTGTGCCCATCAAACACAGCCAATGTGCCCATCAATTGCCGCCACTGTGCCCATGAAACGCAGCCACTGTGCCCAAACGCAGCCACTGTGCCCATCAATTTTCGCCACTGTGCCATCAATTGTCGCTACTGTGGCATGCCATCAATTGTTGCCACTATGCAATCAATTGTTGCCACCATGCCATCCCATCAAATGCAGCCACTGTGCCATGCCATCAAACACAGCCACTGTGCCATCAATTTTAGCCACTGTGCCATCAATTGTCGCCACTGTGCCCATCAATTATCGCCATTGTGCCATGCCATCAAATGCAGCCACTGTGCCCATCAATTGTCGCCATTGTGCCCATCAATTGTTGCCACTGTGCCATGCCATCAAACATAGCCACTGTGCCATCAATTGTTGCCACTGTGCCCGTCAATTTTTACCACTGTGCCATGCCGTCAATTGTTGCCACTGTGCCATGCCATCAATTTCTGCCACTGTGCTCATCAATTGTCACCATTAATTGTGGCCACTGTGCCCATCAATTGCCGCCAGTTTTCCCCCTCAAAAACCGCCAGTTTGTCCTGTAAAATGCCACCAGATTGCTCCCTCAAACACTACCAGATTGCCCCACCGCCTGGCACTTTCATTTCTCGGGTCAGCCATCCTCCTTTTATGATCCCTCAATGTCTTCTCCCGCCCTTGATGTCGCTTCAGCCAATCAGGTTACCGGTAACCAGACCCGGTGAACACGATTGGCTGAGATGCATGTCAGTGTTAACCAGGGAATGCACGCCCTGTGCGTCCCCTGGTTAACTATTTGGGAGCAGATTAGAGCCTGAGGGCTGTAATGGGGAAGCCTATCAGAGACACTTCCAAAACCAACCAACTGCTGTTATTCAGTTGGCCGGCGCTCACCAGGGGGCCGGCCATCTGAATAGTGGGCGGCAGCGGCGCCCGCGACAATACATGAGATTCATGCAATGCATGAATCTATGTATTGTTGACTTCAGTGACGGTGCAGGAGAGAGAGGGGGCGGCGCTCCTGCGCCCATTATAGATGCACCACCCCTGGGAAGAGTTTAATAACTACTGTAAAATTAGATTACATTGGAACCTTGGTTTATGAGTAACACGGTTAACAAGCATTTTGAAAGACGAGCGGCTCTGATAGGCTTTCCGATTACAGCCTGTTGGCTCTAATCGGCTTCCAAATAGTTAACCAGGGGATGCAGGGGGTGTGCGTTCCCTGGTTAACACTGACACTAGTTTTAGCGAATCAGATTTACCGGCAACCTGATTGGCTGAAGCGACATTGAGAGCGGGACTTGGAAGAAGACATCAAGGGAGCGTGAAGGGAGGATGGTTGACCTGAGAAAGGTAAGTGCCGGGGGACGGGGGAAGCAATCTGGGGGTTTTTGAGGGGGCAAACTGGTGGC
The DNA here is from genome assembly GCA_029574335.1 of Rana kukunoris. Classification (NCBI taxonomy): domain Eukaryota; kingdom Metazoa; phylum Chordata; class Amphibia; order Anura; family Ranidae; genus Rana; species Rana kukunoris. The sequence goes on from CM056053.1 coordinate 7,441,604, forward strand.
AATTGATGGGCACATTGGCGACAATTGATGGGAACAGTGGTGACAATTGATGGGCAGAGTGGTGACAATTGATGGCACAGTGGCTGCATTTGATGGCATGGCACAGTGGCTGCGTTTGATGGCACATTGGCGGCAATAGATGTCACAGTGGCGACAAATGATGGCACAGCACAGTGGTGACAATTGATGGCACAGTGGCAACAATTAATGGGCACAGTGGCGACAATTGATGGGCACAGTGGTGACAATTGATGGCAAAGTGGCTGCGTTTGATGGCATGGCACAGTGAATGAATGAATGAATGAATGAAAACTTATATAGCGCGGCACATGCGAACTAAATCGCCTCTGGGCGCTTGTTGTTCCTGTCTCCTTTGGTATCAAAAGAGATGAGTCTTGATCTTTCTCCTGAAGGCTAAGTGGTTCTCCTCCAACCGAATGCTGGTTGGTAAAGCGTTCCATAGTCTGGGACCTTGGACCGCAAATCTTCTATCTCCTTTGGACCTGTAGTTGGCTTTCGGTATCTGGAGTAGATTTTGATTGGTGGATCGCAGGACGCGATTGGGATTATGAGCTTTTATTTTTTCGCATAAATAATGGGGAGCATTCCCATGAATACATCTATGCGTTAGACAGAGTGCTTTAAAAGTGATTCTGTCTTTTACTGGCAGCCAGTGAAGGGATCTCAGTGAAGGTGAGATTGATTCCCAGGGTTTTTTCCCAGTCACAAGTCTGGCGGCCGTATTTTGAACGACTTGTAGGCGAGCGATTTGGTACTTAGGGAGTCCGAGGTAAAGTGCATTTGCATAGTCCAATCTGGAGTTCACAATTGCTCCCACCACGACCGCAATGTCTTCTTTGGGAATAAAAGGGATGAGTCTACGTAGTAGGCGCAGCAGATGGTGAGATCCGATGATAACTGACCCTATTTGTGCGTCCATTGTCATGTAGGAGTCGAAAATGACCCCGAGACTTTTGACTTTGGCACAGGGGGTGATGATTTTCCCTAGAATGGGTGGGGGACTCCAAGTTGTTGCAGGTAGATTCCTACGCTTGGCGTGAAACAGGAGAAGTTCTGTTTTCGCTCCGTTGAGTTTAAGATAACTCTTTGTCATCCAGTCCTCTATCAAAGAGAGGCATGTCTCTAGATTGCGGTGGTGATCCTGCCTATCGCAGATGCGGAAATACAGTTGCGTATCGTCTGCTTATGAGTGATAAAGCAGTTTTTGACTGCTAATAATTTCAAAAAGAGGACGAAGATAAATGTTGAACAACACCGGCGACAGGGGGGATCCTTGAGGGACTCCGCATGACACTGTGCGTTTTTCAGAAGTGAAAGGTCCTAGCTTCACTATTTGCGACCGGTTTTACAAAAAAGAGGAGAACCAAGATAGATCGCTTTCTGCGACTTTGGCTACTTCAGCTAGCCGAGTCAATAGAAGCTTGTGGTCTACAGTGTCGAAAGCTGCGCTTAGGTCCAACAAAACCAGAAGACAAGATTCTCCTTCGTCTGCGGCCTCGAGAGGGTCGTCCCATATCTTGAGCAATGCTGTTTCTGTCCCATGTCCGGGGCGGAATCCTGATTGAAATGGATCAAGTAGGTTGTGGGTATCTAGATGCTGTTGCAGCTGTTGTACCACTACTTTCTCCATGACCTTAGAGAGAGCGCTTAAGCCTGTTATGGGGCGGCGGTGGAGTGGATCCTTGGGATCCAGGGTGGGTTTCTTCAGGATGGGTCTAATTACGCCCTCCTTCAACTGGGAGGGTACTATGCCCTCCACGAAAGATTGGTTAATAAGCTGCGTGATAGGAGGTGCCAGGATGTCGGCGCATTCCTTCAGCAGCTTAGTAGGGATAATATCGTTCGGCGCAGTGCTGTTGCGCAGAGTGCCGATGATATTTTTAGTGGCTTGGGTAGAGATGAGTTCCAGCTTGAATTTACCTGGTTGTGGTGAATTACTACAGGTGTTGTGTAAATAATCACGGGGGGGGCTACGGGGGGGATTGTTTTGCTGAATGCTTTGCCGGATACCCTCAATTTTATTGATGAAGTAATCCGACAATTCATTGCAAAATTCTTGTGTGTCGGAATTGGGGGCTTCAAGACATCCTGGATTCATGGTCTGAGTGACCAGCTTAAAGAGTTCGCGGGGGCGATTCAGGGCGCTATTGATAGCCTCAGAAAAATAGTCTTGCTTGGCTTTGAAGATTTCTTTATGAACCAGCTGGAGTTTTTTTTTCGGATGTGGGTTTTACGTTTTGGCGCTGTTAAGTCAGCTGCCTGTGATAGGGCTGTGTTTATGGCCTCCAGTGTTTCTTCAGCCGTTTGATGCGGCTGAATTGTTTCTATTTTTTTCCTTAATGTGGCTTTGAAGAATTCCGAGTGGAGCTTCTTCAGACATCTAGTCCAGTGTGTTGTTACTGGATTTGATGTTTTTGTTAGGGGGGGGGGGGAAATTGGGGATAATGAATTTGATTGCATGGTGATCTGTCCATGGCAATGGTTCATTTCCCAAGATTTCTATTTCCAGATCTAGTCTGAAAATGAGATCGAGTGTGTGACCTGAAGCATGTGTGGGCCCACATACTAATTGTTGTAGCCCTAATCCTTCCATGTGGTCAATACAGACGTCAGCAACGGGGTCTTGTGAGGAGTTGGCCCAGAGGTTGAAATCCCCGAGCAGCAGAAGGCGTTTGCTGTTCAGGGTATAGGTGGAGATAAAGTCCGTCCATGAAGGGAGAAGCTGCGATTTTGGGCCGGGCGGCCTATAGCAGAGTAGAATCCGGACGGTCTCCTGGGAGTTTACTTGCAGTTGTAGAGTAAGGGTTTCCATGAATGGAAGAGGGTTTTGAAGTACTGGTTTTGTGATCGCAAGATGAGTCTTATGGATCACAGCCAGTCCTCCTCCTCTTTGCCCTATTCTGTTTTCCGTTATAATACGGTAGTTTTCTGGCACCAATTCTCCTAGAATGGTGTTACAGTCGGCTGTGAGCCAGCTCTCTGTAATAAAGAGGCAGTCTACATCGTATTGTAGGAGGAAATCATGGATTTCTAGTCGGTGTTTTACTGCCGATCTTGTGTTGATCAAAGCACACGATATGTGCTTAGGCTGGGGCAAACGGCTGAGATTTTTGATAGTCGATCGACGATCGATTCTCAAAAGTTGCTCAGTTCGAAGGGCTTTTTTGGTGATGGCTGGTAGTATTGCGGCAAATCGCCTCAGACCCCAGATGGTCTCTGCCGAGTATTGCAGATTAACCATAGTCGCCAACACCGAGGGGGGGGGGGGATTTTCAAGGATTAACTGAATCCTCTATCCTGACTTGGTCCAGAGGAAGGCAAAAAAACCCTGACCGTGCTACGCCAATATGCTGCGGTAGGGAAAAAAAAAAAAATTCCTTCCTGACCCCTTGAAAGGCGATCGGGTGAACCCTGGATCAAGTTGTAATGGTGTTGAGAAAGGGGAGATTAGGGCTGGGTGTAGTAAGATGGCCACTGATCCAGCAGCAGGATCCAGACTGGTGAGCACCCAGATTAAGTGGATCGGTGCTGCTGTGGGGGCCAGGATCGGTGGACAGGGGGTGGAAGATACTTTCCAGGGGTCTGGGGGGGTTTCTGGGCCGTATCAGGTGTTTGGTGACAGTTGCCAGGGGTGAGAAGCGGCGCGCCGCTAGGCCGCGGGTGAAGCCGCGGTCTTTCCTAGTTGCGGCTGCCGAAAATGCTTCCAGGCCGGCGCGGAGCAATGGGAAACACCCGAAAAGGCGTAAAATGGTTTCGGATGGGTGGCGGATGGTTAACTAGAGTGGGGGAGATGGCGTGGGGGTACAGGAGGGGAGTTATGGAGAGGGGAAGAGCCGAGGAATTGAGCAGGTAGCAGCAGCTTGTCCTGATAAGGACGGCCGCCTGCACCTACAGTGAATGGCTTACCTGCTGGTTCCCCTGGAGAGGGGGTGAAGAAGGGGAGCCAGGGGGGATCTGGTGAAGCCGGGGGGAGGCCAGATGGAAGCCAGATGGTGAGTCTCTGGTCTCTGGAGGGATAGAGAGAACCTGCCTATCAGTCTGCCTGATCTCTGACTGTCTGTCTGGTCCCTGGCGAGAGCAGACTCGTGCGGAAGCATGGAGCGTCCTACTCTCCCACTGACACTGACTGACTGACGACGATGAAAAGCTCAGCAATGATGCCAACAGTGGCTAGGATGAAAGGAATCACCTTAAAAACGATGGGCCAGATTCACAGAGCGATTACGCCGGCGTAACAGGAGATGCGCGGCGTAAGTCTAATTGTGCGTGTGCGTTTCGATGCACGGCATTCCCAAAACGAGATACGCAAGAAATCCAGCGTAATTTCGTTAGACAGGCGCATCCGTCCGCGCAAAACTGCGCTAGACACACCATTGATTTGCTATTCAAATATGCTAATGAGGGAGTTACGGGGATCCACAAAAGAACATTGGTGCAGCGCAGGCTAGGCGGTGTGCGCAACAGCTAAATGTCCTGTCTAAAATTAGACCATATAAAAGCTGGTATAAAATTAGACAATCCGTCTACATGTCAGATAAAGCAACACTGTTAGTGAGGAGCTGAGCAGTCACACATGTTGCCCAACAAACTGTATGCCAACATGCCAGTGTCATCCATGCTCATAGCTATACTACTGACTTTAGATGAGCAAAGAAGGAGGAGGGCACTGAGGAGGGCACTGAGGAGGGCACTGAGGAGGGCACAGGATTTTTTTTTTTTTTTTACTTTTTTTTTGCTTATATAAACTTTACAATTTAATCTAATCTAATACAATATTCTTATCTGATACAAGCCCCTCACTCTTCACTCTTCACGGGAGAGGATATATCACACACGCATAGACATCTATGGCATGAGTGATTCTGAGGTGTCTCGCATCTTCAGATTCACCCCTCATGCCATCATGGAATTAACCACAACCCTGCAGGAGGACATCACCAGCCCAACACATGACACTACCCATGACACCCATGACAGCTACATATACAATCAGAGCCCCATCCCCACAGATTTCGAACAGAACATGTATGGGAACAGCTGGCTGGTTGGTGAGTGACATGGGTGGCAGGCATGACTGCCCCCCCCCCATGATGCACACATCACAAGGGGCACATGCACTAATAACATCCTCCTGTCTTATCCCTTCAGGGTGACTCTGCATATGCACTGGGACCCCATCTCATGACTCCTATACGGAACCCCCCTAACCAAGGCTACCCCGTCTTCTGAGGGAAGAGCAGTCAGGAGACAGCTCACATTAGGCATCTTTGCACGTTAAACACACACATTAATCATGGCACAATGAGAATGCATGCATGCACAACACTGTGGTCCCTAGCACACACACCCCACATCCTCATCACATGGGATTGGCACAAGCCCACCATGCAGGACTTGTGAGCAACAACGCCATGCCACGGCTCCATTTATGTCACTGTACATTCATACACCATTCACACGGACCTGGGGATCACTTCTCCACCACAAATGAGGGTGACACCCCTTTTCCGGCAGGAATGTCACCCCCACATTCCCAAATCATACACAAACAGAACAAAAAAAAAATTTGACCAGCAAAAATAAAAACTGCCCAGAAAAAATATAATTTAAACAAAATAACAACAAAGAAAACACATAAAAGACAAAAATCACTCTGCAAAACAGTCCCCAAATATCTCAAAGACACGTCACAAACAAACAAACAAACAAACAAACGCTAACAAACAATGGAACAAAAGCACCTTGCTGTATAGGGAGGGATACAAAGGGATGTACTTTTGCAAAGGAAGTGCGTTTGTCTCTGTCTATTTATGCTGTCTGCGTAGTTCACTAAGTTGCCCGGGTCCACTTCCAATTTCACTGATTGCGCCGTTCCCGAGTTGTGAGCATGCGCACAGAGGTGCTGACCATGGTCTGCTTCAAGCGTGCATGCGCGAGCCGGCCGGCCCTTCATTTGCATGGGGTCATGGCTCATTTCAATGTAACACGCCCACGTCCTTCCCAATTTGTATTACTCCGCCTTGCGCCTCTGAAATAACGTTGCGCAGGCGCAAATTTCTGCGTAAAACCAACGAGAATAGGGTGATTGCGCCGCTACATTGCGCCAGTCTAATGTAAAGGCGGTGCGCTACGCCGGTCCAATAATGCGCAGATGTACCTGAATCTGGCCCGATGTCCTTATTCGAAAAATGAAAATCAAAAAACAACCAAAATTTGCTACAGTCAAAAAGAAGGAGTGGACAAAAGAAGAAAAGCTGACATGTTTCACATCGTGAATGCTTATTCGTAGCTCATGGCACAGTGGCTGCGTTTGATGGTACAGTGGTGACAATTTATGGCACAGTGGCGGCAATTGATGGCGCAATGGTGACAATTGATGGGCACAGTGGCTGCGTTTGATTGCACAGTGGCGACAATTGATGGGCACAGTGGCGACAATTGATGGGCACAGTGGCTGCGTTTGATTGCACAGTGGCGACAATTGATGGGCACAGTGGCTGCGTTTGATGGGTACAGTGAGGCTGCAATTGTTTTTTTGTTTTTTTTTGCGTCTCACCAAAAATGTTGAGCACCAGCCTCCACTGATTTTATTGTTTGCAATTTTCTTCTTTGCTCTCATAGCAATTCTTCACGGAAACAGTCCTGTAATTGGAAAAAATGAGTGTAGAAATGAGTGTCATTTTATTTAATGTGCCGCTGTTTACAGATCTTTGTGAGGAGCCCTCAGCTCTTCGGGTCTTTTCTTCAAAGGTTTTCCAAGCCGCCCCAACGCTGATTACCATTTGTTAGTCGTACGTAAACATCTGTTTTTTTAATAGAAGATAGTCACACATTCCAGACGCAGCTGGGTGCAAATTACCTCCATTTTTATAGAGCTGCAGATTACAAACTAAATGTAACTTCCATTTGACGATGAATTTTATATGTCTAGGAAAGGTTGTTCTCAGCGGTCTTCAGGTGGTGAGGTATCATCTGGCCACCAAAGATCTCTTGGCCTGAAGCCGGCAAATATAATGAGAAAAAATAAGATAAAAAAGATATATGCATACAGTTTCAGAATGTGCAAATAGGCAAAAATTCTTGACATGTTTTACTACTGTTGGTAGCTTCTTCAGGCATAGAAAGGAAGTTGGGATTTTAGAGAGGGAAAAATAACACAAGTGAATATATCGAAAATATTTTTATTTATATAAGAGTTAAGATTGACAAAATATTATCCATCAAAGATATAGGCATACAGTTTCAGAATGTGCAAAAAGACAAAATTCTCAACAGGTTTCACTACTGTTGGTAGCTTCTTTAGGCATATAAAGAAAGTTGGGACTTTAGAGGTTGTCAGGTCACCTGTGGTCAGATGACAAGTGCACCCCGTTGGAGGCAGGGGTGCACCACAAGGTAGAGAACCCTATAGCAGACTGCTGCGGACGAACCACAGAGTGGATATGGAGGTGAGGTACACTGGGGCACAGACAGGGATCCTAAAGGAAGCTTGAGCCCAAGATTCCCCAGGGCGTGGAGTCTAAGACCCAGTTGGTATTCACCAGAGCCTCTAGTGGTGAGGATGGCCTTTGCTGCAACTGGGTCCAGGTCTCGGCCCCCGGAGTCCCCTAGGTCACGCTCCGTAGGGAGAGAGGGGAGGCAGCCACTCAGGACACAAGTAATAGTGAAGGGTAAGTCAACGTCAGGGCAACAAGCAGACGAGGATAACCAAGAGACAGGCCAAGGGTCAGGGTCACAGGCAAACAGGAGTAGTCAGAGACAAGCAAAAGTCGATACACAGAGATAACGTAGCACACGGCAGGCAGGAACACAATACTAACAAAAAACGTTGATCAGCACCGCAGACCAGCAGTGCAGTGGTTAATATAGAGTTCCTGGGATGACCTGGGGTGGAGCCATACAGGGAGGAGCGATGATAAAGGCAGCCAGATAAGAGAGTCAGGCCTCTAATGAACACACAAGAGACAGGTAAGCTGCCAGACATGATTGCATATCCATGACAGAGGTGGAAAATAACATAAGTGAATATATCGAAAATATTTTTATTTACAGTGCAGAAAATAAGTATTTGAACACCCTGCTATTTTGCAAGTTCTCCCACTTGGAAATCATGGAGGGGTCTGAAATTGTTATTGTAGGTGCATGGCCACTGTGAGAGACATAATCAAAAAAAAAAATTCCAGAAATCACAATGTATGATTTTTTTAACTATTTATTTGTATGATACAGCTGCAAAGAAGTATTTGAACACCTGAGAAAATCAATGTTAATATTTGGTACAGTCGCCTTTGTTTGCAATTACAGAGGTCAAACGTTTCTTGTAGTTTTTCACCAGGTTTGCACACACTGGAGGAGGGATTTTGGCCCACTCCTCCACACAGATCTTCTCTAGATCAGTCAGGTTTCTGGGCTGTCGCTGAGAAACACAGAGTTTGAGCTCCCTCCAAAGATTCTCTATTGGGTTTAGGTCTGGAGACTGGCTAGGCCACGCCAGAACCTTGATATGCTTCTTACAGAGCCACTCCTTGGTTATCCTGGCTGTGTGCTTCGGGTCATTGTCATGTTGGAAGACCCAGCCTCGACCCATCTTCAAAGCTCTAACTGAGGGAAGGAGGTTGTTGCCCAAAATCTCGCAATACATGGCCGCGGTCATCCTCTCCTTAATACAGTGCAGTCGCCCTGTCCCATGTGCAGAAAAACACCCCCAAAGCATGATGCTACCACCCCCATGCTTCACAGTAGGGATGGTGTTCTTGGGATGGTACTCATCATTCTTCTTCCTCCAAACACGGTTAGTGGAATTATGACCAAAAAGTTCTATTTTGGTCTCATCTGACCACATGACTTTCTCCCGTGACTCCTCTGGATCATCCAAATGGTCATTGGCAAACTTAAGACGGGCCTTGACATGTGCTGGTTTAAGCAGGGGAACCTTCCGTGCCATGCATGATTTCAAACCATGACGTCTTAGTGTATTACCAACAGTAACCTTGGAAACGGTGGTCCCAGCTCTTTTAAGGTCATTGACCAGCTCCTCCCGTGTAGTCCTGGGCTGATTTCTCACCTTTCTTAGGATCATTGAGACCCCACGAGGTGAGATTTTGCATGGAGCCCCAGTCCGAGGGAGATTGACAGTCATGAAGGAATGAAAACTTATATAGCGCGGCACATGCGAACTGAATCGCCTCTGGGTCATGTTTAGCTTCTTCCATTTTCTAATGATTGCTCCAACAGTGGACCTTTTTTCACCAAGCTGCTTGGCAATTTCCCCGTAGCCCTTTCCAGCCTTGTGGAGGTGTACAATTTTGTCTCTAGTGTCTTTGGACAGCTCTTTGGTCTTGGCCATGTTAGTAGTTGGATTCTTACTGATTGTATGGGGTGGACAGGTGTCTTTATGCAGCTAATGACCTCAAACAGGTGCATCTAATTTAGGATAATAAATGGAGTGGAGGTGGACATTTTAAAGGCAGACTAACAGGTCTTTGAGGGTCAGAATTCTAGCTGATAGACAGGTGTTCAAATACTTCTTTGCAGCTGTATCATACAAATAAATAGTTAAAAATTCATAAATTGTGATTTCTGGAATTTTTTTTTTGATTATGTCTCTCACAGTGGACATGCACCTACGATGACAATTTCAGACCCCTCCATGATTTCCAAGTGGGAGAACTTGCAAAATAGCAGGGGGTTCAAATACTTATTTTCTGCACTGTATATAAGGCCTCGTACACATGAGCAGACAGATTTGTACAGATTTCTGTCCGACAGATTTGAACAGATCTGTCTGCTGGGATTTTGGTTTGCTCGCGTGTACACACGAGCAAACCAAAATCCCCGCCAGCAGACGGCGCGCTGACGTGTCGGTGACGTGGCGGTGACGTTGACGCCGCCACGTCACCACACCAGGAAGTAAAACACTTCCGCGCATGCGTCGAAACCATTCGGCGCGTGTGCGAGAAGACGTCTGCTGGTTAGCGTACTAACCAGCAGACATGTCGGGCGGACAGATTCCCACCGGATAGATTTCAAAGCATGCTTTGAAATCTGTCGGGTGGAGAAATCTGTCCGCTAGCCCATACACACGAGCGGAGATGTCTGCTGAAACGGTCCATCGGACATATCCCCTCGTGTGTACGAGGCCTTAGAGTTAAAATTGACAAAATATCATCCATCAAAGATATAGGCTTACAGTTTCAAAATGTGCAAAAATACAAAATTCCCGACATGTTTCACTACTGTTGGTAGCTTCTTCAGGCATAGAAAGGAAGTTGGGACTTTAGAGGTGCAAAATAACACAAGTGAATATATTCAAAATATTTTTATTTACCGTATATAAGAGTTAAAATTGACAGAATATCATTCATCAACGATATATGCATACAGTTTCAGAATGTGCAAAAAGACAAAATTCTCAACATGTTTCACTACTGTTGGTCGCTTCTTCAGGAGATTTACATTTGTCAAGCAATGACTACTGAAAGGTGGAAAAAATAGAAAATAAACAAAAAATATATAAACACAAACAATACAATTAATAATACAGCATATACACATATAAACACTCCCAAGATCGCTGAGTCTATCAAAATCGAGCAATACGAGAGCCAATATGTACCTATATGCAAGCAATGATGGATTTAAATATGAAAAAATAATAAGGTCAAGAGGTCAGGAAGGAGCCCAAAGATAGGGATCATTTGGTGTACCATAGAGGAAGGCACCTATAGGGACATATACGTAAGACTGGAGAGTATCCACCTAAATAAAGAGATAGGCGCTTCAATATGTATCTTTGAAATTTTACCTAGAAAATACCATGATAGGCCAACAAGAAAAATAGACGGAGACATTAAAGTATAAAAACTAACCTGGAATGAACAGAGGAATTAATATCCACAGTCATAAATAATTACAAAACTGAAGAGGAACGTCACCCTACCTAGACCCTTTATATGTGCAGAACGAAAAAAGAATATTTTCATTTCGATTCGTTATTTACATAAATTTGTATAGTTACTTTTTTTTTTTATTTGTTTTCTGAATTTTGTTTTGTTTATTCAAGTTCAAATAGATTCAAATTTTTCGAATTCGGTCAAATTGAACTCAATTAGATCTAATTCCAAAAATTTGAATTTGAATTCCATGCGAAATCAACTTTATTCTATTTGAAATTTGAATTTTCGGGAAGATTGTTATATTGTTATATTCTATTCTATTGTTTTTTTCTATTCTATTATGAAATTTTCTATAAAAAAAAAAATTCTAGTCAAATTTATTCTATTATAAATTTGAATTCCGGTAGATGGTTTCATTCTATTCTTTTATTTATTTTATTTTGCATTCTGTTCCGTTTTACTCTATTATATTCTAGTCCATTATTTGCTATTATATCCCTTTATTTTCTATTCCATTGTATTGGCTTCTGAAATTTAAATTCAGTTAAAAAACGATTCAAATTCTATTCTACATTAAATTTATTCTATTTGAAATTCAAATTTCGGAAGATAGTAATTTTGTTATATTCTTTCTGTTCTATTGTTTCTTTATTCTATTCTATTATTTAATTTTCTATTATTTTTTTTTTAAGATTCTATTGGAATTCAAATTTATTCTATTCAGAATTCGAATTCCAGTAGATGGTTCTATTCTATTATTTTATTTACTTTTTTATTCTTATCTATACTTTTCTAGTCTATTTGTATTTATTCTATTCAAATTTTGAAAGAAGGTAATTTTTTTTTATTTTCTTCTATACTATTGTTTTTTTTCTATTCTCATTTCTATTTGAATTCAATCTTATTCTATTTGAAATTCGAATATTAGAAGATGGTTGTATTCTTTCTATTTTATTATATTGCATTCTTTTTTAATTCTATTGTATTGCTTTATTTTCTATTCTATTTTAGTCTGTTATTTTATTTTCTATTCTATTTTGTTCTGTTTTACTCAATTTTTTCTATTATATTCTTTTTTTTTATTATTGTATACCTTTTATTTTATTTTCAGTTCCATTTTACGCTATTATATTCTAGTTCTTTTATTTTCTATTACATTCCTTTACTTTTTTATTCCATTGTATTCTCTTTTGAAATTTGAATTCAGTTCAAAAACGATTCGAATTCTATTCAGAATCAGATTTATTCTATTTGAATTTCAGACGATAGTTATATTGTTACATTCTTTCTATTCTATTGTTTTTTCTGTTCTATTCTACTATTTAATTTTCTATTACATTTTTTCTATTGGCATTCAAATTTATTATTTTCAAAATTCTAATTCCGGTAGATGGTTCTATTCTATTATTTTATTTACTTTTCTATTCTAATCTATACATTTCTATTTGAATTTATTCTATTCGAATTTTGAAAAAAGGTTATAGTCTTTCTATTTTATTTTATTATTATTTGTTCTATTCTTTTTGTTTCTATACTATTTGAATTACATTTCATTCTATTTGAAATTAGAATTTCAGAAGATGGTTATATTCTTTCTATTTTATTTTATTGTATTATTTTTTTAATTCAATTTTATCCCTTTATTTTCTATGCTATTTCAGTCTGTTCTTTTATTTTCTATTCTATTTTTGTTCTGTTTAACTTTAGTCTTTTTTATTATATTCTTTTTTTTTCATTGTATACCCTTTATTTTCTATTCAGTTTTTTCTCTAGTCTTTTATTTTGTATTCTGTTCCGTTTTACTCTATTATACTTTAGTCCTTTTATTTTCTATTATATTCCTTTATTTTCTATTTCATTGTAATCTCTTCTGAAATTTAAATCCCGTTCAAAAACGATTAAAATTCCTTTCAAAATCAAATTTATTCTATTTGAACTTTAGAAGATAGTTATTCTATTCTATTCCATTGTATTCTCTTTTGAAATTTGAATTCCGTTAAAAAACTATTACCGGCCGTCATGGGCGCAGCGGGGAGGTGGGGGCGCACAGAGGCACAGGATCCTGTGTCTCCACGCGCCCCTACCTCCCGCGCACGATCGCGGTGGGCCCGTGATGGGCGGTAATTGAGGCCGCGGCTTTGCAGCCTTGTGAAGTCCCAAGCTTCCTTCTGTGACCTGGCGCCATCTGGTGGTGGCCGTTGGCATTACAAGTAAAACAGCAGTTCTAATGTGTAATTTTTCAATGTTTTCACTGCCATCTCTTTCCCTCTAATTAGAACCCTCAAACATTATATATATTTTTTATTCTAACACCCTAGAGAATAAATTGGCGATCGTTGCAATACTTTCTGTCACACTGTATTTGTGCAGCGGTCTTACAAGCGCACTTTTTTGGGGGAAAAATACACTTTTTTAAATAAAAAAATAAGACCTCACATGTGTGGTTTGAATATAGTTTTACATATGCGGGCGCTGCTCAAGTATATGTGTTTGCTTCTGCGTACGAGTTCGTCGGGATGGGGGCGCGTTTTCTGGCTCCTAACTTTTTTAGCTTGCTCCTAGATTCCAAATTTGTCAAACCCTGTGATAATGCACTAGGTCGGTGCGCCCTCCTTTTCTTCTTTTTTTTCTCTTATAGCTTTATGAATTCCCGTGATTCTGAGGAGGGCTGCAAGATTTTAGACTTTACGCTGAAACTGGATGACATTGCCCTGTAGCAGGAAAACACCAGAGCGCAGGAGAATTTTTTGTGTGCTTTTAAAAACAAAGGCCCAGATTCACAGAGCAATTACGCCTGTCTAACTGGTGTTAGACAGGAGTCATTTCAAATTTCGTGCGCCGTATCACTAGTTTGAATCCTCAAACCATGATAAGGCGGCTTCGGGCTTCGATCCGAGAGGCTTACGTCTTCGTAAGCCTTCGGATCTACGCTGCGATATTTTTGCGGCCGATGGGAGGAGTTTGCGTCGTTTTGATGCGTCGGGATATGCAAATGAGTTTTTACGACGATCCACGAAGATACGAGCGGTCTTCGCAATCGCTTACGTCTATTTTTTGCTGGTCTAACGGTGCGTAGCCCATGTTAAGTATGGCCGTCGTTCCCGCGTCGAATTTTTTTTTTTTTTTTTTACGTAAGTCGTTCGGGAATAGAAATGTCCGTAAACGACGCTACTCAAACAACGAATGACGTAACGACGTGATTTCGCGCAATGCACGGCGGGAAATTTGTGAACGGAGCATGCGCAGTTCGATCGCCGCGGGAACGCGCCTATTTTAAATGATTCACGCCCCCTACTCGCGCAGATGGATTGCGACGGGAGAAATACACTACGCCGCCGTCGTTTACTGGACAAAATCTACCGGGATTCCACATAGAGCCAGGTAAAAAACGGCGGCGTAGTGTATTTCTGATACTCTACGAGAATCTAATTCTATCTGAATCTGGGCCATATACCGTAAACTGTATAACCACTTAAGGACCCGCTCATGTACATTTACGTCGGTACTTTAAAGATGGATATCTCGGTAACGGCAGCAGCTGCTGCCACAACCGAGGTATCCATCTTTAGTGTGAGCGGTCCTGTACACGATAACGGCGGTCTCCATGGCGGATTCCTCGCAAGATCGCCGTTATCGGTGGTGGGAGAGGGGCCCCCCTCCCGCAGCTCTCCCGCGCCCTCCGCCTCTTACCGTTGCCGTCGGTAGCGGCGGAGGTGATCGGGTCTGTTCGGAGGCTGACTGGGGATGCGAGTGAGGGAAAAATTATTTTTCTTGCACTTTAGTCTAAATATAAGATGTGAGGTCTTTTTGACCACAGATCTCATATTTAAGAGGACCTGTCATGCTTTTTTCTATTACAAGGGATGTTTACATTCCTTGTAATAGGAATAAAAAAGTGATCAAATTTTTTTTTTAGTGTAAAAAGTAATAAAAAAAATAAAAAAAAATAAGAAAACAAAAAAAAAATGTTTTTTAAGCGCCCTGTCCCGACGAGCTCGCGCGCAGAAGCGAACGCATACGCGAGTAGCGACTGCATATGAAAACGGTGTTCAAATCACACAAGTGAGGTATCGTCGCGATCGTTGGAGCGAGAGCAATAATTCTAGCCCTAGACCTCTTCTGTATCTCAAAAAATGGAACCTATAGAATTTTTTAAACGTCGCCTATCGAGATTTTTAGGGGAAAAGGTTGACGCCATGCCACAAGCGGGCGCAATTTTTAAGCGCGACATGTTGGGTATCATTTTACTCAGCGTAACATTATCTTTCACAATATATAAAAAAATTGGGCCAAATTTATTGTTGTCTTATTTTTTAATTCAAAAAAGTGATTTTTTTTCCAAAAAAAGTGCGCTTGTAAGACCGCTGCGCAAATACGGCGTGACAAAAAGTATTGCACTGACCACTATTTTATTCTCTAGGGTGTTAGAAAAAAAATATATAATGTTTGGGGGTTTTAAGTAATTTTCGAGCAGAAAAAAACTGTTTTAGTCTTGCAAACACCAAATCTGAAAAACACCTAAGGCGGCGTACACACGACCGAGAAACTCATCGTTCCGCCCGTCGAGTTCCTAGTTCGGCAGTCAAAAAGCTTGTCGAGCCAAATTTTCCCATTGAACAACGAGGAAATAGAGAACCTGCTCTCTTTTTGGCTCGACGAGTTCCTCGACGGGGTTGCTCGACGAAAAGTGTACACACGACCGCTTTCCTCGGCAGAATACGTCTTCCATCGAGGTTCTTGCTGGATTCTGCCGAGAAAATCGGTCGTGTGTACGCCGCCTAAGGTCCTTAAGTGGATAAAGACCATGAACAGTATAAATCACTGGCCCGTTCTCAGCTAAATGTCTATCGCTGGAGGATGTTGGAGCGAGCGAGCGAGCGACGAACTCTTCAGTATACACAACTATTCCTGCAATGAGGGGAATCGGATTCCATGAAGAGGCCCATGGACATTTCTCAGCTACATCTCTGGAACTTTTCCATGGCAGAACAGTTATTTAATGAGTTCCAAAGTCCCCAGAATCCAGGAGGCCGGCGGCTTCTCGTGTGTCCAATGACTCATTCCATGTCTGTGTTTAGAGATAGTATTGTGTACTTTAAGTATGAAATGCAATTATTTAGTTGGAGTGTGGAAACAACGTGCCTCTTCTTGTACAGGATGTCAATTAGGATCAGTAATTGGGCCGCTGAAACCAAAATTGAAGCTTAGAAGACACAAGGACGTGTCCTGAAGAGCTTGCTGCAGGGTTTCCTGTCCGCGTTTGAAGAGTAAAATGTCGAGCTGTCACCTAGGATGATGGACAGCGATTGCGAGCCGTACTGTACGGGATGCCGCTATATCTGCGGCTATATCTGCTCTCTGAGCTTCATGGTTTGACTTAATGTTATCCACATACGCTGGGTGCTTAACCCTTTCTGTAACCAGAGGTTACTGAAGATGACCCCTGGCCCAAATTTAGCAGCATCGGTATTCAATACTGAAATGAGGTTTGCAAGCATTTATGGCTTTTAATATAAATTGCCTGCTTTTTTTTTTTTTTTACTAGAAGCTTTAACCAATTCAGCCCAGGACCATGTTGCTGGTCAAAGACCAGAGCACTTTTTGCAAAACGGCACTGCGTCAGTTTAAGTAGATTCAGGTAGAATAGCCTATCTTTAGGCGTGCCTAGCGTCTGGAATTTACACTAAGCCGCCGCAACTTTTTCAGGCAAGTGCTTTATTCTCAAAGCACTTGCCTGTAAAGTTGAGGCGGCGTAGCGTAAATGACCCGCACAAATTCAAATTCGGCGGGTAGGGGGCGTGTATTATTTAAATGAAGCGCGTCCCCGCGCCGAACGAACTGCGCATGCGCAAGCCGCGAATTGACCCCAGTGCGCATGCTCCAAATCTCGACGTCAATAAACGACGTGAACGGCACTTACACAAAGCCCTATTCGCGAACGTTTTACGTAAACGGCGTGAAAAAAAAAAGGCGGCACACCGTCCATACGTAACAATGCCTGCGCCTCATATAGCAGGAATAACATTACGACGGTACTACACTAACGCAAACGACATAAAAAAATTGCGCCGGCCGGGTGTATGTTCGGAAATCGGCATATAGGCTCATTTGCATATTTTAGACGGGAACGCCACCGAGCGTCCAGCCTAAAATATGAAACTAAGATTCAACGGCGTAAGAGACTTATGCCTGTTGGAACTTATGGAAATCTATGCTTAACTGATTCGATGAATCAGACGCATAGATAGAAGGGCCATACTCAGAGATACGACGGCTTATCTGGAGATAAGCCGGCTTATTTCTTTCCTGAATCTGGCCCATAGTGTTTACAAAATAGGGGATAGTTTTATGGCATTTTTATTAATATTTGTTTTTGTTACTAATAATTGCGGCGATCAGCGTTTTTTTTTCGGTACTACAGCATTATGGCGGACACTTTAGACACTTTTGACACATTTTTGGGACCATTGGCATTTTTATAGCGATCAGTGCTATAAAAATGCATTAATTACTATAAAAATGCCACTGGCAGGGAAGGGGTTAACACTAGGGGGCGTGGGGAAGGTGTTAAGTATGTTCCCTGGGTGTGTTCTAACTTAAGGAGGGGTGCCCTCACTAGGGAAAATGACTGATCGCTGTTCATACATTGTAGGTTCATACATGGTCAGGCATTTCTCCCCCTGACAGGACCAGGAGCTGTGTGTTTACACACACAGCTCCCAGGTCCCCACTCTGTAACAAGCAATTGCGGGTGCCCGGCGGCGATCGCGCCCGCCGGTCACACACGGTAGTCAGGGACGAGCAGGTGCGCTCGCGCGTGCCCCTAGTGGCTGCTGGGTGAGGTGACATAGAGCTACGGGCTCTCGCCCAGCAGAGCCGACCTGTCGCCGTAAAATTGCCGCGGCTGGTCGGCAAGCAGTTGGAGTGGATCTAAATCCGACTTTTTGTTTTTTTGCTGTCACAATGTAGAGCAGTGGCGTAGCGTGGGTTGTCATCACCCGGGCAAGGCAAGTAATTTGCGCCCCCCCCCCCGCAAACTGTGGATTTTTAGCACTCCCGAGTCCCTTCAAATACAATAATACTGACCAACCTGATTCCAACACTGAACTATCTGATACCTATACTGACCACTATATTATACTGTCCACTACAGTGATCACTATACCGACCACTACACTACACTGACCACCATACTATACTGTCCACTAAACTGACCACTATTTTTCCACTACACTGATCACTATACTATACTGTCCACTACACTAGATATGTGCATTCCCGTTCGTACGAATGTTATTTTCGTACGAAAATGTTAATTTTCGTACCCGCGGGATAATGTGTACATACGAAAAAAAAAAAAGCACCAAAATACGAAAACGACGGGATTACAAATAGGCCGCATAACGAACAACCGCAAATACGAACGAACGATGCGACGAAAAAAACGACAAACGAAAACGGCAAAAGAACAAAAAATGACATCTATAACAAAAGATTTGCATTCTGTATTTTGTTTGAATCCTTTTTCTGTTTGTTTTCAGTCGTATGTTCATTGTTCATATGACATCTATAACAAAAGATTTGCATGCTGTATTTTGAATTCCTATTTTCTGTTCGTATTTTGTATTCAAAATACACAATGCAAATCTTTTGTTATAGATGTAATTTTTGTTTTTTTGGAATGGGCAGTGAGTGAGTGTAGTTAGTGAAGCAACTTCTCTTTTGTGCTGAGTACACTAGTTCAGTGAGCAGTACAGTAAAGCCAAATAAACTTTTCTGTGGATTTTCATCTGAAGGGAGGTCAGTTGGCCAGACTTTTGAACCCAAAAATGGTTTTCTGATGTAGTTTGAAAACGAACAAATTTTCTAAGAACGAACGGAAAACGATCGTTTTTATGTTTGTGGTTAAAAAAGTCTGACCAAGTGTATGGGGCTTTCAACACGCGGCTCATCCATATTAACTATTATTAAGCCCCATACACTTGGTCAGACATCTATAACAATAGATTTGCATTCTGTATCCTGAAACCCTTTTCTTTTGCTATTTTCAGTCGTATGTTCATATGACATCTATAACAAAAGATTTGCATTCTGTATTTTGAATACAAAATACGAACAGAAAATAGGAATTCAAAATACAGAATGCAAATCTTTTTTTATAAATGTCATATGAACATACGACTGAAAATAGCAAAAGAAAAGGGTTTCAAGATACAGAATGCAAATCATTGACGAAAATTCACGAAAATTATTGTCTAACAAGTAACGAACATGAATTAAACAGAATAATGAACCATCCCGCATGAAAAAAATAAAACGGTAACGAAAATACGAAACAATCGGAATCCGAAAAAATCGCGTCGAACGAAAAACGAACGAACAAACGAATGGAAACGAAAAAACGGAACGATACGAAACGGAACAAAATTTTTTTTTGTGCACATGTCCACACTACACTACACTGACCACTATACTATAATGTCCACTACACTGACCACTATACTGACCACTACACTACACTACACTGACCACTGTACTATATTGTCCACTACACTAAAAACAATACTGACCACTATACTACACTGCCCACTACATTGACCACTATATGGTCCTGCCTACAGTAACTCTCTGCCTCGCTTTCTGTCCCTCTCTCTCTGCCGTCTCTATCTCTTTGCCTGTCTCTTTCTCTCTGCCTCTGTCTCTCTCTCTTTCTAGCGGCGGGCTGGTTTTCTGCGTCGTCTTCTTCCCTCTTCTCTTCTTCGATGTTGACACAACGCTTCGTCCCGCTGTAATACTGGGTGCAAAACGATTTATATAGGCATGGGGCGTGGTCACCGGTTGATATCACATGGTGACCCCGCCCCTTATGCCATCACCACCCAGAGCATGATCGGACTGTGACGTCATAAGAGGCCTGTATAAATTGTTGCGCACCACGCACCCGGCATTACAGAGGGAGAGATCGTCGAGTCAACATCGAAGAGGAGAGGGAAGATGGCGACTCAGAAGACCGGGCACCACTTGTAAATGATTTGGAAGAAGATAGCGGAGGTGCCCGGCAGAAGGTAGAAAGAACCAGAGAGCGGAGAAGTCGGAAGAAGACGCACAAAGACGGAAGAAGACCTCCAAAGACGGAAGAAGACCCTCGAAGATGGAAGAAGGCAGAAGACCAGGCCACCGCTAGTAAAAGAGCTGGAAGAAGATATCGGAGGAGCCCGGCAGAAGGCAGAAAGAACCAGAAAGCAAAGAAGTCGGAAGAAAACCCTAGAAGTCGGAAGACGACTCCCGGATTCTGATAAGCCCCCCACTCACAGACCCCGACAACCAACGGCCAGGGTTGTCGGGAAGAGGCCTTTGTCCCCATCAACATGGGAACAAGGTGCTTTGGGGTAGGGGGGTAATAGGGTGCAAAGCACCTACCCCCCATGTTGAGGGCACGCGGCCTGGTACAGTTCAGGAGGGGGGGCAGTCGCTCATCCCCACCCCCTTTACTGACTGGCTCGGATAAGAGTCTGGTATGGATTTTGGGGGGATCCCCACATTGTTTTTTCGGCGTAGGGCGTTCCCCTTGAAATCCATACCAGACCTAAAGGCCTGGTATTCTCTTGGAGGGGGAACCCAATGCTGGAGGCGACTTCAAGTCGCGTTGTAAGTTGCCCCAATTCGCGCTGTGATTCACACTCAAGTCGTGTCTAAGTCGCCTCACAAAGTCGCGCTAAAAGTCGTGTTGCCCCTGTGTGAACCAGCTCTCATGGTATGGACATTTTTTTTGCTTTAAATTATGAAAAACACAGTTGAGTTCTATTTGTGATACTTTTTTATTTGTACTAGCAATACATTTTTTGGGAAAAGCTTTTACGGGTCTCCAAGTCTTTCTTTTAGGACTTTGCTTCTTCTTATTGTGGATCCTACAAAGCTTGAAAGATGGAAAAAAAAAGAAAGCACAAGGAACCGCTGCATGATAGAATATTACTTTAGAAAAAATAGTGATAGGGATTAAAAGACTATTTAAAAGTACATTTTGTTCATACAACTGGTTTAAAAAATTTTTTGAAGACAATGATAGAATTCTTTTCCTTTTAAAGATTGTATCGGCGCTCCATATCTCATGTTCCTTACCATTATCGGTAAATTGACCTGCACCGTGACAAGTTTCAAAGCAGCGATAGGTGAAATGTCAATTCTCTGAATATGAATGGAGCTCTGGGAGGAAATATCAATCCCAAAAAATGTGTGTTTGATTTTGGTAACTTTCTACTGGATCCCAAGAGAGACGGAGGTGTAGAGGTCATTCCAGGTCTCACAAGGTCTTATTTTTCTGTAATAAAGATCTACTTGCAATTCACCATTAACAAAGACATCACTGGGGGGGGGGGGATTGTAGCATTTTTGGGCCAGATTCAGGAAGACTTACGAAGGCGTATCTACAGATATGCCGTCGTAAGTCCGAATAAGCGCCGGGATCAGAGCGCCGGGATTGAGCTAAGATACGAGTGGCGTAAGTCTTTTACGCCCTCGTATCTTAGTTGCATATTTACACTGGCCGCCAGGTGGCGCTTCGATTTACGCATCGAATATGTAAATTAGGTAGATACGCCAATTCACGAGCGTAGTTGCGCCCGGTGTATCTATTTGCGTCGTTTACGTAAGGCGTCGGACCGGCGTAAAGTTACCCCTGCTATAGTGAGGCGCAGCCAATGTTAAGTATGGACGTCGGGAAAGCGCCGTATTGTGCGTCCTTTGAGTAAGTCGATTCAGAATGGGGCTGGGCGTAAGTTACGTTCATGTCGTTTTCATTGACTACTTACGACGTGATTTCCCGCATGCGCACTGGGATACGTCCACGGACGGCGCATGCGCCGTTAAAAAAACGTCATTTACGTGGGGTCACGATGATTTTACATAAATCACGCCCCCATCTTCCACATTAAAATTGCGCGGGCTTAAGCCAACACAGTTACACTACAACGCCGTAACTTACAGCGCAAGTTGTTTCTGAATAAGGACCTGGCGCTGTTAGTTACGGCGGCGTAGTGTATCTGAGATACGCTACGCCTGCCTAAAGATAGGCAGATGTATCTGAATCTGGCCCTTAGTCTTCATTTCAAACCTTATGTAGAAAAGAGCTCATTCAGTTAGGACTAATGCACGATCGGAATTTCCGATGGGATAAAATCCGATAGGAACTTTTAGTTGGAATGCCGTTCAAACTGTCTATCACTTTATCACTGTCAGACCAAATTCCGACCGTCCAAAACGCGGTGACGTAAAACACTACGTCGAGCCGAGAAAAATGAAGTTCAATGCTTCCGAGCATGCGTCGACTTGATTCTGAGCATGCATGTTTTTTTTTCTTCCGTCGGAGTTCCACAGAGATGATTGGAATTTCCATAGAAAAAAAAAAAACCTCTGACGAAAAAAGTCCGATGGGGCCCACACACGGTCGGAATATCCGATGAAAAAATTTTTGTCTGACTTTTTTTCCATTGGAAATTCCGATCGTGTGTACAGGGCATTATAGGAGCAAAGTTCAGCTTGCAGCAACGCAGAGCGGCCATTCAGGATCTCATAGTGGTTTGAGGGACAAACTGAAATTTGATTGCTTGTCGATGGTTAAGGCTCATGGCGCATTTCGGTTACACATTGCACTGCTTATTGAATAAAGCAGAATAAACTCTTGGTCGTGTTATTTTAATATTAAGAGATTAAAGCAGATCTCTCATGTATTATAAAAGGATAAAACTGTAATAGTAGGCTCTATACATAAAAAGACGGAGCCCCAGACACTTAGGACCACACAGGAGACACAGGGGGGTCATTTACTTTATTGCTACCAGACATCTGGGGCCCCAAGGTGAGATACAAAGACTTGACGTACTGGCACACAATTTAACATGGTGACTGTGGACTGTGTCAATTGCTGAGCCCATCAATTGCTGCCAGTGTGCCCATCAACGGCTGCTACTGTGCCCACCAACTGCTGCCAGTGTGCTCATCAACTGCTGCCAGTGTCCCCATTTATTACTGCTACTGTGCCCACCAACTGCTGCCAGTGCGCTCATCAACTGCTACTACTGTGCCCATCAACTGCTGCCAGTGTGCCCATCAACTGCTGCCAGTGTGCCCATCAACTGCTGCCAGTGTCCCCATTTATTACTGCTACTGTGCCCACCAACTGCTGCCAGTGTGCTCATCAACTGCTACTACTGTGCCCATCAACTGCTGCTACTGTGCCCATCAACTGCTACCAGTGTCCCCATTTATTACTGCTACTGTGCCCACCAATTGCTGCCAGTGTGCCCATAAACTGCTGCTACTGTGCCCATCAACTGCTACCAGTGTCCCCATTTATTACCGCTACTGTGCCCACCAATTGCTGTCAGTGTGCCCATTAACTGCCGCTACTGTGCCCATCAGCTGCTGCCAGTGTGCCCATCAACTGACGCTACTGTGCCCATCAACTACTGCCAGTGTTCCCATCAACTGCTACTACTGTGCCCATCAACTGCTACCAGTGTGCCCATCGATTGCCACTACTGTGCCCACCAATTGCTGCCAGAGTGCCCATCAATTGCTGCCAGTGTGCCCACCAATTGCCGCTACTGTGCCTATCAAATGCTGCCCGTGTACATCCCTTGCCCGGCACTTACCTTGTCTCTGTGGGACAGCGGGTCACGGCGATGTCCTCCACGCTCCTCGATGTCTTCTCCCGCCCTCTCTTCCGATCCTTTGCTATGATTGGACACCTGTTAGGAGGCGTCCAATCACAGCGCCTGTTGTTTCAGCCAATCAGATGACAGGTAACAGACCCGAGCACCTGATAGACTGAGAGGCGGTTCAGTGTTAGGAAAGCAAATATTCATTCGCTTTCCTAACACACAGTGATCTGCGAGTGCGCAGCATGGCAGACATTCCTGGTTTCAGGGGACAGTCCCCGGATTGAAGTAACTGTCCCTGGACCAAGTCTGTCCCCAGTTTTGTCCCCGGATTGGATTTGAACAGAGGCTGGGGCAATTTTAAAGAGTCAGTGCAGAATAAAAAAAATAATAATTCTGAATTACACTCCGCTCCACCTCTTCTACTAGCCGAGGGGGTGTATTTTTTCCATTATCTGTGCCCCTTTCTGATGATCATGTGCTGGTCGGAGTGGAGGGAATATTTCTTCAGTTTCGGGCGCATGTCTATGCAGCTCCGCTCACATTTTCTTCTGCCTTGGCACAAGTCCCGACCAGCCATCTGACTGCTTATTAGTGTTGCTCACGAATATTCGCATTGCGAATATTCGCTACGAATATTGCATATTCGAGTATTCGCGAATAACACGAATATCGTGGCGAATATTCGCTATTTCGAATATTCAAATTTTTTCAATTTTTTTTTTAGAACAGATCACATCCTAGAGATCCCCATCGACGTCTAAAAGCATTGCTGGTATGATTAGAGACCTTGGGCCGAGTAGCTGCAGCGCTCATTTTATATTGCCGAAAAATCGCAATGCGATTATTCGGCAATAGCGATATCGCGCGATTATTTTATATTGTAATATATCACGAATATTCTGAGCCAATCAGAGTGCTCCTTCCGCATTTCTCGAATATTCGCAATTATTGTGTATTGTAATAAATCACGAATATTCTGAGCCAATCAGAGTGCTCCATTCCGCATTTCTCGAATATTCGCAATTATTTTATATTGTAATATATCACGAATATTCTGAGCCAATCAGAGTGCTCCTTCCGCATTTCTCGAATATTCGCAATTATTGTGTATTGTAATATATCATGAATATTCTGAGCCAATCAGAGTGCTCCTTCCGCATTTCTCAAATATTCGCAATTATTTTGTATTGTAATATATCACGAATATTCTGAGCCAATCAGAGTGCTCCTTCCGCATTTGCCGAATATTCGCAATTATTGTGTATTGTAATATATCACGAATATTCTGAGCCAATCAGAGTGCTCCTTCCGCATTTGCCGAATATTCGCAATTATTGTGTATTGTAATATATCACGAATATTCTGAGCCAATCAGAGTGCTCCTTCCGCATTTCTCAAAATTTCGCAATTATTTTGTATTGTAATATATCACGAATATTCTGAGCCAATCAGAGTGCTCCTTCCGCATTTGCCGAATATTCGCAATTATTGTGTATTGTAATATATCACGAATATTCTGAGCCAATCAGAGTGCTCCTTCCGCATTTCTCAAAATTTCGCATTCGCAATTCGCATTCGCAATAGCTAAAATTCGCAATAGCGAAAATTCGCAATAGCGAAAATTCGCAATATTTTCATTTCCAAAAAATATCACGAATATTCGTATTTAGCGAATATATCTCGAATATTCGACTATATATTCGAGATATATCGCGAAATCGAATATGGCATATTCTGCTCAACACTACTGCTTATCTCCTTGCCTTCCCTGGTGGAGGGATTTTCCTCCTCTCCCCACCCCAGTAGTAGCCGGGGCTGGAGAGTAAGGCCGCGTACACACGATCACTTTATGTGATGAAAAAAAACGACGTTTTCTGTGAAGTAAAAAACAACGTTTTTGAAACTTCACTTTTCAAAGACGATGTTGCATACACACCATCGTTTTTTCCCAAAAAGCGAGGTTACGTTCACCACTCCTTTCCATTGAAGCTCGCTTCATAACTAGCTTCTGGGCATGCGCGGGTTGAAAAACGTCGTTTTAAACGAAGTTTTTTGCTACACACGGTGACTTTTTGTGAAACAAAAACCAACGTTTTGAAAAACGACACATAAAATTGAAGCATGCTTCAATTTTTTTTTTGTCGTTTTTTACAAGACATAAAACGACGTTTTCCCCTACACACGGTCAATGAAATTTACGTTTTTAAAAACGTCATTTTTTTCATCACATAAAGTGATCGTGTGTACGCGGCATAAGACTTGAGAGGCTGTGAGGCGGGCAGCAATGGGCAGAAAGTTCCGGATTGCTGCCATTACTAGTGAAAAAAAAAAATATGTCCCCGGATTTCATTTTAAAAATCTAGTCACCTTATATTAGAGCCTATGGCTCTAATTAGGTGATTCAGGTGCCCGGTTCCCGAAAAGGGGCCGGGCACCTGAATAGGGGGTGTCAGCGGCGGCCATGGATAGATTCATGCAATGCATGAATCTATCTACTGGTGATAGAAAGGTGGCAGGAGAGAGGGGGCGGCGCCGTGCCACTGTTGGAATGGGACTCAGATTCTGCACTTGTTTACTGTGGGTTGTGCAATTATCACATTTCATTGTTTCTCCTATTGTTTACTTATATATGACTTTCATTCCTCAAAAAATAAAGGGCTTGTAAAGGTACAATTTTTTTTCCCTAACTAGCCTCCTTTACCTCAGTGCAGTCCTCCTTCACTTACCTCATCCTTCCATTTTGCTTTTAAATGTCCTTATTTCTTCTGAGAAATCCTCACTTCCTGTTCTTCGGTCTGTAACTACACACAGTAATGCAAGGCTTTCTCCCTGGTGTGGAGTGTCGTGCTCGCCTCCTCCCTTGGACTACAGGAGAGTCAGGACTCTCTCTACATTGCAGATAGAGAAAGGAGCTGTGTGTTAGTGGGCGTCCCAACACTCCTGTAGTCCAAGGGAGGGGGGCGAGCACAACACTCCACACCAGGGAGAAAGCCTTGCATTATGGTGTGGAGTTACAGACAGAAGAACAGGAAGTGAGGATTTCTCAGAAGAAATAAGGACATTTAAAAGCAAAATGGAAGGATGAGGTAAGTGAAGGAGGACTGCACTGAGGTAAAGGAAGCTATTTAGGGGGGAAAAAATTGTACCTTTACAACCCCTTTAAATAAAACTTTTTGAAATAGAGAAAGGCTGGCTTAGGCTGTAAGTGGCGTATTGGGGCTTAAAGGATCACTAAAGGATTTTTTTTTTTGCTGAAATGACTGTTTACAGCAGGGGTGGGCAACTTCGGCCCTCCAGCTGTGGTGAAACTACAAGTCCCATGAGACATTGCAGGACCCTGACAATCACAGACATGACTCCTAAAAGCAGAGGCATGATGGGATTTGTAGTTTCATCACAGCTGGAGGGCCGAGGTTGCCCACCCCTGGTTTACAGTGTATAGGGACATAAAAGTTAACTGATTCCTTTTAAAAATGATTAAAAATAGATACAAATCAATCATATAATGTGCCTCTAGTTTCACTTTCGTTTTTAAACGGGTTTTGTGTTTATGTGAAGTATAGAGAGAGAGAGAGACAGAACAAAAACAAACAAATCCAGGGCAGTGTTTTGTTTTTAAAATGAATCTGATTGGTTCTGAGGAGTTTTAGACACACAGCTTGGACCACAGTGAAAAGCTGCCATGAGATTTTTCATAAGGAGCCAGACAAGCAGGAAGTGTGGAGATCAGAGCAGAATTACAGTAACTTCAAAACGAACAATGAGAACATGAAAACAGCACTGCATTAAGGTAAAGGAAGCTATTTAGCCAAAAAAAGAAATTCCTTTAGTGATCCTTTAAGGGGCAGATCTTTTTTTACTCCACAATATGACGTTACTTGGTGATGCTGACACCGGCTTGTAGACGCCCTGGTGTGGTCTTTAGTGACAGGTTCACTTTAATCCTTTATGCCATCCATCAGCCAGACAAGGGACATTGTACTACATATTAGTGCTCCATACATTATCTACCACTTGGGAGGTTTCTTGGTTATATTAATTTCCTGCACAGTAGACTCAGCCCTCCATGGTTTCCTGTTCTACAATGGAACTGATGGTATCTGTGGTGCCCTGTGACTCGGACAGGAAGGAGATCACGGAATATTAGGTATATCCAGGTTGTGGCCAATGCCTTTAAATGAGAGTCCCAACTGGGAACTAAGAAGATTTCTGAAAAGTATTGCTCTCTCCATCAAACACTTTTTACCGATAGAATTGAACAGCAAAAAAAAAACCTTGCAAATCATAAGTGATAAAAATATTTTTTTCCATTTTTTAGTAAAATCCAACTCTACATTAAAATGATATTAATTTAAATTAAATTACTTTTAACCGCTTACCGACCAGCCGCGGCAGTTACTCTGCAGCAGGTTGGCTCGGCTGCGCGATTAGCCGTAGGTGTACGTGGGCCTCGCGCGCGACTTTCTGTGGGCACGTGCGCCGATTGGCTAGCGGCAGGGCCGGTGCTAGTGCAAGGCAACATGGGAACTTGCCTTACGGCGCCAAAAAAAGCTTCCTGCTCGGAAAAAAATTCCAACCCATCGTTCTACAGCTGCGGCCGCCTCCCGCACTATAGCCCCAACGGTGGCCCGGCACTTCACCTGCAAAAAACTTAGCTCAGCTGTCTGGCAGCATGGAGGAGTGTGACAGACGCCCCCATGCTTGTTGACAAGTGTTGGCTAACTAGCAGAGGCGGAGCCTAAAGCTCCGCCTACCCTCCTCTGCGCGCCTTCATCTTTTCCCAAGCGGTTGGGTGAGTGACGAGGGTCACCCATCACGTGAGGTGAGGTTTCTGTGGAGGACAGGACAGAGAGGAGACTTGCACTTAGGGGAACCCCAAAGCCAGGCAGCGCAGCTATTTTAGCAGCACTTTACTGTCGTTTTTGTGGCACTGTGCGTGCTGGGGGGGGGGCGGCAAAATGCACCATCGCCTGAGTTGGCAAAAATCCTTGCACCGGCCCTGTCTAGCGGGGGAGATAATAAGCAGGGTCCGGCAGACTCAATGTCCGCCCCCCCCCCCCTCCCGCCTGATCATTCCCAGCAGAGACAGAACAGGGATCTGCCAATGTAAACAAGGCAGATCTCCGTTCTGTCAGGGAATGACACAGAGATCCTGTCTTCCTGCTATGCACGAAGACGGATCTGTGTGTTGTCCCAGGCAGCCCACCCCCCATACAGTTTGTAAACACTTGCAGGGAACACATTTAACCCCTTGATCGCCCGTGATGTTAACCCTTTCCCTGCTATTAGTACAAACAATAACAGTGCATATTTTTAGCACTGACCACGGTAATAATGTCACTGGTTTCCAAAAAAGTGCCAAAAATGGCAGTTAGGTGTCCGATCTGTCCGACGCAATGTCGCAGTCTTGCTAAAAAGTGCAGATCACCGCCATTACTGGTTCAAATTCCACCCACGACTTCTTCCTGCGTGGAGTTTGTATGTTCTCCCTGTGCCTGTGTGGGTTTCCTTCAGGAACTCCTGTTTCCTTCCACACTCCAAAGACATGTTGGTAGGTTAATTGGCTCCTGTCTAAATTGGCCTGTCTATGTGTATGTATGAATGGGAGTAAAGGATCTTAGATTGTAAGCTCATTGAGGGCAGAGACTGGCGTGATTGGACAATGTATATGTAAAGAACTACGTAAATTGATGGCGCTATATAAGCAAGGCCGGACTGGCCTACCGGGATACTTGATGAAATATAGATTAAATGTAGCCTCTAAGGCCCCTTTCACACTGGGGCGTTTTTCAAGCTTTATTAGAGTGAAGCCTCATCTGCAATCCCAATGTGCTGGTAAAGCACCACTAAGACCCTAACGTTTTAGGGCGTTTTTGCAGTGCCTCAGTGTGAAAGGGTAAAGCGTTTTTACTTCATTTCAATGGAGAGGGGCGTTTTTGGAGCGTTTTTTTCAGCGCCCAAAAGCTGCTCCAGAGATGCTGCTTGCAGGACTCAGTGTAAAAGGGTCCATTGAGATGCATGGAGAGCGTTTTTGTGAGCGTTTTAACCACTTAAGGACCGCCGCATGTACATTTACGTCGGCAGAATGGAACCAACAGGCACATCAACGTATATACACGTTGGTGCCTTGGGGGGGTTCGGGGGTCCGATCGGACCCCCCCCGTACATGCGGCGGTCCGCGCGGCTGCAGGAGCGATCCGACAAGAAGGGGGCGGCTATTCGTTTTTGTCCGCCCCCTCCGGATCGCTCCCAGCCAATGCACGCGCCCGCCCGCCCTGTCACTTCCTCCTCCCGTGTAAACACAGGAAGGAGGAAGCGATGTGATCTCTCCCTCTGCGTTTTTTTCAACCACCGCTGAGGACACAGTAAGTCCTGCACTAACACTACACTGCACTAACACTACACATAGTCACATTTAACCCCCCCGATCGCCCCCCCTCCCCCTGTCACAGTGTCACTGAATGCAGTAATCATACATGTATGATTACTGTATTTAGTGTCAGTGTGACAGGCAGTGTGACAGTCAGTTAGTGTTAGGTCCAGGGTATCCCCCGTACCCCCCTAATAAAGTTTTAACCCCTTGATCACCACCCTAGTTAACCCTTTCACTCCCTATTGCCAGCATCACTAAGTGATCATTTTTCTGATCGCTGTATTAGTGTCGCTGTTCCCGCTAGGTAGCTAAAAAAAAATGATTGCGATTTTTTTTTTTACTAAAGACATGTGGCTAAATACATTTTGGCCTAAATGTTTGACTAAAATTTAGTTTAATGATTTTTCTTATAACAAAAAGTAAAAAATATTGGTTTTTTTTTCAAAAATGTCGCTCTGTTTTTGTATATAGCGCGAAAAATAAAAACCGCAGAGGCGATCAAATACCACCAAAAGAAAGCTCTATTTGTGGGAAGAAAAGGGCGCAAATTTTGTTTGGGAGCCACGTCGCACGACCGCTCAATTGTCAGTTAAAGCGACGCAGTGCCGAATCGCAAAAAGGGGCAAGGTCCTTTACCTGCATTTTGGTCCAGGTCTTAAGTGGTTAATAGCGCTATTTTTAACGCTAAAACACCCAAAAAACTCTTCAGTGTGAAAGGGGTCTTAAAGTAAAAATAGGTAGTAGTACCATCATCCAGAAAATTTGAAAATGTAGAGATCGGGAATTTGGTCCGCAACCAAAATACCCAGAGAACAGGGGCAATTGGACTATTGCAGCATTGGGTTGAATTAAAGTAAATTCAAGTGTAGAAACACATACTGTATATGGAAAGATATACATTGGGCCAGATTCATGAAGAGTTAGGCTGGCGGATCCAGTGATCCGCCAGCCTAACTGTCACTTTAAGCCGGCGTTTCTGTTTTCTATAACCAGAAAACAAGAAACGCCGGGTTGGAGTTCCGATGCGATCGGCGTAATTGAATTTCGCCATCGCATCGTTACTTCAACTTAAAAATGGCGCCGGGGGCGTTCCCGCCGATTTACGCTCAAAAAATATGTTAATTAGCGGGAATCGGCAATTCACGATCTTTTTCGGGCGCGACGCAGTGACTTTACAACGTTTCCGGAAGTGATACGCGGCGTATAGATAAAGCAGCCCCCTAGTGGAGTATCCTATGTTAAGTATAGGCGGCGTCATCGCGTCGGAAAAAAAACAAATCGCGTCGCTTGCGTAAAACATTCATGAATGGGAATGTGACGTCATTGACGTTCACTGACAGAATTTGGAGCATGCGCACTGGGATGCATTGACACTCGACGCATGCGCAGTACGTTCGCCGCGGGATCGCGCATAGTTTAAATAATACACGCCCCGTACCCGCCCAATTTGAATTCCGCTGGCTCATTTGCGATGCGCTGCCGCAACTTTAGGAGCAAGTGCTTCCTGAATAACAGCACTTGCTCCTAAAATTTCGGCAGAGTAACGCAAATGAGAAGCGTTACTCCAGAGCAAAGATGCTCTCATCTACCTGAATCTGGCCCAAAGAGTTTTTATTAATACAAAATCAATAGAAAACAACACATAATTATATATACATTAAAAGCATGGTGACAATACATACATATCACCAGTATAATGGGGATACAACTACAACTACAACTAGTTTCGTGCTCTTCTGACGCTTCGTCAGGAGAAAATCTGTAATTTGATTTAGAAACCTTATCAATAACAGTACGATTGACCAAAGTAATGGTACAGTGATAATAATAACAATATATACATGGGGAAAGAGCTGAGCTGCTTACCTATAACTGATGAAGTATAGTCTGATAAGATAACAACCACAATAAAATATCTCATAGAGTTTAGTGAATTGATGCCGTTAACTTTTCCACAACTGAGCATGAGTTAGTAATTAGCAAAAAAGAAGGATCTTCACTGGAGCAAAGCAACTTAAAACATAAGAATGAGGATGATAAACATGTAGAGTGTTTGGAGGAGACGGGCAAACAAACAAGATCTGGACTCCTAACCTTTCAGGCTGTGAACTGTGCATTTCCCTTATAAAGAAATTCCATGCAGCCATAGTAATCCTTGGAGACGTCTTAGTAGGTGGGAATTTATTCTCAGAGAAGCCCCCGTAGGAAATCTATGAAGTTCAATGGAAAGGTGGCAAGCAGTTGGGGCAGGATGTAGTCACCCCTCAATGGTGGCTTTTCTGAACCTCTACCCCCGGTATCATAAATATACAATGAAACCTTGGCTAACAAGCTTAATCCGTTCCAGGAGAATGCTTGTAATCCAAAGCACTCGCATATCAAAGCGAGTTGCCCCATAGAAATCAATGGAAACTAAAATAGTATGTTCCGTATTGACTTCTATGGCATGCAATACCGCATGCGGCCAGAGGTGGGGGGGCTCCGGAGAGCCTCATAAATACTCAGGACAGCTCGGCTGAACTCGGAAACCCTCGGAAAGGTTTGGGAGTATTTCCACATTTTTCCGAGTATTTCCGAACGGCTCCGATCTGCTCGGCTTTCGGCGCCCCCGCACCTCTGGTCAAACGTGGTACTAAGCACCGCTGTGGCTTGAATCCTGCTCGTTTTGTGACACAACACTCATAAACCAAGGCTTTTTTTTTTAAATGCTCGTATTGCGAAACGCAATCCGAGGTTCCACTGTATTCTATTATATATTATTTAAATGTGTTGAGGAAAGTATTATCACTGTACCATTACTTTGGTCAATCGTACTGTTATTAATAGTTTTTCTAAATCAAATTACAGATTTTCACATGACGAAGCGGCAGTAGACCACGAAACTTGTTGAGATGCTTTTTGTGACCCACAATCCCATTGTGATCTTCCCCATTATACTGGTGATATGTATGGATTGTCACCATGCTTTTAATGTATAATTATGTGTTGTTTTCTATTGATTTTGTATTAATAAAAACTGTTTATATATCTTTCCATATATGTGTTTCTACACATGAATTTACTTTAATTCAACCCATGCCGCAAAAGACCAATTGCCCCTGTTCTCTGGGTATTTGGGATGGGGACCAAATCCCCGATCTCTACATTTTCTAACGGCTGGGCACTTGGGACGTACCGGTACGTGATTGTGCCCAGCCATGCCATTCTGCCGACGTATATCGGCGTTAGGCGGTCCTTAAGTGGTTAATAAAAAAATAGCTCTGTCTTCTCCCCCCGAGCCGTTGTCTCCCGCTGCCATCTCTCCCGGTGTCATCATCTCCTGCCGCCGTCTCTCCCACTCCACCGGTTACCCGCTGAAAACCAGAAAGGCGCTCTTCTCCTGATGTTGTCTTCCTCTGTTGTGATGTCCCCCGCTGTCTGACATCTCTTCTGTAGCATTGTGACATCACAAGGGGGCGAGCTCTCCAGGTGACATCATCGGATGGCCACGCCCCATGGCTACATAAGAGATGTCAGACAGAGCAATTTTTTTTTCCTATTACAAGGAATGTAAACATCCCTTGTAAAAGAAATAAGGATGACAGGTCCTCTTTATGGAGAGATCTGGGGTCTATAAGTCTCCACATGTCTCTTCTATGCTGGAAAGCCTGAGAAACAAAAAACAAAACTCCAGTGTTTAAATTAGCCGTCGCCTGAAGTGACGTCATGCCTTCGCTTCAGGCCTCCGAGGGTCATAGAGATGGCTGGGGACCATTTTGTCCACGGCCAACTCTATGGTAAATCGTCGCCGCTGGCCGATTGATTCCCCCGGCTCCCTGATCACACAGATGATTCGCTAAAACAGTCTCTCTGATGGCTTTTAAGTTTTTACTTTGCAGAGAATCGCTGGCTGAAAAAAAGATATCTGGATGATGCCTTCAGCAGCTACACCCATTATCCAAATATCTCCACTCTAGTCCAGGACGTCATATGATGACCTACAGACGGGAAGTGGTTAATGGCACCTCAAATTTTGTGCGATTTATCGCGGCAAAACGCCTTGCGCAAAGCTTGTCGCCAAAAAAGGAACAGGAGCATTAGAAATGAATGCCACCCAAACGTGTGTGGTGCGTTTAGCCAGGTTTGCAGTGCGATTCTGCCAGCGATCCCAAATCACCAGAAGTGGCAGATAAGTGTTACTGAACTTCAGCCATTCACACCTGCTGCCCTGCCAGCAGAGCTGTACTATGTGGGAGAGCAGTGTAAATCTCAGGACTGGATAGATAGAAATTCAAATTCTTTGTCAGGTAAACAGCTTCTGTAACAGAATGTCCCACACTCGCTTGAGTGCTTCTGTCATATACCGCTTCCTATCAGTGTGGATATAGATATTGGATATTCCAGCTGCTCTCAAGCACACAACTAGACGAGACTTGTCTGTGTGCTGAACATGGAGTGTTTAATAGAACCAATAATACAACCTTATATACAGTTAGAGGAGGTAACCAGAACATAAATTAAAAGGGTGTTCCAGTCATTTTTTATGTTTATTAAAAGTCAGCAGCTACAAAAAGTGTAGCTGCTGGCTTTTAATAAACACACACTCACCTGCTCCACGTTCCAGCGATGCGCCGGCCGGGGCTCCGCTCCTCTCCCCCCCTCTCCGGCTGGCGTCTTCATTGTAAGTGTGGGCATCCGGGCGTGGCGGCTTTCGGCTTCACGGCCGGGAACCCACCGCGCATACGTGAGAGGCACTGCACACATGCGCGAGCGGCGCTGCACCATTCGATTGGACAGGCGATCGCCTGGGACCTGTCACGTGTCCCAGGCGATCGCCTACGGGGAGGGGCTGCCAAAAGGCAATCTGACTTTCGCCTAAGAAGCCCCTCGACGGAAGGAGGAAGTGGGACAGGAAGTCCCACTCCTCCTGAAGCCCCCACCCACCCCCCCCCCAAAAAAATTACATGCCAAATGTGGCATGTAAGGGGGCGAGGAGTAGATTAAGCTGAAGTTCCACTTTTGGGTGGAACTCTGCTTTAACATGAGCTAATTAACTAATCATTTACCCAGACTAGGCGACTTAGATATGACCTTTCAGAGTACACGTCCCGTCTCCTCGATCACCTGCTATACAATACACATTATCATAAGTGTAAACACAGGACATCTTTACACAATAGCAGGGTCAATTAGCACAGAGAACAGACATATGGCTGGAGGTGAGGACATTAGCATCTAACAGTATGTGTCCCAACAGTATGAATGAGTCACTCTTACAATTGACCCGTTGAGTTCAGAATCAATAAACAGTAAATCGTTCTTTACAGATATTCTGGAATATATTGTGAATAATAATTACATAATAATCGCATCTCAGGTAGTCCAAGATATAATTTCTCAGTCATCCTATGCCCCTAGTGGACATAGGATTATTTTAGACATTAGAGGGTCGGGGGATGTCCCGGGTGAGTCTGTCACAGCTTCCATATGCGTATTTTATCAGGTCGCTTGGCTGTTTGTCTGGAGTTCAACATTAGCTAATAACAGTACATTGGATGGAACTCACAGTGCTCTGGTTACACTTATTGGCCGAGAATCCTCACAACTCCGATGAGACCCGAAATCCTCTTATGCTTTGTTTTACATGGATGACATCCAGATGTAAGTTATGTTTCCCAAACTGCTCTCCGCGTGTATTTAAATAAAATCCATACAGGTGTGGGCAGTCTGTGTGCTGTCCTCATTCCCACAGCTATCCAATGTATTAAAAAAACATCGTCTATATAACTTCCACAACGCGGAGATTGGCTGGAGCTGTGCCGTGCGCTGATCAGCTGGGGAGGGCGGCGTATTCCACTCTCCAGACTCAAGTTAAACAAAGAATAGACAAACAGCCACAGCTAGTACATGTTCAGTACGGTTTAGCCCGTTGGATTAAGGATGCGATTAAGTCAACGTTTAATCAAAAAACTCCAGAATATTGCCGTCATGTTGCCAAAAACTGAAGTTGAAGGTCAGTGCTCTTATGTGTTCCCCTTAATTTCACTGGAGAGTTATAAATAACAGTTATTTATTAGGGCTGTTACTGATTACATTTTTCGTGTCCGATTAATCGATTGTTTTTTAATCGATCAATGGACAAATTTTGATTAATTATAACGCACATACAGATCCAACTACTTTTAGCTGATCTCCATGCAGGCTGATTCCCAGTGCATCTAGTTAGGGGTAACCTTGCGGTTGTTCCCCTCAGAACAGCCCCAACCTATAACCCCCTCCCTTTCTCTCAATCCCTTTACTCCACCTGGTGGCAGTAAATTAGTAGGGGCAGCAGTTCTTCTATTTTATCTACTGTACTTTTGCTCTCCATAGCGCGGATCCAACCCATCCATCACTTGATTCCCAGTGCAGCTACCAACCACTAGAAAAATGGATAGCAGGATACAAAAAACACACAAAGGCAGCACTCGATGGGAATAGCATTAAAACTTTTATAGTCTTCAAGTAGATAACAAAATAAATATTGCACTGGAGATAAAATCTATGGCCCAGATTCACAGAGCAATTACACCTGTCTAACTGGTGTTAGACAGGAGTAATTTCAAATTTCGCGCGCCGTATCACTAGTTTGAATCCTCAAACCATGATACGGCGGCTTCGGGCTTCGATCCGAGAGGCTTACGTCCTCGTAAGCCTTCGGATCTACGCTGCGATATTTTTGCGGCCGCTGGGAGGAGTTCGCGTCGTTTTCATGCGTCGGGATATACGAAGGTACGAGTGTCCCTCGCAATTGCCTACGTCATTTTTTGGCTACGTAATGTTAGAGGAGCTTTTTGCTGGTCTAAGGCCGCGTACACACAAGGGGATATGTCCGCTGAAAACGGTCCGATGGACCGTTTCAGCAGACATCTCCGCTCGTGTGTATGGGCTAGCGGACAGATTTGTCCACCCGACAGATTTCAAAGCAAGCTTTGAAATCTATCCGGTGGGGATCTGTCCGCCCGACATGTCTGCTGGTTAGTACACTTACCAGCAGACATGTCGTCCCCCACCGCCGCCGCGCCGCTGCCGAATGGATTCGGCGCATGCGCGGAAGTGTTTTACTTCCTGGTGCGGTGACGTGGCCACGTCACCGCGCCGTCCGGCGGCGGGGAATTTGATCCGATGGTGTGTACACGCCATCGGATCAAACTCCCGATCGGACATATCCGATGGAAATGGTCCGCGGACCGTTTTCATCGGATATGTCCGATCGTGTGTATGGGGCCTGACAGTGCGTAACCCATGTAAAGTATGGCCGTCGTTCCCGCGTCGATTTGAAAATATATATATTTTTTTTAACGTAACTCGTTCGGGAATAGGAATGTACGTAAACGACGCTACTACGACGTAACGACGTGATTTCGCGCAATGCACGGCGGGAAATTTGCGAACGGAGCATGGGCAGTTTGATCGCCGCGGGAACGCGCCTATTTTAAATGCTTCACGCCCCCTACTCGCGCAGATGGATTGCGACGGGAGAAATACACTACGCCGCCGTCGTTTACTGGACAAAATCTACCTGGATTCCATGTAGAGCCAGGTAAAAAACGGCGGCGTAGTGTATTTCTGATACGCTACGAGAATCTAATTCTCTCTGAATCTGGGCCTATGTAGCTACATAGGGCCAGATTCAGCAAAGGTTACGCTGGCGGATCGAGTGATCCGCCAGCCTAACTGTGGCTTTGAGCCGGCGTTTCTGTTTTCTGTAACCAGAAAACAAGAAACGCCGGGTTGAAGTTCCGATGCGAGCAGCGTAACTGAGTTTCGCCATCGCATCGTTACTTCAACTTAAAAATGGCGCCGGGGGCGTTCCCGCCGATTTACGCTCAAAAAATATGTTAATGAGCGGAAATCGGCAATTCACGATCGAAATCCGGCGCGACGCAATGACGATACGACGTTTCCGGACGGGATACGCGGCGCATAGATATACCTACATGGGGCTGGAGTATCCTATGTTAGGTATAGGCGTCGTCATCGCGTCGGAAAAAAAAAAAAAAAACGTCGCTTGCGTAAAACGGTCATGAATGGGAATGTGACGTCATTGACGTTCATTCACAGATTTTGGAGCATGCGCACGGGGATGTTTTGACACTCGACGCATGCGCAGTACGTTGGCGGCGGGATCGCGCGTAGTTAGCATACTACACGCCCCGTACCCGCGACATTTGAATTCCGCCGGCTCATTTGTGATGCGCTGCCGCAACTTTAGGAGCAAGTGCTTCGTGAATGACAGCACTTGCTCCTAAAATTTCGGCAGCGCAACGCAAATCAGAAGCGTTACTCCAGAGCAAAGATGCTCTGGAATACGTGAATCTGGCCCATAAACTGTAAAAATGGTGCGAGTAATACCAAACGGTACCAAAAGCAGTCATAAAAACATGTAGCTAAGTATGATACTGGTATAAAAATGTGTACAACAATACCACTGCTGAATCCAGATGAGAAGGGTTAACATCAGTCCTTCGGCATGTAGATGTCCCATGAAGGGAACTATCACAACTCCCAGTGGATGGCTGTACAATCCCAGATTGATAGAGGGAAGTGTAACAGCCCTTGCGTGTGGCAGATAGGAAGGTCCCGCTGGCATGCAGATATGAAGGCACAGCAAAGGAGCCCTTCAGATGGACACGGCAAGCCCCGTCGGTGACCGTGACGTCACCGGATCTCCGACGGAACTCCCCAAAGACCCAGAAGCCGGCGGAGAGATGAGTACCAATCAAAAGCATTTTGATCGATCAAAAAAATGTACGATTAATCGAGGAATTAATAGTTAATTTCCACAGCCCTATTATTTACGTTTTCACATTTATACATTAAACATTTATTATTTTTATTAGTAACAATTAGAATAGTTTTTTTTTGTAAAGCCCAACCAAAAATCCATTCACATGGAAGAATTTGGTAAATGCGCACAAAATCACGCCTTTGCAAAATGCGCTAAGGGCCCGTTTACGCCAGAATTTGGTGTGGGAAACTCACGTTCTGCGCAGTGATGTATATTGATTTTTTGCTGCCCTAGACAAGACTAAAAATGGGCGCCCACCCCCCCATCTAAATTTGTCCCACCCCAGCTGCTTTAACCACTTTAGCCCCGGACCATTTGACTGGCCAATGACCAGAGCACTTTTAGCGGTTCGACACTGCGTTGTTTTAACTGACAATTGCGCGGTTGTGCGACGTGGCTTCCAAACAAAATGTACGTCCTTTTTTATCCCACAAATAGAGCTTTCTTTTGGTGGTATTTCATCAAATAAAAATGGATCTATAAACAAAAATAGAGCAACATTTTTGGAAAAAAAGCAATATTTTTTACTTTTTGCTATAATAAATATCCCCCAAAACAATATAAAAAAAAAGTTTTTTTTCCTCAGTTTAGGCCGATATGTATTCTTCTACATATTTTTGGTAATAAACATCGCAATAATGAACAAGAATGGGAGTATAGCCTCACATGAAAATAAATAATTTTGAATAAAAGGTACCATCATCCCGGTCAGTTTCGAAAAAGGGGGAAAGTGGGGGCAGTGGAATGGTTGCTGAATCCAGACCACAGAGCCGAACACTTGATTGGATAAAGGGACTATATCGGTACTGTTGAAATAATCTAAACAAAGTGTAAAATACTAATTTATTGATAAAAAGTCACAAGACAGAAAGTTATACAATTCATTGATTGGTCAGCGTCAACAAGTTTCGCGGAATTCACCGCTTCATCAGGACAAAACAGGGCAATTAGTCTTCACCCCTCTGTCCATGCACTACCGTGCATTCCGTCACCGTTTGGATACCTCCTCGAATGACATTCCACTGGCATCTACCAGTGTTATTGGACCCCAAGTCTAACACTGCACTATCCCTGACCCCTCCTTTTGCTGCATTTTTTGTCCTGTCCACCTGCCTGGACTTTCCAGCTTCCACCATGGCCCTGTTTTTAATATCCACGGACTCTATTGCCGTGGTAAGTACCTTTTTGTTATACATCACTACATACAAACCTTAAATCCCCCCCACCCCTCCCATACCCACCCCCCCCCCTTTTTCTCCACCCCTCGTCCCCCCTTTTCTCCCCTACCCCTCCCACACCTTCCTCACACTCTCCACACCTTCTCACACTTCCTTTCCCCCCCCCCCTCCCCGTTTCCCCCCCCCATCTCTTCCTTTCCTTCCCTTCTCCCATTTCCCCCTCCCCCTTTTACAGCTCTCTCCCTTTTCCCTTCCTCTACCCCCCCTTTTTCTCCGTCCCCCCTTCCGTTTCATCCCTAACCTTTCCTTCCCCCCCCTTCTCTCTTTCCTCCCCCCTTTCCTTCCTCCTCTTCCCCTCCCCATCCCCTTTTCCTTCCTCTCCTCCCCCTTCCCCCCAATTCCCCATCCTGTCATCTTTCCTTCCTTCAGGGATGGACTGAGACCAAAATTTGGCCCTGGACTTTATCCAGACCGGCCCACTTTATGTTTGCAAACAAGAACAAAAACAGTATATAAACCAGGGGTGGGCAACTTCGGCCCTCCAGCTGTGGTGAAACTACAAGTCCCATGAGACATTGCAGGACCCTGACAATCACAGACATGACTTCTAAAAGCAGAGGCATGATGGGATTTGTAGTTTCACCACAGCTGGAGGGCCGAAGTTGCCCACCCCTGATATAAACTATAATTGTGCAAAAAAACATAAGTAGCATAACATAAAGGAATCCTCACTCACCTCTTTTATTATTTAACTTATTCTCCTCTGTATTTTTCTCATTCTTCTCACATCACTGCATGAAGTGGAGGGTGAGCTACGCAGCCATTACTTTGACAGGCTGTCACTGAAACCGGCCCACTGAGCCATCGACCCACCGGGAAACTCCCTGTAGTCCCTATGGCCAGTCCATGCCTGCCTTCCTTCCCTTCCCCCAACCCCCCTCCTTCCTACCTTTTGGGGACCATTTGTACGTATATGTATGTGTATGCAGATCTGTATATATAATTATATACATATACTACTATGCCTACTTTCCAGATACCCACGATTATACCCCCATGTCCGCCGCAAGGGAAATTATTTTGGTTGTCCAGCTGCGCGCTGTATCAATTCATGCATAGCGTAAGTTATCAATATACAGTCTCTGTATTTTAATTATCCCTAAATTATATTACATGTTTTTTTTTTTTAATTGTGTATTCCACAGATTGGTTTTGTCCTGATGAAGCGGTGAGTTCCGCGAAACTTGTTGACGCTGACCAATCAATGAATTGTATAATTTTCTGTCTTGTGACTTTTTATCAAAAAAATTGTATTTTATACTTTGTTTAGATTATTTCAACAGGACTGATACAGTCCCTTTTTCCAATCAAGTGTTCGGCTCTGTGGTCTGGATTCAGCAACCATTCCACTGCCCCCACTTTCCCCCTTTTTCGAAACATCGCAATAAGCGTTTATTGATTGGTTTGCGCAAAAGTTGAAGCGTCTACAAAATAGGGGATCGTTTTATGACATTTTTAATATATCTGTGGGGAATCCTCAAAACAGAAGATGGAGGAGCGCAAGGTCTCTAACATCCTCCAGCTCTGTGATGTCGTCATGGAGGAGGGTAAGAGGACTTCAGTGGCAACCTGTGATGCTCTGGTGACCTCCATGCCCAAGAGGGTTAAAGGATCACTAAAGGAATTTTTTTTTTAGCTAAATAGCTTCCTTTACCTTACTGCAGTACTGGTTTCATGTCCTTATTGTTCATTTCTGCTTGTCTGTTTCCTTATAACCACAGTGCTGGGAGCTTTCTCACGGTGGTCTGAGCTGTCATTACTGTGTGTCTAAAACTTCCCAGAACCAATCAGATTCATTTTAAAAACAAAACACTGCCCTGGATTTGTTTGTTTTTGTTCTGCGTGTCTATGTCTACTTTGCAGAAACATGAAGCCAGTTCAAAAGTGAAACTAACCTGCAGGCACATTATATGATTTATTTTTATCTATTTTTAATCATTTTGAAAAGGAATCAGTTAACTTTTATGTCTCTATACCCTGTAAACAGTCATTTCAGCAAAAACATTTTTTTCCTTTAGTGACCCTTTAACCAGTTGCCGACCAGCCCACCGTCATTCTACGGCGGCAGGTCGGCACTGCTGGGCGAGAGCTTGTAGCTCTACGTCCTCCCTTTAGGGGCCGCTACTGATCTCCTGTTCAATGCATGAACAGGAGATCAGTGATTTCCCCTAGTGAGTCCACCCCCCCCCCCCCATACAGTTAGAACATACCAGGAACACACTTAACCCCTTCCCTGCCCCCTAGTGTTAACCCCTTCACTGCCAATGGCATTTTTATAGTAATCCAATGCATTTTTATAGCATTGATCGCTATAAAAATGCCAATGGTCCCAAAAATGTGTCAAAAGTGTCCGATGTGTCCGCCATAATATCGCAGTACCGAAAAAAAACGCTCATCGCCGCCATTACTAGTAAAAAAAAAATATTAATAAAAATGCCATTTTTTGTAAATGCTATAAATTTTGCGCACACCAATCAATAAACGCTAATTGCGATTTTTTTTTTTACGAAAAATATGTAGAAGAATACGTATCGGCCTAAACTGAGGAAAAAAAATGTTATTTTATATATTTTTTGGGGATATTTATTATAGCAAAATGTAAAAAATATTGCATTTTTTTCAAAATAGTGGCTCTATTTTTGTTTATAGCGCAAAAAATAAAAACCGCAGAGATGATCAAATACCACCAAAAGAAAGCTCTATTTGTGGGGAAAAAAGGACGCCAATTTTGTTTGGGAGCCACGTCGCACGACCGCGCAATTGTCAGTTAAAGCGACACAGTGCCGAATCACAAAAAGTGCTCTGGTCTTTGACCAGCAATATGGTCCGGGGCTGAAGTGGTTAAGGCAGTGCTGGAAAATAATGGCGGCCACACAAAATATTGATACTTTGGACCCAATTTGGACATTTTCACTTAGGGGTGTACTCACTTTGGTTGCCAGCGGTTTAGATATTAATGGCTGTGTGTTGAGTTATTTTGAGGGGGACAGCAAATGTACACTGTTATACAAGCTGTACACTCACAACACAACATTGTAGCAAAGTGTCATTTCTTCAGTGTTGTCACATGAAAAGTTGGAAGAAAATATTTACTAAAATGTGAGGGGTGTACTTACTTTTGTGAGATCCTGCACTTTTCATCATATTCATATTAATAAAGTAGCATGTGTTTTATATTACCTATATTATTTAATAAAACACATTTTTCTTTTTTTTTTATATATATATAATCAAAGTGAAATGTTACAGAGAAGTGACCACATCAATAAGTGTCCCAGCCATGCTCACAGCCTAATATCTCTATAATCACACAGACTCGTATGTACCCTCCAGGGATAATTGGGGTGGAAGCTGATTAGCTCGCTGGTAAATTTTAGATTTTTTTTTCCCCAGAGGAAACGCACACAGACACAAGGGGAACAGATGGTGATCGGTTATGTTGTAAAAAGTATCCAGAATGTGAGAATTTGGGGCAAAAGAGATGCCCTGATAGTTACATAGATACATAGGGCCAGATTCATGAAGAGTTAGGCTGGCGTATCCAGTGATCCGCCAGCCTAACTGTCACTTTAAGCCAGCGTTTCTGTTTTCTATAACCAGAAAACAAGAAACGCCGGGTTGGAGTTCCGATGCGATCGGCGTAATTGAATTTCGCCATCGCATCGCAACTTTAATTTAAAAATGGCGCCGGGGGCGTTCCCGCCGATTTACGCTCAAAAAATATGTTAATGAGCGGGAATCGGCAATTCACGATCTTTTTCCGGCGCGACGCAGTGACTTTACGACGTTTCCGGAAGCGATACGCGGCGTATAGATAAAGCAGCTCCCTAGTGGAGTATCCTATGTTAAGTATAGGCGTCGTCATCGCGTCGGAAAAAAAACAAATCGCGTCGCTTGCGTAAAACATTCATGAATGGGGACGTGACGTCATTGACGTTCACTGACAGAATTTGGAGCATGCGCACTGGGATGCATTGACACTCGACGCATGTGCAGTACGTTCGCCGCGGGATCGCGCATAGTTAGAATACTACACGCCCCGTACCCGCCCAATTTGAATTCCGCCGGCTCATTTGCGATGCGCTGCCGCAACTTTAGGAGCAAGTGCTTCATGAATAACAGCACTTGCTCCTAAAATTTCGGCAGAGTAACGTAAATGAGAAGCGTTACTCCAGAGCAAAGATGCTCCCATCTACCTGAATCTGGCCCATAGTTACATAGTAGGTGAGGTTGAAAAAAGACACAAGTCCATCAAGTCCATCATGTGGTGCTATATGTATTCCCAGGGCCGCCATCAGGAATGATGGGGCCCCTTACACAGCTTCAGGCATGGGCCCCCTGGAGCAGAGAACCGGGGAGGGGGTGCTACCGCCTCAAATTGAGATGAGAAGCGGGGGGGCTGCCGCAAATTGAGAAGTGGGGGGGGGGGGGGGGTTGCCCTGGGGACCTCTGGACCCCTTAGAAAAAAAAATTAAAAAAAAGGGGGTAGCCATCCTGGGCCCTTTAATAAAAACAAAAAATAAAAACATATATAAAATATATATATATTTTTTTATAAATTAAAACATTTTTTTAAAAAGGGGTGTTCCCAGCCAGGGCCCTGCGGACCTCTGGGCCCTTTAATAATAATAAAATATATATAAATATATAAAAAAGAAAAAAAAAAACATTTTTTTAATTAAAAAAAAAGGGGGGAAGGGTTGCCATCCGGGGGCCCTGGGGACCTCTGAATCCTTTTATTAAAAAAAAAAAAAAAAAAAGTAAAAAAATTATATAAAAAAAAAAAATGTATAATAAAAAAAAAGAACCTGAGCAATTTTTACATTTCTGTTATGGACCTGTTTATTTGCCAATACCTTTCTAATTACTAAAGACAGGACCGGTGCTACCACCGGGAAAACTAGACAGCCGC
The DNA here is from genome assembly GCA_029574335.1 of Rana kukunoris. Classification (NCBI taxonomy): domain Eukaryota; kingdom Metazoa; phylum Chordata; class Amphibia; order Anura; family Ranidae; genus Rana; species Rana kukunoris. Next base: position 7,486,511 of record CM056053.1, read on the forward strand.
TTAGGGCGCCCTGCTGCCTAGGGACGCCCGGCTACTGGTGTTCCTACTCTCTTCTCTTTGCAGCAAGCAACTCAGTCTCAGCAGCAGCAGGCATCAGCCACTCCATTCACGCATTGTGTCAGAAGCACAGCGGCGGTGGAGGACTGTGTCTGTGTCTCGACTCCCGAATGAATGGAAGCAAGCAAACATTCTTTGATGGGCACTGGTGGGCTGCATTGATGGGTGCTGCATTTGATGGGCGCTGGTAGGCTGCATTTGATGGGCGCTGGTAGGCTGCATTGATGGGCGCTGGTAGGCTGCATTGATGGGCGCTGGTAGGCTGCTTTTGATGGGCGCTGGTAAGCTGCATTGATGGGCACTAGTGAGGCTGCATTGATGGGGGCTGGTGAGGCTGCATTTGATAGGCGCTGGTAGGCTGCATTGATGGGCACTGGTGAGGCTGCATTGATGGGGAGCCTGTGAGCTCTGCCAAGTGGCATTGGCTTCAGAACAATGCAGCAGTGGCGACTGGTGCTCAAATCTGAAAAAAAAAACATCAAATCCAGCCACTGTGCCCATCAAATCCAGCCACTGTGCCCATCAAATCCAGCCACTGTGCCCATCAAATGCAGACACTGTGCCATCAAACGCAGCCACTGTACCCATAACTTACCGCCACTGTGCCATCAAATGCTGCCACTGTGCCCATCAATTGCTGCCACGTTACCCAACAGTTGCTGCCACTGTGCCCTTCAATTAGCGCTACTGTGCCCCATCAATTACTGCCAGTGTGCCCATCAATTGCAGCTACTGTGCCCCATCAAATGCTGCCAGTGTGCATCCCCCGCCCGGCACTTACCTGTCTCGCTTCATGGCGCTGTCCTCCACGCTCCTAGTCCTTGATGTCTTCTCCCGTCCTCTGTTATGATTGGACGCCTGTCGCTTCAGCCAATCAGGTGACATGTAACCAGACCTGAGCACCTGATTGGCTGAGACGCGGGTCAGTGTTAGGAAAGTGATGCATTTGCTTTCCATAACACAAGTAAACAGCGAATGCACAGCATTGCACCTGTTGTTTACCATTTTGGAAGCCTATTAAAGCCCATGGCTCTAATCAGGCACTTCCAAAAACACCCCCGTCACTGTAATTCAGATGCCCGGCGCCCGACAAGGGTCCGGACACCTGAATAGGGGGCAACAGCGGCAACAATAGACAGAGTCATCCAATGCATGAATCTATCTATGGTGATAGAGGGCAGTGTTGCCAACCTACCAGATTGAAATTTACTAGCACAGACACGTTTTTACTGACATTTCACAAAAGTTACTAGATTACATTTTTAGGTGCAAATCTCAGTATTTAGGCTGCAAACAAGTACACTGGGCAAATAGCAATGTGATTTAAGGTAGATATTAAAGAAAACAATTTTTTTTTGTTATTTTTGATATAAAAAGGGCAAATTATTTAGTCACATCACCCCCTGCCACCAACACCCCCCCCCTCTGCCACCAACACCCCCTGCCTTCACCGCCCTCTGCCACCAACACCCCCTGCCTTCACCGCCCTCTGCCACCAACACCCCCTGCCTTCACCGCCCTCTGCCACCAACACCCCCTGCCTTCACCCCCCTCTGCCACCAACACCCCCTGCCTTCACCGCCCTCTGCCACCAACACCCCCTGCCTTCACCGCCCTCTGCCACCAACACCCCCTGCCTTCACCGCCCTCTGCCACCAACACCCCCTGCCTTCACCGCCCTCTGCCACCAACACCCCCTGCCTTCACCCCCCTCTGCCACCAACACCCCCTGCCTTCACCCCCCTCTGCCACCAACACCCCCTGCCTTCACCGCCCTCTGCCACCAACACCCCCTGCCTTCACCGCCCTCTGCCACCAACACCCCCTGCCTTCACCGCCCTCTGCCACCAACACCCCCTGCCTTCACCGCCCTCTGCCACCAACACCCCCTGCCTTCACCCCCCTCTGCCACCAACACCCCCTGCCTTCACCGCCCTCTGCCACCAACACCCCCTTCCTTCACCCCCCCCTCTGCCACCAACACCCCCCCTCTGCCACCAACACCCCCTGCCTTCACCCCCCTCTGCCACCAACACCCCCTGCCTTCACCGCCCTCTGCCACCAACACCCCCTGCCTTCACCCCCCTCTGCCACCAACACCCCCTGCCTTCACCGCCCTCTGCCACCAACACCCCCTGCCTTCACCCCCCCCCCCTCTGCCACCAACACCCCCTGCCTTCACCCCCCTCTGCCACCAACAACCCCTGCCTTCACCCCCCTCTGCCACCAACACCCCCTGCCTTCACCCCCCCTCTGCCACCAACACCCCCTGCCTTCACCTCCCTCTGCTACCAACACCCCCTGCCTTCACCCCCCTCTGCCACCAACACCCCCTGCCTTCACCCCCCTCTGCCACCAACACCCCCTGCCTTCACCTCCCTCTGCTACCAACACCCCCTGCCTTCACCCCCCTCTGCCACCAACACCCCCTGCCTTCACCCCCCTCTGCCACCAACACCCCCTGCCTTCACCCCCCCTCTGCCACCAACACCCCCTGCCTTCACCTCCCTCTGCTACCAACACCCCCTGCCTTCACCCCCCTCTGCCACCAACACCCCCTGCCTTTACCCCCCTCTGCCACCAACACCCCCTGCCTTCACCCCCCTCTGCCACCAACACCCCCTGCCTTCACCCCCCTCTGCCACCAACACCCCCTGCCTTCACCCCCCTCTGCTACCAACACCCCCTGCCTTCACCCCCCTCTGCCACCAACACCCCCTGCCTTCACCCCCCTCTGCCACCAACACCCCCTGACTTCACCCCCTCTGCGGTGCCACAATCTCTCCCAGCCTCCAATCTCCCCCACCCTCTGCAGTGCCATCATCCCCCTCTGCCACCAACACCCCCTGCATTCACCCCCCTCTGCCACCAACACCCCCCTGCCTTCACCTCCCTCTGCTACCAACACCCCCTGCCTTCACCCCCCTCTGCCACCAACACCCCCTGCCTTCACCCCCCTCTGCCACCAACACCCCCTGCCTTCACCCCCCCTCTGCCACCAACACCCCCTGCCTTCACCTCCCTCTGCTACCAACACCCCCTGCCTTCACCCCCCTCTGCCACCAACACCCCCTGCCTTCACCCCCCTCTGCCACCAACACCCCCTTCCTTCACCCCCCTCTGCCACCAACACCCCCTGCCTTCACCCCCCTCTGCCACCAACACCCCCTGCCTTCACCCCCCTCTGCTACCAACACCCCCTGCCTTCACCCCCCTCTGCCACCAACACCCCCTGCCTTCACCCCCCTCTGCCACCAACACCCCCTGACTTCACCCCCCTCTGCGGTGCCACAATCTCTCCCAGCCTCCAATCTCCCCCACCCTCTGCAGTGCCATCATCCCCCTCTGCCACCAACACCCCCTGCATTCACCCCCCTCTGCCACCAACACCCCCTTGCCTTCACCCCCCCTCTGCCACCAACACCCCCTGCCTTCACCCCCCTCTGCCATCAACACCCCCTGCCTTCACCCCCCTCTGCCACCAACACCCCCTGCCTTCACCCCCCTCTGCGGTGCCACAATCTCCCTTGCCTCCAATCTCTCCCTGCCTCCAATCTCTCCCTGCCTCCAATCACCCCCTGCTTCCATCCGCCACCCTCTGCGGTGCCACCATCTCCCCTGCCTCCATTCCCCTCTGCGGTGCCACCATCACCCCCTGCCTCCAATCACCCCCTGCCTCTAATCTTCATTCGCAGTTCCAAGCCGAACCTGGGCCTGCCACTGCTATGCAGGCACCATCAGATGGCAGGTCAATCATCCATAGTTCAAGGAACCCTTAGCAACCTCTGGAGGAGCCCTGAGGTTGCACAGAACGCTGGTTGAGAATGGCTGGTGTAGATGCCCAATAATTCTTGTATATCTGGGCACCTTCTATCGCACCCTCTATCACACCATCTATCGCACTCTCTATCGCACCCTCTATCGCACCCTCTATCGCACTCTCTATCGCACCCTCTATCGCACCCTCTATGGCACCATCTATCGCACTCTCTATCCCACCCTCTATCGCACTCTCTATCCCACCCTCTATCGCGCACTCTATCACACCCTCTATCGCACCATCTATCGCGCCCTCTATCGCGCCCTCTATCGCACACTCTATCGCACCCTCTATCACACCCTCTATCGCACCATCTATCGCGCCCTCTATCGCACCATCTATCGCGCCCTCTATCGCGCCCTCTATCGCACACTCTATCGCACCCTCTATCACACCCTCTATCGCACCATCTATCGCGCCCTCTATCGCGCTCTCTATCGCGCCCTCTATCGCGCCCTCTATCGCACACTCTATCGCACCCTCTATCACACCCTCTATCGCACCATCTATCGCGCCCTCTATCGCGCTCTCTATCGCGCCCTCTATCGCGCCCTCTATCGCGCCCTCTATCGCACCCTTTATCGCACCATCTATTGCAGGTGGCAGACTCGAATTACTCCCCCTGCCTTCACCCCCCCTCTGCCACCAACACCCCCTTCCTTCACCCCCCCCTCTGCCACCAACACCCCCCCCTCTGTCACCAACACCCCCTGCCTTCACCCCCCTCTGCCACCAACACCCCCTGCCCTCACCCCCCTCTGCCACCAACACCCCCTGCCTTCACCCCCCTCTGCCACCAACACCCCCTGCCTTCACCCCCCTCTGCGGTGCCACAATCTCTCCCTGCCTCCAATCACCCCCTGCTTCCATCCGCCACCCTCTGCGGTGCCACCATCTCCCCTGCCTCCATTCCCCTCTGCGGTGCCACCATCACCCCCTGCCTCCAATCACCCCCTGCCTCTAATCTTCATTCGCAGTTCCAAGCCGAACCTGGGCCTGCCACTGCTATGCAGGCACCATCAGATGGCAGGTCAATCATCCATAGTTCAAGGAACCCTTAGCAACCTCTGGAGGAGCCCTGAGGTTGCACAGAACGCTGGTTGAGAATGGCTGGTGTAGATGCCCAATAATTCTTGTATATCTGGGCACCTTCTATCGCACCCTCTATCACACCATCTATCGCACTCTCTATCGCACCCTCTATCGCACCCTCTATCGCACTCTCTATCGCACCCTCTATCGCACCCTCTATGGCACCATCTATCGCACTCTCTATCCCACCCTCTATCGCACTCTCTATCCCACCCTCTATCGCGCACTCTATCACACCCTCTATCGCACCATCTATCGCGCCCTCTATCGCGCCCTCTATCGCACACTCTATCGCACCCTCTATCACACCCTCTATCGCACCATCTATCGCGCCCTCTATCGCGCTCTCTATCGCGCCCTCTATCGCGCCCTCTATCGCGCCCTCTATCGCACCCTTTATCGCACCATCTATTGCAGGTGGCAGACTCGAATTACTCCCCCTGCCTTCACCCCCCCTCTGCCACCAACACCCCCTTCCTTCACCCCCCCCTCTGCCACCAACACCCCCCCCTCTGTCACCAACACCCCCTGCCCTCACCCCCCTCTGCCACCAACACCCCCTGCCTTCACCCCCCTCTGCCACCAACACCCCCTGCCTTCACCCCCCTCTGCGGTGCCACAATCTCTCCCTGCCTCCAATCACCCCCTGCTTCCATCCGCCACCCTCTGCGGTGCCACCATCTCCCCTGCCTCCATTCCCCTCTGCGGTGCCACCATCACCCCCTGCCTCCAATCACCCCCTGCCTCTAATCTTCATTCGCAGTTCCAAGCCGAACCTGGGCCCGCCACTGCTATGCAGGCACCATCAGATGGCAGGTCAATCATCCATAGTTCAAGGAACCCTTAGCAACCTCTGGAGGAGCCCTAAGGTTGCACAGAACGCTGGTTGAGAATGGCTGGTGTAGATGCCCAATAATTCTTGTATATCTGGGCACCTTCTATCACACCCTCTATCACACCATCTATCGCACTCTCTATCGCACCCTCTATCACACCATCTATCGCACTCTCTATCGCACCCTCTATCGCACCCTCTATCGCACCCTCTATCGCACCCTCTATCGCACCCTCTATCACACCCTCTATTGCACCCTCTATAGCACCATCCATCGCACCCTCTATCGCACCATCTATTGCACCCTCTATGGCACCCTCTATCGCACCATCTATCGCACCCTCTATCGCACCCTCTATCGCACCCTCTATCGCACCATCTATCGCACCATCTATCGCACCCTCTATCACACCCTCTATTGCACCCTCTATCGCACCCTCTATCGCACCATCTATCGCACCATCTATCGCACCATCTATTGCACCCTCTATCGCACCCTCTATCGCACCATCTATCGCACCATCTATCGCACCATCTATCGCGCCGTCTATCGCTCCATCTATCGCACCCTCTATCGCACCCTCTATCGCACCCTCTATCGCACCATCTATTGCACCCTCTATGGCACCCTCTATCGCACCATCTATCGCACCCTCTATCACACCCTCTATCGCACCATCTATTGCACCCTCTATTGCACCCTCTATGGCACCCTCTATCGCGCCATCTATCGCATTCTCTATCGCACGCTCTATCGCGCCGTCTATCGCTCCATCACACCCTCTATCGCACCATCTATCGCACCATCTATCGCGCCGTCTATCGCTCCATCTATCGCACCCTCTATCGCACCCTCTATCGCACCCTCTATCGCACCCTCTATCGCACCATCTATTGCACCCTCTATGGCACCCTCTATCGCACCATCTATCGCACCCTCTATCACACCCTCTATCGCACCATCCATCGCACCCTCTATCGCACCATCCATCGCACCCTCTATCGCACCATCTATTGCACCCTCTATTGCACCCTCTATGGCACCCTCTATCGCGCCATCTATCGCATTCTCTATCGCACGCTCTATCGCGCCGTCTATCGCTCCATCTATCGCACCCTCTATCGCACCCTCTATGGCACCCTCTGTCACACCCTCTATCGCACCCTCTATCGCACCATCTATCGCACCCTCTATCGTGCCGTCTATCGCTCCATCTATCGCTCCATCTATCGCATTCTCTATCGCACCCTCTATCGCACCCTCTATCGCACCCTCTATCGCACCCTCTATCGCTCCATCTATCGCATTCTCTATCGCACCCTCTATCGCACCCTCTATCGCACCCTCTATCGCACCCTCTATGGCACCATCTATCGCACCCTCTATCGCCACCTCTATCGCACTCTCTATCGCACCCTCTATCGCACTCTCTATGGCACCATCTATCGCACCCTCTATCGCACTCTCTATCGCACCCTCTATCGCACCCTCTATGGCACCATCTATCGCACAATCTATCGCACCCTCTATCGCACCCTCTATGGCACCATCTATCGCACCCTCTATCGCACTCTCTATCGCACCCTCTATCGCACTCTTATCGCACCCTCTATCGCACTCTTTATGGCACCATCTATCGCACCCTCTATCGCACTCTCTATCGCACCCTCTATCGCACCCTCTATGGCACCATCTATCGCACTCTCTATCGCACCCTCTATCGCACTCTCTATGGCACCATCTATCGCACCCTCTATCGCACCATCTATCGCGCCCTCTATCGCGATCTCTATCGCGCCCTCTATCGCGCCCTCTATCGCGCCCTCTATCGCACCATCTATTGCAGGTGGCAGACTCGAATTACTCTTCCGGCTCCAACATCTGTCACTATTGGGGGAAATAAGTCAATTGTAAGAAAGCAGGATAATTATCTCTCAAGGGGAGAACGACCAAAGAAAGCCGTCAATAAAATGTAAAGAATTTTAAACAGTTCCTTTGTCTTTCTCTTGCGTACATGAAGGACATATTGGGATCTGCGTTATATAACATCTGAGCACCCCCCTACTTCCCAGATAGGTACCCCCACCTTGGTTAAGCCGCAGCAGGTCCACCCGCACATAAAAAGGAATAGAGTTTAGCGAAGGAGCTCAGATCTGAATTATATTCCTTTTTTAAATATCTGTTACTAAAGACAGATGTGTCTTCAAAGGGTTCACCTAACACCGCTTTGGCATCGGTACAACCCCGGGGTCAGGGGCCTCTGTGGGTGTGTCTGGATGCATGTAGTGGGTGATAATGTGTTATTGGCTCACATGAAAGGAGATTGAATTTTTTTTGATGTCACAATGTAAAGATTTCCTATCATCTGTGCCCAGTCTTGCCACACAGAGTTAATCCAGCTCTGAGTAATCCTCTTTTAAAGTTCAGTGCAAATTAACAGAATTCCAGATAAAAACTTGCCAAATTATAAAGTCTGTTTCTCTGTTCTTGCTTTGAGTGACAGGTTATTTACATATCTAGCTTGGACATGTTTATCTTATGTTATGTTTTGTTTATCATAACATGAGGTCATCCAAAGTTCATTGTATATTACCAGGATGTGTTATGTGGGGGAGGGGTGGAATTCTCACTTTTTATACCTCATGTTATGATAAACATAACATAACATATGATAAACATGTCCAAGCTAGATATTTAAAAAACCTCTCACTCAAAGCAAAAAGAGAGAAAACTGACTTTTTATTTAGGCAGGTTTTTATCTGGAAGGCTGTTCATTTTACTGAACATTGAAAGAGGATTACTCAGATCTGGATTAACTCTGTGTGACAAGACTGGGCACAGATGATAGGAAAATCGTATACTCTACATTGTGACATCAAAAAAAATAAAAAAACATTTTGGGTTTACATCCACTTTAATGTAACAGAACACACTTCTTTGGTGCCTGTCACTTTAAGGGCTTGTAGATTTGTCTATGGAACTTTACTCTGCTGAGCCCTCCTAGAATATCAACTCACTTCTAAGACAACTGTAATGTTACCTAAAAAAAAATATATATATATATATGTAAGTGTAGTGCTACAACACAGGTGTCAAGCACAAGGCCTTAGTGTTGCCAACCGTCCGTATTTTTACCGACAGTTCGTTAAAATGGGCACTTTTTCCCCCGTTCGTAAATGTCCATGGTTGCGGAAATGTGCCAGTAAAAATAGTCAAGATCGGTTCGGCTTGGAACTGCGCATGGAGATTGGAGGCAGGGGGTGATGGTGGCACCGCAGAGGGGGATCGAGGCAGGGAGCAATGGAGGCAGGGGGATATTGGAGGCAGGGGGTGATTGGAGGCAGGGGGGATATTGGAGGCAGGGGGTGATTGGAGGCAGGGGGTGTTGGTGGCACCACAGAGGGTGGGGGATAGAGACAGGGGTAGGGTGACCACATTTCCAAACTGCCATTCAGGGACACCCCCCCCTTCCCAGGGCTGGACTGGGATGAAAATTTGGCCCTGGACTTCATCCAGACTGGCCCACTTTGACAGGTCTCTCCCATGGCGGCCAGACAACTCCTGCACCCCCCCCCCCCCTGCCACCCAAACCCCCTCTTCCCCTTCACTAGCCACTAGCCATTCTACTTTATTAGAGTAGAACGGCTGGTACTCTTATAGGCAGTACCAATGGGGAGGGGAAGCTAGACATTATTTCACCCGGGCCAAAGAATCAGTTCGGTGCCCCCCCCCCTTATGGGACAAGATTAGGCAGAAGTGAGAAACTCCCAGACCACAGCTGTTGAGTCAGCTGTCTGTCCCCTCCCCCATGCTCCTCTGTTGTCCCCCCTGCTCCTCTGGTCCTCCTCCTGCTTCTTTGTTCCCCCCAGGTGAGCGCTGCGGTGAGGGAGTGACAGAGGAGCGGAGGGGGGCGGCGGTCCGCTGTCAATTAAGCCAGCCCACTGAGCCATCGGCCCACCGGGAAACTCCCTGTAGTCCCAATGGCCAGTCCAACCCTGCCCCTTCCCAAAAATCAGCTTGTGCTGCAACGAATCACAGCACAGTGATTGGATACAAGAGGTGGGATTTATGATTTCTCCAATCACAAGCAGGGGGCGGGGATTGTGCTCCTCCAGGCATTCCCGGCCAGGGCAAGTACTGTCAGTGAGTAAACCAGTGATGTGGCGGACTTTTTTTGGGGCATCAGATTGGCCCCGTGGGGTGGCTGTGGCAGTTTCATTTCGGGACACTGTATTGTCCTGGAATGAAGGTGCCCGGGACAGACCTGCAAAATGCGGGACTGTCGCGGGGAATCTGGGACATGTGGTCACCCTAGACAGGGGTTGTTGGTGGCACCGTAGAGGGGGGTGTAGGCAGGGGACGATGGAGGCAGGTGGTGATTGGAGGCAGGGGGCCTGGGGGAGATTGAAGGCAGGGGGTGTTAGTTTCAGGGGGTGATGGTGGCACCACAGAGGGGGATGATGGCATCGCAGAGGGTGGGGGATGGAGACAGGGGTTGTTGGTGGCACCGCAGGGAGGGATGGAGGCAGGGGGCCTGGGGGAGATTGGAGGCAGAGGGAGATTGTGTCACCGCAGAGGGGGGGGGGGGTAGGGGGTGTCGGTGTTCCTCATACATTACTATATGTGCAAATTATTTAAAACCATGTGGGTAAATCAATCCTTAAAACTGGTGTGGTGTGGAGTGTCGTGCTTGCCCCCTGTCTGGGACTACAGGAGAGTCAGGCCGCTTACACACAATCAGACATGTCCGAGGAAACATGTCCGACGGACCGTTTTCATCGGACCACGTTGAAGTGGTCTGTTGGTCTGATGTGCGTACACACCATAGGACCAAAATCCCCTCAGACCAGAACGCGGTGACGTAGAACACAACGACGTGATGAAAAAACAAAGTTCAATGCTTCCAAGCATGCGTCGACTTGATTCTGAGCATGCGCGGGATTTTGGTCCGATGATTTCGTGTACTAACCATTGAATCTGTCCGACGGACAGGTTTCTCAGCATGTTTTGAAACTTTTGTCCACTGGAAAACGGTCCGATAGGCCGTACACACCATCGAACATGTCCGCTGAAACTGGTCTGCGGACCAGTTTCAGCAAGCATGTTCGATCGTGTGTACGCGGCCTCAGAGTCAGGACGCCCACTAACACACAGCTCCTTTCTCCATCTCCAACGTAGAGAGCGTCCTGACTCTCCTGTAGTCCAAGGGAGGGGGTGAGCACGACACTCCACACCAGGGAGAAAGCCTTGCATTACTGTGTGGAGTTACAGACAGAAGAACAGGAAGTGAGGATTTCTCAGAAGAAATAAGGACATTTAAAAGCAAAATGGAAGGATGAGGTGAGTGAAGGAGGACTGCACTAAGGTAAAGGAAGCTATTTAGGGGGAAAAAATTGTACCTTTACAACCCTCTGGCAGTGTGTATTATATAAACATTAAGGAATTATTTATATAATCCCACAGAGTTCCATTTACCACCACCGATTTCACTGCGTGGTCACAGGACATGTGGAGTTCAATGTTTTTCCATGAGAGAAGTTTCTACTGACACTACAGAAGTCGCTGCGACTTCAGAGAAGGTTCCTGCACTACTTTGGTCTGACTTTTGTTGCGACTTTAGGCCAGAGAATGTAAAATGAGATCAAAGTCGCACCAAAAGTTGCATCAACGTTGCGCTCCAAAGTCGCACTGGAAATCCTGTGACTTTGAACACTCACTAATGTAAAAGAAGCCTAAAGCCATATTTGCTAATCCCAGAGTTCCGCTTTAGCTGAACTAAACATTATGGGCCAGATTCAGAAAGTATTTACGTTGGCGTATCTAGAGATACGCCGCGTAAATACTAAGAATAGCCGGCGTATCTTTTTTCTTTATTCAGAAAACAAGATACGCCGGCTTTCTTCTAAGATACGAGCGCCGTAATTCGCTTACACCGTCGTATCTTAACCACTTTAGCCCCGGGCCTGTTTTTCAGATTCGGTGTTTACGAGACTAAAACATTTTTTTTTGCTATAAAATTACTTAAAACCCCCAAACATTATATATATTTTTTTTCTAACACTCTTGGAAAAAATTCACTTTTTTAAATTAAAAAATAAGACAACAATAAATTTGGCCCAATTTTTTTACATATTGTGAAAGATAATGTTACGCCGAGTAAAATGATACCCAACATGTCACGCTTAAAAATTGCGCCCGCTCGTGGCATGGCGTCAAACTTTTACCCTTAAAAATCTCGATAGGCGATGTTTAAAAAATTCTACAGGTTGCATTTTTTGAGATACAGAGGAGGTCTAGGGCTAGAATTATTGCTCTCGCTTTAACGATCGCGGCGATACCTCACTTGTGTGGTTTGAACACCGTTTTCATATGCGGGCGATACTCGCGTATGCGTTCGCTTCTGCGCGCGAGCTCATCGTAAAGGGGCGATTTAAAACATTTTTTTTTTTGTTTTCGTATTTATTTGTATTAATTTTACCAATTTTTAACACTAAAATAAAAAAAAATAAAAAATTATCACTTTTATTCCTATTACAAGGAATGTAAACATCCCTTGTAATAGAAAAAAGCATGACAGGTCCTCTTAAATATGAGATCTGGGGTCAAAAAGACCTCACATCTCATATTTAGGCTAAAATGCAAAAAAAAAAAAAAAAAATTTTAAATGTCATTTTTCAAATGACATTTAAAAAAAAATGTCTCTTTAAGACGCTGTTTGGAACTGACGTTTGACGTCACTTCCGCCCAGCAGAGCTACGGGGATGGACGAGGGACATTTTTTCCCTCACTCGCATCCCCGCTGACCAGACGAGCGCACCGATCGCCTCCGCCGCTACCGACGGCTCCGGTAAGCGGCGGAGAGCGCGGGAGCGCAGCGGGAGGGGGGGGACGCTCGTCCTCCACCGATAACGGCGATCTCGCGGTGATTCCGCCGCGGAGACCGCCATTATCGTTTACCCGACCGCCCACAGAAGAGATGGATATCTCGGTTGTGGCAGCAGCTGCTGCCGTTACCGAGATATCCATCTCTAAAGTGCCGACGTATACCTGCGGTGCGCGGTCGGGAAGTGGTTAAGTTGCATATTTACGCTGGCCACTAGGTGGCGCTTCTGTCGTTTTTCACGTAACTTATGCAAATGAGCTATTTACGCCGATTCACGAGCATACTTGCGACGGCGCGTCCTATTTTACACCGTTTGCCTAAGCGTTAGACCGGCGTAAAGTTACCCCTGCTATAGCAGGCACAGCCAATGTTAAGTATGGACGTCGGGACAGCGTCGAATTGTACGTTGGTTACGTCATTGGCGTAAATCGTTCAGGAATGGGGCTCGACGTTAGTTACGTTCACGTCGTTTACCTTGAGAAAAAGCGACGTGATTTTGCGCATGCGCACTGGGAACGTCCAAGGGACGGCGCATGCGCCGTCCAAAAAAAAGTCAATTACGTGGGGTCATGATTCATTTACATGAATCACGCCCCCACTTCATAAATTTGAATTGCGCGGCCTTACGCCGCAACACATGCGTTGCGCCGCCGTAAATAAGGGCGCAAGTTCTTTCTGAATACAGAACTTGTGCAAAAATTTACAGCGGCGTAACATATCTGGCCCTATGATTCCATTGTTGGCATTAGTCTGCCATCTGGTGGCCATTTCCAGCATTCACAGGTGTAATTCCTGCATCTGCTCCGCACTGACTTCTATGGAGAGCTGAGCGTTTCCAGACACACATTGTACACATTAGATATATTAGGAAATATATTAAAGGGTTGTTTGTTGGGGGTGGGAGTGGGGGGGTCCTGATCGATGGACAGCAGGTCGCTCTGATTGCAAACATGGCCGGAAAGCCAATGAAAGGCTTTTCTGCTATTTCATTGATTGACCTGCCATGGGTTAGACACGCGTTTCACATTCCTGGTGAAGATTACAGTTCATAGACCATTCTCTGTAAGGGGGGGGGAGGTGCAGCTGGGAGCATGCTGCAAGTGTTTATACAACCTTCCCCATATGGTGCCGTCATAAGTACAGAGTTCACAGGACACGCAACATACATTTTTTTTCCCCGGGTATCTATGCGAGCGATTCCTAGAATCACTTTGGCATAGATAAGGGTGAAGATCCGACGTGTGTAATACAATTACACTTGCGGATCGTAGATGTAATGACAACTCCGGCCACTAGGTGGCCTTTACGTTGTTTTCTCATTTGCCTATGCAAATGAGGCTACTACGCCGATTCCCGAACGCTTTTACGCCGCCCGTCGTCGTGTACGCCGTTTTCGTCCGCGTAAGCTTACCCCTGCAAAGATGTGGAGTAACCTTACGCAGTACCGTCGGGTGCCGTTGGATGCCATGTTAAGTATGGCGTCGGGTCAGCGTCGGCTTTTTCCGTCGGTTACGTCGTTTTACTAAGTCGTTCGCGAATAGGGCATTGCGTAAGTGACGATCACGTCGTTATGACGTCGGTTTCAACGACGCTTTCCGACGTGAGCTGGAGCATGCGCACTGGGCTTTTTCCCCGGCCGGCGCATGCGCAGTTCGATCGACGCGGGGGCGCGCTTAATTTAAATACAAGCCGCCCCCTTTGAAATACGCGGCCTTACGCTGGGCCATTTACACTACGCCTCCGCAAACTACGGAGCAAGTGCATGGAGAATACGGCACTTGCTCTGTTAAGTTGTGGCGGCGTAGTGTAAATGGCTTACGCTACGCCAGGGCAAATCTATGAGAAACTGGCCCATAGGGCCAGATTCTCAGAGGCGTTACGACGGAGTATCTCAGATACCCCGTCGTATCGCCTTTTTTTTTGTCTCGTATCTATGCGTGTGATGCTGAGCATCACTTTTGCATAGATACGCTTCTACATCCGACAAGTGTAAAAGCATTACACTTTCGGATCGTAGGTGTAATGACAACTCCGGCCACTAGGTGGCCTTTACGTTGTTTTTTCATTTGCATATGCAAATGAAGTAGTACGCCGATTCTCGATCGCTTTTACGCCGCCCCGTCGTCGCGTACGTCGTTTTCGTTTGCGTAAGGTTACCCCAGCTTCTATGTGGAGTAACCTTACGAGGTCCCGTCGGATGCCGTCGTGTCCCGTCGGATGCCATGTTAAGTATGGCCTCGGGACCGCGTTGTGTTGTGCGTCGTTTACGTCGTTTGCGTACGTCGATTCTCAATGGGGCTGGCGTACGCTGCGATTACGTCGTTTACATTGAGAAAATGTGATGTCCTTTGGAGCATGCGCACTGGGCTTTTTCCCCGGCCGGCGCATGCGCAGTTCGTTCGACGCGGGGGCACGCTTAATTTAAATACAAGCCGCCCCATTTGAATTGCGCGGGTTTACGCTTGGCGATTTACGAGACGCCGGCGAAAACTACGGAGCAAGTGCTTTGAGAATAAAGCACTTGCTCTAGTACGCAGCGGCGGCGTAGTGTAAATGGCTTACGCTACGCCGCCGAATATATATGAGAATCTGGCCCATAGTGTGTACTTGTCCCAATCCAGAGCACTAAGTGTTATTTGTATCTGCTGCTTTATTTCTCTGCCATCAGCATGAGTCGTGTTTCACAAGTTTTCCTGACACCAAAAAAAAATGGTGACAGGGGAGGGATCTCCAGCAAACAGCCTGTGATTGACAGACTCGGTTCTGTTTCTGTGTGCTGTGTGGATGGGGGGTGTCCTTTCCTCCAATCAGCTCTTATGCCGCGTACACACAGTCGTTTTTTGTCTTGTAAAAAAACGTATTTTTTTCTCATGAAAAAAAACGACAGTTTTCAGACTTCATTTTAAAAAACGACGTTGCCTACACACCATCGTTTTCTGAAAATGCTCTTGCAAAGCGCGGTTACTTACAACACGTACGATGGCACTCTGCTCCATTCAAGCTCGCGTCATAACTTGCTTCTGAGCATGCGCGGGTTTAAAAACGTGGTTTTAAACGTCGTTTTAGCCCACACATGATCATTTTTTATGGCAGAAAAAACGACATTTTAAAAACGACACAATCATTTTTTTTTGGTCGTTTTTCAGAAGACAAAAAACAACGTTTTGCCCACACACGATCATTTTAAATGACGTTTTTTAAAACGTTGTTTTATTTCATCACGAAAAACGACCATGTGTACGCGGCATCAGAGCTCTCCTTACTGAGTTCTGCAGAGTGTAGCTTCAGCTCTCCGCCCACTTTTTGTCTGAACTCTGATGCCGTGTACACGCGACAATTTTTCGGCTTGTAAAAAACGAAGGCCCAGATTCAGGCGGCGTACACACGACCGAGGTTCTCGCTGGAAACCAGCGAGAACCTTTGCTGGAAGCTGCATTCCAGCGAGGACCTCGGCCGTGTGTACGCTCTCGGCGAGCTTCCCGTCGGGAAGCCCATCGAGCAGAAATAGAGAGCACGCTCTCTATTTGCTCGACGGCCCGCCTGGAAGAATGGCTGGTTGCCATTCCCGATGGGCGGGTCGCCGATTTCGACGGCCGGCAGGGAACCTCGACGGGCGGAACGATGTGTTCTGCCCGTCGAGGTTCTCTGCCGTGTGTACGCGGCCTCAGAGAGCGATTACTCCTGTCTAACTGTAATTTCAAATTTCGCGCGCCGTATCACTAGTTTGAATCCTCAAACCATGATACGGCGGCTTCGGGCTTCGATCCGAGAGGCTTACGTCTTCGTACGCCTTCGGATCTAGGTTGCGATATTTTTGCGGCCGCTGGGTGGAGTCCGCGTCGTTTTCACCGTCGGGGTATGCAAATGAGTTTTTACGGCGATCCACGAAGATACGAGCGGCCTTCGCAATCGCCTACGTCATTTTTTGGCTACGTAATGTTAGAGCAGCTTTTTGCTGGTCTAACAGTGCGTAACCCATGTAAAGTATGGCCGTCGTTCCCGCGTCGAATTTAAATTTTTTTTTTTTTTTTTAACGTAACTCGTTCGGAAATAGGAATGTACGTAAACGACGCTACTACGACGTAACGACGTGATTTCGCGCAATGCACGGCGGGAAATTTGGGAACGGAGCGTGCGTAGTTCGATCGCCGCGGGAACGCGCCTATTTTAAATGCTTCACGCCCCCTACTCGCGTAGATGGATTGCGCCGGGAGAAATACACTACGCCGCCGTCGTTTACTGGACAAAATCTACCGGGATTCCACGTAGAGCCAGGTAAAAAACGGCGGCGTAGTGTATTTCGGAAACGCTACGATAATCTAATTCTCTGTGAATCTGCCCCTAAGTTTTTCAGGCTCCAGAAAAAAACTTTTTTTTCAACTTGATCATTAAAACAGCCTTGCCTACACACGATGGTGAAATGCTCTAGCAAAGTGCGGAGACGTACAACACGTACGACGGCACTATAAAGGGGAAGTTCCATGCGGATGGCGCCACCCTTGGGGCTGCTAAAAGACGATTCGAGCTTTTCTGTCTGTTACAGCGTGATGAATGTGCTTACTCCATTATGAACGCTAGTTTTACCAGAAAAAGCGCTCCCGTCTCATAAATTGCTTCTGAGCATGCGCAGGTTTTTCACGTCGTTAAAGCCCACACACGACCATTTTTTACAACCCAAAAACGACATTGTTTAAAACGTCGTTAAAAATTAAAGCATGTTCGAATTATTTTTTTTGCCCGTTTTTCAGAACCTGAAAAATGCTCTGAAGCCCACACAAATGATCGTGTGTACGCGGCATCAGATAAGCTTAAAAAATTCAGCACTTTAACCACTTAAGCCCCGCCACACGACTCTATGGGCCAGATTCAGGTAGATGGGCGAATCTTTAAGTTGGAGTAACGTTTCTCATTTACGTTACTCTGGCGAAATTTTAGGAGCAAGTGCTGTTATTCATGAAGCACTTGCTCCTAAAGTTGCGGCAGCGCATCGCAAATGAGCCGGCGGAATTCAAATTGGGCGGGTACGGGGCGTGTATTATTTAAACTAAGCGCGATCCCGCGGCGAACGTACTGCGCAAGCGTCGACTGTCAATGCATCCCAGTGCGCATGCTCCAAATTCTGTCAGTGAACGTCAATGACGTCAAATCCCCATTCATGGACGCTTTACGCAAGCGACGCAAATTTTTTTTTTTCGACGCGATGACGACGGCTATACTTAACATAGGATACTCCACCTAGGGGGCATGTATTTCTTTACGCCGCGTATCTCTTACGGAAACGTCGGAAAGTCACTGCGTCGCGCCCGAATACGATCGTGAATTGCCGATTCCCGCTGATTAACATATTTTTTCGCCGTTAATCAGCGGGAACGCCCCCGGCGCCATTTTTAAATTAAAGTTGCGATGCGATGGCGAAATTCAATTACGCCGCTCGCATCGGAACTCCAACCCGGCGTTTCTTGTTTTCTGGTTACAGAAAACAGAAACGCTGGCTTAAAGTGACAGTTAGGCTGGCGGATCACTGGATACTCCAGCCTAACTCTACCTGAATCTGGCCCTATAAGTCCTCTTTTTGAAGATGGATATCTCGGTATCTCGGTAACGTTAGCAGCTGCTGCCACAACCAAGGTATCCATCTTACCCGGCGGCGGTGCTGTAAACGATAATGGTGGTCTCCGGTATTGGCGGCGGGAGAGGGCCCGCCTCCCGCGCCCTCCGTGGGTCCTTCTCCCTCTGTGGCATGGATACGAATGAGGGCAATTTGGCCCCCACCCGTCTCCATACCATAGCAGGGCGGAAGCGGCATCAAAACGTCACTTCTGCACATACGTCTTAAAGGCACATTTTTTGCTGTCACTTTTTGTATTGCATTTTAGTGTAAATATGAGATGTGAGGTCTTTTTGACCCCAGATCTTATATTTAAGAGGACCTGTCATGCTTTGTTCTATTACAAGAGATGTTTACATTCCTTGTTTATTTTTATTTTTTAAACAGTGTAAAAATAAATAAAATCAAGTACAATAAATAAGAAAACAATTTTTTTTTTTTTTAAAGCGACCCGTCCCGATGAGCTCACACGCAGAAGCGAGCGCATACGTGAGTAGCGTCCGCATATGAAAACGGTGTTCAAACTGCACATGTGAGGTGTTGCCGCAATCGTTAGAGTGAGAGCAAGAATTCTAGCCCTAGACCTCCTCTGTTACTCAAAAGATGCAACCTGTAGAATTTTTTTAAACATCGCCTATGGAGATTTTTAAGGGTAAAAGTTTGTCGCCATTCCACGAGCGGGCGCAATTTTGAAGCGTGACATGTTGGGTATCAATTTACTAAGCGTAACATTATCTTTCACACTATAAAAAAAATTGCGCTAACTTTACCGTTGTCTTATTTTTTTATTAAAAAAAGGGTTATTTTTTTTCCAAAAAAGGGGCGCTTGTAAGACCGCTGCGCAAATACGGTGTGATAAAAAGTATTGCAACGACCGCCATTTTATTCTCTCAGGTGTTAGAAAAAGAGCAATATATAATATTTGGGGGTTCTAAGTAATTTTCTAGCAAAAAAAAATGTTTTTAACGTGGTTAAACAGATGTAGAGAAAACTGCAGATAAACAGGTACAACTTATGGAGGAGGAGTTGTGTATCACCTGAGGATGGGTATATCTAAAGTGTTACTAAACCCAGCACCCTATCTGGTCTCCCAAAGTACACAGAACATGGAAATGCAATTATTTTAGTAAATATAAACTGCCAAATACCTTTTCTCATCAGCAGTATATAGCAGTCTTGTGACTTCTATCAGTGTCTGGTTAAAGCTTGTAGAAGAAATGTTCATTCTCCTCTGACTGTCCTATGAGACTGCATGACCCCCCCCCCCCCCCCATCCATGTCATTCCCTATATGTATAATAGATTCATGCACAGAATAAATCTATCCACACCCCCTATTCAGGCATCCGGCCCCTTTAGGACTTTGGGCACCTGAATTACAGCGGCGGGGGTGTTACCACCGGCCCCCACTGCCTGACTCTGTGGACAGTGCTTATTGGTTCTGTGCTGATCATCACATGCATTCTCCCAAGAAAAAAACTCTCTAGCAATACACACCTATCTGAGCATGTGCAGAGTGCCTCCTATGGCTCTGTACTGTCAGGAGAGGGATTGGGGAGAGGGGAAGAAGGGAAGGACCAGAGAAGACAGGATCAAACAGCCTTTTTTACACAATGCAGAGGATTAATCCCTTAGGTTCCACAGTGAGTATAACAAGCATGCTTTACTGCATATATACAGACTGATTTTTACTAAATTTGTCCCCATCTTATATTGTACATAATAACAGGTACTACTCACCTTAAAGCCGACCTCCGGCCTTCCCTTCAGTCCTGCACAGTGCTACCGGCTCCTCTCATGGACTGAAATGGCTTCCTCTGATTTTACTGCACACTGTGAGCTTCTCACCATGTGCATTAGAAGCTGCAGTAAGTCACTTAGAGCCCCGCCTTATTTACTGGCTGGAGGATGTCCAGCATCGTCGGCCTGACTACCCTTGGCCCGCCCCCTTTCAGTTTTTTCAATCATGAAGGCTCAGCATCACATGTGGGTGTTACCTGTTTAAACGAGGCCTGCCTAAAACCTCCCCCTCCCCCCTCTTCTCCAGGACAATTCTAATATTTGCATAGCTCCTCCCAAGAGACAGCCCACTGCGTACATTAAGATGAAGGGCTCCAGAGATAGACATCAGTGCTGTCTATTCATGTCATCTATCAGTGCCCACAAATGCTGCCTATCAGTGTCCATCAGTGCTGCTTATTAGTGTCTCCTCATCAGTGCTGCCTCATCAATCCCCATCAGTGCAGTCTATCAGTGCCCATCAGTGCAGCCTATCAGTGCCACCTCATCAGTACCCATCAGTGGAGCCTCATCAGTGCAGCCTATCAGTGCCCATCAGTGCCACCTCATCAGTACCCATCAGTGCCGCCTCATCACTACCCCCCAGTGCCACCTCATCAGTACCCATCAGTGCAGCCTATCCGTGCCCACCAATGCCACCTCATCAGTGGCCACCAGTGCCACCTCATCAGTACCCATTAGTGCCACCTCATTAGTACTCATCAGTGGCGCTTTATCAGTACCCATCAGTGGCGCCTCATCAGTACCCATCAGTGCCGCCTCATCAGTACCCCTCAGTGCCACCTCATCAGTACCCATCAGTGCCGCCTCATCACTACCCCCCAGTGCCGCCTCATCAGTACCCATCAGTGCCGCCTCATCAGTACCCATCAGTGGCGCCTCATCAGTACCCATCAGTGCAGCCTATCCGTGCCCATCAGTGCCCAACAGTGCCACCTCATCAGTACCCATCAGTGCCACCTCATTAGTACTCATCAGTGGCGCCTCATCAGTACCTATCAGTGGCGCCTCATCAGTACCCATCAGTGCCACCTTCTCAGTACCCATCAGTGCTGTCTCATCAGGGCGGAGGTTCACCTTCCAGCAGGAACACGACCCTAAACATACAGCCAGAGCTACAATGGAATGGTTTATATCAAAGCATATTCATGTGTTAGAAAATTGCTGATCACAGACGCTCTCCACCCAATCTGACAGAGACAGAGATATTTTACAAAGAAGAATGGGCAGAAATGTCCCTCTCTAGATGTGCAAAGCTGGTAGAGACACCCCCAAAGAGACTTGCAGCTGTAATTGTAGTGAAGGGCGGTTCTACAAAGTATTGACTCCGGGGGGCGCCATAACCAACACTTTTCACATATTTCTTTGTAAATAAAAAATGAAACCCATTTATCATTTTCCTCCCACTTCACAATTCTGTGCCACTTTGTGTTGGTCTATCACATAAAATCCCAATAAAATACATTTAAGTTTTTTGGATGTAACCTGACAAAAATGTGGAAAATTTCAAGGGGTATGAATACTTTTTCAAGGCACTGTATATGTTTACATCTGATCCCAACAGAGCCCGACTCACAGCCTGCAGCCATTCCCGGGAGCTTTTCCTTGTGTACATAGAGGTGTCCTTTGTAGCTGATTATATAGAAGGTTCCTCCAGTCCTGTCCGGACACGCCGATCCTGATCCGCCACTTCACATTCTCTCTACAACAATAGTCGTTACATTGTTGCTAAGTGGCGGTCAGTGCTCTTTTCACAAGCAGCCCGGCCGTGGCTCTTCCAGTTTTTGTCAATGAAGGAAGGGAAGAAGTTCTTATTATTCCGTCTCCTGGTAACTCAGTTTGGTGCAGAGCTCCGGTGGTGTCTCCGGGGCGGCTGACAGCAGATCGCAATGTTGTGTGTTCCCGACTGACCGCAGCGCTCCGGAGCCCGAAATCAAGCCCTGATACCGATCAATAATTCATTTCCCGGGAGGTAAGAGATTTCTACACTTATTTAACCACTTAAGACCCGGACCAAAATGCAGGTAAAGGACCTTGCCCCTTTTTGCGATTCGGCACTGCGTCGCTTTAACTGACAATTGCGCGGTCGTGCCACGTGGCTCCCAAACAAAATTGGCGTCCTTTTTTTCCCCACAAATAGAGCTTTCTTTTGGTGGTATTTGATCACCTCTGCGGTTTTTATTTTTTGCGCTATAAACAAAAATAGAGCGACAATTTAAAAAAAAATGCAATATTTTTTACTTTTTGCTGTAATAAATATCCCCCAAAAATATATAAAAAAAACATTTTTTTGCCTCAGTTTAGGCCGATGCGTATTCTTCTACGTATTTTTGGTAAAAAAAATCGCAATAAGCGTTTATCGGTTGGTTTTCGCAAAATTTATAGCGTTTACAAAATAAGGGATAGTTTTATTGCATTTTTATTATTTTTTTTTTTTTACTACTAATAGCGGCAAACAGCGATTTTTTTCGTGACTGCGACAATATGGCGGACGCTTCGGACAATTTTGACACATTTTTGGGACAATTGTCATTTTCACAGCAAAAAATGCATTTAAATTTGCATTGTTTACTGTGGAAATGACAGTTGCAGTTTGGGAGTTAACCACAAGGTGGCGCTGTAGGGGATGTGTGCCTATGTGTTATGTTTACAACTGTAGGGGGGTGTGGCTGTAGGTGTGACGTCATCGATCGCGTCCCCCTATTACAGGGATGACGCGATCGATGCTACGGCCACAGAGAAGCACGGGGAAGCCGTGTGTACACACGGCTCTCCCTGTTCTTCCGCTCCAGGGACGGATCGCCGCACTGCAGCGGCGATCGGGACCGCGAATCCCGCGGTCCCGGTCCTGGAGCTTAGGCTGGCTACTAAAATCAACGTATATATACGTTGATGTGCCCAGCCGTGCCATTCTGCCGACGTAAATGCGCAGTAGGCTGTCCTTAAGTGGTTAATATATCAATTCAATATATTTCACCCTAATGCCGCATACATGGGCAGGGCTGTCTTAATGAGAGGGCACACCTGGGCACTGCCCAGGGGCCCCAGCTGCATGGGGGGCCACTGCACTTTGCCAAAAGCAGCTGGTCCTTGAGCCCACTCTGCCCCGAAAATGGGGGCCCCATGATGGCACTGAGAGTGATAGATACACAGGGGAGGCAGTCTGCCTCCTACCTACTTGATGTCTGTTTACCTGCACTGTCATCATTGTAGGGGCCAGGGCCGCCATCAGGGGGGTACAGGCACTACACCTGTAAGAGGCCCGGCTGACACCCCTTCCGTTTTTTTTAACTTTTATTTACTGTATTTATCGGCGTATAACACGCACTTTTTTCCCCTTAAAATCAGAGGGAAATCGTGGGTGCGCGTTATACGCTGATCCGCGCTGCCTGTGAGCGCCGCCGACATATACCGAGCGCAGTACACTTGGGTACACTCAGCTAGGCTCGGCCACGCTCGCGGTAACGCCCTGTGCCGCCTCTTAGCCTTTATGCGAGAGGAGCCGAGCGTGGCCGAGCCTAGCCGAGTGTACCCGAGTGTGCTGCGCTCGGTATATGTCGGCGGCGGCGCTCAGAGACAGCGCAGGAGGACACCACCAAGGCCGCAGCCGGACGTCGGACCGGACAAGGCCGCCGATGGACGCCGGGCAAGACACCGTCAAGGGGCATTCAAACTGTAAGTATTTCTTTTTTTCCCCTAAAATTTTCCTTCAAGATTATGTGTGCCAGTGGGCGCTATACGCCGGTGCGCGCTATACGCCAGTGCAGGCTATACGCCGGTGCGCGCTATACGCCGGTGCGCGCTATACGCCAGTGCAGGCTATACGCCGGTGCGCGCTATACGCCGGTGCGCGCTATACGCCAGTGCAGGCTATACGCCGGTGCGCGCTATACGCCGGTGCGCGCTATACGAAGATAAATAAGGTATTTGTTATTTTATTTTTTTTTTGCATTACACCTGTAAGGCCCCCCCGCATTACTTTGCCCAGGGGCCCAAGATGCTATTAAGACGGCCCTGTACACGTGACCGTCTTTCATGTTATGGAAAAAAACGACGTTTTTCTCAACGCGATTCCTCTCTAGCCTGCCTTGCCTACACACGATCGTGATAAAAAAAATGCTCTAGCAAAGCGCGGTGACGTACAACGCGTACGACGGTGATTCGTCATATTCGGCTCCCTATCATGCAATGCGGCCAACTGCGCATGCGCGATGCGTTCCAAACGCAATTGTGATGCGTTCCAATGGATTTACAAAAGTACACACCAGCGAAGCCGTCATTCAGGGCTTCCGCTCGCTCGGCCTCCTGGCTCTTTTTTTAACATCCTCCAATCCACGGGGATGTTAAGGAAAGAGCCTGGATGCCGAACGAGGTTTTGCTGGTGTGTACTGTCGTGAATCCATTGGAACGCATCGCAGATGCGTTTGGAACGCATTGCGCATGCGCAGTTGGCCGCCACAGCACTTCCGCAGCATTATGTTATAGGGAGCAGAGTATGACAAGTCAACGGCACTATAAAGGGGAAGTTCTATTCGAATGGCGCCATCCTTTGGGCTGATTATGCACATTTTGATACGCCAGCTGCCCTGATTGATGGCAGTCTCAGTGTCTCAGGAAGCCGCTGAGATGGCCGCTCCCCGCCCCTCCACTGCTCAGCGCTCCAATGAGTGCTGAGAGGTAGAGCAGAAGCGATGCTGACTCACAGTCAGCATTGCTCTGCTCAGGGAGGAGTGAGAACCGAGCCATCGGCGGTGTTCGTGGCTCAGTTCCCAGTGCAGAGACGCCGAGGACAGATGCAGCATCCACCGAGGTAAGTATGAATAGGAAAAAAATAAATAAAAAACAGACTTCTTTTTTAATTAGACATGTGCATTTCGTGTCGTTACGAATTCAAATTCGGGCAAATTTTTCATTATTCGGACATTCGGATGCATCCGAATTTCCGAATTACAAAATTAACGAATTTAAACAAATTTGAAAAAACGCAAACGAAATTCGAATTCGAAATGAATTTGAATGAAAACTGAAAGCAAATTTGAATCAAAATCTAAAAAATATAAATCGATTTCTAAAAAAGAATACAATAAAATAGAATATAAAATAATAAAACATTAGAATGAAAATCAAAGAATAGTAAAGAACAGAATAGAATTTAATAGAATGTAATCAAATACAATAATACAAATACATACAATCAAATTCGGTTGAAATCATTTCCAATCCGGTTGAAATATCATCGAATTTGGTTGAAATATTAACGATAGCGGATAAAATATTATTGAATTCTGTTGAAATATTTTCAAATTCGATCAAAATATGATCAAATTCGAATCTGGTAGAAATATTATCGTATCCGGTAGAAATGTTTTCGAATTCGACCGGGTTTTTCGAATTCAGTTGAAAACGATCCAATTTCCGAAAACGAATTTAACAAATTTAACAAATCTAACTTAGCGAAATTAATTAACAACTTCAGACCCGCGCTACCGTCAAATGACGGCACCAGCGCGGGTCTGAATATCCAGCATGCCGTCTTTTGACGGCCGCCCCTTTGGGCGTTCCCAGCGCGCGCTGAAGAGCGCGCTGCAGGGAAGCCCTGTGTTGTCCGTGTCCCTTGGACACGGCCAATCACAGATCATGGCGAACGGCCAGTCAGAGTGGCCGTTTGCGATGCGATCTGTGCGGCGAATGAGAGATGATCTCATAGATCATCTCTCATTGCCGTTTTACACAGAGACAGCGTTCTGTCTCTGGAGAGGAGGAGCCCGATCTGTGTTCCTTCCTACATAGGGACACAGATCGGTCACCCCCCCAGTCACCCCCCCCCCTCCCCCCACAATTAGAACACACCTAGGATACACATTTAACCCCTTCCTCACCCCCTAGTGTTAACCCCTTCAATGCCAGTCACATTTATACAGTAATTAGTGCATATTTATAGCACTGATCGCAGTATAAATATGACTGGTGCCAAAAATGTGTCAAAAGTGTCCGATGTGTCCGCCATAACGTCGCAGTACCAATAAAAATCTCAGATTTCTAGTAAAAAAAAAATAATAAAAAATAATAATTCTCTCCCCTATTTTGTAAGCGCTATAACTTTTGCGCAAACCAGTCGCTTATTGCGATTTTTTTTTTTTTTACCAAAAATATGTAGAAGAATACGTATCGCCCTAAACTTTTTTTTTTTTTTAAATTGGGATATTTATTATAGCAACAAGTAAAAAATATTGTATTTTTCTCCAAAATTGTCACTCTTTTTTGTTTATAGCGCAAAAAATAAAAACCGCAGAGGCGATCAAATAGCACCAAAAGAAAGCTCGTCAATTTTGTTTGGGAGCCACGTCGCACGACCGCGCAATTGTCAGTTAAAGCGACGCAGTGCCGGAAGCTGAAATTTCACCTGGGCAGGAGGGGGGTGTATGTGCCCAGTAATCAAGGGGTTAAATAACAAATTAAAACAAAACAAATTTTTTCCTTTTGCACATGTCTACTTTTAATTTATAAGCATGACAAAATGTTATATGATGATTGGGAAATAATAATTTTACTGTTTCCTTTTTGTTTTATATCTATTTGTTTAGAGGATCATCTATGATGTCTGCCCAGATGAGACCCCCGTCTGAACTTGACCATCGCTATTCCTTTACCAGACAAGTGAAATTTAGCGCCAATAGAAGACTGGCAGTGGAAAGAAGTGACCATGTCACAGATCCAAAACCGATCCCAGAATATAATATCTGGATGAGGAAACCTCCCGACTTCAGCATCAAGCTGTACAAGTCACTGGCATTGCCAAGGAGGTCCGAGGAGTTTGAGATCGAAGAGAAGAAAAATGTGACCAAGGACACCAAGCAGTGGAATAAGCTGGAAGTGATTTCAGGTCCCCTGAACCCCATACAGTGCCCTACAAAACCACCTACAAAGTTCTTAACAAAGTTTAGACATATTGGTCCCTTGGAGGCCAGCGTTATGTGTGTTACAAAAGGCTGTTACCCAAAGGATAAATACCAAGATCCAAAGCCACATGACTTTAGACAGGTAGGTACATTTAGTTAGAAAGACAATAAACCAGGGCTTTTTTTCAGGGGGAACTTCAGGGAACTCGGTTCCACCACCTCTGGCTCAGACCCTTTGGTGCCCGCTCGCCACAATCACTTGTAAACACAGAAGTCCGGTTTCTGTGTTTACAAGTAACAGCTCTGCACTCTCTGTGTAACCCCCCTGAACTCTGCACACTGTATGTAATGCAATCCTGGGATGTAGACCCTTCTACTGTTTGTGAAATCTGAACGGGGTCGTGGTTAAGTTCTGCACCTATTTTCTGAGAAAAAAAAAATTGTAATAAACATAATGTGAAGTATAAACTAGTAGGAGGTTGAAACATCACCAGCACTCTGGTGTAAATAATATACACTTTTATTAGTGCAAAACTTAAAGCGGAGCTCCAGCCGCGAATTATTTTTTTTTTAAAGTCAGCAGCTACTAACAGTGTAGCTGCTGACTTTAAATAAGGACACTTACCTGTCCTAGGCGCCCGCACTGATGGCCCCCCCGATGCCGGTCCCACGATCGCTCCGAGTCCCGCGCCGCCATTCACACTATGGGAAACAGGCAGTGAAGCCGTACGGCTTCACTGCCCGTTTCCTACTGCGCCTGCGCGAGTCTCACGCTGGCTTGTGAATGGGCGCGCTGCTCTCTGAGAACACACACAGTTCCCAGAAAGCAGCGCGCCCCATTCACAAGGAGAAGGACAAGAAGAAATCAAACCGCGGTGCAGGTGAGGCAGATTACGGACTTCCGCATAGCAACAGCTATTTCGGGTGAGTATTTTTTTTTTTTTTCAGGTTTTTATTTTTTTAAACAACATGGGAAAATGTTGTTTTCCTGGGTGGAGCTCCGCTTTAAATACGTCATATTTAATCACAATTTCGAGGCCACGTAGGGTTCCTTCCGTAATGACGTCAGTATATCACTTTGGGGAAGGGGTCCTATATGGTCTGAAACATTGGCTACACATAAGGGATAAAAATGTATATTATATGCTGGTGAAGTTTTAGCGGAACTAAACTATAGATCTGTTAGTTTAACTTCTATAGTTGGGAAGATACTGGAGAGATTAAAGGGGTTGTAAAGGTAAAAAATGTTTCCCTAAATAGCTTCCTTTACCTCAGTGCAGTCCTCCTTCACTTACCTCATCCTTCCATTTTGCTTTTAAATTAAGGTGACCAGATTTTTAAAATGAAATCCGGGGACATATTTTTTTCTTTACTAGTAATGGCAACAATCAGCGACTCTCTGCCCATCACAGCCTCTCAAGTCTTACTCTTTGTGCCCCGGCTACTACTGGGTGGGGAGCGGAGGAAGATCACTCCGCCAGGGAAGGCAAGGAGATAGGCAGGTGGCTGGCCAGGATTTGAGCCAAGGCAGAAGAACATGCGAGCGGAGCTGAAGAAATATTCCCTCCTCTCCAACCAGCACATGATCATCAGAAAGGGGCACAGATAATGGGGGAAAAATACAACCCCCCCATGCTAGTAGGCATGGCGGAGTGGGGGGTGTAATTTATTTTTTTTTATTTTAATTCTGCACTAACTTTCTTTGAAATTGCCCCTGCCCCCTATTAAATCCAATCTGGGGACAAAACCAGGGACAGACTTGGTCCAGGGACAGTGTCCTCAATCAGGGGATTGTCCCCTGAAACTGGGGATGTCTGGTCACCCTATTTTAAATGTCCTTATTTCTTCTGAGAAATCCTCACTCTCTGTTCTTCTGTCTGTAACTCCACACAGTGATTCAAGGCTTTCTCTCTGGTGTGGAGTGTCATGCTCTCCCCCTCCCTTGGACTACAAGAGAGTCAGGACGCTCTCTACGTTGCAGATAGAGAAAGGAGATGTGTGTTAGGGCTCTTTCACACGTCCGTTCAGTTTTTTAGATCAGTTTTTTCCCCCTTCAGTTGATCCGTTTTTTCATCAGTTTTTCGTCAGTTTTCCGTCCGTTTACATCCGTTTCCGTTCCGTTTTCCGTCAGTTTTTCATCAGTTTTTTTCATCCGTTTTTTCATCCGTTTTTTTTTTTTTTAGAACTTTTTTTTTTTTTTTACATATTTTGATGAAAAACTGACGTTAGCGGATCGGATGGAAAACGGATCATCCGCTAACGTCCGTTTTTCGTCCGTTCCGTTTTTTTGACGGAAGAAAAATAGGGTTTTCTTCCGTCCAAAAAAACGGAGCTTACCGCAGACGGATGTTAACGGACGTTAGCGGATGCTCATCCGCTAACGGACGCTAACCCATAGGGAAGCATTGAGGTCCATTAACGGACGTCCAAAAAACGGACGAACTGAACGGACGTGTGAAAGAGCCCTTAGTGGGCGTCCTGACTCTCCCGTAGTCCAAGGGAGGGGGCGAGCACGACACTCCACACCAGGGAGAAAGCCTTGCATTACTGTGTGCAGTTACAGACAGAAGAACAGGAAGTGAGGATTTCTCAGAAGAAATAAGGACATTTAAAAGCAAAATGGAAGGATGAGGTAAGTGAAGGAGGACTGCACTAAGGTAAAGGAAGCTATTTAGGGGAAAAAAGTTACCTTTACAACCCCTTTAATAAAAGACCACATAGACAAATTCTTGCTGAAAAAATAAATAAATAAATAAACTAAGCAGCAGACAGCATGGATTCATGAAAGACAGAAGTTGTCAGACAAACCTGATTTCCTTTTATGAAGAGGTAAGTAAAACCCTGGAGAGAGGCGTGGCAGTGGACGCAGAGGCGGCTCTAGGCTTGGTGAGGCCTTAGGCAAACCTTAGATATGAGGCCCCACCAACTCCCATAATGGGAAAAATAATTCAAGCGTTAAAAATTAACGGTAAAAATTGCATATATGAAGAGCCTTAAATCCTATGAACTATGGGACTCAGGTCACCATAGAGCACCTTCCCCAGAGTGAACGCACTAAGGTAAGGGGGGGGGGGGGGCTTACTGATACAACGGTGAACCTTTATATCAGTGCCTCCTTACCTTACTGTATTCCCTGCCCCCTACATCAGTGATCCCCTCAGACTGGCCTCGCTACGCTGTTACTGACCGTCACTCAGGTGCACCGTGCAGGGCTCAGTCAAATAGTTCTCTCTAGGCTCCAGCTTGATGGCTCTCATTTCATCCTATATTACACTACGAGACTGTGAGCATATGATATAATAGATGGTCACAGACTGTGTGGGCCATAATACAATATATGGTCTGGGCCTGCAGAAATACTACACTAGATGGTCAGAGAGTGTGCGGACATGGTACAAGAGATGGTCAGAGACTGCAGACATGGTACAAGAGATAGTCAGACTGCATACATACTACAGGAGATGGTCAGAGACTGCATATGTGGTACAAGAGATGGTCAGAGACTGCAGACATGGTACAAGAGATAGTCAGACTGCATACATACTACAGGAGATGGTCAGAGACTGCATATGTGGTACAAGAGATGGTCAGAGACTGCAGACATGGTACAGGAGATGGTCAGAGACTGCAGACACGGTACAAGAGATGGTCAGACTGCATACATACTACAGGAGACGGTTAGAGACTGCATACATGATACAGAAGATGGTCAGAGACTGCAGACATGGTACAAGAGATGGTCAGAGACTGCAGACATGGTACAAGAGATGGTCAGAGACTGCAGACATGGTACAAGAGATGGTCAGAGACTGCAGATATACTACAGGAGATGGTCAGAGACTGCAGATATACTACAGGAGATGGTCAGAGACTGCATACATGATAAAAGAGATGGTCAGAGAGTGTGCGGACATGATACAGGAGATGGTCAGAGACTGCAGATATGGTACAAGAGATGGTCAGAGACTGCAGACATGGTACAAGAGATAATCAAAGACTGCAGACATGGTACAAGAGAAGGTCAGAGACTGCAGACATGGTACAAGAGATGGTCAGAGACTGCAGACATGGTACAAGAGATGGTCAGAGACTGCAGACATGGTACAAGAGATGGTCAGAGACTGCAGACATGGTACAGGAGATGGTCAGAGACTGCATACACAATACAAGAGATGGTCAGAGACTGCATACACGATACAAGAGATGGTCAGAGACTGCATACACGATACAAGAGATGGTCAGAGACTGCAGACATGGTACAGGAGATGGTCAGAGACTGCATACATGGTACAAGAGATAATCAAAGACTGCAGACATGGTACAAGAGAAGGTCAGAGACTGCAGACATGGTACAAGAAATGGTCAGAGACTGCAGACATGGTACAAGAGATGGTCAGAGACTGCAGACATGGTACAAGAGATGGTCAGAGACTGCAGACATGGTACAGGAGATGGTCAGAGACTGCATACACAATACAAGAGATGGTCAGAGACTGCATACACGATACAAGAGATGGTCAGAGACTGCATACACGATACAAGAGATGGTCAGAGACTGCAGACATGGTACAGGAGATGGTCAGAGACTGCATACATGGTAGAAGAGATGGTCAGAGACTGCATACATGGTAAAAGAGATGGTCAGAGACTGCAGACAATGACATGGTACAAAAGATGCTCAGAGACTGCAGACGTGGTACAAGAGATAATCAAAGACTGCAGACATGGTACAAAATATGCTCAGAGACTGCAGACGTGGTACAAGAGATAATCAAAGACTGCAGACATGGTACAAGAGATGGTCAGAGACTGCATACGTATTACAGGAGATGGTCAGAGACTGCATACATACTACAGGAGATTGTCAGAGACTGCATACCTGATACAAGACATTGTCAGAGACTGCAGACATACTACTGGAAGGAAGGATGAGCTCCAGCGTGTTTGCACACCCCACGTGCAGAGCCCCCCAGGAAGTTGGCACTGTGCTGCACTAATCACAGGCAGCAAAACATTTCCCGATCTCTGCAGCTGCGCAACGGGACAATGTCTCACTGCCTGTGATTAGCGCAATGCTGACTTCCTGGTGGGCTCTGTACATGGGCTGTGTGAAAACGCTGGAACTCATCCTTAGTCAGAGACTGCAGACATGTGCGGACATAATTGGGCTGAAATTGCACAGAACGCACAGCGTGTTCCTGTGTTTTTCAGTGTGAAGCTGGACCTGTGACCTGGAACCCACACTTTGCTAACTTGCCTGGAAAGGGGGCATTAGTTTGGGCACCTGGAGCAATTTGCCACATCTCTTGTGGAATGCCAAGGGCCACCCCCTATGTGGCAGACAGCATCTTTAATTTGGGGGGGGGGGGGGGGATATGTGCTAAGGGGGTTGATTTCATATACAAGCCCCCTTGCAACATACGTCATAAAGTGCCCCCTAGAACATATCCTCTCCCCCAAAATTACTCAAAGTAAACTGTAAACCGTAGGCATTAACTCCCCTCTGGAAGGCTCACTTACTTTGCATCAGGACATGTGTCTTCTTGCCAGACGAGCAGCTTTTCTCAGCAGCGTCGTGAGCCTCCATCTCCCCCCCTCCTCCTCCTCTGTGTACACAGGAACCAGCACACAGCACAAGAAGGAGGGGGGCAGGGGAGAGCTCAGGTCACTTGTCTCACTCTGCAATGATTGAATGTGTGTGTGATGACCAGGCAGCCGGGGACTGCACGGAGAGATGTCGGCTGACTTGGCTCTGTCTCCAACATAAGAAGTGGAGCTTGCGGCCGCGTGAGGGAATGAAAATAGCCGGGAAAGGGTGAGGCATGGGCAAATTAGGCGGCCGCACGGGGCCCCTGACTTTGCAAGGCCTCTGACTTTGCGGGGCCTCTGACTTTGCGGGGCCTAAGGCAGCCGCCTAATTTGCCTAATTAGAGAGCCGCCTCTGAGTGGACGTGGTATACTTGGATTTTGCAAAAGCTTTCGATACAGTTCCCCACACACGGCTCATGTGTAAGGTAAAGTCTACAGGACTGGATATACAGTATCAGTTTGTAAATGGATAGAAAACTGTCTGAAAGACAGAATTCAGAGAGTTGTGGTTAATGATTCTTACTCTGAATGGTCCAAGGTTATCAGCGGTGTACCCCAAGGTTCAGTGTTGGGTCCCTTACTTTTTAACTGCTTGCCGACCAGCCGCCGCAGTTATATGTATATATGTAAACACACAGCTCCCGGTCCTGTCAGGGGGAGAAATGCCTGATTGTCTGTTCATACAATGTATGAACAGCGATCTGTCATTTCCCCCAGTCAGTCTCACCCTCCCTTCAGTTAGAACACACCCAGGGAACATACTTAACCCCTTCCCGCCCCCTAGTGTTAACACGTTCCCTGCCAGTGCCATTTTTACAGTAATCAATGCATTTTTATAGCACTGATCGCTATAAAAATGCCAATGGTCCCAAAAATGTGTCAAAGTGTCCGAAGTGTCCGCTATAATGTCGCAGTACCGAAAAAAATCGCTGATCGCTGCCATTACTGGAAAGAAAAAAAATATTAATAAAAATGCCATAAAACTATCCCCTATTTTGTAAATGCTATAACTTTTGCGCAAACCAATCAAACGCTTATTGCGATTTTTTTTTTTAGAAAAATATGTAGAAGAATACGTATCGGCCTAACCTGAGGAAACAAATCGTTTTTTTTATATATTTTTGGGGATATTTATTACAGCAAAAAGTAAAAAGTATTCATTTTTTTTCAAAATTTGTGCTCTTTTTTTGTTTAATAGCGCAAAAAATAAAAACCGCAGAGGTGATGAAATACCACCAAAAGAAAGCTCTATTTGCGGGAAAAAAAGGACGCCAATTTTGTTTGGGAGCCACGTCGCACGACTGCGCAATTGTCAGTCAAAGCGACGCAGTGCCGAATCACAAAAAGTGGCCCGGTCATTGACCAGCAATATGGTCCGGGGCTTAAGTGGTTAATATCATTATAAATGATATTGGGTCTGAGATCCAAAGTAACATTTCTGTCTTTGCAGATGACACCAAGCTATGCAGCGGAATAACGTCCTTGCAGGATGTCTCCAATTTACAAGCCGACCTCAATGCTCTGTCTAATTGGGCGACTAAGTGGCAGATGAGGTTTAATGTTGATAAATGTAAAGTTATGCACTTGGGGGCTAAGAATATTCATGCATCATACATGCTAGGGGGAGTACAACTGGGGGGATCTGTAGTGGAGAAGGATCTGGGGGTTTTAGTTGATCATAAGCTCAATAATAACATGCAATGCCAAGCTGCGGTTTCCAAAGCGAGCAAAGTCCTTTCTTGTATAAGAGAGGTATGGACTCCAGAGATAGAGATATCATTTTGCCCCCCCCCCCCCCCCTGTACAAATCATTAGTAAGACCTCATCTGGAATATGCAGTCCAGTTTTGGGCACCAGATCTCAAAAAGGATATCAGGGAACTGGAGAAAGTGCAGAGAAGGGAAACCAAACTGATAAGAGGCATGGAGGAGCTCAGCTATGAGGAAAGATTAGAAGAACTGAATTTATTCTCTCCTGAGAAGAGGAGAATAAGGGGGGATATGATCAACATGTACAAATATATAAGAGGTCCGTATAGTGAACTTGGTGTTGAGTTATTCACTTTACGGTCATCACTGAGGACAAGGGGGCACTCTTTACGTCTGGAGGAAAAGAGATTTCACCTCCAAATACGGAAAGGTTTCTTCACAGTAAGAGCTGTGAAAATGTGGAACAGACTCCCTCCAGAGGTGGTTCTGGCCAGCTCAGTAGATTGCTTTAAGAAGGTCTGGATTCTTTCCTAAATGCACATAATATGACTGAGTACTAAGATTTGTAGGTAAAGTTGATCCGGGGTAAATCCGATTGCCTCTCAGGGGATCAGGAAGGATTTTTTTTCCCCTCCTGTAGCAAATTGGATCATCGCTCTGCTG
Organism: Rana kukunoris; assembly: GCA_029574335.1. NCBI lineage: Eukaryota > Metazoa > Chordata > Amphibia > Anura > Ranidae > Rana > Rana kukunoris. The sequence continues at coordinate 7,521,466 of CM056053.1, forward strand.
GGGTGTGTCGCCTTCCTCTGGATCAACTGTCTGTATAGAATTGGATATATGGGATTGTATGGTATAAATATATATATTTTTTTTAATGGTTGAACTGGATGGACTTGTGTAATTTTTCAACCTAAATAACTATATAAATATGTCACCAGAGCAATGCAGTGTCACCATGGTGACACTGTACTGCTCTTGGGGGGGGTTCACTATGATTGCTTATTACAATGATGATCACTGTATTGGGCCAGATTCAGGAACAGTTAGGCTGGCGGATCGAGTGATCCGCCAGCCTAACTGTGACTTTGAGCCGGCGTTTCTGTTTTCTGTAACCAGAAAACAAGAAACGCCGGGTTGAAGCTCCGATGCGAGCAGCGTAACTGAGTTTCGCCATCGCATCGTTACTTCAACTTAAAAATGGCGCCGGGGGCGTTCCCGCCGATTTACGCTCAAAAAATATGTTAATGAGCGGAAATCGGCAATTCACGATCGAATTCCGGCGCGACGCAATGACGGTACGACGTTTCCGGACGGGATACGCGGCGCATAGATATACCTACATGGGGTTGGAGTATCCTATGTTAGGTATAGGCGTCGTCATCGCGTCGGGAAAAAAAAAAATCACGTCGCTTGCGTAAAAAGTTCATGAATGGGAATGTGACGTCATTGACGTTCATTCACAGAATTTGGAGCATGCGCACGGGGATGTTTGGACACTCGACGCATGCGCAGTACGTTGGCGGCGGGATCGCGCTTAGTTAGAATACTACACGCCCCGTACCCGCCCAATTTGAATTCCGCCGGCTCATTTGCGATGCGCTGCCGCAACTTTAGGAGCAAGTGCTTCCTGAATAACAGCACTTGCTCCTAAAATTTCAGCAGCGTAACACAAATGAGATGCGTTACTCCAGAGCAAAGATGCTCCCATCTACCTGAATCTGGCTGATAGTATGTATATTTGTATCTGTGCTTGGCCTCCATACCATGGTGCCCCCACTGTTGAGAAATTCAGGCAGATACTTATCCATCATGGAGGCGTGTGATTGGCTGCAAATGTATTCTGCAACACCTGCCTAAAACTTTTGCACAGTACTGTATATTACAATTATAATATTAATGCTATATTATTAATTATAGATCTCTGAATATCTTGGAATGTAAAGAATCAAATAACAATATCTCAGTATTGAGGTTTACAGAGTATGAGCTGGTGGTAAACATTATATATTTTTTATTGAAGTCCTGAAAATGTGACATTCCTCAGGACAACATGTGAAACATAAACCTCATAAACCTAAAAATGTGCTTATATAGTTTCCTTATAGCGGTATCTTTCATGTTACTTTTCACCTCTTCATATATATATGCAGCTTATCTGATATACAGTGCCTTGAAAAAGTATTCATACCCCTTGAAATTTTCCACATTTTGTCATGTTACAACCAAAACACGTAAATGTATTTTATTGGGATTTAAACCAACACAAAGTGGCACATACCATATTTATTCGGCGTATACCGCTCACTTTTTTCCCCTTAAAATCGTGGGTGCGCGATATACGCCGATACCCGCGCTCAGTTTGAACAGTTTGCAGTACACTCGGGTACATTCGGCCAGGCTCGGCTTCGCTTGTAGTCACACTCTGTGACGTTTATGCGTGAGAAGCCGAGCGTGGCCGAATGTACCCGAGTGTACTACGCTCGGTATATGTTGGCGGCTCAGTTCAAACTGAGCGCGGGAAGAGGGGATTCGACTTGGACAGCGCTGGAGAAGCCTGGAGGACACCACCGAGGCCGCTGACGGATGCCGGACCGGACTATGGACGCCGCGCAAGACACGAAAAAACTGTGAGTAATAAAATGTTATAACATTTTTTTTACAGAAATTTTGGGGCTACTTTAGGGGTGCGCACTGTACGCGGGAGCGCGTAATACCCCGATAAATATGGTAATTGTGAAGTGGAAGGAAAATGATAAATGGATTTCAATTTATTTTATAAATAAATACCGTATATGAAAAGTGTGGGAGGCATTTGTATGGCACCCCCTGGAGTCAATACATTGTAGAACTTCCTTTCACTACAATTACTAGGCATGTGCAAAAGTGAAAAATTAGTTTCGTTTCGTTTCGTTTCAATTCGTCATTTAATAAATTTCGTTAAGTTAGGTTCGTTACATGTGTTCGTTTTCGACCGAATTTCGAAAAAAACGGTCGCAATCGAAAATATTTCAACCAGATTAGAAAACAAATAGTCTCTTTTCGAATAGAATTTTTTTCGAATTAAATTCGAAAATATTTTTTTTTTTTTTTTTTTTTTTTCGAATTCCGATCGAATTTAGTCCGCGGGTATTCGGAAAAAAAAATCGATTTCGACCATTTTTTTTTTTCGAAATTCGGTCGAAAATGAACGAATTCCGAAAACGGTCGAAATTTTTCGCTGATATAGCAATTCGGGAATTCGTATGCATCCGAATGTCCGAATAATGGAAAATTCGTCCGAATTTCGATTCGGAACGAAACGAAATGCACATGCCTAACAATTACAGCTGCAAGTCTTTTTGGGGGTGTCTCTACCAGCTTTGCACATCTAGAGAGGGACATTTCTGCCCATTCTTCTTTGCAAAAAAGCTCAAGCTCTGTCAGATTGGATGGAGAGCGTCTGTGAACAGCAATTTTCAAGTCTTTCAAGTGATTTAGGTCTGGACTGTGACTGGGCCATTCTAACACATGAATATGCTTTGATCTAAACCATTACATTGTAGCTCTGGCTGTACTTTAGGGTCGTTGTCCTGCTGGAAGGTGAACCTCCACCCCACTCTCAAGTCTTTTGCAGACTCTAACAGGTTTTCTTCTAAGATTGTCCTGTGTTTGGCTCCATCCATCTTCCCATCAACTCTGACCAGCTTCCCTCTCCCTGCTGAAGAAAAGCATCCCCACAACATGATGCTGCCACCACCATGTTTCACAGTGGGGATGGTGTGTTCAGGGTGATGTGCTGTGTTAGTTTTCTGTCACACACAGCGTTTTGCTTTTAGCCCAAAAAGTTAAAATTTTAGTCTCATCTGACCAGATCACCTTCTTCCAGATGTTTGCTGTGTCCCCACATGGCTTCTCAAAAAACTGCAAACTGGAACTCTTATGTCTTTCTTTCAACAATGTCTTTCTTCTTGTCACTCTTCCATAAAGGGCAGATTTGTGGAGAGCACCACTAATATTTGTCCTGTGGACAGATTCTCCCACCTGAGCTGTGGATCTCTACAGCTCCTCCAGAGTTTCCATTGGCCTCTTGGCTGCTTCTCTGATGAATGATCTCCTTGCCCGGCCCGGTCAGTTTAGGTGGACGGCCATGTCTTGGTAGATTTGCAGTTGTGCCATACTCTTTCCATTTTTAAATGATCGATTGAACAGAGCTCTGTGAGATGTTTAAAGCTTGGGATTTTTTTTTATAACCTAACCCTGCTTTATACTTCTCCACAACTTTATCGCTGACCTGTCTGGTGTGTTCATTGGGCTTTATGATGCTGTTTTTTCAATAAGGTTCTCCAATAAAACTCTGAGGGCTTCACAGAAAAGCTGTATTTATATGGAGATTAAATGACACACAGGTGGACTCTATTTACTAATTAGGTGACTTTTGAAGGCAATTGAGTCCGCTAGATTTTAGTTAGGGGTATCTGAGTAAAGGGGTCTGAATACAAATGCACCGCCCACACTTTTCACATATTTATTTGTAAAACATTTTGAAAACCATTTATCATTTTCCTTCCACTTCACAAATATGTGCCACTTTGTGTCGGTCTATCACATAAAATCTCAATAAAATACATTTACGTTTTTTAATGTAAAATGACAAAATGTGGAAAATTTCAAGGGGTGTGAATACTTTTTCAAGGCACTGTAGATAATGTATTCTAGAGTATTACTGCATGTCTTTCCCTCTTTCTTTCTCTTTCTCTCTCTCTCTTCCTCTCTCAAGTCAGAAGGGCCTCTTTTTGACAACCCTGTGCTGTGGTTGTGGGGGTCTGCGGGCCGTGGTCTTATCGGAATCTGGTAGCCCCCTTTAACAAGTGGACCCCCAGATCCCAGCCCCCCCATGTGAATGAGTATGGGGTACATTATACCCATTAACCAAAAAAGTGTCAAAAAGAAATAAAAACACACAGTTTTTTTTTTTACAATTCCTGTATTAAAAATAAAAAACAGTGTCCCCCCATGTATATCCAATGGTCAATCACGACTCCCACCGCCACCGTTATACAGACCCCTTATGTTACATTTTTTAGACAGAAAAAGGAATTGAGGATACAGATTCTTCCATTCCTTTCTCTGAAGCCTCAGTTGCACTGAAGATGAATAAATAAGGAGCGTGTTACAGAGGTTCCTGTTCATTCATAAACTGAAGCATAGTAAACATAGTAAATGAACACAGAAAGGGAAAGGGCTGGTAAATTACATATATTTATAGGCCCCTTCACGCTGCTCTCCATTCTGAAGATTTTCCGCAGCAGCCAGTTGGAGAGTAGTGGAGAAAAGTCAGCAGCGCTGCGGGGGGGGGGGGGGGGGGCACAGGAGGAGAAGCGGCTTTCAGATGCAGCATGGAGAGCCATTCAGGGCATTGGTACTTGTAAACTGTCCATGGAATGCTGTGGGTGTTCCCTGTGTTCACCTGCAGAAAAATGCAACATTCCTGCAATCTTCCACACCACTCTATAACCTAAATTGACGAGGCGGCCGCCCAGACCCTATGGAGCATGAACTGGGTCACAATAGTGCTTGAGGCCCCATAGTGGGAAGTGGTCCTCATCCTCCAGGGCCCATTGGTCACAATTCTGGCACAGTTTATTCTCCTTGGGTTTGTAGGTCTGTCCTGATTTGATTTCCAGGCTGTATGCACTCAGTTTGTACAGGTTCAGGGTCTGTCTCTTGGGTCTTTTAGCCAGCGGCAGTGCGCCCATAAAGGGCGCAGGAGCGCACCGCTCTAATTACCATAGATAGATGCATGCATCTATCTATGGTTGCTACTGACACCCCCTATTCAGGTGTCTGGCCCCTTTTAGGGCACAGGGCAGGGTCGTCTTAATAGCATCATGGGCCCCTGGGTAAAGTAATGCTCTGGGGCCCCTACAATGATGACAGTGCAGGTAAACAGGCATTAAGTAGGTAGGAGGCAGACTGCCTCCCCTGTGTATCTATCACTCTCAGTGCCATCATGGGGCACTCAGAGCAGCGTGGGCTCAAGGACCAGCTGCTTTGGGGAAAGTGCAGGGGCACCTGGACAGTGCCCAGGTGTGCCCTCTCATTAAAACAGCCCTGGCACCGGGCACCTGAATTACAGCAGTGGGGTGTTTTTTGGAAGAACCTGATTAGAGTAATTGGCTTTAATAGGCGTCCAAAAATGTAAGAAGCAGGTGCAATGCTGTGCGTTCGCTTCTCACTCAGCTGTATGTTAGGAAAGCAAAGGAAATTGCTTTCCTAACATTGAACCGCCTCTCAGCCAATCAGGTGCCAATGGGTCTGTGTTACCTGTCACCTGATTGGCTGAAACGACAGGCGCTGTGATTGGACGCCTATCAGGCATCCAATCATAGAAGAGGACGAGAGGAGGAGCGGGTGGGAGAAGACATAGGGGTTGGGGAAGAAATGGAGGACACCGCTCGCCGCCTGCCGCTGTCACCCATCTCCCAATTGATGCAAGGTAAGTGCCAGGCGGGCGACCACTTGGGGCACAGTGGCAGCATTTGGGGCATAGTGGCAGCATTTGGGGCACAGTGGCAACACTTGGGGCACAGTGGCTGCGTTTGATGGGCACAAAGTGGCTGCGTTTGATGGGCACATTCGGTCCATTTGATGGGCACATTCGCTGCATTTGATGGGCACAGTGGCTGCGTTTGATGGGCACAGTGGCTGCGTTTGATGGGCACACTCGCTCCATTTGATGGGCACACTCGCTGCATTTGATGGGCGCAGTGGCTGCATTTGATGGCACAGTGGCTGCATTTTAGGCACAGTGGCTGCGTTTGAAGGGAAAAGTGGCTGCGTTTGATGGGTACACTCGCTCCATTTGATGGGCACACTCGTTGCATTTGATAGGCAAAGTGGCTGCGTTTGATGGCACAGTGGCTGCATTTTATGGGCAAAGTGGCTGCGTTTGATGGCACAGTGGCTGCATTTTATGGGCAAAGTGGCTGCGTTTGATGGCACAGTGGCTGCATTTTATGGGCAAAGTGGCTGCGTTTGATGGCACAGTGGCTGCATTTTATGGGCAAAGTGGCTGCGTTTGATGGCACAGTGGCTGCATTTTATGGGCAAAGTGGCTGCGTTTGATGGCACAGTGGCTGCATTTTATGGGCAAAGTGGCTGCGTTTGATGGCACAGTGGCTGCATTTGATGGGCGCAGTGGCTGCATTTGATGGCACAGTGGCTGCATTTTAGGCACAGTGGCTGCGTTTGAAGGGAAAAATGGCTGCGTTTGATGGGTACACTCGCTCCATTTGATGGGCACACTCGTTGCATTTGATGGGCAAAGTGGCTGCATTTGATGGCACAGTGGCTGCATTTTATGGGCAAAGTGGCTGCGTTTGATGGCACAGTGGCTGCATTTTATGGGCAAAGTGGCTGCGTTTGATGGCACAGTGGCTGCATTTTATGGGCACAGTGGCTGCGTTTGATGGCACAGTGGCTGCATTTTATGGGCAAAGTGGCTGCGTTTGATGGGCCTAGTGGCTGCGTTTGATGGCACAGTGGCTGCATTTTATGGGCAAAGTGGCTGCGTTTGATGGGCACAGTGGCTGTGTTTGATGATACAGTGGCTGCATTTGATGGGCACACTCACTGCATTTGATGGGCACACTCGCTGCATTTGATGGGCACAGTGGCTACGTTTGATAAGCACAGTGACTGCGTTTGATGGGCACAGTGAGGCTGCAATTGATGTTTTTTTTTTTTCCAGAATTTTCCAGTTTGTTTGCGCCCCCTCAAAAATTTGTAGCACCACTGATTGTAGCACCTCCAGGTATTTTTGTCTCTCTATAATGACTGGTAAGAAATTTTCGCAGTGGCGGCCCAGCCCCTTATAATCCATGAGCCCGGGCCCCTAATCTACATGCTGGATGTTTGGATTTCATCGGGTTTTTTTTTTTTTTTAAGCACATAATTAGAGCCTGAGTACTTTTTAGTACAATCTATTTTAACATGCAATTAGTTTGAAAATGAGTAAAAAAGGAAACATATTAATTGTGTGTTTTTCTCCTCCATAGTATGAAACAGGAATCCTTGATTTTGCTACCAACTATCCCCGAGATCCGTTCAACCTGAAGTTCAAATTGCAAAGCTTAAGCTCCTGTAAGTATCTCTAGGTATATATTACATTATTATATTACATTATTTGAATGATGTGGAGCTCCTGAAACCAGTACTTAAACTCCAATTGAGATTTCACTTTAAATCACCCACATGCGTGAAAAAACTGTGTAAAGTCTTGCAGTTTTTTTAGAAAGCAGCTACAGCCTGAGTAGAAAAGCCTGTCCCTTGTCAGCAGGCTGCAGAGTGGGAAGCCGTGGTCTCTCTGCAGAGGTCTAACATGCTACCGCTGAGTCAGAGCTACAGTTTTCCATTCAATGTGTAGCATGAGCTTTGCTGCTCGTTTGTTTGCTTACAGTTTGTTTTCTATCAATTCTGAGCAGAAAAACCTGTCCCTTGCCAGCATGCTTACTTTACCCCTCTATATGGAAGCAGTGGCCTCTCTGCAGAAGTCTGAAACATTTCCTGCTGAATCAGAGCTAAAGCTCTCCAATTAGCAGGAAGCATGAGTGTCTAAGTGCTCTAACCCTGACTCAGCAAAGGGTGTGTCTGACCCAGTGGCGACCTGTCCATTAGGGGTGCACAGGCGCTGCTTCCCCCCATCCATGTGTCTGGCCCCCCGATCTACATGCAGGGTGCCCTGGATGATGGATTCCAATGGGGTCGGTTTTGAAGCATGTGATTAGAGCCCCCCCCCAGATAGGCTGTAAAAAAGGGTGGGCTGTGCTACGAGCCCACCCAGTGGTGTGACAATAGCAAATGAATATTCGCTATTGCCACACTGATCCTCTTCCTGGCCCGATTGTCTGAAAGGACAGTCTAGGAAGAAGATGGGGGAGATGCACGGCGGAAGCCGCCGTGATGCAGAGGAGAGGAGATGTGGTAGAAACCGATGTCTGCCACCCGTCGACCTGTAGGAGCGCCTATCTGCCTGCAACCTAGATGAGGTATGTGTGGGGCTGGATGGCCGACCGACCAGTGGGGGATGCAGATGACCTGACTGACTGGCAGGGGGTTGTTTTCCGCCCCCCCCCAAAAAAAAAAACACCAGCCGCCACTGGTCCTGTGCTTTCAAAGCAGAGAGTGAGGGTCCCACTCTGCAGCATGCTGGCAGTGATTCGACTTTTCTACTCAAACTGTGGCTGACTTAATAAAAAATACTGTGGGCTAGATTCAGGTAGGAGCGCGTAATTGTAAACTGGCGTAGCGTATGGTATTTACACTACGCCGCAAGTGCTGTATTCTCAAACTCACTCCGTAAGTTGCGGCGCCGTAGCGTAAATAGGCCGGCGTAATGCAAAATGGGAAGGTAGGGGGCGTCTTCTATTTAAATTAAGCGCGCCCCCGCGCCGAACGAACTGCGCATGCGCCGGCCTGGGAACGTAGCCCATTGTGCATGCTCCAAATCACCACGCAAATACTCAATGAAAACGACGTGAACGTCACTTACGCAAGGCCCTATTCGCGGACGTTTTACGCAAACGGCGGCCAGCGTAAAAATGCAACTTAGATACGACGGCGTAAGTGATCTAATGGAAATCTATGCGTAATTGATTCTGTGAATCTACGCCAGTCGGATCTAATGGAAATCTATGCGTAATTGATTCTATGAATCAGTCGCATAGATAGGAGGGCTCAGACGCAGATACACCGTCGTATCTCTTTCCTGAATCTAGCCCTGTGTGTGTTTACACAGTTGGAATGCATTTAGCTGATTTAAATTAGTTATAAAAGCATAACGTTTTTTTTTTTTTTTTTACCATAGTGCAATCTTGGCATTAAGGTATAAAACTTGCCATGACCAGCTCTCCTTCCCCCTTAAGTATTTACCTTGCTCCAGTTTCGATCCGATGTGTCCACCTGCAGCAGCGCAGCTCGCTCTCCCTCTTCTCACAGGACACAGAGGCAGCAGCAGGATCCATCGGCTCCTGCTGCTGTCAACTAAATTCTGTGAGACGGGAGCGGGGTGTCTATGGATGCACACAGCCCACCTTGGGAGTGCGACCATATGTGTGCCCCCTATAGCAAGGAGGGGACCCCTGAAGAGGAGGATTGGAGGAACTCTGTGCAATGCCATTGCACAGAGCAGGTAAGTATAACGCGCTTATTATATTAAGAAAACAAATATGCCTTTACAATACGCGGCCTTTCGGCTTGAAGGGGTGGTACGTTTAGCTGCAAACATCACCTGATACAGTTTTTAGAGCCGGCGGTCGGCTTTCTTGTGATAACAACCAATGCCGCTAAGCAGCCATTCAGCTGTTATCCCAAGCAGTAGGAGGGAGCGTCCCCTCTTCCACGGCTCTCCCAGGCTCTCCTGTAAGGCCGCCTACACACGATCGAATTTGTCCGCTGAAATTGGTCCGACGGACCAGTTCAGCGGACAAATCCGATCGTGTGTACGGGCTAGCGGACATGTCTGACCGGCGGACAAATTTTAAAACATGCTTTAAAATTTGTCCGCCGGAGACATGTCTGTCGGATATGTCCGCTGGTCAGTACTCTCACCAGCGGACATATCTTCCCGCACATGCGTCGAATGGATTCGACGCATGCGCGGGAGTATTTTTCTGCCGGCGGGGATTTTGATCCGATGGTGTGTACACACCCCCGGACGAAAATCCCGAGGAGACATGTCCGATGAAAACGGTCCGCGGACCGTTTCCATCGGACATGTCCCTCCATATGTACGCGGCCTCACAGACTCTGTGCAGGCTAGAGCGACCAGTCGGCACATCCGCTGGCTCGCCGGAGACCCAAACAAAGCCGGAATCAGCTTTGATCGGGTCTCGGACCTAGGAACCTGGAAGCAATGTCATGACATCACTTCCGGTTTACCAAAAACTTAAAGGCGCCAAATTTAAAAAAATGACAGCATTCAAAACAGTCAAACTGGGCGTTTTGAATGCTTTTAAGTGCAAAGGAGGGATTTGGGGTCTTATGCCGCGTACACACGGTCGTTTTTTGCGATGAAAAAAAACGACGTTTTTTAAAACGTCATTTAAATTGATGGTGTGTGGGCAAAACGTCGTTTTTTGTCTTAAAAAAAACGACCAAAAAAAAATTCCAACATGCTTGAATTTTTTGTGTCGTTTTTCAAAACGTCGTTTTTTGTTTCACAAAAAGTCACCGTGTGTAGCAAACACGTCGTTCAAAACGACGTTTTTTAACCCGCGCATGCCCAGAAGCTAGTTATGAAGCGAGCTTCAATGGAAAAGAGTGGTGAACGTAACCTCGCTTTTTGTGAAATAACGATGGTGTGTATGCAAAATTGTCTTTGAAAGTGACGTTTCAAAAACGTAGTTTTTTACTTCACAGAAAACGTCGTTTTTTTTCATCGCAAAAAACGACCGTGTGTACGCGGCATAATAGATCCCAGATCTCTCCATAAAGAGGACCTGTCACAAATGTTTACATTCCTTGTGACAGCAATAAAAGTGATCAGAATACATTTTTTAAAGGGACAGTGTCAAAATAAAAATATAAAATAAAATAAATAATGACAAAAAAGAATAAAGCTCCCATCTCTCAGTGAACACATACATAAGTCGCGTCCGCAAATGTAAATGGTGTTTAAACCACACATTTGAGGTATCGCCATGATTGTTAGATCGAGAGCAATAATTCTAGCACTAGATCTCCTCTGTAACTCTAAAGTGGTAACCTGTAAAAAAAATTAAAGCTTCACCTATGGAGACTTTGAATTACCATAATTTGTCGCCATTCTACGAGTGTACGTAATTTTAATGCGTGACATGTTAGGTATCCATTTACTCGGCATAACATCATCTTTCACATTATATAAAAAAATTGGGCTAACTTTACTGTTTTTTTTTCTTCATGAAAGGGTATTTCTTCCAAAAAAAATTGCATTTGAAAGACTGCTGCGCAAATACAGTGTGACATAAGATATTGCAACGATTGCCATTTTATTCTATAGGGTCTCTGCTAAAATATATATATATATATATAATGTTTGGAGGTTCTAAGTCATTTTCTAGCAAAAAAATACGGATTTCAACCACTTAAAGTGGAGGTTTACCTAAAAAAAAAAATGTAACATTGCATTTAGGCTAGTTATTACAATGAGAATCGGCAGTTTTAAAAAAAAAATACTTGCGGTACATACCGTTTTCTATATGTATGTTCACCGCGGCTTCCGGGTATAATGATCGGCGCTGGGCGCTCCTAATTGATTGACAGGCATGTTGACCGACGCATACAGCGCGTCACGAGTTCCCGAAAGAAGCCGAACGTCGGTGCGGCTCTATACGGCGCCTGCGCACCGACGTTCAGCTTCTTTTGGCTACTCGTGACTCGCTGTATGCGTCGGTTAACATGCCTGTCAATCAATTAGGAACGCCCTTTAAGAGCCCAGCTGTGGGTCACGAGCGTGCCACCGGCAGTGAGCTTGTGACCTGGACCTGTGGTCAGTGACCGTGCCTGCGGGATCCGTGGACCCGATCCCCCCGGTGTTCCGTGATCGGGTCACAGAGCTGAAGACCGGGAAGAGGTGAGTGTAAACAAACCTTTCCCCATTCTTCCTAGTGTGACTGCCACTGATTGTTTGTTCCCTGTCATAGGGAACGACGATCAGTGACGTCACACGCCAAGCCACACCACCACACAGTAGTAATCACTCCCTAGGAAACACTTAACCCCTTCAGCGCCCACTACAGATTAACCCCTTCCACGCCAGTGTCATTTTCACAGTAATTAGTGTATTTTTATACGACTGATCGCTGTAAAAATTACAACAGTCCCAAATAGTGTCAAAAGTGTCTGATGTGTCCGCCATAATATCACAGCCATGATAAAAATTACTGATCGCCGCCATTACTAGTAAAAAAAAATATTAATAATAATGCCATAAAACTAACCCCTATTTTGTAGACGCTATAACTTTTGCGCAAACCAATCGATAAACACTTATTGCGATTTTTTTTTTTTTTTACCAAAAATATGTAGAAGAATACGTATCGGCCTAAACTGAGGAAAAAAGATGATCAAGGACGTCACACGTCCAGTCCCGCCCCCTACTGTTAGAAACACATATGAGGTCACACGTAATCCCTTCAGCGCCCCCTAGTGGTTAACTCCCAAACTGCAATTGTCATTTTCACAGTAAACAATGCATTGTTATAGCACTTTTTGCTGTGAAAATGACAATGGTCCCAAAAATGTGTAAAAATTGTCCAATGTGTCCGCCATAATGTCAGTCACAAAAAAACAAACGCTGATCGCAGCCATTAGTAGTAAAAAAAAATCATTAAAAAAAATGCCATTAAACCATACCCTATTTTGTAGACGCTATAACTTTTGCGCAAACCAATCAATAAACACTTATTGCGATTTTTTTGACCAAAAATATGTAGAAGAATACGTATTGGCCTAAACTGAGGAAACATTTTTTTTATATTTTGGGGGATATTTATTATAGTAAAAAATAAAAAATATAGATTTTTTTTTTTTTAATTGCGCTGTTTTTAGTGCAAAAAATAAAAACCGCAGAGGTGATCAAATACCACCAAAAGAAAGCTCTATTTGTGGGGGAAAAAAAACGTCAATTTTGTTTGGGAGCCACGTCGCGCCACCGCGCAATTGTCAGTTAAAACGATGCAGTGCCGAAATCGCAAAAGGGGGCCTGGTCATTTAGCTACAAAATGGTCCGGGGCTGAAGTGGTTAACTTGTAAGCAACAAGTGTCAGAAAAAAGCTTATGCATGAAGGGGTTAAGGGTGATTTAAACTGCTGACATGTACATATACTGTATATATATTTACTGTACATATTTCGATGTCATAAATAAATCCTATATACTAAGAATAATATTAATAATTAAAATATGTAAATATCATATTGCATCTATTCTGCACGTATTCTGCAAGTGCATGACAATTAGCAGCTTGCAGTTAAAACAGTTATAATCATCAAGACTTTTATAATCTTCTATAGAAGGCTGAAATCGTAAAACAATTTTTCATTAACAGTTTATAACATGATTATTGAATGGAATTTCAACTATCCATATCTCCACCAATGCTTTTTACAACAGGGTTATGTATTTAATACTTTGGTCTAGCCTTGAAATGGGAAATATGCAGCAAACAGCTTTATGTAAATAATTAAAAAAGGAAAAATAAATGAATAAAACAGTCTTATACCTGGTCGATTATAATCATATTAGTTTAATAGCGAAATATAAGGGAACCTTTAAGCCCCATACACACCATCCATTTTCTGCAGTTTTTTGTCTTCAGGTTTACCAAAACCATATAATATAAGGTCAAACCTTAAAGAGTTACAACCACAATTAGAATCTTTTAAATGTACCGTATTTATCGGCGTATATCGCACACTTTTTTGCCCTGAAAATCAGGGCAAAATCATGGGTGCGCGATATACGCCGCTTTCCCTCTTTCCCGCGCCGAGTTTTGAATACTGTGTCGACATATACCCAGCGCAGTACACTCGGGTATATTCGGCCAGTCTCGGCTTCTTCCGCGGTCACGTCCTGGACGTACAGGACGTGAGCGCGACAGTTGCCGAGCCTGCCCGAGTGTACTGCGCTGGGTATATGCTGGCGCAGTATTCAAAACTCGGCGCGGGAAACGAGCGGGGAGGACGCGAGGACGCCGGACCCGCCGAAGAGCACACCGGACCCGCCGAAGAGCACACAGGACCCGCCGAAGAGGACACCGGACCCGCCGAAGAGGACACCGGACCCGCCGAAGAGGACACCGGACCCGCCGAAGAGCACACCGGACCCGCCGAAGAGGACACCGGACCCGCCTAAGAGGACACCGGACCCGCCGAAGAGGACACCGGACCCGCCGCAGAAGGACACCCGAAGCCGCAGAAGGACACCCGATGCCGCAGAAGGACGCCGGACCCGCCGAAGAGGACACCCGAAGCCGCAGAAGGACGCCGGACCCGACGAGGCCGCCGATGGACGCCGCGCAAGACACCAAAACTGTAAGTACAAAAATAACTTTTTTTCCACAGGATTGGGGGTCACTTTAGGGATGCGCGGTATAGGCGGGAGCGCGTTATACCGCGATAAATACGGTATGTCCTTTCATCATGCATTTTTATAATATAAATCCGATCACTTACTATTTTACAATCCGCCACCGCTCCGCATAGTTATTCAAAAAAGATAGTTTCTAAAACTATGTCTACACCATTGCCATTTTGCTTGTGGGCATTGTGAAGCCCACAAGCACTTGCTTCCTGGAAGTCTTGGATGGGGAGTGATAATTTGGTAGCGCACTGCATCCTGGGAAATGATGACACATTTCCCAGGAGCATTAGAGGGAGATGATGATTTTAAAGGCAGATTTCGTGGGACCGCATAGCAACAGGCATTTCCAGATGAGTAAAACATTTTTTTTCTTTTTGTTTTCCTTTTTTAGGTCCAATGAGCACAATAATGAAAACAAAAATTGGGATGGAAACTCCACTTTAAGGCCTCGTACACACGTCCGAGAATCTCGTCGTAAAAGAAAAATTTTCCTCAACGAGGTTCTTGTCACGCTTTCCTTGCATACACACAGTCAAGACAAAATCTCGCCGTTCTCAAACGCGGTGACGTACGAGTACAACGGCACTATAAAGGGGAAGTTCAATTCCACTGGTGCCACCCTTGGGGCTGCTTTTGCTAATCTCGTGTTGCCGCGTAAAAGTTTGGAGAGAGACGATTCGCACTTTTTAGTCTGTTACAGCGTGACGAATGTGCGATCTCCATTAAGAACGCTACTTTTACCGAAGGTACTTTATTCTGAGCATGCGCGGGTTTCTAAGCATACACACGAATGTGTTTCTCGTCGTAAACCAGCCCGATGAGAAACACGACGAGGAAATTCAGACTCCCGACGAAAAAAAAAAGATAGCATGTTCTCTTTTTTTCTTGTCGAGATCTCGACGAAAAACATAGGCCTTGTACACACAACCGTTTTCCTAGACAAAATCCATCAAGAAGAATACTGGCAGAGCTTTTTTGCCGAGAAAAACGGTCGTGTGTATGTTTTTCGTCGACAAAACTGTCGTGGATCTCGACGAGAAAAAAAGAGAACATGCTCTCTTTTTCTTGTCGGGAGTCTCAATTTCCTCGCCTCGACTTTTACCGAAGGTGCGCTCCCGTCTCATACTTTATTCTGAGCATGTGCGGGTTTCTAAGCATACACACAAACGTGTTTCTCGTCGTAACCAACCCGACGAGAAACACGTTCGCATGTATGCTTAGAAACCCGCACATGCTCAGAATAAGGTATGAGACGGGAGCGCACCTTCGGTAAAAGTAGCGTTCGTAATGGAGCAGGGCTGTCTTTTCCATTGGGCACACTGGGAAGTTGCCCGGGGGCCCCACTTACCTGGGGGGCCCCCATCGGCTGCCCAGCGACCCCAGTAAAAAATGGTGGAGAATGGCAGGTCAGAACTGTAGAACTGTATCGTGTCTACAGTCTCTGAGGAAGAGTCTGGAGAGGAGTTAAGAGTGCGAGCGCCGCTGGGATGGAGGTCACAGGAGAAGTCAGACATGAAGAGACTATAGGATAAAACCAGAGCAGCCAAGCTGGAGCCATCTGACTGAGCCTTGCATGGTGCACCTGAGAGGAGGTCAGTGATAGCACCACCAGGCCAGTCTAAGGGCGGGTGGTTGCTAAAGAAAGGGGGGAGTGAATACAAAAATATTAGTGCCCCCCCTTACCTTAGTGTATTTACTCTACGGAAGGTGGTTCCCCTTTACATCAGAGTCTGCAGGATTCCCCCTTACAGTGCTAGGGGGAACTCAGTCTGAGGACCGTGATGTAAGTGGGAACTCTGATGTAAAAAGAAAGCAGTGGATTCTGATATAAGGTGGTCTCTGGTCACCAGAGCCCCCCCCACCTCCACATCAGAGTTCCCCCTTACATCATGATCTGCAGTGTTCCCCTTTACATAAGAGTTCCCTTTCACTGTAAGGGGGAATCCTGCAGACTCTGATGCAAGAGGAAACTCTGATCAGGCTGGGTTACAGTAACCTTCATGCCAATGAAGAAATTTGTAAAACTGTAATTTTAGGTACTTTTTTGCAGTGCCAATAAAAAATTGTGGTTCTGCCAGTAAATTTCATGATTTTTGGCAGTAAATTATTGTGCGTGGTTGTGTAGACAGGGCCCCAGTGCACTGTATTGCCCGGGGGCCTATAATGCTCTTAAGATGGCACTGTAATGGAGATAGCACATTTGTCACGCTGTAACAGAATGAAAAGCGCAAATCGTCTCTCACCAAACTTTTACGTAACACGCGGTAACATGAGATTAGCAAAAGCAGCCTCAAGGGTGGCGCCAGTGGAATGGAACTTCCCCTTTATAGTGCCGTCGTACGTGTTGTACATCACCGCGTTTGAGGACGAGATTTTGTCTTGACAGTGTGTATGCAAGGAAAGCTTGTTAAGATTCTAGACAAGCCTGACAAGAATCTCGTCGAGGAAAACGAGATTCTTGGACGTGTGTACGAGGCCATAATACACACAACCGTTTTTCTCTGCAAAAATGCTCTGCCAGGAAAATGGTCATGTGTACGAGGCCTCAGAGTTTCAATTTGTATGCAATCAGGCAGGCCATTGCACTACATGGTTTTGGTAAATCTGAAGACAAAATTCTGCAGAAAATCTGATGGTGTGTATTGGGCTTTAATTAAAATCAGGATCAATTTGAAAAGTTACCAATAAAACATCACCTTCCATACAGTAAGTGCAGTAGGAGAAAGGCTGAGTCTAGCCCGCTTTATGAAGCACTGGGCGTTCCAGTGAGGCCCGGAGCGAGAAAGACAAAGGAAAAATAGTGGAGGGCCGGGCATGACAAGGTGGAAAGGAGAGGCAACAAAGGGTTAAGTTGGCAAGAAGGTAAGGGGAGGATTCAGAAGTAAAGTGCTGGAGAAGGGGAGGAGCTGTACAAAAGGTGGAGGCGGGAACTTCCGGGAACAGTCTCAGTTGGTGAGGGAGACAGAAGGAAGCAGTTTTCCCACCCACCCTCCCTGTGGTTTGTCTTTGTGTGTTTCGTTTGTTTTCTTTTATTTCAGGATCAATGGATTTCGGGTCGTCATAGCAGCGGTGTCTTTGGTCTTTGATGGTGGCAGAAAACAGAGGTGATGGAAGTGGTGGGGGGCTCATCCGTGGTATGGGCCCCTCTGGGGTATTCCAGTGGAACGGTGTCCGCTGGAATACGGTATTGGTTGCACTGCGGGAAAGGGGTTGTCTCCGAGCTGGATTCGGCTGGAGGCCTGGTATGGTAAAAAGGTCCCGCAGTGTGGTGGTGGAAAATGTGAAGTTCGGAGTACCGTCAAAAGACCAACAGGCTGTGGGTTTTAAAAGTGTCATTACAAAGGTTATTTGGAAATTATTCGGAAATTATTAAAATATGTTGGTTAATAATAAAAGGCTGTTATGGCCATTTATACTCCAAACTCTTGTCTGGTCTTATCATTGAATGGGGGTATGGTAATGTGAGTGTGAGGTTAAAGGGTGGTAACATAATTAGTGATAGCTTGACTACTATCTTGACTACACTGGTCATGTGCAAATCCCCTATATAATAACTGGATCAGCTTATGCAGGAGCATAGCAGGGAAAGTGCCCATGGCCTCTCAGGAGCTGAACCTAGATTTCCCTAAAATGACATTCTAAGAAGAGAGGGGATCGCTTGCAGGATACCTAAAACTGATTTTCATTTTTTTGGTATATGCTACGCAGTTAAATAGAAATAGAGGTGTTGGGACTTTGTATGAGGCCTATAACAATTTAGCCAAATTGCCTCCATCCCTATCAGCACGAAAAAGAGGAGAGGTCAGGACTTTGAATGAAGCATGTGGATTTGGATGCAGAAATTAGCTAATGTGTCTGATATTATAAATGTATTAACCACTTGCTTACTGGGCACATATACCCCCTTCCTGCCCAGGCGAAATTTCAGCTTTCAGCACTGCGTCGCTTTAAATTAAAATTGCGCGGTCGTGCGACGTGCCTTACAAACAAAATTGACGTCCTTTTTTTCCCCACAAATAGAGCTTTCTTCTGGTGGTATTTGATCGCCTCTGCGGTTTTTTTTTTGCGCTATAAACAAAAAAGAGCGACAATTTTGAAAAAAAACACAGAATATTTTTTACTTTTTGCTATAATAAAAATCCAATTTTTTTTAAAAAAAATATATTTTTTCTCAGTTTAGGCCGATATGTATTCTACATATTTTTGGCAATAAGCGTATAGTAATTGGTTTGCGCAAAGATGGCTAGGAAATAAGGGATAGAATTCTGATAATTTTTTTTTTTTTTTTTTTAGTAATACGGCGATCTGCGAATTTTGTCAGGACTGCGATATTGCGACGGACACATCGGACACTTTTGACACATTTTTGGGACCATTCACATTTATACAGCGATCAGTGCTATAAATATGCACTATAAATATGCACTAATTACTGTATAAATGTGACTGGCAGTGAAGAGGTTAACACTAGGGGGTGAGGAAGGGGTTAAATGTGAGTCCTGGGTGTGTTCTTTTTTTTTTTTTTTTTTTTTAAGTGTATTTTTGTGCGTGAACTGCAGGAGTTGGGAGTAGGCAGACCCTCCCCCCGGAGGCAATCGTCATCCTTCTCCATGCCCCTGGTGGCAATGGCGGGTGTGAAGGGGGGCCTCCCACTCACCCCGCCCTACCTGCTCCTCTTGGGAGCCCAACTGGGGCCCAACGGGAGCCCAATGGGGCAGAGGGACTCCCCCTATGAGGGAGTGAGGGGGCCTAGCCCACCCAGCCAGCCCCGTAGGTCCTTCGCCTCTCTTTATTTTAGGAGACCGCATGGCCAAAGTGCATGTGTTTTAAACCAATTTCGTGTGCGTGCAAGTGTGGTGGTTTTTGTGGGGGGGGGGGGTGGGCGTACTAAGCACAGGCGTACCTTGCATAGCACACCCACCGGGAGCCGGGCTGAGACCACCAAACACAATTCACATGTAGCCGAGACCGGGATCCGAACCCTTGGCTGCAGAGGTGAATGGCTTGTCAGCGCAGTGCCAATCACGTTGAGCCACCAGAGCTCCCCTCTGGGTGTGTTCTAACTGTGTGGGGGGAGGGTGGTGACTGGGGGAGGTGACCGATGCTGTCTCCCTATGTACAAGAGAAACAGCATCAGTCACCTCTCCCTGACAGGACGTTTACACACAGAGCTCCACGTCCCTGCTCTAAAACTGCCGATCAGCGGGTACCTGGCGGACATCGCGACCGCCAGGCACGCGCATCGGCATCTCGGGGATGCGCCGGGTGCGCGCGCGCGCCGCCATCGGCACGCGCGCGTCCCAGTGGCCGGAAAAAACTATTATGTAAAAGGAAGTGGAGAAGGAGAAAAATATGCTATGGAGTTAGCCTGTTTCTGTTTAACTGGAAAGAGAATTGTTTGTTTTATTGTTTTTACTATTGTAACATTTCAAACTGATATTCTATGTAAGAGCCGGTTCACACTGGGGCGACTTGGGATCCGACTCGAGGTCGCCTCAAGTCGTCCCAAGTCGTGTGGTTGAGAAAATCAATGTAAGTGAATGAGAGCCGTCTTAATACACACTACTCATGTCGCTCCGACTTCAGAAGAGGTTCCTGTACTACTTCAATCCGACTTCTAGGCGATTTGTACCCATTGATTTCAATGGAAGTCGCCTCCAAGTCTGATCACTGTCTTAACTGAAGCAACTTTCCAGGAAGATAGCATACATTTCTCAGGCAAACCCCTCCCTCCCCCTCCCTCCCCCAGAGCTGATTGTTGTTTGATTGGCCACTGGAAAGTCTCTTGTCCTGGAGACGACTTCAAGTCGTGTTGTAAATCTCCCAGATCGCCCTGTGGTTCCTGCTCAAGTCATGTTGGAGTTGTCTCTGAAAGTTGTGCTGGAAGTCGTGTCGCCCCAGTGTGAACCGACTCTAAACGATGTATTTGTGTAGGAAATCTTTATTTTATGAACATTTACTTACTTAAGACACCTGGCCAATTCTGACATTTCCGTCATACATGTAAAACAATGCATTTTTATTGCTAGCAAAGTACTCAAATCTCTCAAACATTTTATATATTTTTTAACCGCTTGCCGACCAGCCGCCGCAGTAATACTGTCAGCGGGGGAAACGCGTAACAATGTATGAACAGAAGATCAGTGATTCCCCCTAGTAAGTCCACCCCCCATACAGTTAGAACACAAATAGGAACACACTTAACCCCTTCCCCGCCCCCTAGTGTTAACCCCTTCACTGCCAATGGCATTTTTATAGTAATCCAATGCATTTTTATAGCATTGATCGCTAAAAAAATGCCAATGGTCCCAAAAATGTGTCAAAAGTGTCCGAAGTGTCCGCCATAAGGTCGCAGTACTGAAAAAAAACGCTGATCGCCACCATTACTAGTAAAAAAAATAATAATAATAAAAATGCCATAAAACTACCCCCTATTTTGTAAACGCTATAAATTTTGCGCAAACCAATCAATAAACGCTAATTGCGATTTTTTTTTACGAAAAATATGTAGAAGAATACGTATCGGCCTAAACTGAGGAAAAATTTTTTTTTTAGATATATTTTTGGGGGATATTACAGAAAAAAGTAAAAAATATAGCATTTTTTTCAAAATAGTCGCTCTGTTTTTGTTTATAGCGCAAAAAATAAAAACCGCAGAGATGATCAAATACCACCAAAAGAAAGCTCTATTTGTGGGAAAAAAAGGACGCCAATTTTGTTTGGGAGCCACGTCGCATGACCGCGCCATTGTCAGTTAAAGCGACGCAGTGCCGAATCGCAAAAAGTGCTCTGGTCTTTGGACAGCAATATGGTCCGGGGCTAAAGCGGTTAATATACTTGCCTACAGGCCACTTTCACCCCCTTCCTGCCCAGGCAATTTTTCTGCATTCAGCCCTGTTACACTTTGAATGACAATTGCGCGGTCATGCAACACTGTACCAAATGAAATTTTTATAATTTTTTCCCCGCAAGTAGAACTTTCTTTTGGTGGTATTTGATCACCCCTGTGGTTTTTATTAATTGTGCTATAAACAAAAGAAGAGGGACATGCTTGAAAAATAAAAAAAACACAATATTTTGTATTTTTTTGCTATAATAAATATCCATTTTATTTCTTAAGAATTTTTTTTCCTCAGTTTAGGCCAATATGTATTCTTCTACATATTTTTGGTTAAAAAAAACCTGCAATAAGCGTATATTGATTTTGAACAAAAGTTATAGCGGCTACAAAATAGGGTATAGATTTATAGCATTTTTATTATTATTATTTATTTATTTTTTACTAGTAATGGCAGCGATCTGCGATTTTTTTTTATCATGACTGTGATATTGCAGTGGACACATCGGACATTTTTGACCATTCACATTTATACAGGGATCCGTGCTATAAAAATGCATTGATTTCTGTATAAATATGACTGGTAGGGAAGGGGGCGATCAAGGGGTTAATGTGTTCCCGAGGGAGGGATTCTTACTGTGGGGGGAGGGGACTGGCTGGGGGAGGTGACCGATCGGTTTCCCTATGTACAAGGGACACACCATCAGTCTCCTTTCCCTGACAGGATGTGGATCTGTGTGTTTACACACACAGATCCACAGTCCTGCTCTGTTACTGGGCAATCGCGTGTGCCCAGCGGACATTGCGGCCGCCGGGCACGAGCACCGGATTCCCAGTGACACGGCGGGCGCACGCACGCCCCCTAGTGGCTCAGGAAGGTGCAAAGTCATATAACGTCCGCCCAGAACGAGAGAGTCTTCGTCCCGCCGTCATTTGATAAGCAGAGACCCTGGAGAATAAACTGTGTCACACAATATCTGTGCAGCAGTGTTTCACATTTTTTTGGAAAAAAAATACACTTTAATGAATTTTAGTACAAACAAACACAATATAATACCCATTTTTTGGTAAAACATAAAAAATTATGTCAGACCAAGTAAAAAGTTATAGTACCAAACATGTCTTGTTTTAAAATTGTGCACACGCGTGGAACAGTGACAAACTACAAAACAATAAATGATCTCACAGTGAGGGAACAATGTCCAGGATACTGCCGGTCAGAGTGGTGCCAGGTTCCCTGACCAGACCGGAGGGCCCAAGAAAGGCGATGGGAGGTTGAGCACCTTCCACCATCTGTTAAAGTGATCCATCAGCTGTATAGCGACTCGGCTTGCTTTTACTAAAACGAGACATGTCTGATTGTCTCTACCATGATCCCCAGTATAACCTCCTCAATACAAGGCACATATATATATATATATATATGTATATATATATATATATATATACAAACTGAGATATTGGGCCAGATTCAGGTAGATGGGAGCATCTTTGCTCCAGAGTAACGCTTCTCATTTACGTTACTCTGCCGTAATTTTAGGAGCAAGTGCTGTTATTCATGAAGCACTTGCTCCTAAAGTTGCGGCAGCGCATCGCAAATGAGCCGGCGGAATTCAAATTGGGCGGGTACGGGGCGTGTAGTATTTAAACTAAGCGCGATCCCGCGGCGAACGTACTGCGCATGCGTCGAGTGTCAAAGCATCCCCGTGCGCATGCTCCAAATTCTGTGAATGAACGTCAATGACGTCACATTCCCATTCATGATCTTTTTACGCAAGCGACGCCATTTTTTTTTTTTCCGACGCGATGACGACGCCTATACCTAACATAGGATACTCCAACCCCATGTAGGTATATCTTCGCGCCGCGTATCCCGTCCGGAAACGTCGTACCGTCATTGCGTCGCGCCGGAATTCGATCGTGAATTGCCGATTTCCGCTCATTAACATATTTTTTGAGCGGAAATCGGCGGGAACGCCCCCGGCGCCATTTTTAAGTTGAAGTAACGATGCGATGGCGAAACTCAGTTACGCTGATCGCATCGGAGCTTCAACCCGGCGTTTCTTGTTTTCTGGTTACAGAAAACAGAAACGCCGGCTCAAAGTCACAGTTAGGCTGGCAGATCACTGGATCCGCCAGCCTAACTGTTCCTGAATCTGGCCCATTGAGGTTATTAATAAGGAGTCATTGACTCTTTATTAAGAAAATGAAATTAATCCTCATTTTTTTCTCTATTTCATTGTTGTTACCTTTTCTCTATTTTTTTTTCTCTGAAAAAAAAATAAAAAATAGAAGGGGATTTTTATTTTTTGGAAAATACAGGTCCATGGTTTTACAGAATAAGGCTTGGTTCACACCTATACATTCCACTCAACATGGTTTTCTATGGGTCAAGTTCACATCTGTGCATTTAATGGAAAGGGCGGGGGGCTTTTTTTCTGTTTTTTGGTTCCATAGACTAATAGATCAAAAACGTTTATTGAAAAATGAAGTATACAAACTGCAACCTGCATAGGTGTGAACTAGACCTTAACCCTTAGGAGCCATTCAAAGCCCATTACACCCTTAAATCCATCATCAATTCACTTTTCCCATATCAAACATATTTGACCTAAATTATAAAATTCAGCCAAAGTCTCCAAATTTTCACAAGAAATTCTAGAGAAACAAAAAAAAAAATGGATGGTGCTCTGAGTAATTCCTTCCTTGTTGATAGTCCCAACCACTCGGGCCATTATTTGAAGTATGGGTTGGTCATCACTTCAAGGAAATCTCAGATTCAAAATACTTTAATAATCCCAATGGAAATTAAGATACAGTTACATTCAATGAACGCACAAAATCACAATAATGAACGGTAACAAGACACAAAATTACAAAAAGGAATAGAAAAAAGCCACAATAACAATAAAATATTGTACTATCCTAAGCAATACCCATATAGAAGAAGTGGCACCTTGGGTCCTGCTGAGGGGAGCATTCCTTGGAGTTTCCCTGGGGGGGGGGGTTTACCGGGTGGCTTTTTAGCACAGCAGTGATGTTGGCCATGTTTACCATAAATACTTGGGTCTCTTACAGATTCTTGTTCTCCTGAGGAAGAAAAATAGTCTATTTGAAACATGTTGGGAGAAAAGAGAATTGTATCCAACATGCTCTGATCATGATCATGGCCTGATATATTGTTTTTATTTTTATCTATGTTATTTTACCATGTTTCCAATAAATACAATTTTATAGATTTACATGTGTGTATAAGCAGAATTCCCGAAATGTCCCATTTAAACATATTGGGCCAGATTCAGGTAGAGTTAGGCTGGAGTATCAGTGATACTCCAGCCTAACTGTCACTTTAAGCCGGCGTTTCTGTTTTCTGTAACCAGAAAACAAGAAACGCCGGGTTGGAGTTCCGATGCGATCGGCGCAATTGAATTTCGCCATCGCATCGCAACTTTAATTTAAAAATGGCGCCGGGGGCGTTCCCGCTGATTTACGCTGAAAAAATATGTTAATCAGCGGGAATCGGCAATTCACGATCGTATTCGGGCGCGACGCAGGGACTTTCCGACGTTTCCGTAAGCGATACGCGGCGTAAAGATAAAGCAGCCCCCTAGTGGAGTATCCTATGTTAAGTATAGCCGTCGTCATCGCGTCGGAAAAAAAAAAATCGCGTCGCTTGCGTAAAACTTTCATGAATGGGGATGTGACGTCATTGACGTTCACTGACAGAATTTGGAGCATGCGCACTGGGATGCATTGACACTCGACGCATGCGCAGTACGTTCGCCGCGGGATCGCGCTTAGTTTAAATAATACACGCCCCGTACCCGCCCAATTTGAATTCCGCCGGCTCATTTGCGATGCGCTGCCGCAACTTTAGGAGCAATTGCTTCATGAATAACAGCACTTGCTCCTAAAATTTCGGCAGCGTAACGTAAATGAGAAGCGTTACTCCAGAGCAAAGATGCTCCCATCTACCTGAATCTGGCCCATTAAGGTATATTTATTCATTAGTTACCATACAGAAGCAGTGTTGGTAGAATGATGAGCATATGGGTTTCTTTTCATTTTTATTGTTTTAAATTAAAAACTTTTCTTTACTATGCTTTGTAGTTTTTCCCCATGCTTACACATTACTGTCTTTTATTGTAGCATATGAGCTTCCACCGTTAGAAGAAAGAAAGAAGAAAGGCAAAGTGAAGCATTTTGAGTTACATAAGCCTTCAGAGCCTGCATGGGATGAAAAACTAATTTTACCAAAAAATCCCTGGCCACCAAAATCTGCCTCCTATACGGTTAGTGTATATTATTTTTATTTATACAAATGCTATAAAAGGAGTGGAACTTTGTATATACCTCCTTAGGTGTAATAAAAACAGACAATATAATCTATATATATAAAACTCAACGTGTGTGTATGTATGTATGTTCCAGCATCACGTCCAAACGGCTAAAGATATTAACATGAAACTTGGCACACATGTTACTTATATGTCAGCAACAAACATAGGATAGGTGGGTGGGTTTTTCTTTAAAGTCCCATTCAACTCTATGGGAAAGGGTTTTTCTTTAAAGTCCCATTCAACTCTATGCGAAATACATGTTATTCATAATTTTTATCTTTCAAATTTCTAAAATTAAACATTGTGTTATTTATTATTTATTTATTTATATTTAAATAACTATGATTTTCCTCCCCAAAAGGTTAAGATAGGAAGACCGGGCAACGCCGGGTATTCAGCTAGTCAGATATAAAATCTTAGGAGCTGTGGTGGCTCATAGGAGCTGTGGTGGCTCAACGTGATTGGCACTGCGCTGACAAGCCGTTCACCTCTGCAGCCAAGGGTTCGGATCCCGGTCTCGGCTACATGTGAATTGAGTTTGGTGGTCTCAGCCCGGCTCCCGGTGGGTGTGCTATGCAAGGTACGCCTGTGCTTAGTACGCCCACCCCCCCCACAAAAACCACCACACTTGCACGCACACAAAAAATTGGTTTAATACGCACGCACTTTGGCCATGCGGTCTCCTAAAGAGAGGCGAAGGACCTACGGGGCTGGCTTGGTGGGTCAGGCCCCCTCACTCCCTCATAAGGGGAGTCCCTCTGCCCCGATGGGGTCCTGTTGGGCCCCAGTTGGGCTCCCAAGTGGAGCAGGTAGGGTGGGGTGAGTGGGAGGCCCCCCCTCACACCCGCCATTGCCACCGGGGGCATGGAGAAGGATGGCGATTGCCTCCGGGGGGAGGGTCTGCCTACTCCCAACTCCTGCAGTCCGGCTCCTCTCTCTCGAGTTCACGCACAAAATACACTTAAAAAAAAAAAAAAAAAGTGCGAGATATAAAATCTTAACATTTTATTGAGCATATAACAAATATAAAAAAATGTTAAAATCGTATAGAGTCAGGTCCATAAATATTGGGACATGGACACAATTCTAATCTTTTTGGCTCTATACACCACCACAATGGATTTGAAATGAAACAAACAAGATTTGCTTTAACTGCAGACGTTCAGCTTTAATTTGAGGGTATTTACATCCAAATCAGGTGAAGGGTGTAGGAATTACAACAGTTTGTATCTGTGCCTCCCACTTTTTAAGGGACCAAAAGTAATGGGACAATAGGCTGACCAGGTGTGTGTTATTCCCTCATTATCCCATTTACAAGGAGCAGATAAAAGGTCCAGAGTTCATTTCAAGTGTGCTATTTGCATTTGGAATCTGTTGCTGTCAACTCTCGAAATGAGATCCAAAGAGCTGTCACTATCAGTGAAGCAAGCCATCATTAGGCTGAAAAAACAAAACAACCCCATCAGAGAGATAGCGAAAATATTAGGTGTGGCCAATTCAACTGTTTGGAACATCCTAAAAAGAAAGAACGCACTGGTGAGCTCAGCAACACCAAAAGACCCGAAAGACCACGGAAAACAACTGTGGTTGACCAAAGAATTCTTTCCCTGGTGAAGAAAACACCCTTCACAACAGTTGGCCAGATGAAGAACACTCTCCAGGAGGTTGGTGTATGTGTGTCAAAGTCAACAACCAAGAGAAGACTTCACCAGAGTGAATACAGAGGGTTCAACACAAGATGTAAACCATTGGTCAGCCGAAAAAAGCCTTCACAGTTCTGGAACAACATCCTATGGACAGATGAGACCAAGATCAACTTGTACCAGAGTGATGGGAAGAGAAGAGTATGGAGAAGGAAAGGAGCTGCTCATGATCCAAAGCATACCACCTCATCAGTGAAGCATGGTGGTGGTAGTGTCATGGCGTGGGCATGTATGGCTGCCAATGGAACTGGTTCTCTTGTATTTGATGATGTGACTGCTGACAAAAGCAGCAGGATGAATTCTGAAGTGTTTCGCGTAATATTATTATCGGTTATTACTATGAGCATGCATTTCACTTGCTGAAGACAAAACTGAAGGGAAAATGCCCCAAGAACAAGCAGGAACTGAAGACAGTTGCAGTGGAGGCCTGGCAGAGCATCACCAGGGATGAAACCCAGCGTCTGGTGATGTCATTGCGTTCCACACTTCAGGCTGTAATTGACTGCAAAGGATTTGCAACCAAGTATTAAAAAGTGAAATTTTGATTTATGATTGTTAATCTGTCCAATTACTTTTGGTCTCTCTCTCTCTCTCTCTCTCTCTCTCTCTCTCTCGGAGGCTGAAAGGGGTTGGTCAGCTCTAGATTTTCTCGTAAAACTAGATTTGTGTGTTATAAGCAGCAGATCTTTTATGTCCTAATAATATGTTGTGTTTAGAGACATAGACGACAGCGGGGTGTCTATAGCGCATTCATGGATCGTGTTGAAGAAAAATTCACTGCCAGTAACCAGGAGGTAAGCAATGTTCATTATTTGTGTCTATGGGAGACAGCAAATGAGGGTGAAAGCTATAAAGGTTCAGGGCTGTTGAAGAAATTAAAGTTCCAGAATGCTCTGACAGGCTAAGCCAAGAAAAGCCATTCAATAACCTTTACCATCTCAGCACTAGAGGTCGATTTTTTTTTTTTTGAGGAGGTTCCTAAGTAGCCAATATCCACCAGGAATTATAGGAGTCAGCGCTTGCCTTTAGTAGACACAAGTTGTGTAATGGTAAATTTGCGGTTTCAGCAGACTGAATTGCCTTATTTACCCTCCTGGGTGCAGGGCTGGGATAGAAAAAGGGTAACATCTCCCTGTTCTATGTCTCCATGAGACGATCACGTGTATGCCCGCAGCGATCGAATTCGGGAAACCAGCGGGCATGCTCACGAAGATCCGCTTCTTAAAGGGGACGTAAAAGTACGTCCTTTTGCCTGCCCATGCCATGCTGCAGACTGCGGGCTGCAATCGGTTAAGACGTTTTTAATGGGAGGGGGAGAAGACAGGGGACACAGGAGATTGATTAAAGGGGTGTTCCAGCCAAAATTGTGTTTATTAAAAGTCAGCAGCTACAAAAAGTGTAGCTGCTGGCTTTTAATAAACACTCACTTACCTGCTCCTGCGTTCCAGCGACGCGCCGACCGGGGCTCCGCTCCTCTCCCCCCCTCCCCAGCCGGCGTCTCCATCTCGACTGTGGGCACCCAGCCGTGACAGCCTTCGGCTTCATGACCGGGCACCCACTGCGCATGCGCGAGCCGCACTGCGCATGCGCGCGCGGCGCGGCTCGCCACTGATTGGAGAGGCGATCGCATGGGACCTGTCAGTGTCCCATGTGATCGCCTACAGGGAGGGGCTGGTGTAGGCGATTAAGGCTTAATCGCCTAACCAGCCCCTCGGCGGAAGCAGGAAGTGGGACAGGAAGTCCCACTCCTACTGAAGCCCCCACTCCCCCCCAAAAAAAATTACATGCCAAATGTGGCATGTATGGGGGTGAGGAGTGGAACAAGAGGAAGTTCCAAATTTGGGTGGAACTCCTCTTTAATGATACAGCAGAAGCACTATGCAATCTATCATGCTTTAAAGGAAAATTATTTTTTCTTTTTTTTTTTTTAGGGTGACAACCACTTTAAGATCATTGTACATACCATAAATAAATAAGACATCCCCCAAAAATAAGCCCTAGTGTGTTTTTGGCTGCCAAAATTAATAGAACCGGGCTTATTTTCGGGGGAAGCACGGTAGATGCTCAATGACTTTTACTTCAGCTTTTGAAATTAACGATACATTTTTTTATTTCAGAATTTCTCATTAAGCCCAGTGAGGGTTGGTCCAAGACTAAAGGAAGTTTCCTAAAGTGACAGAACATATTCCTTCAGCTCTGTACAGTCCACGGGTAACAAAGCACTGGATCCAAAGAATAGAATTTATACAAGGAGACCATAGATTATATGGATGGAGCAGACCATGGAGTTGGTCCACATAAAATTATTTTTTTAGGAATCTTATATTGAAGTAAGAAATGTTTGCCTGATTATGTGTTGGTGGTCAATCACTCAAAGGATTTTATTTAAACACATCTAGCGTTAATGTGCATTTATGTGCGTTTAGCCTTTTTTTTTTTTTATGTTTTGTCCTGTGTGAATGATGTATGAGTGGTAAGGCGAGATAGAGACCATGATAGTGTACAATATAGACTTTTATTCATTACAGTTTAAAATAGAAAATACACACGAAAAAGTAAAACAACAAAAAGATTGTGCCGAAGTATGATACATAAACATGCCAACACCAGAATATACTTATACGAAATAAGCTTGAGGTGGGCAGATAGCTCCATCCTTCAAGGGTCGCGTTTCGCTGGATTGCGTAGCTTCTTTAAGATCCATAGGTAAGATATTACACTATGGGCATATGGCAAGACATTGGAGGCACCAAACGTCTGTGGGGTGGACACAGGGGCTATAAAAGCTCTGTAAATATACCCATAGGCATATAAGGCAACATAAGTCAGCACAGCCCTTATACTAGATGGTTTGCTGTATAGGGTTCCCAAAACTGTCCTTGAATTAATGTAGTGCTTAGTGGTGTTTAGACACCCAAAGAGGCCACCCACCAAACAGATCCACCTGAATCTCCATTTAAATGCAGTGCAGAGCCCGGTGTCAGGTCACCTGTGGCCGGGTGACAGATGCACACTGTATGGCTGACTGATGTGGATGGAACTCTGGGTGGTTCAGGAAAGCAGATCCACTGGAGAATCAACACAGGTACCACCGTTAGCTAAAGCATAAGATTTCCAGGGCATGGAGACTAAGAGCCAGAAGGTGTTCACCAGAGCCTCTAGTGGTGAGGGTGGACAGCACTGCAACTGGCTCCAGATTGCGGCCCCCAGGGTCTCCCAGCTCACGCTCACGGTAGGCTACTGGAGGATAGAGAGGAAGCAGCAGTACAACAAGGAATGGTCAGGGGACAAGCCAATAAGTTGAGGCAACAAGCAGGCAGGGATAGTCAAAGAACATGCCAAAGGTCAGGATATGAAGCAGACAGAGACAAGCCAAGGTCGGTAAACAGAATCAGATGTAGAGCACAGGGCAAGAATCACACAGGAAGCCAAACACACACAATAATGCTTGGGCAAGGCAGGCTTGGACAGCATAGTGATTAATACAAATATATGGAAAGGCTCCTGCGCTACCAAGGGGGATGGATTGGGATGAAGTTGGGCTGGGAGGTGGACTGGGGATACTGCAGCAGACCCCTAACACTCTGTCCTGGGCAGAGAGAAAATAGCATATAAAAGGGGAGGGGGTGGTGTCTGCGCTGAAAAAGTGAAAGGGGGAGGGGGAAATGTGTGAAAATGTGTGGGAATGGGGCAGGTGACTGGTGGGGTGGAAGGTGAATGAAGGTGAATTTAGGACAACATAATAACCAACATTATACAATGGACAGTGTGAATGATTGTACACATTAAGGGTGATTACCAATAAATATTGTGACAACAAAGGAAAAATAACTAGCCGGTGCAATGTGAAACCAAAAAAAACCTTAAATACAATACTAGATCCAAACAGACTATAAGACCAGAGAAAAATCCATGGGGGAATGCCTCTGGATACACAAATAAATAAATAAATGAATAGATAAAGTCTCTGGTGAAAAAAACAAAATGTCCAGAAAAGTCCAAAGTGAAATAGTGGTGCCAGTAAAGGGTGACAGCAGAAAACACCTCGGGTGGTCCCCAGCTCCTCACCTCAAGGCTATTGCACGGATAGCCTACAACAGCACCTCCCGGTGGAGGACAATGATCCCTCAGCAGGGCAAGCAGCAGAAGCACTCCTCAGTAGTAAAAAAAATGAAGCAGGTAGAAGCGGGTGAGTGAAAATACAAAAACTTCTATATGGACAGCTTGTGTCACTCATACATCCACTCACCACAAGGTGATGGATGATGGGCCTATCTCCCACGAACAGCGAGTTCGTTCTTGGTCAAGTAGCAGGTACCTTCTTCTAAGGTGGCCAAATGGTAACTCAAAGCAATGGACCTATTTAAAACGATCCAATGGGCATAAAACAAACAGACGTCAGGTGGAACACTCTGCGTCAGGCGTCTGGACTCTGTGGCTCCTCGATCCCTACGCGTCTCGTCACACCACGTGACTTCCTTAGGGCTTTGAGTTACCATTTGGCCACCTTAGAAGAAGGTACCTGCTACTTGACCAAGAACGAACTCGCTGTTCGTGGGAGATAGGCCCATCATCCATCACCTTGTGGTGAGTGGATGTATGAGTGACACAAGCTGTCCATATAGAAGTTTTTGTATTTTCACTCACCCGCTTCTACCTGCTTCATTTTTTTTACTACTGAGGAGTGCTTCTGCTGCTTGCCCTGCTGAGGGATCACTGTCCTCCACCGGGAGGTGCTGTTGTAGGCTATCCGTGCAATAGCCTTGAGGTGAGGAGCTGGGGACCACCCGAGGTGTTTTCTGTTGTCACCCTTTACTGGCACCACTATTTCACTTTGGACTTTTCTGGACATTTTGGTTTTTTCACCAGAGACTTTATCTTTTCATTTATTTATTTATTTGTGTATCCAGAGGCATTCCCCCATGGATTTTTCTCTGGTCTTATAGTCTGTTTGGATCTAGTATTGTATTTAAGGTTTTTTTTTGGTTTCACATTGCACCGGCTAGTTATTTTTCCTTTGTTGTCACAATATTTATTGGTAATCACCCTTAATGTGTACAATCATTCACACTGTCCATTGTATAATGTTGGTTATTATGTTGTCCTAAATTCACCTTCATTCACCTTCCACCCCACCAGTCACCTGCCCCATTCCCACACATTTTCACACATTTCCCCCTCCCCCTTTCACTTTTTCAGCGCAGACACCACCCCCTCCCCTTTTATAGTGATTAATAGTGTATCCTGTAGAGGTTAGGTTGGACCCACGCTGAGGGAAGATTACTTAACCATGCACGTGTGAGAGTGCAGGCCCTAAGGCTGATACACAGACCAGAGATAAGCAGACAGACAGGGCATGAAAGTATTACTGCAGATTCATAACACTCAGGACCAATCCCCAATTAAACGCTCAACAAAATATCCACTAGTTGGGAACCAAGGATATACCACTGCATGTCTCCCGAATGCTGCGTACATTGAACACCACTAAGCGCTACATTGCGTAATTCAAGGCCAATTTTGGAAACCCTATACATCAAACAATCGAGTATAAAGGCTGTGCTGACTCATATGCCTCAGGGTATATTTACGAAGTTTCATGTCCGCCCAACAGACGCTTGGTGCCTTCAATGTCTTGCCATGCGCCAATAGTATGATACTTTACCTATGGGTCTTGAAGAAGCTACGCAATCCAGCGAAATGCGTCAACCCTTGTGGATTGAGCTATCATTCTGCACACCTATCTGCATATGTGAAGATTATTCTGTATGTATAAGTATATTTAGGTGTTGGAATGTTCATGTATCATACTTTGGCACAATCTTTTTGTTGTTTTACTTTTAAGTGTGTATTTTATTACCCCCTGATATTTTAAACTGTAAAGAAAAAAAGCATATATTTTATACTGTTATGATCTCGATCTCGCATCATGCCATTAAATCTGTCATGAACAGGTGTGACCAGAACTGTGTGAACTGCGACAGAGGACACCAAAACGTATATAAGTGAATAATTTAGTTTATTTAAAGATAAGTGATAACAATATATAAACCCCTCCAATACGAACAGTGAACAACCAACCAGACAGTGATTTACAAACAACAAATAAGTACCGTATTTATCGGGGTATTGCGCGCTCCGGCGTATTTCCCCTTATTTTAAGGGGGGAAAAGTGCGCGTTATACGCCGATAATTACGGTATATACAGTAGAAGGGAAGTACCACAATCTTAAATTTAATTCACAGGAGATCAGTAGATGGGGACAAGGAACAGGACAAGGTAGCAGGAGGGACAGGATCAGGATCAGATGCACAGGGTTACAGGATCAGGTACACCGGTAGCAGGTATGGATCAGGGCACAAGGAAGATACCAAGGCAAGCATGTGAAAGCTTGCCGGGTATTTATACACACACCTGTAATCCGTCTCAGGTGACGCCTGATCACAGGAGGTGATGTTTGCTCCACACTGCCAGGAGACCCCGCTGGTTGGCATTGACATTGGTACTGCAGCCCAAAGATCTAACAGTGCCACCAGCAGGTGAAACCCTTCATGACAGCTACCGACTGTTAGGAGTCACCTGCTGGTGGACACCAGTACTGTGATCCACAGGACCGACAGCGCCACCAACGGGTGAAACCCTTCCTGACAAAATCTCAGCATTAGCAGGGTACATCCCTTCAACTTTCCCTTTCTTTCTATTCAATTATCATTTTGGATGTGGTATGGGTAGAGGTCTTCCTTTACTAATGATGTATGAGTGTTTTGGTTTCTGCAGTTTTATTTTGGCCTAATCAGTTTATCTGAAATGACTGTGGTACTCACCTATGGAGCCACCCTCCGAGCATCTGGGGAGACTTCTCTGATCTCAATTCACTCCAACCTTTTTCATTCATGTGTTTCTAGAATATTTTTTTTCTTCTAAAAACTGTTTATAAATCATGAAAGTGTGTATATTACATTGGCCTGTTATATACAGTGTAAGTGTAACTATAAGTTGATATGTGTTTCTTCTATTGTGTTATGAACATCCCCAATAAAAAAATAAAAATGAAAACCTATTAGGACTCCATTCATTAGTCACATAGATAAAAAGCTCTGCAGGCTTTGACAAAGAAAGCAATAGCTGTATAATCTAAGAATATTTTAAGCATAGCAGTTATATAAATTTAAAATATTGATTTATTTACTGTTTTTTTAAAGTATACATAATCTGCTGCACTTTATAGAGAACGTTACAGCATTCGGATGAATTGTTGTCTTCAATAGAAACTTACAGTCTGATGTTCCTCTCAGAGGTGTATTTAGGTTTTGTCCTGCCCTAGGCCTGACTAAACTTGCGCACCCCCTAATTTAAATATAACCCACCCCTTCCTGTCAAAGCCACACCCCTGTCATATTCATGGGAAGAGGACAGAGGGATGCCCTGGAAGAAGGACAGAGGGTTGCCATGGGTGACAGACAGAGGGACATCGTGGGAAGAGGACAGAGGGACGCCGTGGGAAGAGGACAGAGGGACTCCGTGGGAAGAGGACCGGACGGCCGCCCCCCCAAAAAGTGCCGCCCTAGGCCTGGGCCTTGTCGGCCTAGGCCAGAATACATCCCTGGTTCCTCTATGGCAGGAGTCTTTGAAGAAAAGGCCAGTTTACATCCTTGGTGTCAGTTGGAGGAATAAGGAACTGAACTGAAATTCTGCTACACATCTAAGAGGCCTCGGGTTCCTGCCTGTAAAGGGCCATTGCTCATCTGACTAAGGCCCCTTTCACTTGTGCTACTGCAAAGTCATACGACTGTAGATCCGACTTTGCCCCACGACTTGAAGTACGACTGCAATGAGCAGGGATGCGATTTGATCCCCCAATAATTAGGGAGAACTCAATGGCAATTTATTTTTTTAAAACCGGCATGGGTTCCCCCTTCATGAGCACACTGGGCCCTTTGGTCTGGTATGGATTCTAACCCCTCCCCCAAAATCCATATCAGACCCTTATCTGAGCACCAGCCTGAACGGTCAGGAAAGCGTCACCCCCCCCCCCCGAGCCGTACCAGGCCGCATGTTCTCAACATAGGGGGGGTGGGTGTTTTGGGGCAGGGGGACCCTGCGCCCCCCCCCCACCCCAAAGCACCTTGCCCCCATGTTGATGAGAACAAGGGCCCCTTTCCCGACAACCCTGGCCGTTGGTTGTCGGGGTCTGTGGGCGGGGGGCTTATCGGGAATTTGGGAGCCCCCTTTAATAAAGGGGCCCCAGATCCCGGCCCCCCACCCTATGTGAATGAGTATGAGGTACATTGTACTCCTACCCATTCCCCTGGGGGGTAAAAGTGTCAATAAAAAAAGAAACACTAGCCAGGTTTTTAAAGTCATTTATTAGGCAACTCCGGGGGTCTTCTTCCAACTTTGGGGGTCTCTTCCGACTCTCCGGCCTCTTCTCCCACCCTCCGATGTCTTCTCCCGCTCTTCGGTGCCTTCTTCCGGGCTCCTCCGCTATCTTCTTCCAGCTCTTTTACTAGCATTGGCCCGGTCTTCTCCATCGTCTTCTTCCCTCTTCTGATGTTGACATGTACCTCTCTCCCACTGTAATGCCGCGTGTGCGGTGCGCATCGATTTATATAGGCATGGGGCATGGTCACCGGGTGATGTTACCCAGCGACCGGGTGACATCAAAAAGTTGTTACTGAAGTTATTGTTAAAGTCAAATGGGCATCCGATAATCTCCCATCACTATCCAATGCACATTGGATGTTTTTGGATGTTTTTACAGCTGCTGTTTTTGGGTTCAGACATTTTTTCCTACAATCAATAAACTCCCCGTCATGTTATCCTATGTTTTTTTTTTACATTCAGCTGTCAACGGGGAAGCCCACTGACAGCTGATGACTCATCCATTGCTAAGGATGTGGCGGCTTGCTTCTTGACCCGCTCCTTAGCAAACAGCTATATTCAGTGAATGTAATTAAAAAAAAAAAAAAAAAAGACACAAATTGCAAAACGCAAATCGCTGTAAAAAGCACTGCACAAACGCTCAAAAGCAACATGCATAGATGTGAATCGAGCCTTAGGGAGGGTTACAGCCCTTTTCATTTTCTATTTCCCATTGGGGAGACTTTCCTTCACTTCCTGTCCCATAGCCAAAACAGGAAGTGATTAGAATTCCTCTGAAGTGAGGGGAAACCCTGGATGTCACCAGAACTATTGCTCACATATTTTCAAGATGGACTACATGATATATGATGTGTTTATTGTTTTTCAGTATTGCACCCATGTGTGAATCATTCACCCATCGTGGTTGAATTATTCATTCATTATTTTGGTTCACTGTTTGAATATTTGTGCTATATTCCAATGAACTAGTGTGCCTATTGAAAGATTTTCCCTCTAATCCTGATCTGGTGTCAAAATTGGGGATTTTTCTTTTGCTTTCACCTTTGATGATAACAGTAAACAGGACAAATAGAGAGGGGGAATGTCTCTAAGGCCGCGTACACACGATCGAATTTGTCCGCTGAAAACGGTCCGATGGACCGTTTCAGCAGACAAATCCGATCGTGTGTACGGGCTAGCGGACAGATTTGTCCACCCGACAGATTTCAAAGCATGCTTTGAAATTTGTCCGCTACAAACCTGTCCGTCGGATATGTCCGCTGGTTAGTACGGGAAACCAGCGGACATATCCTCCCGCACATGCGTCGTATCCTGTGAATGGATCCGACTCATGCGCGCGGAAGTGTTTACTTCCTGGTGCGTGACGTAGCGGTGACGTGGCGGCGTCAACGTCACCGCCGCGTCACCACGCTGTCTGCCGACGGGGATTTTGATCCAATGGTGTGTACACGCCATCGGACCGAAATGCGATGAGACATGTCCGCTCTAAACTGTCCGTCGGACAAGTTTGAGCGGACATATCTCATCGTGTGTACGAGGCCTTACAGGGGCACAGACAGCAATAAAAACCTGGCAGAGGATCTAATCCCTCTCCACTCTATCCAAAACTAAAAAATATGTTGCTTATTAAATAAACCCCCCAAACCTCCTACTGTAGCTGTTTATCAATATCAGCCCTATATATTTTCTATAACCACATCTGGACCACCCCATAGCAGATATACTGCTACAGGGCGGCCCTCCTGTGCATAATCATGTAAATATAAGAAATTCTGCACTTCCGCCTAGGAGGGTGCACAGGGCAGCCACTGGTGGGCCATTTCTGCTGCGATTAGTTACAGCAGAAGCCGATCTGTGGGTCAGGGGCACTGAGTGTCTTGCTTACAGTCAAGCATGGTGGTGGGGGTGTCATGGTCTGGGGCTGCATGAGTGTTTCCGGCACTGGGGAGCTACAGATCATTGAGGGAACCATGAATGCCAACATGTACTGTGACATACTGAAGCAGAGCATGATCCCCTCCCTTCAGAGACTGGGCCGCAGTGCAGTATTCCGTGTTAGTAAAAGACGATTCGCGCTTTTCTGTCTGTTACAGCGTGATGAATGTGCTATCTCCATTATAAACAGTGTTTTACCAGAACGAGCGCTCCCGTCTCATAACTTGCTTCTGAGCATCTGCGGGTTTAAAACTTTGTTTTAGCCCACACACGATAATTTTTTACAACCCGAAAAACGACATTGTTTAAAACTACGTTAAAACATGCAGTATGTTCTAATTTTTTTTTTTTTGTCGCTTTTCAGAACCTGAAAAATTATGTGAAGCCCACACACGATCATTTTAAATGACGTTTTTGAAAAACAACGTTTTTTCCATGACGAAAAATGATTGTGTGTATGAGGCATAACATCCACCAGCCCCGTGATGTCGTCATGGAGGAGGGGAAGAGGACTCCAGTGACAACCTGTGAAGCTCTGGTGACCCAAGAGGGTTAAGGCAGTGCTGGAAAATAATGGTGGCCACTCAAAATATTGACACTTTGGGTCCAATTTGGACATTTTCACTTAGGGGTGTACTCACTTTTGTTGTCAGCGGTTTAGACATTAATGGCTGTGTGTTGAATTATTTTGAGGACACAGAAAATGTACACTGTACACTGCTGGAGGAAGAAAATATTTACAAACATGTGAGGGGTGTACTCACTTTCGTGAGATACTGGACATATTAATATTGATCATAGCTGCACCATTGTAACTATGACAAATAAAAGATTGATACCTGGAATTCTCTAATACAATGTATACATACAGGATATTATTATTATTATTATTATACATGATTCATATAGTGCCAACAGTTTACACAACACTTTACAATATAAGGATACATTATATATTACATTGTATACATACGTGATACATTATATAATACAGTGTATCTTTTTCTCCATTTAAGAGGAGAAAAAATACAAGGAAAGTATGACTTTTTGTTTCCCTCTAGTAAGAAAAAAAAGTTACAATTTAGCTCCAATGTATCTTTTTCTTTTTGCTAGAGGAGAAGATTGTAAACAACAACAAAAAAGAGTTTTGTAAAGAAAATAAATAAGCAAATAAAATAAAGGTAAAATAGCCAGGACAGGGTTTGACGTAGGTGAAGATTAGGGTCAGGGTTAGAGCCAAAAGGTCATGTTAGGGTAAAAAGTCAAGGAATCAGTGTTTATTAGCTATAATAAAAAAATAAAATAATTTTTTTTTTTTTTTTTTGTATAAGTTTCACTGTGTTTATAATAATAATAATAATAATAATAAAATATGAGCATTATTGTCTCTGGACCCTACTCTGGGTACAAACAACAAATAACATACACATATGAGGTATCATTGGGATCGTCAGGAGAAGGGGAATTTATTTTGATTTATTATTTGATGATGGGTAATAGTAACGATAAGATATTTACAGCTAGATATTAAAAAATAATAATTTTCTTTATTTTGGTCCAGATTTACTTTGATAATAATAAAAAAAAAAAATCATGCAAAGGTGTTTATTTTTTTTAATTTTCCATTATAAACAAGCAAACAGAAAATAAGAATATGCCATTTACACTTCAATGGTAGTGATAATACTAGCTACGCAGAGCTTGTCAAAAAAAGATACAAAACAGGATAACATACTGAAAAAGTCCAAGGGTCGGATTCAGAAAGACCGGCGTAACTTTGTGCTCCTCATACAAATGACGTAAAAAAAAATGCGCCGGGCACACGTACGTTTCTGAATCGCCGTATCTAGCTCATTACCATATTCGACGTGTAAATCGACGGAAGCGCCACCTAGCGGCCAGTGTAAATATGCAACTAAGATACGACGGCATAAGAGACTGACGCCACTCGTATCTTTGCAAAATTCCGGCGTATCTTGCTTTCTGAATACAGAAAAAAGATATGCCGGCGCATCCTAGAGCTTACGTGGCGTATCAACAGATACGCCAACGTAAGTTCTTTCCGAATCCGGCCCCAAGTCCTTTTTTCCTCAATGTATTGGGCCTGCTATAGCAACTAGGGAAACAGAACCCCCCCCCCCCCCCAACAAAAAAAACACCCCGCTCTCAACCATTGAACGCAACCGCCATAGGCATGCGCACAGGGAGTGCCAGGTGTGCCTGGGCACACCCTAATCACCCTGTGTGGTGCACATTGCACCAAAATATTCTGCGTTAAACGTGCACTAATGCACAGAAATATACTGCATTAAACATGCACTATCGCACAGAAATATACTGCATTAAATGTGCAGTAATGAACAGAAATATACTGCATTAACCACTTAAGACCCGGACCAATACGCTGGCAAATGACCCAAGGGGTTTTTGCGATTCGGCACTGCGTCGCTTTAACAGACAATTGCGCGGTCGTGCGACGTGGCTCCCAAACAAAATTCGCGTCCTTTTTTTCCCACAAATAGAGCTTTCTTTTGGTGGTATTTGATCGCCTCTGCGATTTTTATTTTTTGCGCTATATACAAAAATAGAGCGACATTTTTGGAACAAAATCAATATTTTTTACTTTTTGTTATAATAAAAAACCAATAAACTAAATTTTAGTCAAACATTTAGGCCAAAATTTATTTAGCCGCATGTCTTTAGTAAAAAAAAAATCGCATTAAAAAAAAATTAGCTACCTAGCGGGAACAGCGACACTAATACAGCGATCAGAAAAATTATCGCTTAGTGATGCTGGCAATAGGGAGTGAAAGGGTTAACTAGGGCAGTGATCAAGGGGTTAAAACTTTATTGGGGGGGGGGGTGGGGGGGCTACCCTGACACTAACACTGACTGACTGTCACACTGTCTGTCACACTGACACTAAATACAGTAATCATACATGTATGATTACTGCATTCAGTGACACTGTGACAGGGGGGAGGGGGGGGGGGGCGATCGCGGGGGTTAAATGTGTTTGTGTCTGTGTGTAAGTGTGCTGTTGGTGCAGACTTACTTGCTGTGTTGTGATCTCTCCTCAGCGGCGCTTGAAACAAACGCCGAGGGAGAGATCACGTCGCTTCCTCCTTCCTGTGTTTACACAGGAGGAGGAAGTGACAGGTCGGGCGGGCGCGCGCATTGGCTGGGAGCGATCCGGAGGGGGCGGATGAAAACGGATAGCCGCCCCCACTTGTCGGATCGCTCCTGCAGTCGCGCAGACCGCCGCATGTACGGGGGGGGGGGGTCCGATCGGACCCCCGATCCCCCCCAAGGCACCAACGTATATATACATTGATGTGCCTGTCGGTGCCATTCTGCCGACGTAAATGTACATGCGGCGGTCCTTAAGTGGTTAAACATGCACTAATGCACAGATATATACTGCATTAAACATGCACTAATGCAAAAAAATATACTGCATTAACCACTTTGACCCCGGACCATATTGCTGTCCAAAGACCAGAGCACTTTTTGTGATTCGGCACTGCGTCGCTTTAACTGACAATTGCGCGGTCGTGCAACGTGGCTCCCAAACAAAATTGGCGTCCTTTTTTTCCCACAAATAGAGCTTTCTTTTGGTGGTATTTGATCATCTCTGCGGTTTTTATTCTTTGCGCTATAAACAAAAATAGAGCGACTATTTTGAAAAAAATTCAATATTTTTTACATTTTGCTATAATAAAAATCCCAAAAAATATATAAAAAAACTTTTTTTTTTCCTCAGTTTAGGCCGATACATATTCTTCTACATATTTTTCGTAAAATAAATTCGCAATTAGCGTTTATTAATTGGTTTGCGCAAAATTTATAGCGTTTACAAAAAAGGGGGTCGTTTTATGGCATTTTTATTATTATTATTTTTTTACTAGTAATGGCGGCGATCAGCGTTTTTTTTCGGTACTGCAATATTATGGCGGACACTTTTGACACATTTTTGGGACCATTGCCATTTTTATAGCGATCAATGCTATAAAAATGCATTGTATTACTATAAAAATACCATTGGCAGTGAAGGGGTTAACACTAGGGGGCGGGGAAGGGGTTAAGTGTGGTCCTGGTGTGTTCTAACTGTATGGGGGGGGGGGGGGTGGCCTCACTAGGAACAAGAGGTATGTGTTTACACACATACCTCCCGTTCCCCGCTCTGTAACGAGCAATCGCGGGTGCCCGGCGGCGATCGTACCCACCGGGCACACGCGCGGGACTCGGGGGACGCGCGCGGGTGCGCGCGCCCTACAAGCTGCTAAAGGGAGGACGTAGAGCTACGTGCTCCCGCGTAGCAGTGCCACCGTCCCAGAGTAATATGACGGCGGGCGGTCGGCAATCAGTTAAACATGCACAGAAATATACTGCGTTAAATGTGCAGTAACGCACAGAAATAGACCCCTGATATTTCATCAATTTTCCTAAAATAAAAAAAAAATATATAAAAAATTAAAACTACTGACACTGTCCACTGCCGTTCTGACACCAATCTCTGCCCTACTGACACCGTCCACTGCTCTACTGACACCATCAATATACTGTATATACACATGCAAATATATGTTTGCGCTTTGGGGTGCACACCCTAATGCAATAGGCTGCGCAACACCTATGGCAACCGCACACTGCACCATGCATACTTCTTTTTTTTATCATTCAAATTTAAGTTTATTTTCATAAAATAAAGAACATACAGAGTAGTAAACACAATACAGAAGATACATCAGGAAATATCGCGTTGACGATTATAAATGTGAACAATAAGTCAAATTTCTTAGGTAGATTTCCCCACCTCCCCTCCCCCTCAGCCCCCATGCTTCGACTATAAACCTAGTAACCTTTACATAGTAAAGTAAACGTGGGAAATAGGGAATGATGGGAATCACTTCGCTATCTCTACCATGCATACTTCTACACACAGACATTGCTCTTAATACCAAAAATCAGGAGGTATCCATCACCATTTACCTCCAAGACCAATTTGTCCTGAAAAGAAAAAACTTGGTATAATCCACCTGGATACACAAAGTAGTTGTGATGACATGTAGAGTGTGTTACTAAAACATGTCAAAGTTGCAAAACTGGTTTCAGGCGTTAAGATTTGCTTTACCTTCCCCCATGAAGGTATATGAGAGCCGACCTTCGTTTAGAAAAAGGCTGCCCCCCTCACCCATCCAGGCTTTTCCCATTGCTAATGACAACCCTTGAAGTTTCCAAAATTGTTGATCCAGAAGAAGGCAGAGGGAAACTCCAGGTGAAATGGCGATGTTGGTGCAATGTGGACAGGACTCCTGAGAGCAGCTCCATGACAGGGTCTTGTTATATCTCCGTCAGTGAGTGGCCCTCAGGAGCCCCATGCCCTGTGTATTCCTGTGTATGACTTACCTCTCCTCCGGACTGAGCTCCTACAACCTACACCAGCTGCCTTTATACACTTTGTACTATTCATAGCTGTGACATGTTAGCGTTCTTGGTTGCCATGATATTCCTAAGATGTTCAATGTCTCACTGTACACAATCTATAGGAAACATGTAAACAATGGTCAGAAGACAATGAGTGCCTACAGGGTCATCACTCAGCTACTGTATGTTGGTGACAGTGTACAGAGTAGTCATGACCTCGGCTACTTCCTTGTCACCTGATTATTTATTTCTACTTTGCAGTATGGTTGTCAACAAACTCATTTTTATGAGTGGCCCTTGTTTTTACGGCTTCAACTATTTCAGTCGGTACCGAGTCTGGGACGGGTTCATCTAGTGCCCAGGGCAAGGATGCAGAAAGACACCCCTCACTGTTAATGCATGTAGAATGGGATTACTGCCCTGTGTCTACCCCCCCCCCCCCAACTTGCTCTGCTGTGCCCAGGGCAGCTGCTCCTCCTACCCACACTTGGTCCCGGCCCTGATTTCCGCTCCTATACCTGTATACTCCTTATGGACCAGAGCAATGTTTGCATTTTTGCTATGAAACTGTTTATTCTGAAATATCTTTGTCATTACTTAACCACTTAAGACCCGGACCTTTAGGCAGCTAAAGGACCAGGCCAGTTTTTGCGACACTGCATCGCTTTAACTGACAATTGCGCGGTCGTGGCTCCCAAACAAAATTGGCTTCCTTTTTTTCCCCACAAATATAGATTTCTTTTGGTGGTATTTGATCATCTCTGCGGTTTTCATTTTTTGCGCTATAAACAAAAATAGAGCAACATTTTTGAAAAAAATGCAATATTTTTAACTTTTTGCTATAATAAATATCCCCCAAAAATATATATATATAAAAATGTTTTTCCTCAGTTTAGGCCGATACGTATTCTTCTACCTATTTTTGGTAAAGAAAATCGCAATAAACATTTATCGATTGGTTTGCGCAAAATTTATAGCGTTTACAAAATAGGGGATAGTTTTATTGCATTTTTATAATTTTTTTTATTTACTACTAATGGCGGCGATCATCGATTTTTTCGTGACTGCGACACTTCGGACAATTTTGACACATTTTTGGGACCATTGTCATTTTCACAGCAAAAAATGCATTAAAAATGCATTGTTTACTGTGAAAACAGCAATTGCAATTTGGGAGTTAACCACAAGGGGGCGCTGAAGGGGTTAAGTGTGACCTAATTTGTGTTTCTAACTGTAAGGGGGTGTGGCTGTAGGTGTGATGTCATTGATTATGTTTTCCTATAAAAGGGAACACGCGATCAATCACGGCGCCACAGTGAAGAACGGGGAAGCTGTGTTTACACGCGGCTCTCCCTGTTCTTCAGCTGCGGGGACAGATCGCGGGACTCCAGCGGCGATCAGGTCCGCGGGTCCCACGGTCACAGAGCTTCGGACCGGGTCGCGGGCGCGCGCCTCAGGCTCGCACCCGCGACCCACGGCCACGGCTGGGCACTTAAAGAGGACGTACCTGTGCCCAGCCGTGCCATTCTGCCGACGTATATGTGCAGAAGGCGGTCCTTAAGTGGTTTCGACAATTTTTTTTTTTTAAATCAGCAGCTACAAATACTGCAGCTGCTGACTTTTAAAATAAGGACACTTACCTGTCCAGGGCACCCGAGATGTCGGCACCTGAAGCACTGGCGTAGCGGGGGGGGGCAGGGGGGGCTGTCGCACCGGGCGAAAAATGGGGGGGGCGAATCCATCCACCGGCTCCGCGGAGCGCTCCGGAGCCTCGGCCTAGGAAAGTCCCCGGCTTCGGCCTAGCTCCGGAGCGGCGGC
Source organism: Rana kukunoris (assembly GCA_029574335.1). NCBI lineage: Eukaryota > Metazoa > Chordata > Amphibia > Anura > Ranidae > Rana > Rana kukunoris. The sequence continues at coordinate 7,566,223 of CM056053.1, forward strand.
CATCTTGGTACACCCGGCGGCGGCCCTCCTCTCTGTTCACACCCACAGAGGAGGAGGAGCCCGCGCTTGAGGGAAACCACACACGCCGCTGTCTGAGGTCTGAGGTCTGCACTACTGGGGGTTACTGTCTGAGGTCTGCACTACTGGGGGTTACTGTCTGAGGTCTGCACTACTGGGGGTTATTGTCTGAGGTCTGCACTACTGGGGGTTAATGTCTGAGGTCTGCACTATTGGGGGTTACTGTCTGAGGTCTGCACTACTGGGGGTTAATGTCTGAGGTCTGCACTACTGGGGGTTAATGTCTGAGGTCTGCACTACTGGGGGTTAATGTCTGAGGTCTGCACTATTGGGGGTTAATGTCTGAGGTCTGCACTATTGGGGGTTAATGTCTGAGGTCTGCACTATTGGGGGTTACTGTCTGAGGTCTGCACTACTGGGGGTTACTGTCTGTGGTCTGCACTATTATGGGGGTTACTGTCTGAGGTCTGCACTACTGGGGGTTACTGTCTGAGGTCTGCACTATTGGGGGTTACTGTCTGAGGTCTGCACTACTGGGGGTTACTGTCTGAGGTCTGCACTATTGGGGGTTAATGTCTGAGGTCTGCACTATTGGGGGTTACTGTCTGAGGTCTGCACTATTATGGGGGTTACTGTCTGAGGTCTGCACTATTATGGGGGTTACTGTCTGAGGTCTGCACTATTATGGGGGTTACTGTCTGAGGTCTGCACTATTATGGGGGTTACTGTCTGAGGTCTGCACTATTATGGGGGTTACTGTCTGAGGTCTGCACTATTATGGGGGTTACTGTCTGAGGTCTGCACTATTATGGAGGTTACTGTCTGAGGTCTGCACTACTGGGGGTTACTGTCTGAGGTCTGCACTATTATGGGGGTTACTGTCTGAGGTCTGCACTATTATGGGGGTTACTGTCTGAGGTCTGCACTATTATGGGGGTTACTGTCTGAGGTCTGCACTATTATGGGGTTACTGTCTGAGGTCTGCACTATGCTGGGGTATACTGTCTGAGGTCTGCACTATTATGGGGGTTACTGTCTGAGGTCTGCACTATTGTGGGGGTTACTGTCTGAGGTCTGCACTATTGTGGGGGTTACTGTCTGAGGTCTGCACTACTGGGGGTTACTGTCTGAGGTCTGCACTACTGGGGGTTACTGTCTGAGGTCTGCACTATGGTGGGGGTTACTGTCTGAGGTCTGTTAAATAGGGGGTCTGTGATTGTGGGGGGTCTATCTGTGATTGGGGGGATCCATCTGTGATGAGAGGTCTGTTATTTAGGGGGTCAGTCTGTGATTGTGGGGGGGTCAGTCTGTGATGGGGGATCTGTGATTGTGGGGGGGGGTTCAGTCTATGATGGGGGATCTGTGGTTGTGGGGGGGGGGGGGGGTCAGTCTGTTAATCCCTTACAGTAAGGGGTTAAATGATTAATCCTGCAATAATTTACCCCTTACATGCTGAAAGCCCTGAGAGGGATACATTACAGATCCTTATAACCAGAGTGGATGATTATACAAGGGGGGGGGGGCGGAAAAAAAATTCTGCCCCGGGCGCCCATAACTCTGGTTACGCCACTGACCTGAAGCCGATCTATCCCTCGGCTTTCGGGTGTTTTGCCGCCGCCAAATTCCCCATAAACCCCAAGAATACATTACCCCCCCTCTTCTTTTTTTGGGGAAGGTGAGAGAGGGGGTGTGTCCCTGAATGGCAGCTTGGAAATGTGGTCACCCTACCTGTAAAGCGCCTGAAAACCGCCTCCCATGCTTCCTAAAAGTAAAGGGCCGAGTGCTTTCACACTGGGGCGGTGCACTTTGCAGAATGTTAGAAAAATTCCCGCGCTCCCAAAGCGCCCCTGCCCAATGCAATGAATGGGCAGCGTTTTCCGAAGCACCTGAAAATCGATTCGGAAGCACTGAAACACGGACAAGTACTTTATTACCTGGGGCTGTCCCTGGACTGATCCCAACTTTGATAATGCATTAGGGGGGTGCTGTGTTTGTTACTGTCGCCTGCTGTAGGTCGTTGTACTTTGAACATCGATCTTTGCCTGGGAATCATCCCATTTTTTTGTAAGAGGATCGCAGGACAGGCAGAAAAAGAAGACGCTACAACTTGCAGAGTTATGAAAAGAAGTGATACGCTCAGGTGGTATAAAAGACAAACCTCCGTCATCTCTCAATATAACTATGTATGATGTGGGAGAAATCCCTCCATAAACACAGCTGTACACACATCCCAGGTCCTGAGCTGCTCCCTACCCATTTCGTGACAGCTTGGTACAATAATTTAAGTTGTAAAGCGCTACGTACACCATTGGCACTATATAAATCCTGTATAATAATAATAACCCAGCCAATGTATGTAAAGTCAAAGCTTTTTTTTTTTTTTTAAGTAGATAGAACATGATATATTTAAGACTTAGGGGTGTATTTCCAAAAAAAAAAATTCTCATAGCTGTTCATCCATCAAAGATTTGTGTATATTCACTCTGGGCGAATGAGGCAACATTTTATGTTCTCAGGCTATACTCTCTGCCATTTGAATGTGTGAATACAGACAATACAGCATTATGGCCACTAGGTGGCGCTGATTATCATATAAAATAAATCTGCCCCTCAACGCCATCTAGTGGCTGTATTTTACACATTTACATGTTCAAATTGTTGAGATTTTAGCATGAGAACATTCAATTTCGCCCCATTTGCACAAAGCAAATGTACATGCAGTTTTTTTTTTACATATATATATATATATATATATATATATATATATATATATATATATATATATATACACCATTAGGCTTAGTTAAAACTTCCTCGCTACCTGATTATTTATTCCCATTAATAGTGAAATACGGTTCTCAACTAACTCTCATTTCTAGGCATGGTCCTTGATGTTATGGCTTTAATCACTTCAGCTCTCTCTCACACACACACACACACATATATATATATACTGTATATATATATAGTGGCGGCTGGTGGACCTGACCGCGGCCCCCGCCATCTTTGCAGGCCGCACCGCCACCATACCCCGCCACCCCTCCCAGTCACCAAGCTTACTCACCTTGTGCTGACAGGTGGAGGCGGTGGCTTCCCCCCTCTGCCTCCTCCATGTCCCGGCTCTGACGGTCGGGCTTCCCATGCGGCTCCTCGGCTGTACGTCTTCTCCTCCTTATAGGCCAATAAGATGGCTTCTCCTTTCACCAATCGGGAAACGGGCCTCACAACCTGCTTCCTGATTGACTGGGAAGAGAATCAGTGTGAAAATAGCGAATATTCGTTCGCTATTGTCACACAACTGGGTAGGCTCGGAGCGCAGCGCTCTGTGCCCCCGAGACCACCTTTTGGTTCTAATCACGTGCTTCTAACCCCCCCTACTGTAATTGATGCATCTGGCAACCTGCATGTAAAATAGGGGGACTGATGCATGGATAGGGAGGTGGTGCCCGTGCGCCCCTAATGGACGGGGGCGCACTATATTGTCAAAAGAATTGGGACACCTGCCTTTACACGCACATGAAATTTAAAGTGGAGTTCCACCCTGAAAAAAATAGAATTTTTTTTTCCACTCACCAGAAAAGGCGGTTGCTATGCGGAAGTTCCTAATCTGCCTCTTCCTCTACCTTGGCAGGTCTTCTTCCTCGTCCTACTCCTGCTGTCTTCTGGGTAATGGTGCGTGCTGCCTTCTGGGAACTGTGTGTATCCCAGAGAGCAGCCGCCCATTCAGAAAACACTGCGAGACTCGCGCATGGGCAGTAGGAAACGGCCAGTGAAGCCGCAAGCCTTGACTGCCTGTTTCCCTTAGTAAGGATGGCGTCGCTGGGACCTTCTAGTATCGAGGGATTGGCCTCGGGGGGGGGGGGGGGCAACATTGCGGGCGCCTAGGACAGGTAAGTATCCTTATTAAAAGTCAGCAGCTACACTGTTTGTTTCCAACATCAGTGCCTGACCTCACAAATGCTCTTCTGGAAGAACAGTCAAACATTCCCATAGACACACTCCTAAACCTTGTGGACAACCTTACCAGAAGAGTCAAAGCTGTTATAGCTGCAAAGAGCGGGCCAACTCAATATTGAACCCTAAGGACTAAGCATACGTTCACAAAGGGCCAATTGTCAAATCGCATGCCAAATCGGCGGCTATGACTGGCAATAAAACTGTCCAACTTTGCTGTGCCGCACCGATTCCCAAAAGTGGTTCCAGGACTACTTTAGGGGCGATTTGAATAGACATTTTTGCAGGAACCCGCACAGATGTCTGTCAGACTGCCCCCGAAGTCAGGCTGCATTACCGGTTTGAAATTGTGCAAGTTCAGCGGAACACACAGGATTTCAAACCCACCCTCAATGTAAACCTGGGCTAAGATTGGGATGCCATTAAAGTTCATGTGCGTGTATAGGCAGGTGTCCCAATACTTGTGTATTATTAGGATGGTAGATACAGTAGGTGACCGTGATATTGTATCAATCTCGCTCCCTTTCTCGGCGAGATTGAGCACCTACGAGCCCCGTCACGGGAGCCAGCGCCGAGCCGGCTCGCCGCGATGGGAAAAAGCCATTATAGAAGCGACGGGGATCCGTCTTGGATTCCCACCAATTCTAGCCGCGGCGTTTGGTATGAGGGGGAATTCCACGCCAAATTTGAAATAAAAAAACGGCATGGGTTCCCCCCCAGGGAGTATACCAGGCCCTTAGTTCTTGTATGGATTGGAAGGAGAACTCATTACACCGAAAAAACGTCGTTCCCCCACAATCTATACCAGACCCGTATCCAAGCACGCCACCCGGCCGGTCAGGAAAGGAGTGGGGACGAGCGAGCAACCCCCCCCCCACCTGAGCCGTGCCAGGTAGCATGCCCTCAACATGGGGGGGTTTTGTGCTTTGGGGCAGGGTCCCCACTTCTTTTCTGACTGGCCGAGTGGCGTGCTTGGAATACGGGTCTGGTATAGATTGTGGGGGAACCCCCACGTCGTTTTTTCGGCGTAATGGGTTTTCCTTACAATCCATACCAGAACTAATGGCCTGGTATGCTCCCTGGGGGGAACCCATGTCGGTTTTTTATTTAAAATTTGGCGTGGAGTTCCCCCTCATGATTCATACCAAACGCCACGGCTAGAATTGGCGGGAATCCAAGTCGGATCCCCGTCGCTTCTATGATGCGCTCGCTGGAATGTGCTTTTCCTATTCCAGCGAGTGCGAGATGTCGGCACCATGTCGCCGAGAATCAGCGTGATGCCGTTGTGCTGGAAACACATTCTCGGCAACAGGTACTGTAGTCCCCTCATGCAAGGCTGTCTTAATGAGAGGGCACACCTGGGCACTGCCAAGGGGCCCCAGCTGCATGGGGGGGGGCCCTGAACTTTCCCCAAAGCAGCTGGTCCTTGAGCCCACTCTGCCCCGAAATTGGGGGCCCCATGATGGCACTGAGAGTAATAGATACACAGGGGAGGCAGTCTGCCTCCTACCTACTTGATCTCTGTTTACCTGCACTGTCATCATTGTAGGGCCCCAGAGCATTACTTTGCTCAGGGGCCCATGATGCTATTAAGACGGCCCTGCCCTCATGTATAGCCGTCGTTGTCCCTGATTCCGCATTGCTTCGGAGGATGTGTGCAGGAAGGAAGACACAACTCACCACATAAGGTGGACCGTGGACTTGCTCAACAGTTCAGAGATTCTGGATTAGAATGATCTACTCCCTCACCTAGATACATCTTAGAAAGTGTATCATTGCTAAACCAATCAATCAGGAAAATCCCCAGACACTAGGAGCTCGATATCCTTCATTTGTATAGCAGCTAGGATTGTTACAGCCAGGTCATGGAAAATCCCTTCCATTTCCTTTCAATTAGTTATCGCTACACTTTCCTGGATAATGATTAACGAAAAAATTATCTGAATGATAGTATGGAAGCCTTGCGGGATCTCTGGATATTTTTCCTCTCGGGAGCCCAGAGGGAAGAGTAGTTGGGCGATCCTGTAGGAGGGAAATGCCTTTTTCCTGGTCACTTTCCCCCTTTCATCCCACACCTGCCTCCTCTTCTCATCCCCACCCTTCATTAATTCATTCACCTCCATTCATTCATCTTCATTCATTCACCTCCATTCATTCACCTTCATTCACTCACCTCCATTCATTCACCTTCATTCACTCACCTCCATTCGTTCCCCTTCATTTATTCACCTTCATTCCTAATGATTTAACTATCCACGCAGCTTCTCCATATTCTGCACTCTCTCAACTTTTATGACGTGGCGTTTTATATTTGGAAAAGTCAATTTGATGCCCTTAATGCCCATACGCAATCAGACAACCTCAACTATAAAACTCGATCATGGAGACACCCAGAATAGGTGATAAACGTAACCACTTAATTCCCGGCCCATAGTCATATGACGTCCACAGATGGGATCTCTCATCCTGGGTGGGCGTCATATGACGTCCTGGGCTTTGTGGGGGGATATCTAAATGATGGGTGCAGCTAGAGGCATCATTACGATATCATGCAAGCGATTCTGCAAACGATAAGAATGATCATATCGGCAGTTTCGCCACTTGATCGTTCTTATAGGCGGCGGGAGGGGACATCCCCCCGTCCTGCCACCATCTAATGCTTCTTCAGGCTCTCCCGTGCCATCGGGAGAGCAGAGAAAGAATCGTCCGGTGTCCGATGGTAAGCATAGAGATGACTGGTGACCAGTCATCTCTATGACCGCGGGAGGCCCGGGTGCGATGTGAAGACATCACGCCCGGGTTCTCAGAAGTAAACAAAGCTACGATCGTGGCTAGTAATGATGATGAAGAAAAGAGGGAAGGACGGCCGCACTCCAAGGATTTTCAAACGAAAAAAGTTGTCTTTATTGTAAATCCAAAAACATGTACAGTCACAGCAATCACAGAAAACAGGACAGCCGACGCGTTTCGCACTCGATCAGTGCTTAGTCATGGCTGTTTCACAATCTCATGCTTTCCAGCCTGGAGGAGAGATGGGGGTCTTATTGACCCCACATCTCTCCATAAAGAGGACCTGTCACACACTATTCCTATTACAAGGGATGTTTACATTCCTTGTAATAGGAATAAAAGTGATAAAAAACAAAAAAGTAAAATAAAAAAATAGAAAATATATATTTTTTTAAATGCCCCTGTCCCCGGTAGCTCGCGCTCAGAAGTGAACTCACACGTAAGTCCCGCCCAAATATGTAAACGCTGTTAAAACCACATATGTGAGGTGTCGCCGCGTGCGTTAAAAGGTGTGCAACAATTCTTGCACTAGACCTCCCCTGTAACTCTAAACTGGTAACCTGCAAACATTTTCAAAACGTCGCCTATGGAGATTTTTTAAGTACTGAAGTTTGGCGCCATTCCATGAGTGTGCGGTATTTTTTTTTTTTTAGTTCCATTCCTACACTCCTTTGGGTAACTTAGCCCCCGTCCCTCCGGGTATCCTGTCTCCCCGTGGGGTTGGGGCAATTGGTCCTACCATTGTTCTGTTCCTCTCCCCCCCCCCCCCCCTTGGGTGTGCACAATTTTTAAGTGTGACATGTTAGGTATCTATTTACTCGGCATACCGTCATCTTTCATATTTCACAAAGGAAGGACTTCAATTGTGTTTGGGTACAATTGAATAGGTTATTTTACAACAAGGTGACCGTTTACAATGGCTTTAAGGTTAGCTTTATATATATGCAGGTCAGGAACATGATAATAATCACACATTTCCGACCCACACAGGAACATGCTGCTCCCTAGCAGATGCGTGGGGGGTGCCATTCATTCTTAAATCTTAATGACACCCCCATTAAGCAATTAATAGCAGTTCTTATTAATTCCTAATGGTGGTTAAGCGTGGTGCGTTTTTCAAAAAGGTTCAGAAATGTATTTCTTGTAAATAAAATGGGCTGCTGTACCCAGGGGCTCCCCAATAAATTACATTTTCATGGATTTCCTCTCACTTCCTGTTTTGGGACAGGAAGTGAAGGGAAAACTCCCCAACAGGACAAAGATGGCAAAAATAACCTCCCTTAGTTTTACCTATAGTTCTACCTAAAAGGGGAAGCCCGCTCTCCAGTGCCCTCCGTCGCTTACCGGAGCCGTTGGTAGCGGCGGAGGCTTTCCGGTTCTCTCTCTTGCTGTGTATGGAGACAAGTTAAGGGAAGATGGCGCCCACCCATCTCCATATCACTGCAGGACGGAAGCGGCAACAAAACGTCACTTCCGCCCATAGGTCTTAAAGGGACATTTTTTCTTTTTTTTTTTAGAATGACATACAGTAGTGTTTTCTTTTTTTTATTGCATTTTAGTCCAAATATGAGTTCTGAGGTCTTTTTGACCCCAAATCTCATATTTAGGAGGACCTGTCATGCTTTTTTTCTATTACAAGGGATGTTTACATTCATTGTAATAGGAATAAAAGTGAAAAAAAAAAAAAAAGTGTCAAAATAAAGTAAAATAATTAAGAAATTTTTGTTTTTTAAAGTGCCCCGTCCCGGCAAGTTCGCGTGCAGAAGAGAACTCATACGTGAGCAGCGCCTGCATATGTAAACGGTGTTCAAACCACACATGTGAGGTATCATCGCGATCGGTAGAGCGAGAGCAATAATTCTAGCCCTAGACCTCCTCTGTAACTCGAAACATGCAACCTGTAGAATTTTTTAAACATCGTCTATGGAGATTTTTAAGGGTCAAAGTTTGTTGTCATTTCACGAGCGGACGCAATTTTGACACCTGACATGTTGGATACTCGGCGTAATATTATCATTCACAATGTAAAAAAATTGGGCTAACTTTACTGTTGTCTTATCTTTAATTCAAAAAAATGAGTTTTTCTCAAAGAAAGTGCGCTTTTAAGACCGCTGAGCAAATACAGTGTGACAACAAGTATTACAAAGACCGCCATTTTATTCTCTAGGGTGTTAGAAAAAATATATATAATGTTTGGGGGTTCTAAGTAATTTTCTAGCAAAAAGTAAACCCCAGACTGTTTTTCTTTTTTTTTTTTTAACCTCTTAAGACCCGGAACATTATGCAGGTTAAGGACCTTTCCCCCTTTTTGCGATTCGGCACTGCGCCGTTTTAACTGACAATTGCGCGGTCGTGTGACGTGGCTCCCAAACAAAATTTGCGTCCTTTTTTCCCCACAAATAGAGCTTTCTTTTGGTGGTATTTGATCACCTCGGCGGTTTTTTATTTTTTGCGCTATAAACAAAAATAGAGCGACAATTTTGAAAAAAAATGCTATATTTTTTACTCTTTGCTATAATAAATATCCCCTAAAAAGATATAAAAAAACATATTTTTTCCTCAGTTTTCCTCTTCTACCTATTTTTGGTAAAAAAAAATCGCAATAAGCGTTTATGGATTGGTTTGCACAAAATGTATAGCGTTTACAAAATAGGGGGTAGTTTTATGGCATTTTTATTAATATTTTTTTTTTTTTACTAGTAATGGCGGCGATCAGCAATTTTTTTCGTGACTGCGACATTATGGCGGACACATCGGACAATTTTGACACATTTTTGTGACCATTGTCATTTTTACAGCGAAAAGTGCTATAAAAATGCACTGATTGCTGTGAAAATGGCAATGGCAGTGAAGGGGTTAACCACTAGGGGGGGGCTAATGGGGTTAAGTGTGACCTCATATGTGTTTTTAACTGTAGGGGGCGGGGCTGGACATGTGACGTCAGTGATCGTCGTTCCCTATATTAGGGAACAGACGATCACTGACATTGCCACAGTGAAGGACGGGGAAGGTTTGTTTGAACTCACCTCTCCCTGTTCTTCAGCTCCTGTGACCGATCGCGGGACACCCGCAGCGATCAGGTCCGCGGGTCCCGCGGGCGCGGTCACTGAGCTTGTGACCCACGGCTGGGCTCTTAAAGGGGATGTATATATAATTCCATGTGCCCAGCCGTGCCATTCTCCCGACGTAAATCGGCGGTCCTTAAGTGGTTAAATATTATAATTTATCAATGTGTATAAATGCCTTCCACAGTAAGATGTCATTAAAACGAGGTTTGGAAATTGTTTTACTTTTATAAAATATACCTTCTTCTGGGAATTGGCAACTCCATCTTAACTGCTGATCTTTGTATCTTTTGCGGATGTCATTTCCGCCCTTCCTTGGTTCCCTTTGTCTAAATCTCGCGCATTCGCATGTAAGCCACGCCTCCATCTCAATCGCCATTCTCAATCGCCGAGAACCAGCAAGCTGCGGAGGGCACACTATCGCGAGGCTTCCTTTGTGTGCCGTTCACCTTGAAAAGATCTGAACCAGCATCCTGCGTATATAGAAACGGCACACATAGCGTGCCGTTAACGAGACTATGGACTGCGCACGTGCCAATGACGTCATTTACATTAGCAGGACAGATTATCAGGAAACTCTACAAGTGAGTGAAGTTTATCAGGCACAGACCTGCAGCCTTATCTGTGTAGATTAGAATGAGCTAAAGTGTAAAATGAGAGTTTACAACCAGTTTAAGTGGTTAATATATGTATTGTAATCTTTATATTGTACAGTAAAACCTTGGTTTGAGAGTAACTTGGTTTGAGCCGGGCTGTCTTAACCCCCCTGGCGGTATCCCCGAGCGTGACTCGGGGTGGATTTTTTATGTCAAAATCGATATCCCCGAGTCACGCTCAGGGTGAATATGCAGCGCGCGCTGGCTTACCTTGTATCCAGGCAGGGTACTGTACTTACCTTGTCCCTGGATCCAGCGATGCATCCCCGCTGTGTGAGCGAGTGGCGTCCTCCATTCGACTCACACAGTGCCCGCGCGCCGCCGATCTCCGTTCCCTGCGACGTAACGGCGCACGGGGGCGGAGACCGGCGGCAAATTCAAAAAAGTAAACAAACACATTACATACAGAATACTGTAATCTTATAGATTACAGTACTGTATGTAAAAAGTACACCCCCCCCCCCTGTCCCTAGTGGTCTGCCCAGTGCCCTGCATGTTCTTTTACATAATAAAAACATATTTTTTGTGCCTGCAAACTGTAGATTGTCCATAGCAACCAAAAGTGTCCCTTTATGTCAAAAGTGGTTTTAGAGCAGCTAGAAAACAGCGATAATAAATGATAATCACTTGCAGAATTGAGCGATAGCGATTTGTGGGGAAATTCGTCATAAAAAAATAAAAGTAATGACAGCGACAATTCTGCAACTGAGCAAATTTCAGTGATTTTGATTTGATTACATTAGTGAATAATTCTTATTATAATTACATTATTATTTGTTATAATTATTTATAGTTATTTATTATATTATAATTTTATGATTTTGTGTTTCAAACTTTATCATACCAGAGATGTCTACTAGACTATTGTTTGGACAAATTTAAGTGAGTTATTCCTAAGAATTGCAGGCCTACAGTATAAAACGCAGAATTTCCATGCAAAATAATTGTACCGCTTTTGGTACGTAATTTCAGACAGAATCATACCGCCAGGGAGGTTAATGAGAGGGGGCCCCTGCACTTTCCCCAAAGCAGCTGATGGCACTGAGAGTGATAGATACACAGGGGGAGGCAGTCTGCCTCCTACCTACTTGATGTCTGTTTACCTGCACTGTCATCATTGTAGGGGCCCCAGAGCATTACTTTGCCCAGGGGCCCATGATGCTATTAAGACGGCCCTGGGTTTAAGAGTAACTTAGCTTGAGAGCGTTTTGCAAGACAAGCAAAATGTTTTAATAGATTTGGCCTTAATATACAAGCAGTGGCGGTGCATCCATAGAGGGCGCAGGAGCGCCGCCCCCTCACACTCCGGCATCGCCACTGAAAAACGATACATTGATTCATGCATTCCATGAATCTATGTATTGTTGCTGCTGCCCACTATTCAGATGGCTGGCCCCCTGGCGACCGCCGGCCATCTGAATAACGGCAGCTGGTTGGCTAAGGAAGTGTCTATCAGAGCCAGCGGCTTTCGGCTTCCAGATAGTTAACCAGGGGACGCAGGAGGTGTGCCTTCCCTGGTTAACCACTTCAATACCCAGCCATAGACAATTGACGGCCTGGGATGGGATTTACCATCCTAAGTGACCGTCAATTGACGGCCTGGGTATTGCAGGCGAATATCTGGACGATGCCTGCAGCCAGAGGCATCATCCAGATATCCATCTCTTCAGCCGGCGATTCTGCACAAAGTAAGAACGATCATAGCGGCGGTTCCGCCGCTTGATCGTTCTTACAGGCCGCGGGAGGGGACATCCCCCCCCTCCCGCCGCCATCCGGTGCTTCTCCGGGCTTACCTGTACCTTCGGGGGCCCGGAGAACGAATCGTCGGCGGCGGCAGGAAGCATAGAGATGACTGGTGACCAGATGGTCACCAGTCATCTCTATGACCGTCGGAGGACCCGGGCGCGATCTGATGACGTCACGCCCGGGTCCCCGTATGTAAACAAAGCCGCGATTGCGGCTGTAAGTCACCATTCATGAGATCGGTGAATTTTTTTTCACCAATCTCATGGTTTCCAGCCTGGAGGTGAGATGTGAGGTCTTATTGACCCCACATCTCTCCATAAAGAGGACCTGTCACACACATTTCCTATTACAAGGGATGTTTACATTCCTTGTAATAGGAATAAAAGTGGAAAAAAAATAAAAAATGAAAAAAAGTGTAAAAATAAATAAAATATAAGTAAAAAAAAATAATAAAAGATAAAAAAAAAATGAAAACGCCCCTGTCCCCGATAGCTCGCGTGCAGAAGCGAACGCACACGCAAGTCCCGCCGACATATGTAAACGCCGTTTAAACCACACATGTGAGGTATCGCCGCGTGCGTTAGAGTTCCAGCAACTAATCTAGCACTAGATCTCCTCTGTAAATCTAAACTGTAACCTGTAAAAAATAAATAAAGCGTTGCCTATGGAGATTTTTAAGTACCGAAGTTTGGCGCCATTCCATGAGTGTGCGCATAATTAAAGCGTGACATGTTGGGTCTCTATTTACTCGGTGTAACATAATCTTTCACATAATACAAAAAAATTGGGCTAACTTTAGTGTTTTGTCATTTTTTTAATTCATAAAACATTTTTTTTTACAAAAAAAAGCGTTTGAAAAATAATTGCGTAAATACCGTGCAAGATAAAACTTTGGAATGACCGTCATTTTATTCCCTAGGGTGTCTGCTAAAAAAAACATATATAATGTTTGGGGGTACTGTGTAATTTTCTAGCAAAAGAATGATGATTATTACATGTAGGAGAGAAGTGTCAGAATAGGCCCGGTATGGAGGTGGTATAAAAGCCTGGTATTGAAGCGGTTAACATTGACAGGCTTCTCAGCCAATCAGGTTCATCGGTTCTGATTACTGGTAACCTGATTGGCTGAAGCTAAATCGAGGGTGGGACAACTTTGAGGGATCGTGGAGAAAGATCCGAGAATGGCTGACTGAGAAGGGTAAGTGCCCGGCGGGGGACGACAACGACAATCTGGCGGCATTTTTGGGGCAAACTGGCGGCAATTGATGGGCACAGTGGTGACAATGGCATGGCACAGTGGCGACAATTGATGGGCACAATGGCGACAATGGCATGGCACGGTGGCAAGAATAGCATGGCACAATGGCTGCGTTTGGCATGGCAAAGTGGCGACAATTGATGGGCACAGTGGCAACAATGGCATGGCACAGTGGCTGTGTTTGGCATGGCACAGTGGCAACAATTGATGGCACAGTGGCTACGTTTGGCATGGCACAGTGGCGACAATTGATGGGCACAGTGGCAACAATGGCATGGCACAGTGGCGACAATTGCTGGCATGGCACAGTGGCGACAATTGATGGGCACAGTGGCAACAATTGATGGCACAGTGGCTGCGTTTGATGGCATGGCACAGTGGCGACAATTGATGGCACAGTGGCTGCATTTGATGGCATGGCACAGTGGCGACAATTGATGGGCACAGTGGCTGCGTTTGATGGCATGGCACAGTGGCGACAATTGATGGGCACAGTGGCTGCGTTTGATGCCATGACACAGTGGCGACAATTTTATGGCACAGTGGCTGCGTTTGATGGGCACAGTGGCGGCAATTGATGAGCACAGTGAGGCTGCAATTGATGTTTTTTTTTTTCATTTGTTTGCGCCCCCCTTAAATGTTGAGCACCAGACGCCACGCTATACAAGCGATGTCTTGATATAAGAGTACTGTCATGTCACAACTGAGTATAAAAAAGAAGAGAGTAGCCTCTAAGTGTAGCAATATGGTTATATTTAATGGAGGTACAACATATAGCAACTTATTGCTACACTTAGAGGCGCCTCTCTTCTCTTATATACCCTGTAAAAAAAATGCTTTGATATACAAGTGCTTTGGATTACAAGCATGTTTCTGGAACGAATTATGCTTTTTTTTATGATACTCGGTGCTTTAGCAAGTTAAACATCATTCAGTTCAGATTTACGGTTACATTTCTAAAAAGGAAACCTGATAAAACACAGAGGAGACATTTACAGTCAAAATAAGAAGCCAAGGTCATTGTCATGGGACAAATCTTTTAAAGCCGGGGCTGTCCCGGTACTGATGACAGTTTTATTGATCAAGGAAGATCGAGTGTTTGTGTAGGTGGTTGTACTTTGCACATCAGCCCTTGCCTTGGAGGAATGTGCTACAACTTTCAGTATTATGAAAAGAAGTGATACGCTCCAGGTGTAATAAAAGAATGACACACCTCCGTCATCTCTCTCTATATCAGTGCATCTTGTAGGAGAAATCTCTACATCTCATAAACACAGCTGTACACGCGTCTCGGGTGCTGAGCTGGTCCCATTTGGAGACAGTTTGGTAGAATAATCCAATCATGGGCCTGAAACACAAGGAGTTCGAAAAGGCCGGCAAAAAAACTGGCCGTCAGATCTGGAGGATCGAGAAGATGGAATTGGCGGAAGTCCCAGAGGCTCTCCATGGCAGCTTCTTTGTGGGGGATGCCTATATAATACTAAATACGGTGGACATGACGCTGTATAAACTTTACAATCTGCATTTCTGGTTGGGTAAGTTTCAGAAAAAAAAATTGGCGTAGATGGCATTTCTGAGTTCAGTCAAGGCAACTGGCCTTGTTTCTCTTATGTTATGGTCCTTAGCGTCTTCAGAAGTTTAACCAAAAAGCGCTGTAACATTTCTAGTTTTATGCTGTTTTATAGTTGATACAAAAAGACTTGTCTGTATGTATTTTTTTTTCTGCTCACTATTTTAATACATGTTTTTTTTACCCCTTTTTCTAGTACATGTTTTTCAGTTGTAGTTGGCAATATGACATTAATTACTAAAATGCTATTATCTTTTTCTGAATTTAAATTGGTGTGGCCTTTGGTAGATCAATCAACCAAGGAGCAGTCCCCTTAGACAATTACAAACCAAGCAAGGAGCAACCTCCTTAGTCCAGGACCCATCAACCAAGGAGTAAACTCCTTAGTCCAGGACAAACCAAGCAAGGAGCAATCTCCTTAGTCCAGGACTAGCCAACCAAAGAGCAACATCCTTAGTCCAGGAAAAACCAACCAAGGAGTAAACTCCTTAGTCCAGGACACACCAACCAAGGAGTAACCTCCTTAGTCCAGGACATACCAACCAAGGAGTAAACTCCTTAGTCCAGGACAAACCAACCAAGGAGTAAACTCCTTAGTCCAGGACACACCAACCAAGGAGTAACCTCCTTAGTCCAGGACCAACAAACCAAGGAGTAAACTCTTTAGTCTAGGATCAACCAAACAAGGATCAACCTTCTTGATCTAGAACTAGCCAACCAAGAAGCAACCTCCTTAGTCTAGAATCAACCAACACAGTAGCAACCTCCTTGATCTAGGAGTAGCCAACCAACAAGCAACCTCCTTAGTCTAGGACCAACCAACCAAGGAGCAACCTCCTTGATCTAGGACTAGCCAACCAAGAAGCAATCTCCTTAGTCTAGGATCAACCAACCAAGGAGCCACCTCCTTAGTCCAGGACTAGCCAACCAAGGAGCAACCTCTTTAGTCCAGGACCCACCAACCAAGGAGTAAACTCCTTAGTCCAGGACAAACCAACCAAGGAGCAACCTCCTTGATCTAGGACTAGTCAACCAGGAAGCAACCTCCTTAGTCTAGGATCAACCAACCAAGGAGCAACCTCCTTGATCTAGGACTAGCCAACCAAGAAGCAACCTCCTTAGTCTTGGATCAACCAACCAAGGAGTAAGCTCCTTAGTCCAGGACAAACCAAGCAAGGAGAAATCTCCTTGGTCCAGGACTAGCCAACCAAGGAGCAACCTCCTTACTCCAGGACTAACCAACCAAAGAGCAACCTACTTAGTCCAGGACAACCCAACCCATGGAGCAACGTCCTTAGTCCAACACCAACCAAGGAGCATCCTTCAGTCCAGGACCAACCAAACAAAAAACAACCTTCTTAATTCAGGACGAACTAAACAAGGAGCATCCTTCTTAGTCCAGGACCAACCAGCCAAAGAGAGACTTCCTTGGTCCAGACTCAACAGAGTAGTTTGCCCTTTTCTTCTGTCATCTTCTATAATTCTATGCCATTGTTGTTTAGTTCAGGAATGTCAAACTGAAATTAAACAGTGAAATAAATCTTTAAAGCGCCTTGCACACAGGGCTTTCTACCAGCTGTGCATCCCAAGAGTACACATGCAGCATCCAGCCATGCTGCATACAGCCTGTCAAAGCCTATGGCAGGCTGATGCTGGATGGGGCTGAACTTGGGTACTTGCGTCTAGGGCCCTATATATTTAGGGACAAATGCCCAGTATGCAGGTCTTCTGCCTTCTGGGCATCCCTGAACACATAGGGTCCCAAATTTACAGGAGGGAAACACAGCAGATAGACACCCCCCTGTGCAAGGGGACTTGTTCCGCCCCACTTTAATGCTAGTTAGTTAGTCCTGGCTAGACCCTTCCATGTTCCCTCAGTCAATGTTAGCTTTTCACAGAGACAGAGCTTAGGAACATCATTGTCTTATTAAACTTCAAAAGCCTGGAAAACATCCTCTGTACTGCAATTAGCAGAAGTTAAGATTGAAAATAGCAGAATGTATTGTTGGGTGTCCCATTACTGGCTTCTTGCTCTCTTTTCACTGAATGCAAGGCATTCTGTGATTGAAGGAGGTGATGGGAGTGCTCCTTAAATCATAGATAGCCTCACATTTTATGGATAGAACGCAAGATGGTTTATAAATGGAGGTGTACCGTGAGTGACCCTCTATGATCAATGTGGTATAGTAGAGCTGGGACTCCGGCAGTTCATTGGTTACAGCAGTGCCCAAGCTGAATGAAAGTAGGAGTTTTATGTTTTGTTATATGTTATGTTAATGCAGCCATTAGTGGGGCATTCATAATTACAGGTGATTTATTTTTACTGCATATTTATTGCACATGCTGTGTTTCCCGGTTTGCAATGTGCACAACATATCCACTGTCAATGAGGCTCTTCCAGAAAGTTTGAGTGATCCCCTAAATTACTAAAGATGCAGGCTTTCCGGATGCCGTAGATCTATTTTCCAGGCTTCATGCAATTATCTCAAAAATGGAAGAATATATCAATACCTTTCCGCCATTTTTCTTTCCTGGCACCAATCCATGGCAGTGTACTACCACACAAACGCTGCCGTGGATTGGTGCCAGGAAAGTAACTTAGCAGATCAGCTCCTTTAATGTCCATAGCCTGGCCACACATTAACTTTTATATGTTGCTGGCCTCCCAGCTATTACTGTGCCCATGGGCCTGATATAAGGAAGGTTGGATCAGTTGAAAGTCACTTTTGTTCAGAGCGACCAGAAACTGTCATTGGTAAAAAATAAATAAAAATTATAATCAAATTGGTTGATTGATCAAGCTATTATATTAAATTACCCAAATATTGATATTCTTATGTCTAAATGTTATTTAGGCAGTGAATGCACCCAGGATGAGAGCACAGCAGCAGCTATTTTTACCGTACAGTTGGATGACCATCTTGGTGGATATGCAGTCCAATATCGAGAACTTCAAGGTTATGAAAGCAACACTTTTCTTGGCTACTTTAAAAATGGAATAAAATATCAGGTATGACATAAATTAATAGACAATCCAGTCCAATATATATATATATATTTATTATTTATTTAGAAAAATTTATTAATAATAATAAATATATATATATATATATATATATATATATATATATATATATATATATATATATATATATGGTTGTCCCCGCACACAAATCAGGTATGAAAAATGGGCCTGGGTACACAGCAAAGACTGTAGTGCATATAAACCAAAAAAAAAAGCGGTACTCACGGGTCTTGAACGGTGAATGCGCGATGGCGGTTTAATTCTACGTTTCGACGAGGCACAAGCTCGTCTGCCTCAGGATCGAGAGCTTTTCCCTTATCGAAACGTTGAATTAAACCACCATCGTGCATTCACCTTTCAAGACTCGTGAGTGCCGCTCTCTTTTCAGGTGTTTTGCAATGTTTTGACTTTATTCATACTATACTGTAAATCTGAACATTGCCCAACACTTTTTTGGGGGGTTTGGATAGTTTAGAAGGGTTTTACCCAAAACCAAACGTCCTTGACCTCATCACTCCTTGTTTGCTCACCAAGCCAGGAGTGGTGAAACACGTCGAGAAAGTTTGGATTAGTGTGAAGATAACTTTAACCCCTTCCATACAGGGCATTTTCACCCCCTTCCTGCCCAGACCAATTTTTAGTTTTCAGCACTGTTGCACTTTGAATGACAATTGCGCGGTCAGGCAACACTGTACCCAAATTAAATCATTATGTTTTTTTCCCCACACAAATAGAGCTTTCGTTTGGTGGTATTTGATCATCTCTGCGGTTTTTAGTTTTTGCGCTATAAACAAAAGAAGAGCGACAATTTAAAAAAAAACACAATATTTTTTCCTTTTTATTTAATACATCTCACAATATTTTTTAAAAAAAAACCTTTTTTTCCCCTCAGTTTAGACCGATACGTATTCAACGTATTTTTGGTAAAAAAAAAACGCAATAATCGTATATTGATTGGTTTGTGCAAAAGTTATAGCGTCTACAAAATAGGTGATAGATTTATGGCATTTTTTTTTTTTTTTTTTTTACTAGTAATGGCGGGGATCTGTGTTTTTTCTTTTGTGACCGTGACGTTGCGGCGGACATATCGGACACTTTTGACACGTTTTTAAGAACCGTTCACATTTACACAACGATTAGTGCTATAAAACTGCACGGATTACTGTGTAAATGTGACTGGCAGGGAAGGGGTTAACACTAGGGGGCGCTGAAGGGGTTAAAATGTGTCCTAAAGTATGTTCTAACTGTAGGGGGAGGGGGACTCACAGGGGGAGGAGATCGATGTGTGTTCCTCTGTACTGGGAACACACATCAGTCTCCTCACCGCTGACAGGAGGTGGATCTGTGTGTTTACACACACAGATCCACACTCCTGACGTGATTGCCGGAAATCGCGGGTGCCCGGTGGCAATCACGGCCGTCGGGCACGCGCGCGGGATCGCGAGTGGTGCCGCGCGCTCCCTAGAACACCGTGAAGACTGGACGTTGTGCAACGTCCAGTCTCATCGGCGAGGGGATCACCATGACGTGATTCCCCTATGGGCTGGAAAGGAAGGGGTTAATAATTTCTAGGGCTGTTACTGATCAAAATTTTTGTGTTTCATTAATCGTTTTTTTAAAATCGATTAATCGACTAATTTTGATTAATTATAACGCACATACAGATCCAACTACTTTTAGCTGATCTCCTTGCAGGCCGATTCCCAGTGCAGCTCCAACCACTGGAAAAATGGATAGCAGGATACAAAAACACACAAAGGCAGCGCTCGATGGGAATAGCATTTAAACTTTTATAGTCTTCAAGTAGGTAACAAAATAAATATTGCACTGGAGATAAATCCGATGTAGCTACATAAACTGTAAAAATGGTGCGAGTAATACCAAACGGTAGCAAAAGCAGTCATAAAAACATGTAGCTAAGTATGATACTGGTATAAAAATATGTACAACGATACCACTGCTGAATCCAGATGAGGAGGGTTTAACATCAGTCCGTCGGCAGGGATAGTTCCGAAGGGAACTATCACAACTCCCAGTGGATGGTTGTAGAATCCCAGGTTGATAGAGGGAAGTGATAGAGGGAAGTGTAACAGCCCTTGCGTGTGGCAGATAGTAAGACCCCGCCAGCATGCAGATATGACACAGGCACAGCAAAGGAGCCCTTCAGTTGGACACGGCAAGGCCTGCTGGTGTCCGTGACGTTACCAGATCTCCGACGGAACTCCCTGAAGGCCCGGCGGAGAGGTGAGTACCAATCAAAAGAATTGTAATCGATCAAAAAGATTTTGATTGATCAAAAAAATTCAAGATTAATCGATTAATTAAAAGTTAATTTCCACAGCCCTAATAATTTCCCAATAAATGTGGAAAGAAGAGTGAATATTGGACCGCGGCCTTATCTTTGCAATTCTTTAATTAGTGGAGGTTGACTATATAGGTTCCTTTCTCAGAGGGCAGGAAGATTTGTCATGACTGTGAAAATAATTGAGTAAAATACACTAATGTTATATTTTTTTCAGGCAGGTGGGGTGGCCTCTGGCTTCACCCACGTGGTCACCAATGATCTTTCCGCTAAGAGACTTCTACATGTTAAAGGTCGCAGGGTGATCCGAGCTACAGAGGTGCCATTCAGTTGGTCCAGCTTTAATACCGGGGACTGCTTTATCATCGATGTTGGAGCTGTGAGTAGACAGACATATTAAAATAATTAAAACGGAGATAGGTGACAAGTTTGAATATCATTCCAAAGTTTACAATTTCTGTTTTAAAGGGTAGCTCCGCTTTTTGGGCACCAAAAGGTGATTCCATAAGAGTATAAATACTTCATCTGGTAAAATGTTACTATTCTGGAGTGTATTTTTGTTGCTCTAAGTACAATTTCCTTTGAATAGCAACTTTAAAGAGAAATGGTGTATGACTCGACTGGTGTACACGCGAGCAAACCAAAATCCCAGCAGACAGATCTGTTCAAATCGGTCGGTCCGACCGATTTGAACAGACACATTTAATCGTGTGTACGAGGCCTAAGGCCTCTGCTGGAAACGGTCGGCCCGACCATCCCAGCAGACAGATTCAACCGTGTGTACGGGCGAGCCGACGGATTTGGCCACCCGACAGATTTCAAAGCATGTCGGCTGGGAATCCGTCCGCCCGACATGTCTGCTGGTTAATACGCTAACCAGCAGACATGTCTTCTCGCACACGCGCCAAATGGATTTGACGCATGCGCGGAAGTGTTTTACTTCCTGGTGCAGTGACGTGGCGGCGTCAAGGTCACCGCCACGTCTCCGCGCCGGCGGGGATTTTGGTTTGATCGTGTGTACACGATCAAACCAATACGTCCCCAGCAGACAGATTTGTTCAAATCGGTCGGCCCGACCGATTTGAACAAATCTGTCTGCCCGTGTGTACGCGGCCTTAAGGGGAAGTTCCATTCACGCTCCCATCTCCTAACTTGCTTCTGAGCATGCGCGGGTTTAAAACGTTGTTTTTAATGTCGTTTTAGCCCACACACGATCATTTTTTACAACCCGAAAAACAACATTTTTAAAAACGACAGCAAAAATGCAGTATGCTCGAATTTTATTTATTTTTTTGTCGTTTTTCAGAAGATGAAAAACGATGTGAAGCCCACACACGATCAATTTAAATGACGTTTTTAAAAGCGTTGTTTTTTTTTGTGCCGGGAAACGATTGTGTGTCCGGGGCATCATGCTGATTGCCCAAGATGGAATGGGTTAAACGTTTGTGAAATGACCCTGTCACCATTGTACTGGGAAGCTAGGACAGGTTTTATTCATCTGTTTGGATTATGTCCCAGACTTCCTGATACCATGAACTGAGATGTGTATTTATATTACGTATTTAGAGCGAGACGGTTTATCAGGTTTTGCAGGAAGACCTTGAGGTTCATATTTAGAATTTCACTGACCCTTCATCAGGTCTTCTACGTTTTTTCGTAGCTGACACTTCTATACATTATACATTATATTGGTCTTCCATACTCTTTTTTTAAAGGAAATCGATCATACCCTTTCATCACGAAATTACATTGTATACGTTTTTCTTTTGTAAAACTTTTTTGGTTTTACAGACTTTCACAAATTACCATCATGCTCTTTGCTAACCAGTATGTGCCTTGACCTACTCCATGGAAATTGTATCGATGTGACTGAGTAACTTGTGGGTGGGTGCAGCGTGGTGCGGCGTGGTGCAGCATGGTGTGGTGGCAGAGAGGACACTGAGTATGGTTACAATGGGCAAAATTGTAGTAAAGGAACAGCATAAAGATACAACAGATCAATGGGAAGGCTCTTGGCTTGAAACACTCACAGTTCGGTGTCAAAATGTAGAATGGAGCAGGTTTTTATGCACTGACTGCATTTGTACCAGAGGGCGGAATGCGGCCTGGTGTGTCTCAAATCCTAATGGGGAAGGATTCCTAGGAAGGATAGGGTGTCCTATCCTGACCCTCCATGTCCTTTCTCGAACAGAGGGGTAACCTGTCCTGTCCACTCACAAAAATGCATGCCAAGCCTGTGAGCCTGGGTCTTAAATAGACTCGAAGCAAAATAAGGGTCAGTGCCCATCTGCAGCCTCACAGGTGCCAAGAATGCAGACCCACTATTGTCAGGAATGCAGCACCCACCATTGCCAGCAATGCAGACCCACCATTGCCAGGAATGCAGCACCCACCATTGCCAACAGTGCAGCCTGATTGAGGACGAGTGCCAAAGATTACCTAGAGGAAAATCTACTGTTTACATGGCGGCCTCTTTAATAGAAAGTCCTGCCTCCTTTGATGGACAGAACAGTCGTCCAATGGCAGCTCCGGAGACGGGACTTCCTATTACAGAGGCCACCCGTAAACAGGAAATTCTCCTCTTGTATGCATGGCACCCACCATTGCCAGAAATGCAGACCCACCATTGCCAGCAATGCAGACCCACCATTGCCAGGAATGCAGCACCCACCATTGCCAGAAATGCAGACCCACCATTGCCAGCAATGCAGACCCACCATTGCCAGGAATGCAGCACCCACCATTGCCATCAGTGAAGCCTGATTGATGCCCATCCATCTGCAGCCTTAGAGGGGACAGGGAGGGGGCAGGACGAGCGCCAAAGATTACCTAGAGGAGAATCTACTGTTTACACGATGGCCTCTTTAATAGAAAGTCCTGCGTTCTTTGATGGACAGAACAGTCATCAAATGGCAGCTCCGGAGACGGGACTTCCTATTACAGAGGCCACCCGTAAACAGGAAATTCTTCTCTTGTATGCACGGCACCCACCATTGCCAGAAATGCAGACCCACCATTGCCAGCAATGCAGAGCCACCATTGCCAGGAATGCAGCACCCACCATTGCCATCAGTGGAGCCTGATTGATGCCCATCCATCTGCAGCCTTAGAGGGGACAGGGAGGGGGGCAGGACGAGCGCCAAAGATTACCTACAGGAGAATCTACTGTTTACACGGTGGCCTCTTTAATAGAAAGTCCTGCCTTCTTTGATGGACAGAACAGTCGTCCAATGGCAGCTCCGGAGACGGGACTTCCTATTACAGAGGCCGCCCGTAAACAGGAAATTCTCCTCTTATATGCACGGCACTCGTCCCGCCTCCTCCCTGACCCCTTCAAGGCAGCCAGCATATACATCTTTTGTAGCCCCGACGCTGGGACAAAAAATATGTATGTCCAAATAACCAGGAGGGCCGTTCAAAACCAGAACGCGGACTGCGATTGGCCCGTGGGCCGGACTTTGGACATGCCTGCCATAGAGGAATATGTTCCTTTTGACTTCCTCTTCCTCTGCACTTCCGCTGCGGTTGAGTGCCACCTGAAGTGCAGAAAAGTGACTGCACCTGCCAGAAACTCATAATGGGTGGGGAATGTTCTGGACACCCATATCTAATCGAAAAAGCCACTAGGTTAAGTCACGAAAAACGTCTTCAACATTACATAACAAGTCCAGTTGAATGTGGCCAACTACTACTAGCTATATAATGACCAGGATAAATAGGAACCTTCACATATTTCCTTTAACAAAACTTACAAATTATGAAAACATTTCCTTTGTGTTGGCCCATTCTGCTGGCCAACTATGGACATTTTGGGGTAAATTTACCTAGAGAAATGTAAGGCGAGGTGGCTGCGAGGATGCCGAGAGGAGTCAGGAGGCTCTTTATAATTCAAGGAATATGAAAGCATCTCTCCATTATCTGGTTTGGTGGTAAGAAGTAAAATGTTCCTGTTCTTGATGTGTTCTGAGGTGACCAGGAGTGGAGATGACTTGTCACATTCTACTCGGTCCCGTCACAAGGTGTCTGTCACTGATATATTGTTTCACTAAGCAGGAGAATAATAAACTTACCTCTATTGTTGATGATTAATGTGCACAGGGAGAAATTTCTGCCCTTTACTTTCCCTTATTGAGGACAAAATTATTTGCTTAGGTTGACTCTGAGCGATATGTTGGTTGATTTGCATAATTGCAAGACCTTTACTCAAGGATTTTTTTTTACAATTTCCTTATTCCCCAACTGCATATCTATCAAAGGGTGTTACCCCAGGGGCTCGTGCACTCTGTCTCTTTCTTTGTATCTTGCATATCTTGATTTGAAAGCCATGGAAGGGTTGTGCCTGCTTATATATTTAGTTGTCTGTGTGCAATAAAAATTTGCAAAGCTTTAAATTAACCTTATACAAGTATGTGAAGCAACTGCTCCACTACACACTGTTGGCATCCTTGAGTGTTCCCCTTGAGTGTTGAGTGATCCTTGGGCCTCTTCACACCGGGTTTGCTGTGAACTGTTTTGCCTTTACTTCGATACAAGTTCCACCATTTGCATCTGGACTGCGTGTGTGTTTCTGCCACTGCACCTTGCTGCACCCACCCACACTAGAGTCAGCGTTGCTTCAAAAGGGACATTCTGTATGGTGTCCTGGTAAAGCTCAGACAATATTTGCTGCAAGCAAGGAATGTGCTGGGATTCGTAGGAGAAAGATTAGTGTCCTCAACTTGCTGCTTAGAGGTACTTGAGTATCCCACAATTACCCCACTCCTATCCAAGTTCAATTTCTGCAATAAAGCATCAGAAAAGCATACCCTAATACCCTGTACACACGACCATTTTTCCCGTCGGAATAAACTCGGATGTTTTTTCCGACGGAATTCTGATGGAATTCCGCTCAAGCTGTCTTGCATACACACGGTCACACCAAATTCCGACCGCCAAGAATGCGGTGATGTACAACACTACAACGAGCCGAGAAAAATTAAGTTCAATGCTTCCGAGCATGCGTCAAATTATTTCTGAGCATGCATGTTTTTTTTTCCCCGTAGGAATTCCATACAGACGAACGGATTTTCCGATCGGAACTTTTTCCGTCGGAAAAATAGAGAACATGTTCTCTATATAAGTTCATTGAAATTTCTTACAGAAAAAGTCAGATGGAGCATACACACAGTCGGAATATCCAATGAAAAGCTCCCGTCTGACTTTTTCCATCGTAAAATCCGACCGTGTGCACGCAGCATTAGACTGATTTCTGAGTGATACAAGTGCAGTCACTGTAGATCTGAGGGGGACATGCAAGGAAAATAAAAAACAGCATTTTTGCTTGTACATGATTGGATGATAGAGATCAGCAGAGCTTCTCCTCATTTCAGATCTACAGCGACTGCAATTCCAATTTCAATTCCAGGTGCACCTGTAGTCAGTGCTGTATCCTGGCCTAGGCCAACAAGGCCCAGGCCTAGGGCAGCACTTTGCAGGGGGGCAGCACGAAAAGAGAGTCCCTGCCGGCATGCGCTACGCTGTTAGTGTAGCGGCAGTCTTATGGGGCGGATTTGGCTGAGAGGCAAATTAGTCTAGCGCCCCCCCATAAATGGCCGCACTGCTTATGGTATGCAGGCAGCCGGCATTCTGCAAGTGTGGGGGGGGGGGGTGTTCTGCTGCACCATTGCCATGGTGATATGTTCTTAGTCCTCTCCATAAAATTATCTGAAATTTGTGCTTAAAGTAGAACTACAGGCAACACTTCTTTTTATTTTTTTGGATAGAGTAAGGGGGTGTTAAAGCCCCTGTCAGTTTATTTTTTACCATCCCTGTTCCATTGCGGAGATTTCCCTTCACTTCCTGCCCTATAGCCAAACAGGAAGTGAGAGGAAATCTATGCAAATTAAGAGAATCCATTGCCCCCCCCCCCCCCCATTGCCCTCAGAACTAGTGTCACCACTCAATTTTTTTAGGACGGGTCTTAAATATA